>CM056721.1:40901790-42101790 GCA_029844215.1 Przewalskia tangutica | reverse complement strand
AAGTCGTAGGTTTTGATACGAAATTATAACCGTATAACAAGAAAACGCGCTGCTATCCTTCGGATGCGCACAGGCGCTATAGGTTAAATTTAAAATAGTAAGTATTAAAAAATTTGTCTTGGACCTTGGCTAAACTTTGAATTTAACCCTGACTGTATTACCATAATTCCTCTGTGAATTAAATTCTCTGGGTTACCAGTGGGATATTAGTCTGGAGAAGCATTGGGGAAACTAGCTAGTGTAGTAGGAAGGCCATTGTACACTAACAAAGGATAAAATTTATTATGAAAGAATCTCAGTGCAAGCTGATGTATCTCAACCTCTGCCTGAATCTATTCAATTGCTCACACCATCAGGGTTATTTCAGCAACATGTGGCTTATGAATGAAAGGCAAAGTTCTGTATTGGATGCGTGAAATTTGGGCATCTAGCAGTGGACTATTGGAATACTAAGGAAGCTAAGCAGAGATATGTTAAAAATCACCACCGCCTCTCTCATTAGTAGAAGATTCTAGAGTAAGTTAGATAATCCATCTAGAATGTTCAAGTAGTTCTAGAGAATTGAAAGAAGATCTCTAGAATGGAAGGTTCTAGAATGTCTTGGATACTTAACTTAGCGATATGTCTAGAAGACTCTAGATTCTCGTAAGAAATGTGTAGATGTTCTAGAGTCTTAGATATTTGTAGAATAAGATAAAATTGTTTAGAATCATCCTTATACAAGTATAAATAGGGGTGACCTTAGTTATTTGTTATGAACAACCAATAAATAAGAATCAAGAACCAAGAAAGAACCAAAAATGTCAAAGTGTTCCTAAGTGTGCATCAAAAAAGTGTCAAAGTGGTCAAGTTATAGTGTTCAAATCTTGGTGTAATTACCTTTACAAATAATAAAGTAATTACGTTTTTCACGTGTTGTGTTGTCCAACAAGATATAATGAATTTCAGGAAGTAAGGAAGAGGCGTCCCAGAACATCAAGTGGCTTGAAGCTACGAAAGAGGAGATAAGTGCTCTAGAGAAGAATCAAACACGGGAGCTAGTACCAAAGCCAAAGGAAGTAAAACCCATTTCTTGCAAATGGGTTTACAAGGTAAAAACTCGTCCTGATAGATCAATTGAAAGATACAAGGCTCGGTTAGTAGCTCGAGGATTCTCTCAACTGGGCTAGATTATGATGAGACGTTTAGCCCAGTTGCTAAGATTACAACAGTAAGAGTCCTGCTAGCACTTGCAGCAAGTAAAGACTGGAGACTGTGGCAAATGGACGTGAAAAATGCCTTTCTACATGGAGAATTGGATCGAGAAATATACATGATCCAACCAAGAGGATTTGAGGATAAAGATGCAAACTGAAGAAGGCGCTCTATGGATTGAAGCAGGCTCCAAGAGCATGGTATGGCAAGATTGTTGAGTTCTTAGTGGAGAGCGGGTATGACATGACACATGCAGATTCAAGCTTATTCATCAGAGTGAAGGAGTCAAAGATCGCAGTTGTTCTAGTATATGTCGATGACCTCATTATCACTGGCGATGATGAAGCAGAAATATGTCAAACAAAGGAGAATCTGTCAGTTCGCTTTCAAATGAAGGAGCTTGGAGAATTAAAACACTTTCTTGGATTAGAAGTTGATCGAACTGAGGAAGGTCTATTTCTCTGCCAACAAAAGTATGCGAAAGACTTGCTACAAAAGTTTGGAATGCTCGAGTGCAAGCCCATCTCAACACCTATGGAAGCTAATGCCAAGTTATGCGCTCATAAAGGGAAGGACTTGCAAGACGAAGCAATGTATCGACAAATGGTAGGTAGTCTAATCTACCTTACATTAACTCGACCATATATCTCATATGCAGTAGGGGTAGTAAGCCGATATATGCAACAACCAAAGAAGCCTCATTGGGAAGCAGTGCGACGAATGTTGAGGTACGTCAAAGATACTATTAACTATGGTCTCTTTTATAAGAAAGACGATGAGGTAAAGATAGTTGGATACTGCGATGCTGATTATGCTGGAGATCACGATACTCGTCGATCAACAACTGGATATGTATTCATGCTTGGATATGGAGTAGTATCTTGGTGTAGCAAAAGGCAACCAACAGTGTCCTTGTCAACCACAGAAGCAGAATATAGAGCACCAGCAATGGCAGCTCAAGAGAGCACGTGGTTAATGCAACTGATGAAGGACCTACACCAACTTACAGATTATGCGGTGCCACTCTATTGTGATAATCAGTCTGCCATTCGATTAGCAGAAAATCCAGCGTTTCATGCTTGAACAAAGCATGTGGAGGTGCATTGCCATTTTCTTAGAGAGAGTACTACAAAAAGAGTTAGAGATGCACCAAGTGAAGAGTGAAGATCAGATAGCAAACTTGTTCACAAAAGCACTTAACACTTCAAGATTTCAGAAACTCAGAGAACAACTCAGTATGAAGAGTCGGTGTTGAGGGGGAGTGTTAAAAATCACCACCACCTCTCTCATTAGTAGACGATTCTAGATTAAGTTAGATAATCAATCTAGAATGTTCAAGTAGTTCTAGAGAATTGAAAGAAGATCTCTAGAATGGAAGGTTCTAAAATGTCTTGGATACTTAACTTAGAGATATGTCTAGAAGACTCTAGATTTTTGTAAGAAATGTGTAGATGTTCTAGAACCTTAGATATTTGTAGAATAAGATAGAATTGTCTAGAATTATCCATATACAAGTATAAATAGGGGTGACCTTAGTCATTTGTTATGAACAACCAATAACTAAGAATCAAGAACCAAAATTTGTAAGCCAAAGTGTTCCTAAGTGTGCATCCAAAAAGTGTCCAAGTGGTCAAGTTATAATGTTCAAATCTTGGTGTAATTACTTTTACAAATAATAAAGTAATTACGTTTTTCACGTGTTGTGTTGTCCAACAGGGTATAATGAATTTCAGGAAGTAAGGAAGAGAATAAGGAGGAGAATATGCAAATGAATCAATAGCAAAGACAAGATTGGCAATCAAAAGAGGTGGTGACAAAAGATATACCTAAGAATCCTAGTCAAGAGGTTCAGACCACTACTAATACTGCTGATGTGCCAGAAGCCTCTAATGCAAATCCAAAAGCTGATGCCAATGCAGTACAACCAGCTAAGGGAGGGGCTCCTGCTATTGCTCATAATGGAAAGGCATGGGAATGGTTACTCAAGTGAATATTCAGACTGGGAACAACTATGGTGTTATTTAGAAGGATGGGGTTTGCACAACTGAGGGACCCGGGAGTTATAAATGAACCTACATGATTGTCACAACCTGAAACATTAGAGGGTTGAATCAACCCTTTAAATAGAAACTCTTTCTGCAGAAGAATAAGGTGGATGTTATGGGAGTTATTGAGACAAGGGTAAATGAACAGAAATTCGGTAACATTTTAAGGAAAGTGGCACATTGATGCAATTATTCTCTTGCTTATAATGGTAGGATCTGGTTGCTATACAGATCTACTATTCAATTACAAGTGGAAGTTATTCATGCACTGTAAAACAGTGGATACAACTAGTCAGTTTTCTGCTTACCTAACAGTTGTGTATGCAAAAAATGAGCTGCAACATAGGGCAACCCTATGGCATAACCTTATGCAATTGAGTACTGGTATTCAGAGGCCTTGGCTTTTGAGTGGAGATTTTAATAATGTGCTCTCTACTGAAGATAGAATTGGGTCACCTGTCCTAGCAGTTGAGACACAAGGATTCCAAAACTGTATTGATACTTTGCAATTGACAGTTCTAAGGTCAATTTTTTTTACTTTCTGCAACAAGCGTGAACCAGGTAACAGGGTCTATTCTAAGTGTTAAATATGCATCCTATATACACAATATACAGAGAATGCTCAATATACATTCTAAGTGTTAAATATCAGGAAAAAGAGTTGCTAAGTAAACTCAAAAAATGGAGTGACATTGAGGAGCAACTAGCAAGTACTTAGACAGAAATCCAAAGCTGTTTGGATCTCATTTGGGGATGCAAATACAAAATATTTCCATGCTCAACTGAAGATTAGAAACAACAGAAATATCATCTCCTTTGTTTATGATAGCCTGGGGAACAAGGTCCAAGACCCTCAACTGGTGGAAGCCGAGTTTGTGAATTGCTTCTCAAACCTTATGGTGTCAACTGCTGAAGTGTTGCCTTATCCAAATGTGGAGGTTATCACGAGGGACCCTTGTATTTCATACCAGCAGAAGTGCTAGTTGCTCAAGCTTGTAACTGAACAAGAGATACTTAGTGCTATCAAGCGCATGCCACATGATAAATCTCCAGGTATTAATGGTTTCCCAATTGAATTCTTCACATGTCATTGGAATTTGGTAAAGGAAGATGTTATAAGTGCTATACAAGAGTTCTTTGCTACTGGGAAGTTTCTTAGAGCTGTAAGTTGCACTGCTGTTACCCTTGTTCCTATAGTTTCCACCTCTTAAAGACTACAGAGCTATAGCTTGCTTTACTACTATATATAAGATCATCACCAAAATCTTAATAAATAAGATAAAAGAGGTCATTAATCATATTGTTAGCCCCTCACAACCTGCATTTATAGAAGGGAGAGGTATAATTGATAATATTCTAATCAGTCATGAGGTGTTGAAGTGATATTAAAGAAAGGGTCTATCTCCTAGATGTGTGATGAAAGTATATCTTAGGAAGGCTTACGACTCTATAGAATGAAGTTTCTTGAAACAACTACTTGCAACGCTAGGATTTTCTTAAAAATTTATTCTTTGGGTGATCGAATGTATTTCTATAGTGTCATATTCCTTAGTACTAAATGGAAGCCTAGTAACTCCATTTCAAGGGAAAGGGGGATAAGGTAGGGGGATCATATGTCCCCCAACCTATTTGTGATTGCAACGAAGTATCTTCAAAAGGAAGTGACTTTACTGCAAGAGCATAAGGATTTCAATTCCACCCAAGATGCAAGAAAATGGGGATGGTGCATATTTGATTTGCAGATGACCTACTACCGTTTTCAAAGAAGATGTCAAATTCATTCAATTATTGCAAGGTGCTTTTAATAGGTTCTCAACTGCTTCTGGTTTGGATGCAAATTTGGATAAAAGCTCTATATATATGTCTGGACTCAGTCCCAGTCTGAAGTAAGATTTTGAAACACTCTTCATTCAATAAAAAAACTTTATCTATATCTCATGCCTACTACTAAAGACTACCATGGAAGAGTATTGCACTCCAGCAGAACATTCATCCAAGGCATAAGTTCACCTTGTGGTTAGCTTCTTGGAGAAGATTAGCTACAATAGATAGACTGCAAAAGTTACATTCATGTTCCTATGGGCTGTATTTTATGTGGTGTTGCAGTTGAGACTCTTGACCACCTATTATTTCAATGTCCTGTCACTCATTTTCTGTGGAACATGTTACTGGTTTGATTGGACTTCCATAGGGGTGTTGGTAGCTGGCAGGAAGAACTCCAATGGGCTTGTAAATGGGCAAGAAAGAAGATTGGTAGAGATGTTATTATATGCTGTGTATTTGCAATGGTTGTGATATGGAGAGAAAAGGAATATGAGGTTCCAATCAGGCCATTTTCAGTGACAAGTTGTGGAGAGAAATTGGTATTCACATCCATATCAGAGGGAGAGACTTACAGAAATAGAGAACCACACTGGACAGCTTGAATAACACATGCTCTAGTAGCTCCTGCAATTCCAGCTTGACTGAATGAATTCTCCTTGCACTTAATTTTGTTTTCTGATTTGTAATAGATGGTATTATAGATTATTTAACAGCATGTCATTTTTGTATTGTTTTTTTTTTTGTTGAAGGAACTCGCACCGCTTCTTTCGAGTGCAAGCAGTAACCCCGGACTGACGCAATAGCCTGCAAACCACGTCAGCCAGTTAAACCACACTTGACAAGCCAGGTGTGACCCTGGAGTTTCGAACTTGTGACCAAGCTCTCCCACACCACCCAATGAGGATACCCTCTGCCTTCAAGATCAACTGGTCTAAGGCTTCGGATATTTTTGTATTGCTTTTAGTTAGCTGTTGGTCGAACTATGAGAAATAGAAGGTCTGCTTCTATTTGATTTTGTAAATATTACTTTGGTATCAATAAAATTGAATGCTAAAGTACACAAACTTAATTGTTCAACGAAATCAATTATGGATACCAATTTAAATCTAATATAGTATAAATTTTCATACGCCTCTTCATAATAAGAGTGGTGCATCATGTGATTATGGTAAACATAATAAGTATATTTCTTTTGTAAATTGCCATCGTAGGATATTACAAATGGAAAAATATTTTCATTCTATGTTATTATAACTTTTGAGTATTTAATTCTATCAGATTTTATCGGTTGCGGTAGCTGTTAGATGATATTTAAAAGACCTAAAACTAACTGAACCGTACTGAAATCGAGATGGTTGAGATAGTTTCGAAAAGTCTAATGTTGATTATACACCATAGAATAACCGAAAATTGATATGATACAAATTTCTAAAAATAACCGACCGAACCGAACCATTAACACCCTAATTATAATTTTACTATGTGCACTGCCTGAGTGCAAGGTTCTAATTTACCAAGGGCACGTTTGGTACACTGTATTACGCTGGACTGCATTGGACAAAAAAATAATACAACATTTGGTGGACGTTTTCAGCCGAACTGGACTGTACTATTTCTAAAAATAGTATACTCCAACTGTCATTTTTGAGACCCTTGGATTATACTAAAAAAAATATAGTCCATTATATATTAATACTTTAATACCGTCCATATATATTAATACAGTCTAGTCCATGCAAAATTATACAGTTCCGTACGACGTACCAAACGAGCCCTAATGGTCATTTCTTACCTTTTCATCAAATTGTCCCCAAGTTCACTTCCATTTCCACCCCAAAAATTGGCTCTTTTCATCCGGTGTCTGATTCACTTTGGGCTCCATTAATTTGAATTCGTACTTGAAACCTGCTTTAGGTGGTAAATCATTCACAGGCTTGAACCAGGAACTAATCTGGTTAATTAAAGATAGAGAGGAACTTACCACCCCACTGTAATATTTTGTGGTGAAAGAAAATTAAAAGCTTAATAAATACTCCCTATCCCATTTTTAATTATCTCTTTAGCTTTAAAAATTTATTCTAAAATAATTGTCACTTTAGACTTTAGAAATTCAAGACTAAAATTAATAATTATTTTCTATACCCTTAATTGCACAATATTTAAGAGGAAGTAATTAGTGTGTGTTTGGTTCTGCGGTGGACATAATTGATTCTGAGGAGAATTGATTCTGTCAGAATTGATTTTGATAAAATTGATTTTGATAGAATTGATTTATGTTTGGATGCAACAATGTAAAAATGATTGTTATCAATTTATAATGTTTGGATAATTTGGATCAAAATTATTTTTGAACGTAGAATTACCAAAATGGACATAGTTAAATAGATAATAGAATTTAAAGTGCAATATATAATACTTAAATATTAGAATTTAAAGTATGTAAATAAAAATTACAAATAGATAATAGAATTTAAAGTGCAATATAGTACTTAAATATTAATAGAATATTATTACAATACTAATTTAAAGTGCAATATAGTACTTAAATATTAGTAGAATATTATTACAATACTAATTTAAAGTGCAATATAATACATACATATTATTGCAATATTAATAATATTTCCAGTGATTTTTCACGTCAGAGGCGCCGCGGCCCTTGGAGGAGGCGTCGCGACGTTCCAGACAATTCTTCAAAAATAACAAAACTTACTTTAAACTTTTCGATACTTCAACTTGAGTATATTTATTTCCTTTTTGTTCAATATATAATATATTATAGTAATAATATGCGGAGTATTTGAAAGAAGACAAAAGAAAAAGGAGAAGGATAGTCTATACCTTGTATAATCGGACAACGTTAGGATGTTTGAGGAGTTTAAAGTTCAATCATCCTCTTAATCTGCAATTACACATAAACAAATGTCAACTTTAATAGTTTATTTGATATTTTTAATTAACATGAGTACTATATTTGATTTTTTTAGCAATTATTTTTAGATATTTAAAGAGGGTAATGAAAGTTGTATATTTGAATTTTTTTAGTAATTATTTCTAGATATTTAAAGAGGGTAATGAAAGTTGTATATTTGAATTTTTTTAGTAATTATTTCTAGATATTTAAAGAGGGTAATGAAGGTGAATATAGTTGTTGATAAAAATTAAAGAGGATGGTAATAAAAGAAAAAATCAAATTCAAATTAAAATAAATGACAGAATTGATTCTGGCAGAAGCTACAATTTGTAATTTCTGACACAATCAATTTTGAAGAGGAGAACCAAACATTCCAATTTTGTCCATAACTAAACTTAATCTTATTTCTATTATTTTCTTAATGAAGGTGATGATTTAAAATGTCAATTAAACGGGTAGGAGGGAGTACGTGGGAGAGCCGGAGAGACTATAAATTTCTGAGTCCCGAGAGTAGTAATAATGTGCTTTCCAACACGATTGTAATTTATAAATTTCACTTATGTATGTTCAATTTTTATGTTTCTATGATCACACAAACTAATTCAGTAAAAAAAGTCAAACAAAATCAAAATGGTTTATGAAGTGAAATTTAACACCTTGTTTTTTACCCTCACCCAATCGCCCACAAACAAGCAAAAACTAAGGAATAAATAATTCTATAATGTATTGGTCACATGTAGACTTTTGAAGGAAGAAATCTTCAATGTGAAGTAACATTTTTTTGGCAGAACATGTAGATCTAGCTGTTTTTGTTACCTAGATATGCACTCATGCATGAATCTGTACCATTTTCTTGGAAATCAACAGATCAATATCCAGAAGAAAGAAAGAAACGAAAAATATGTTATATATATATATATATATATATATATATATATATATATATATATATATATATATATATAGCCAATGTTTGAGATGTGTATGGTTACATCATTGTTATGGCATCTTGTAAGTTTTCGTTTCACAATTTATAGTTTTATACCGATAGAAATGTTCTTCTTCCATTAGGTAACAATATATACATTAATTACAATCATTAGGAAGAATAAGTCTTCCTTAGGATAATCCTAGGAATATTCCCTATACAATAATTTTCTACCATATATGAAGAGATCTACATTAATATAAAATATACACATAATATTCTATTAATGACCCTATTCTAGAATATTCTAACTAATATTCTAACAATCCCATGATTGAAGTTGGAGGCGCGAATCTTTGAGGCATCGAAATTCTTCAAATAAAATCAGCGGAAGCCCTTTCGTGAAGATATCGACGATTTGATGACGCGTTGGGACATGTATTACTCGCACTTGTCCGCGTGCCACTTTTTCACGGACAAAATGGATATCCAACTCTATATGTTTAGTGCGCTGATGATGTATTGGATTTCCAGAAAGATATATTGCACTAATGTTGTCACAAGAAATCATAGTAGCTTTCGAATTTGTGATGAAGCTCACAGTAAAAGATTCGAATCCGGCGTAGATCGGAACAACATTGGCAACGACACGGTATTCGGGCCATTTGACCGAGCGCGATCGTGGGTTGCCGTTTGGAAGACCATGAAACTAAATTATCATCGAGAAGACCTGATACCCGGGCGTGGGCGTCTGGTGGCCGACAACTGCCCGATCTGCAGATAAGTGACAAGTTTGGAGACGCAAGATGGGTAAAGATGTAATCCATATTCCTGAGTGCCGCTTAATGTAGCGTCTGATCCGTTTGAGTGCTGCGTATGTTCTTCCATGGATTATGCATGAATAGGCACACTGTTGTTATGACATATGTTATGTCCGTGCAGTAAAAGTGAGATATTGCAACGCGCCGCTAGGCTGCGGTGATGTTGGATCGTGAAAAGGTTTCTTTGGAGATGACACTTAATTTGGACTTTGTATCCACCGGTGTTCGAGGGTTTGCAGAGGCCATTCCACCGTTCCACGATCTCGGATCATACTTTGCGGGAGAGAAAGAGTCCACCGCATGTCTTGTCACAACAATTCCTAGAAAGAAGTGCAATGGACCAAGATCCTTCATAGCAAATTCGAACCAGTGAGACATGATATTCTTGCGAAGAGAGTCCGAGGAAGTGTCGAATAATATCATCCACATCTGATAGAAGATAAGCCGTATGATTACCCCGATGATAGATAAAAGAGAATTATCGGACCGACCGTGTGAAAACCCCATCGTGATACAAAATCACCGTCACGATACTGTGCCCAGGTGCTTGTTTGAGGCCATACAAAGACTTGTTTAGCGGCATACATGATTGGGATATTTTGGATCTCGTACCGATGGTTGGTGCGTATAACAGATCTCATTTAGGTGACCGTGGAGAAATGCATTTTTAACATCCAACTGGTGGAGTGACCATCCTCTGGAGAGACAGTGAAACCTTTATTACGATAGTAGCTGGTTTGACTATCGGATGAATGTCTCCCACAATCGATACCAACTCGCTGCGTCTTCCAATCACTACAAGACGGGTCTTATGCCGCTCAAAAGAACCATCAGATTTTTCTTTATGGGTAAAAATCCACATAGACCGAATGATGTTAGCATTAGATGGACGGGGCACTAAATCCCATGTCCTATTTTTAATAAGAGCTTGATATTCATCATCCATGGCCATTTTCCAATTTGGGTCTTTCAGAGCAGACACAGGGTTACATGGTAAAGGTGATTTGGAAACTTGGGTGTGAAGGCTGTATTTAGTGTTGGGTTTGACAATACCATGTTGACTACGGTGGTGGGCGTGTTGTCGGGCGATGGGTGGGCCACCGCCAAATGTGGTATTTGTAAAGTTGGGCCTGGATCAGGGGCTTGGGTTGCATTAGGGGGCAGGTTGCTATTGGTAGGTGTCAAAGCACGTGGGCGAATGTGTATCGATGTCGAGAGCGATGGGTTGGGCGCCCGTCGATAAGGACACGGGTAATTGGTTAAACGAATTTTGTCCATTAGCAGTAGCAGTGACCGAACTATGGGACAATGATTGGGTAAAAATTGGGTGTATTCCAGCATCCAAAAACTCATAAGTGGGAGATTGTGACTCATTGATTTTCTAAATGGGAATTGAGTTTCATCAAAGATAACATGACGACTAATAAAAATCCTATTGGAGGATAGGTCATAACATTTGTATCCCCGATGATGGGATGGGTATCCCAAAAAAATGCATGGAGTAGATCTCGGTTGTAATTTATGGATGGTGGTGGATGAGAATAATGGAAAACACAAGCACCCAAAAATCCGGAGATGAGAGTATGTCAGTTTTCGAAGGTATAGTAATTGAAGCGGTGTTTGGTGTGATGTATGTTTGTTTGATAGTATATTCAATAAATAAGTAGCCATCTGAAGTGCATGATGCCAAAAGTTAGGGGGAAGTGAGGCATGGGCAAGGGATGTCCTGACAATATTAATTATGGTTCGTATTTTGCGTTCCGCCTGTCCATTCTGAGAAGATGTGTGGGGGCATGAGAAACGAAAATTCAAACCATTTGTTTTGCAAAAATCCCAGAATTGTCTATTATCAAACTCCCGCCCGTTATCACATTGGATGTTTTTGATATCCCGTTCAAACTGTTTTTGGATGAAAGCTCTAAAACTAAGGAATGTAGAAAACACTTGTGATTTTTTCGATATGGGAAATGTCCACAAGAATTTAGAGTAATCATCTAAAACAAGCAAATAATATCTATGCCCCGAAGAGCTCAAAACTGGGGATGTCCAAATATCACAATGTATAGTATCAAATGGCAAAAAAGTGCAATTAGAAGAAGACTCAAAAGGTAGTTGAATATGCTTACCCAAAGGACACGACTGACACTTATTAAGAGTTCGTGTACATGAAATTGAATTATTGCGTTTGAGAGAGTTTAAAACAGACTCTCCCGGATGTCCCAAACGTTCATGCCATAAATTGGAATTAAAAACAGCAAAATTAAAGTGTTTCTTATGCAGGTTGTAGTAGTGAAATCGGATAAAGTTCTCATTCACCGCTATCACATCTCATTAGCCGTGCCGCATGCGAAAATCACACAGTAAAACCAAAAGGATCAAAAGCTACGGTAACCCAGTTATCTGAAGTAAACTTTCGAACGGAGATTAGGTTTTTGATTAATTGTGGTGCATGAATAACATTTTTCAAGGCTAATGGTGGATTTGGTTTGGACAATTTAGTAGAACCATAACCTTTTATTGGAATGGAATGGCCATTTCCGACAGTTATACCATTTGATTTGCTCAAATTAAAATAGGACGTAAGATTACCTTGGGATGACGTCATATGTGACGTTGCACCTGAGTCCATATACCAATTAGGTATGCAGTGGATTAAGCCAGGGTGTCGTGGCGTGTTGATGTCCGCCGGTTGGTCCACTGTTGAGTGGGCCTCGTTCCACACCTGAGGCCCAAAATGGTGTCATCCCCGCTGCTTCCGATCCCTGCTGGCCCGCCATCGCTTCGATCCATCTTTGGGCTGGCCACCATGCTTCGGGCGGCTCTTTGGTGCCCAACGTTGTTGTACTGCCACTTCTCCCAGCCTCACTGTTGGGCTTGTGGACATCCCACAATTCTTTGTCTTCATCCGTTGTCAAGACTTTTTCTTTGTTTTTTTCCAGGGAAATGGTGTGGTGAAGAACCCGGTGAGAACGACAACATATTTTGAAAAGTTCCGCCCAGAAAGCATAATGCACACTCTCCATTTGTAAGGTTATGAAAACATGAGTTTTGATATTGGAAACTGTGAGGGCTGAGTGATAAAACGATTTGGATTCAGACATGTTGATAATAGTTGGATGAAAAAAACACGATGAACAGGAACACAAACCAAAAAAAAAATCAAAATTTCGGTTTGGAGGAGCCGAATTTCGAAAGAAAAAAAATTTGGTATTAGAAAGATGAATCTTTTCCTTAAGCTCTTGATACCATGATAGAATATTTTCCTCAAATGTTCTTCTTCCATTAGGTAACAATATATACACTAATTACAATCATTAGGAAGAATAAGTCTTCCTTAGGATAATCCTAAGAATATTCCCTATACAATAATTTTCTACCATATATGAAGAGATCTACATTAATATAAAATATACACATAATATTCTATTAATGACCCTATTCTAGAATATTCTAACTAATATTCTAACATATATTCCATGTCCTTTTATCCTATATCCTCCAAATCTGTCAATGTAACTTGTTAATTTCATGGGATTTAGTGTGATTTTCCTCAGTTGGAAAATATGATTATCTTCTTGAAGTACTAACATTCTCCGAAAAAAAGTTACAAATCATTTGATCTTTAATCAATTCTATCAGTCACGCTTTTGAATTGAGTCCAGTAGAGACAAAATTATTGTAAATAATGAATCTTGGTTCTAACTCAACCCCAAAAGCTAGCTCTTAACAGTTATAACCATCGAAGGGTAGTAGGATCAATTTCTATTTTCCAAGACTGATACAATTATGTATAGGTTAACGCTAGAAGACTATATGGTGGAATTAAGGAATCTATAATCATTGATTATAGAATCCTCTTAGTCTTTTTTTCTATTTAAGGTGTATTTTGTTATTTCTGTTGTTTAGAAAAATGTATATAGATAACCATTTTAATTGCATATTTTCGGTCATGATTACATACTACCATTATTTTTCTTGTTGATACGTACCTCAATGTTGTCTACTATAGTTTTACAATGTCTTCTCTTTTAGCTTGCTATGTTCTCTCATTTGTGTATATTGTGATGTTTGTCCGCATTTGGAGAAACTTTTTGACAAGAGAAATTAAGGTTTCAATGAAATTCTTCATTACTAGCTTTGCTAGCTACATCGAGGTACTGCCTTTTTTGACAAGTTAGTTTATGATCTATTTTTTTTTAGACTTGCACTGCGAAGTTTCATCTTGGTTCTTGTATGATATAAATGTTGAAAAATAAGGCATGTACGGGAATAGTAAAAAACCATTATAAGTGCTTCGAAAGGATAAACAATAAAGATTACATCGGCGACAAGCATGTAGTAATAATAGTTGTGGCAACAACAAGCTTTGAGTTCTTGAATCAGTCTTGAATCTTTGTTCTCAATTGCCGAAAGCTCCTAGAATCAAGAGACACTAAAACAAGAAGGGTTACAACTGTGCTGAGTCGAGTGATGTTCACTCTGTCCTTAAGACAAGATTGCCCCGTATATATCATTTTACGTTAATGGGCAATAGTCTCCCAAGATAAAACAACAACTAACAAATGAGCAAAGGAAACTCAAGTGTTTCTAGAGAAGATCTTTGAGTGTTTGAAGTTTGTTAGAGAGGAAGAAGTTTAGAAATTTCTGATTGTTGCAAGTAAAAGTCCTTAACAATTGAGCCAAAGACCTCAATATATAGTAGTGTAAGAGTGACCTCTTCAAGTGCCCATGTAATGACCATTTAAATGCCATGTAATGGCCCTTTAAATTACCAACTAATGCAGCCAAATAATGGCTGATTTATGGAGAAAAAACTGACATTTTAATGCTCTAAAACTTCTTCATAATCATCCAAACGTTTGGACTTTCATCGCACAGACACTGCCTCGGAAGCGTCGCGGCGCTCCCAGCTCTGTGGTGTCACCGCAGCTTTCTCGGCTCCGCGGCCCTTTTCCGACCCGTTTCAATCTTTACACTATGCACACTTCTTCCTTCATTTATCAACGTGAAACACTCGTCATTTAGCCAATGACCGTCCATCATTCTATGTCTCAAACATGTTACTTACGTACTAATATCTCTTTCACTAATAAAAATTACGATACTTGGCACTACGAGTGCACGTGTGTGGAAACTACATTTTCGACATGCGGGACCCCAATTGTTCGAGTCATAAATAATGAGATAAACTTTATTCCACATTAGTAAATTTCCAATAATCCCCCTTTGAAAGAGATTTTGGCGCACACACAAGGTGCCTTTCTAGCAATCTTTCAGCGGACTGATGTTGCATCAGGAGAGGTAGCTTCCGCTTTGAACCTTTCTTAGTTGAATACCATCAGACTTAGTTACTTCGCAGTGAATATGATGTCTTGAACCGTCAGTGTTTAGTGTAAGCCAAGACAACGGTACCAACACAACAACTTTCCTTACTATATTTTTCTTAATGTTTTGTCTGTCGTGGACTGTGGACACTCTTGGATTCTTAAGTGCGTTCATTTGAGGTGGCTTGTCCTCACACCTAAATAGGTGGTCTCTTATAAGGTATCCTGCTATACCCCACTTCACAAGTGTTAGAAACTATTAAAAGTTTCTTCAAACCTAACCTCAACCGGTGAGGACCATTAAAGGCTTTAGAAACTTAACCTCTACCCACCATGTAGGTAGCACCTTAATGTCTATCGTGGGAACGAATTTAGATTCATGTTTCTTTACAGAATTATCATCCGAAGTGCTCTTGCTTCCACCGAAGCGCTCAACTGAACCTTTTGCATCTTAGTTTTTCCATTGAACCAAATTCTTGTGATCTCCAATCAGTATGGTTGGGTTACCACTGCAAAGGTTCGTAATGTTTTGGGGTTTAAGCCCATTCCCCTAGACAGACATATCTCTTGATCTTTGGGTAGTCCCTTAGTTAAAGGGTCCGCTATATCCTTTGATTAGTAATCAAGAAAGTGTAACACGTGATGATCAACTGCCCAACAGTTTTATGTCTCTGACTAGAATGTCGAATCTTTGTCATCATCCGCTTGAAGCCGATCGCTAGTCATCGCCGCGCCGTTTTTGACCTCGAGTGCGAGCGGAACTACAACGTTGCTCTTTGGCGCGGTTCCCTGGATGATGCAAAATGCTTGTTTTGAGGAGTTGCCACCTAATTAGTTAAGTGAATTAGGAAACTTGGATTATTGTAACAAACAATACTGCAATTGATCTCCATTTAATAGTCTGCGAAATTAATGAGATTCTGGATCATGGTTCTTTATTATCCTAAAGGGAAGAGGTTAGACATCCTTTAAGATCCGCTAACTTGCGATTATCCGATCAAACCTAGGTTAATTATATATCATACTTTAGAAATATATGTATTTGAAAGATATATACTTTAAAAGAATGTATGAAAATACTGCAATGGACCTAAAAAATAAATAAACTAGCGGTTTCTGATTTTAATCTATCACTTTAAATTATTAATTCTAAGTCTACCTATTCTAAATATTTCAATAATTACAACTACAATAAAATACAATACATAATAAATAAAACTGAAATTAAATACGACAATAACAAAAATAAAACTCTGAGGGTTGTCTTGTGCCTTTATAGCCATTCTTCACAAGCTGCCAAGAACAAACAGTTAGAAATATTAAAATATATTAAAATCTTCGGATCCGCGCAAAACAATAGTAGTTTTGATTACGGAGGGCTCAGATATATATATATATAAAAAGTGGGACATCCTAAACAAGTCTGGCTGCGAAAATTCGCCCCGCCAGCGCATGTTGGCATCCGATGTATGTAGAAGAAATCATCATTGCCCAGAAAATTTTATTTCTGTCTTTGCAACTGTGGAGGCCTCAAAAAAAACTTTTTCATCGGCCATTGTAGTAATTCAAATCAGTAAAATACCAATAGTGTAACATATGTTCTTTAAAAATCAGTTTAATAAAAATAAAGGGGCGAAATCGTCCGAAAACAGTCCGGAACGGACATACAATAGAGGTTCTCGTTGGAAAGTCGACCAAAGCCTCAACGAAAATATCATTAAAAAAATCAGTCCACCAAAAATCAGTAGCCAACTAGCCAAATATTAGTAGAACAATAGCAAAAAATCAGCTCGCAAAATGGACAGAACTAGTAGAGACATGGCCGAAAAATCAGTAGCCAAAAATAGGCAAATATCAGTCCGAAAAACAGTCAAAAACCATAGGAGCAGTGGACAACGAATCGTCGGAGTTACCAAATCATAACCGAACAAGACGCCAAATAGTAACTGATCGGTGTATTTTATATACACTTTTTGAGTCGTTTTTAGTTAGTCTTTTGTCTCTTTTTGTACAAATACGTGTCGTATTAGGATAAATTTTCTTTCTTTTGAGTCAAGTTGGTTAAAATGGCCCAATGGCGGAAAAGGAGTGAAAAGAGGGCAAAAGTGGAGGTTCCAGAGCTTAAAAGCAGAGAAAGTGGCGAACGAGGCACGGACGGGCGGCCGCGGCGCCTCTGCGATCGTAACTGTGGCCGCGACGCCCAATATCCGAAGGCGCGCGAGTTGGCGCCACGGCGCCTCTGCAGCCAGTGCGTGGCGGCGCCTAATCATCGGAGGGTCGCAGTTAAACGCCCGACATCGGGGCACGCGCCGACGTGGGAAAATCGAGTTTTTAGGCAATTTACGGGCCAGCACGAAAGGAAAAGTTAGAGGCGGTTTTGAGCCTATAAAAGGAGAACCCTAGACAGTTTTCAAGGGTTCCCTTTCTTGCACAAACACAAGATTCTTGGATTGAAGATTGGAGACCTTAATTTAGTAATTCTCTTTTCTTTCTTTCTTTACTTTCAGTTTTCATGTTGGATATTGAATTAGTTCTTGTCATGTCAATGGCTAGGAACTAATTCCATTATAGGGCTTTCCATGTTAAATCACTAGAACCTTATATTATGAATTGATGCATGTTTATGGTTATCTTCTTATTGTTGAGATTTACCCAATAATTGCTTTGAATGCTTGGTAATTAATTGATCACTAATTATCATTATTTATATGATTTCTAATCAAACTTCTAAAGGAGGAGGTTGTGAATATGCTGTAAGTTGGGTAGACATATTTTGGATTGGGGATGAAAATACCTCAATTACTTATGTAGCGTTAATGAGAGGTTTAAACACCTAATTTTACGCATGGCGCGTGACGGTTAACTAGGTTTTTGGTCTTAATCCTCCTATAGAGTCATCCTTATCACCGAAAGGTAGAAATGAGCGATACTGGGGTTGAGTGTTTATATAGCCTTAATGGGAGTATAAAACGATTTAGTAAACTTGCTAACTCCAAAAGAAGAAGAACCATAATTCATTGCATTAATAAGTAATATAAGCGGATAGTTGAGGAGACATGGAAGCCCTATTTCCATCACTACTGAAGTAAACACATAGTTAATTAGTATTTACAATTGTTAGTTATAAACAACAAAATCAAATATCGGTTACCAAATAGATACCAAAAGGCAGATAATTGGTACTTGAACACTAATCCTTGTGGACGATATTCGGTCTTACCAAGACTATATTACTTGTAACGATAACGTGCACTTGCGTTAAAGTGTGTGCATCTTTTCGCGCATCAGTAACAATAGCGAAAAAAGTAGTACAAAAAGGAGCAGCCATGACCGAAATAGAGGTCACCGGAGTTGGAACTCCGGCGAGATACCATAACGAAAAAACACAGTCCAACAGCCAAAGCAAGACATAGATACCAAAAATAAAAGAAAATCATTCCAACAACCAAAGTAGGTCACGGATCTCAGAAACCAAACAAAATAAAGCTCGCCGGAGATTTAGAACTCCGGTCAGTTACAAAAAAAAAAAAAAATCAGTCAGCCAACAACGATAATAACAACATAAAAGATAGCGGGCAACGACGACGTCACTTCCCCGGCTAACGCCGGAGCGACACCTCCAGTGGTTGTCCGACAGTGACAGTGATGGTCGACGAGAGTAAGGAGGAGCAGTGGGTGAGTTTTGTGTGTGTGTGTGGGGTTATTCACTGACGCAGTGGTACAACGACGGGAGAGGTAAGGTGTCGACTGAGTGGGGAGGTGAGATGAGTGGGACAAATGAAAATAAATGGAAGCTGAGGGTCCGCGACTGAGTGAGTTTTGTGGAAGATGATGAGGAATGAAGAGTATATGGAAAGGGATAGTTTGTTTTGGGGTGTGCGGCGCTGAGCGTTGAAGTAAAGAGGAGATAGGGGTGGGGCCTCACGATGTGCGGCTGATTTGTTTGGTGTGGAGATGAAAATAGTGAGGGGGTAGGTATAGAGAGAAGAGCAGAGAGGGGTAGGGGTAAGGAAGGGGAGTGTTGTGCGTCGCTGATGTCTCTTTGGGAAGGGGGGGGGGGTGAGTTTCATTTTATAGAAAATTTTTAGGTTTAGGGTTAGGTATTTGTTTTGGGGGGAAAAGATGAAAAGGGTTTAATTTGGGGGAAAAAAATAAAGGGGTGTTTGGTTTTGGAGGAAATAAAAGAGTGTTTAATTGACTTGATTTTGGTTCTGACTAAAATGTAAAAAGATTTATTATTTAAAAGATAAATTATTTAAAGAGATGCAAAATTATTAAAATAAAATGACAATATGATAAAAACATAATATTTAAGAAATATTTAATGCCTAATAAAAATAAAAATGCGATGCCATTTAATTATTTAAAGAGACGCAAAAGTTATTAAACTAAAATGACGATATAATAATAATAACATAATATTTAAAAATATTTAATGCTTAATTAAAAAATAACAAATGTGATGTCATTTTGCGAAAATAAAACAACATAAAATATTAGGTAAAATATGATTATTCTAAGAAAAAATACAAAAAATGATGATAAAAAATGCGGTATCCAAAATTACTTGAAAATGCAAGAAATAACCAAAAGATGAGTCAAAATTGGGTTTCAACAACTTATCCCTCTTTGACTGAAGATGATGAAATACTTTTCGGACAAAGACGTTGACTTGTAGCTAATTTTGTCTCCATCGTCAGAATTAGAACAAAGATCAAGAAATGGATGGGCAAAAAAGAATTTTAAGAAAAATTGGAAGCAAAACTGATGAAGATTCAAAATTTGTCCTAGTGTCGAATTATGATGACACTGGATCGTTGTGATGCCAGAATTAAAATCAAAGCTGATGCAGATTTAAAATTTGTCCAGTGTCGAATTATGAGGACAATGGGTTGCTGTAATGCTAGAAAATTAAAGATAACGCTGAAGCAGATTCAAAATTTTGTCCCAGTGTCGAAGTATGATGACACTGGGTTATTGGTGATGTGGGATACTGGAAGATATAGGGTGTTTGTTCCCCGAAAGGCCTCTAGGGTGTTTGTTCCCGAGGTCAGAATGCAAAGGAAATGAAGATGGCGTCGTTTCTGGACGCAATCCAGATGTTCGTCATTTCTAGGAAAAGATGACGTCGTTTCTGGACGCAATGATGATGTTCGTCGTTGCATAGACGAACATGATGAAGTCGTTGCTTTTGCACAGACGAACATCTGTAGGTCAAGATGGTGCTTTTGCACAGATGCCAAATATGAACGTGATCCTCAAAATATGCCCCAGTTTCTGGTATGTGAGGATGCTGAACTCTCCACTAGACAAAATCGAGTCATGTGTAGGTAGCTTGTCTGCTCTATCAAGGTGATTAGATGAACTTATATTGTTATGTGCAAAACAGGGAAGAAAGATTTCTAATGGTGTGATCGAAGCCGATGTGGCTGCCTACGTATCCCGCCGAGGGAATCAGGTCAAGACGTAGTTCGTGATGCAAAAAATAAAGATTTTTATGGTTTTCAAATGATGTGGGACCGAAGCCAATGTGGTCGTCTACGTATCCCGCAGAGGGAATCGGGTCAAGACGTAGTTCATGATGCAAAAATAAGGATTTTTATAATTTTCAAATGATGTGGGACCGAAGCCAATGTGGTCTCCCACGTATCCCGCAGAGGGAATCAGGTCAAGACATAGTTCGTGATGCAAAAATAAGAATTTTAATATACATGTTTTGTCGTTTTTTCTGAAAAGAAAACATAATCACGTTTTGACTTCAGTTGGTATCAACAATTAGTATTGTGCATAAGGATTCCTGTTATTTACTTTCAGTCTAACCGAGATTGACTCTAGGGTAATTCATACAGCTTCAGATGGTACGTCAAATATACCTAAGTATCGACACACTTGCTTGCAACCAAGGTTTCGAACTACACGTATTCTCATGTTTCAAATGCCCTCACCGAAAGAAAGTCTCATTCTCACATATGTTTCAGTATTTTAAATTTTGGGACGTTTAGAGAAACACACTCACACTCAGAAAGATGTTCAATGCATGCAATTGTGATATCATAGGCTTGACCATCATGTAAGTATCTACTAATGTGAGAACCCTCAGTATAAGATCACGTAGGGCTTGTCATGGGCTTGTAATGCAGGTTTGGGGGAAGGGATGTATATCATTTGGGTAAAAAGTGATTAATCCTTCCTCGAGCGTTGGACTACGTCCGTGCTTGATATTTGTGCGTTTTAATGCTGACATGTTTCTTTTTTTGTTCCAGTTCTTTTGTACTAACTTCTTTTTAATCTTTCGTTTGGAGCCCCTTTTTTTCAGAGTTATTTTCTCATTTCATTCATCATTTTTTTATAATGTCGCGGCTTTTGGTTTCTTCTTTTTGTGAAGTCGTCCTTTGTATATATTTTTTTATTTTCACTTTTTGGGACTTTGACAACTTTGTCTTTGGAAACTTCAACTAGAATTTTTGTCAGTCATTTGCACATTTCTAAAGCGCTCAAGAAGGTCGGACCAAGAGAGGGATAATTCGTATGCACTCAGAAAGGGTATAGGCTTAATATGTGGTTGTCAAAAGAATAAGCTTTAGGCTCAAAGGGGGATTGCTACGGATAATGCTATTTGGTAGGCTGGAAAGGCTCAAACGGGTAAAAAAAAAGGCCTACGCTCATTTCCTATACTGAGCGTTACTCAGGATTTCCCCTCAACAAACATTCAAGCCAAGTTCTAGATCATAATGCAATGCAATTGAACTTATTCTAAAAACTCACCACACAATACACATGAAACGATGAGGTTGGTTTCGTTCTTATCTTGAAAGCATGCAAGAAAATTTCATAACAGGTAAATAAGAGGAACCGAAAGAATCTATAGTTTACCATGAAGGCAGTCCTCTCTGATTATTACTTATTCTCTTTTTTGCACACTCCTAGATGTGTTGATATCAACCAAGTCAAATAATAGTACTTAATATATTTTGTATATATATATATATATATATATATATATATATATATGATTAAAGTGTATCAAATGATACTTGAAAAATATATATACAATTTTTTTGTATTTTTTGAATAAAGGGCACCGAACCCGAATAGGGCTGCCTCGTATCCCGCCGAGGGAATCAAATGCGCGTAGTTCGTTCAGATTGGTTATAAAATATATGCTTGAAAAAAATTCATCTATGATAGGATGGCAGTAGTAAAAGATGTGCAAAATAAATGATTGTCCACTATGATAATGCAAAGTAAAAATGAGTGTAATAAAAAATAAATGTCCGCGATAGGCTGAATGTAACAAAAAAATGAAATGCATGGGTGAGCCAAATGTGCTCCACTTTTGTGGTGTCGAACCCGAAAAGTTTTTATATATATATATATTATTATTATTTATGTGGTGCCGAATCCAAAATGGGTTGCCTACGTATCACACCGTGTGGTAGGAATCAGACACGCGTAGTTCGGGAAGATATGTTGTGCAATGCATGATATGAAAGAATTATGTAACGAAAACTAAGCATATGAATTGAATCTGCAAGTAAAAAGTATAGACAACTCAGAGTGATGTTTCGTTGAATCTGGTGGTTGATGACTTCTTTCAGTCGAAACATCTTCCGGTCATGAATTGATTTTATTTTTGGTAAGACTGCCCTCGACTGTTTGCGAGGACGTGTTTCCTGCAAAAATAAGAGAAATGAGTGAGAGTAGAAAAGTGACAAAAAATAATAAAATGCGAGAGTACGACAGTATAGTCAAGACTCTTCTGTTTGGTTTGATCAGACTGAAGGCTGATTGACTCCTTTCAGTAAAAAATATCTCTCGACCCTCTTTGTCATGTTTTTATTTTGTTCTTTCTGGAGAATCTCCGGGGTTAATGTTTTAGAATGACCGTCCTCGATTGTTTGTGAGGACAGTCTTCCTGCAAAAGATATGAGAAATGAGTGAGAGTACGAAAGCCACAGAAAAATAATAATAAAATGCAAGAGAGTGAAAGCATAGTCAAAGACTCCCCTGATTGTTTTGCTCGGACTGAAGGCTGACTGACTCCTTTCAGCGGAAAAATATCTCTCGATCATCTTTGTGACGCTTTTGTTTTGTTCTTTCCTGGAGTATCTCCGGGGATAATGTTTTATAATAACTGTCTCCCACTGTTTGTGATGACGATCTTCCTGGAAAAGATATGAGAAATGGGTGATAGTAGAAAAGTCACAAAAAATAATAAAATGTAGGGGTGTGACAATACATTCAAAAACTCTCCTGATTGGTTCGACCGGACGGGAGGTTGATGCTTCACAAGGTCCAAGTCGTGATGTTCAAGAATGATTTATCCAGTAGAAGCCCTGATTGCAGTATGACAGCAAAAAGTGAAAAAATGCAAATGCTCGTGCCCGAAGTTGCAAACACATAACATGGCATGTACATAATTGAAAGGATAATTATTGCTTTAAATAATATGTACAGAGTTACTAACGACAAACAATAGTAAAACCAAAAGGCATGCAAATCAAGCGCGCGACCTAATATGCATGAGACCGCTCTTATGCCAGAGGTGGACCTAAACGCCAAATATGCGAAATTGTGACAGGTTAATCCAAGTTTCTAAACATTAATGCTTTTGTTGGAAATGAAAACAATATGAATGTACATTTTCCAATTTTGGCATGACATGATTAGGCTTGAACCCGTCTATCGTTATCACGCTACACATATATGTTTATTGGTCGTTGGGTTGTGAAACCCGTCGACAATTTGGTGGATTTCCTAATTGCGGAATCGATACCAGGGACCGATCCACCTAGGGTATATGCATGCATGACTTAAATGAAGGGTGGTTTAGTTCTATCCTAAGTTTTTAAGATTTAGCTTACTAGACACAAGGTTTCCGAGCGGACTGATCGAGTGAGAAAATTGCTGATGCACAAAGCGCACCTCGTGTGTATGTATGTGATAGTGTGAATTTTCGTAAGGTAAAAAATATGAGCGGAATGACAGTTTAAGGAAAAACGGTAAAGAATGTAGCAAATAAAAGCAGTTAATTACGAAATTGAAAGCAAACAATTTAAACATTTACATCAAAAAATAAAAGCAAAATAAAGCGCAATATTTAATTAACCTGGTTTTGCTATGGTCAAGAACCTGAAATCCCCAACGGAGTCGCCATGCTGTTGCGTCCGTTTTTTACCTCGGGTCTGAACGGAACTGCAACGTTGCTCTTTGGCGCGGTTCCATGGATGATGCAAAATGCTTGTTTTGAGGAGTCACCACCTAATTAGTTAAGTGAATTAAGACACTTGAATTATTGCAATAAAAAATACTGCAATTGATCTCCATTTAATAATCTGCGAAATTAATGAGATTCTGGATCATGATTCTTTATTATCCTAAAGGGAAGGGGTTAGACATCATTTAAGATCCGCTAACTTGCGGTTATCCGATCAAACCTACATACTTTAGAAATATATGTATTTGAAAGATATGTACTTTAAGGAAAAGAATGTCTGAAAATATTGCAACGGACGTAAAAAATAAATAAACTAGCGGTTTTTGATTTTAATCTATCATTTTAAATTATTAATTCTAAGTCTACCTATACTAAATATTTCAATAATTACAACTACAATAAAATACAATACATAATAAATAAAACTAAAATTATATACGACAATAACAAAAATAAAACTTTGAGGGTTGTCTTGTGCCTTTATAGCCATTCTTCACAAGCTATCAATAACAAACAGTTAGAAATATTAAAATATATTAAAATCTTTGGATCCGCGCAAAACAATAGTAATTTTGATTACGGAGGACTCAGATATATATATAAAAAAGTGGGACATCCTAAATAAGTCTGGCTGCAAAAATTCACCCCGCCAGCGCATGTTGGCATCCGCTATGTAGAAAAAATCATCATTTCCCAGAAGATTTTATTTCCGTCTTTGCAACTGTGGAGGCCTAAAAAATCGACGGATAACTTTTTCATCGGTCATTGTAGTATCATGTTCAAATCAGTAAAATACCAATAGTATATCATCCGTTCTTTAAAAACCAGTTTAATAAAAATGAAGGGGCGAAATCGTCCGAAAATAGTCTAGAACCGACAGACAGTAGCGGTTCTCGCTGGAAAGTCGACCAAAGCCCCAACGAAAACATCAAATATCAGTAACAAAAATGGAACAAAATTAGTCCACCAAAAATGGCAAAAAATCAGTAGCCAAACTAGCCAAAAATCAGTAGAAAAATAGCCAAAAATCAGCCCGCAAAATGGCCAGAACCAGTAGAAACATGGCCGAAAAATCAGTAGCCAAAAATGGGAAAAAATCAGTCTGAAAAACTGTAAAAAACCATAGGAGCAGTGGCCAACGAATCGTCGGAGTTACCAAACCATACCCGAATAAGACGCCAAATAGTAACAATAGCGAAAAGCAGTACAAAAAGGAGCAGCCATGACTGAAATAGAGGTCACCGAAGCTAGAAATTCGGCGAGATACCATAACAAAAAAACACAGTCCAACAACTAAAGCAGGACATAGATACCAAAAATAAAAGAAAATCAGTCCAACAGCCAAAGCAGGTCACAGATCTCAGAAACCAAACAAAACAAAGCTCGTCGGAGTTTCAGAACTCCGGTCAGTTACAAAAAAAAAATCAGTCAGCCAACAACGATAATAACAACAAAGGTAGGTTTCAACAACACAAAATATAGCGGGCAGCGGAGGCGTCACTTCCACGGCTAACGCCGGAGTGACGCCTCCAGTGGTTGTCCGACAGTGACAATGATGATCGACGGGAGTAAGGAGGAGCAGTGGGTGAGTTTTGTGTGTGTGTGTGTGGGGTTGTTCACCGACGGGGTGGTACGGCGACGGGAAAGGTAAGATGTCGGCTGAGTGGGGAGGTGAGATGAGTGGGACAAATGAAAATAAATGGGAGCTGAGGGTACGCGGCTGAGTGAGTTTTATGGAAGATGATGAGGAATGGGGAGTATATGGAAAGGGAGATATTGTTTTTGGGGTGTGCGGCTGTCACGCCCCGACTTTTCCTAAGCCTTTACTTAGGGCGTGATGGCACCTGGACAATTATTTTCCACCAGGAGCACCATTTAATAAAAATAACAATAAAGAAATCTGTTTATGACTTTATTGAAAACATAACGCGAGCCCATGCTCGTGCAAATATTGTTTCTACATAGACATACTGACAAAGATTATTCTAAGTTGGAAGGGAGACCATCCCACACGGGCATTTCGAGACACCAAACCGACATTCGAACTCGACGAGTACCAAGCCCGAAGCAATGGACTTGGTATGACAAGAGGCTGTGGGACGATCGCTAGCCTTGGCGTGGAGCCTTTCCTCTATCACACTTTCCTGAAACATGTTAAATAAAGAGTCAGCCCTACCATCCGGGGCTGAGTGAGAACCTTACCCTGCAATTCAAAGTAACACCACAATATTCCAAGTGCAATCACATTATAACATAATAAACATATTGCAAAAACATATCAGGTTACAATACTTTTAAATATGCAGCAACTCCTCATAGGAAATTCTCAGTTTAACTAACACTTCATTTTATCTCGTACTATACGTTAAGACATTCCTCTGCATTTCCATATGTTTGTTACATTTATATATTTGTGAACGCGTATTCACTTTTTATATTTATATATAGGTGAACATGTATTCATCTTTCATATTTGTTGCGGCGTGCAACCCGATTCATTATATTTACGTATTTGTGAACACGTATTCACTTTACGTTTTGTTGCGGCGTGCAACCCGATCCATTATGTTTACGTATTTGTGAACGCATATTCACTTTACATTTTGTTGCGGCGTGCAACCCGATCCATTATGTTTACAAATTTGTGAACGCGTATTCACTTTACGTTTTGTTGCGGCGTGCAACCCGATCCATTATATTTACGTATTTGTGAACACGTATTCACTTTACGTTTTGTTACGGCGTGCAACCCGATCCATTATGTTTATATTTATATATTTATGTGAACACATATTCACTTTTCATATTTTTCAGAAGATCGAATAAATAATATTCTCTTTCCAACATTCTGTCATTCATACTTGTAACGATTATAACTTTTTAACCATAACTCCAACTAAGGTGTTTCTCAAGCGGAAACTAAGGTAAGACGGGGATCTTTCACTGTACCAAATTTCATTTAAAACTACTTTGGGTAACTAACACAAATTTATCCTCAAAACAGCCACATGAAATGTGTTTCGGCAGAATTTTTATTAAACATAACCAAATCTTAGAATAGTCATAACTCCTAATCTGTAAACCCGTTCAAGCCCCATAAAATCCCAAAATGATGATAACAGAGAGCTACACGTCTCCATATGAGCCATCCTTTCATATTCTGTACCATTTGGTACAGTTTTACACTTTTATTCGCTGCCCTTTCTGGATCTCGATAGATCCGAGACAGAAACTTTAAAAATCGATAACTCTCAATACGTAAGTCAGATAGACCTCCGTAAGGTCTCAAAATGTCCACAACAGAGATATCTAGAACTTTCATTTAACACCAATTTTCATATTTTCCACGGATTAGTACAGTTTTACGTTTCAACATCCTGCCCTTCTGGATTCCGATGAATCTGAGGCAGCAACTTCAAACTACAATAACTCTCAACTCGTAAGTCCGTTTTAACCTCTCTTTATCTATATCTGTCCGTAACAGAGATATTTACAACCATGTAAATTTTTATATAATTCTAATAAGTAAAACTCAATAAAAATTGTCTGTAATTATGCCTTTCCGAATTTCGGCCAAATCTAAGGCAGGAACTTTGAACTATGATAACTTTCAAACCGTATGTCCATTTTACCTCATTTTTGGTTCTATATGATCATAATAGAGAGTTGTACCATTATTACGAATTTCATCATATTCTAACAATTATAACTCAGTGAAACCAGTTCGTAAAATTCATGACGCAACTAGTTGTTTAAACAATCAAAAGCTCATTATTTATTTTCAACACTCAATTCTTATTCTAACATGTATTGAAATTAAAATAAAGGATGTTACCAAGAATTTATGAGTGAGAAAACTCACCTTGTAAGCGTGAAAAAGGATTGTGGTTCGGTTGCTACAAGTGGTCCTTGCTCCTTAGTGTTCCCTAATTTTCTTGTTCTCCTTCATCCCTTGATATTTTCCTGATTTTTTTTCCTTCTTGTTCACTTGATTTTTTTCCTGATTTATATTCCTTGTACTAGGTACTTTATTTTGTGTCAAATATACTATATAAGTTGAGGTGAGTTGGTGTGTTTGTATAACCAATGAGAGGGAGAAGAACAAGAGTGGAGGGAAATGAAAAGGGGAGGGAAAGGGCCCTGCACAATTTTTTCCCCCATTTCATCTATCTATTTATCTAACCTTAACACTAACTCCATCCCATGCAATTTATTCTTTGTTTTGTTATATATATGTATTTTTATTAAACCAACCAACAACTATATATTATTTTTTTTTCCGGATTTTACATTCTCTCCTCCTTAAGCAACATTCGTCCTCGAATGTGAATAAGGTCGTAACATAATCACATAGACACAATAATGTTTATTGTTATTGTAACACTGATTTGGGGTTTCACATTCTCCCTTCCTTAAGAAGCATTCGTCCTCGAATGTGAATAAGGTCATAACATAATCACATAGACACAATAATATTTATTGTTATTGTAACACTAATTTGGGGCTTCACATTCTCCCTTCCTTAAGAAGCATTCGTCCTCGAATGAGAATAAGGTTGTAACACATGCATATAGACACGCAAATGACACACATATGAAGTACTATGTAACACATTTTTTTTTATTACCTTAGTAAAATAAGAATGAATATTTGACTTTCATCGCCTCTTCAGCTTTCCAGGTGACTTCCTCTGTGGAGTGATTCCTCCATAGGACCTTCACAGAAGCAATATCTTTACTCCTAAGGCGCTTAACCTTCCTATCAAGTATTTCCACCAGAACCTCTTCATATTGAAGCTCTTCATTAAGAACTATCTCCTGGGGAAGGATGACGTGACTTGGATCGTGCAAGTATTTTCGTAACATTGACACATGAAACACCGGATGCACTGCTTCCAGCTCTTGTGGAAGTGTTAATTCGTAAGCCACATTCCTCACTCTTCGCAAGATCTCATATGGCACAATAAACCTTGGGCTCAATTTCCCTTTCTTACCAAAGCGCATCACTCCCTTCATTGGGGACACCTTTAAAAATACTTTCTCCCCCTCTTGGAATTCAAGATCTCTTTTCCGATGATCCGCATAGGACTTATGACGGCTATGAGCTGTTTTGATCCACTCCCGAATCATCTGTACCTTATCATTTGTTTCCTGAATGACTTCAGGTCTGAACAATTGCGTCTCACCCACCTCGAACCATCCAAGTGGAGACCTACATTTTCGTCCATATAATACTTCAAACGGGGCCATTTGTATGCTAGAGTGAAAACTATTGTTGTAGGCGAACTCAATTAGACATAGATGGGCCAACCAGCTTACCTGAAAATCTAACACATAAGATCGCAACATGTCCTCAAGTGTTTGAATTGTTCGCTCAGCTTGCCCATCTGTTTGCGGGTGGAAAGCCGTGCTTAACTTAACTTTTGTCCCGAGACCTTGCTGGAAACTTTGCCAAAAGTGTGAGGTGAACTGGGAACCCCTATCTGAAATAATTTGTAAAGGAATCCCGTGTAACCGCACAATCTCCTTCAAATAAATCTGTGCGTACTGTGGTGCGCGATACGTAGTCTTGACCGGTAAGAAATGGGCTGACTTTGTAAGCTGATCAATAATCACCCAAATAGAATCATACCCTTCTCAAGTTTTCGGTAGACCAGTTACAAAATTCATATGAATGGCCTCCCATTTCCACATGGGGACTCCAATGTCCTGAAGTAATCCGCCAGGTTTTTGATGTTCAATTTTCACCTGCTGACATATAAGACACCTCCCGACAAACTCCGCAACGTCTTTCTTCATCCCGTCCCACCAGTAATTTGTCTTGAGGTCCTGATACATTTTTGTTGACCCTGGATGAATGGAATATCTTGTGTTGTGACCCTCATCTAAGATCTTCCTCCTTAGATCCATTACCTTAGGAACACATAACCTACCCTTATACCGAAGGGTTCCGTCATTATCTCCCAATGTAAACTGTGAAGGTTTTCCCTGTTGGATCCTCTCCCGAAATCCAACAAACTCCGTATCCTCAAACTGACTTTCTTTTATTTCTGAAGCTAAGGCAGACTGCGAGGTATCACGTACCACCACCCTACCTTCACCGATCTCAGTTAAACTAACCCCGAGGTCTCCCAATCTTTGTACCTCACGAACAATACCTCTCTTTTGTATTGCCAAATGGGCCAAGCTGCCCATTGATCTCCTACTGAGTGCGTCAGCCACCACGTTGGCTTTCCCAGGATGGTAAAGAATACTAAGGTCATAATCCTTAAGCAACTCTAACCATCTTCTTTGTCGGAGATTCAAATCCCTGAAGCTTCCCTCTTTCCTGGTCTCAATTACTATTAGTATTAGGAAGAACAACTATCCTCATGAGTCATTTTTGCTGTAATCTGTCTCTCGATGAGAAGCTCGGGACTATGGCAGGGCGGTACGCTCTGCTCTCTCGCGACCCCTACTCTAATAAAAAGACTAAATGATGGCAGAGCAATCACGCCTTGCTCCCTCCTGACATCTATTGGGAGGGAACCTCCTATGTACTGCAAACTCTTATGATCTGTAAATATGTCCACATGCACACCATACAAATAATGTCTCCATATTCGTAAGGCAAACACCACCGCAACTAATTCCAAGTCATGAGTTGGGTAATTCTTCTCATGTATCTTCAACTGTCTAGATGCATACGCAATAACCTTTCCAAACTGCATCAAGACATATCCTAACCCAACTCTAGAGGCATCGCAATAGACTGTGAACCCTTCTTGTCCCGATGGTAGGGTTAGGACTGGTGTAGTAGTCAACAATTCCTTTAGTTTCTAAAAACTTGCTTCACATGCTTCTGACCACTGGTACTTAACCACTTTTTGAGTCAACTGGGTCAAGGGAGCAGCAAGACTAGAAAAACCTTTTACGAATCTTCTATAATACACAGTCCAACCCAAGAAACTTCTAACCTCTGTCGGAGTGGTCGGTTTTGGCCAGTTCTTCACTGCTTCTATCTTCTGGGGGTCTACCATAATTCCATCCCTTGATACTACATGGCCCAAAAAGGCTACCTTTTCCAACCAAAATTCACACTTTGAAAATTTAGCATATAGTTTCTCCTGTTTCAAGAATTGAAGCACTACCCTCAGATATTCTTCATGTTCTTCAACACTCTTACTGTAAATTAGGATATCATCTATGAACACAATCACGAACAAATCTAGGAATGGTTTGAAGATTCTGTTCATTAAATCCATAAAAGCCGTTGGGGCATTGGTTAACCCAAATGACATGACCAAGAACTCATAATGGTCGTATCGGTTTCTAAAGGTTGTTTTGGATATATCATCTGGATTTATTTTCAGCTGATGATATTTCGAACGGAGATCAATCTTGGAAAAATAGCTAGCTCCCCGAAGTTGGTCAAAAAATCAATTCTTGGTAATGGGTATCAGTTCTTGATCGTGACCTTATTGAGCTGCCGATAATCGATGCACATTCGAAGCGATCCGTCTTTCGTTTTCACAAACAGGACTGGTGCACCCCAAGGGGAAACACTAGGCCTTATAAAGTCTTTATCCAGAAGATCCTTCAATTGTTCTTTTAACTCCCTCAATTCAGCTGGGGCCATTCGATATTGAGGAATAGAAATGGGTCTTGTACCCAGAATTAACTCTATAGAAAACTCCACATCTCTACCCGGAGGAAGGCCTGGAAGATCTTCAGGAAAAACCTCCGGAAAATTTCGAACAATAGGAACATCATTCACTGCTGGGGATTCTTTTTGGGTATCCACTATATTAGCCAGATATGCGTACTCCACTCTGTGACTTCTCAATAACTTTGGAGCCCCAAGGTACGAAATAAACTGACCTGAGGATATTCCAATCCTACCCCTTATAACAACTTCTGGTTCTCCGAGAAAAGTTAATCTCACTATCTTTCGCCGACAATCTAACATGACATAACATGCCGACAACCAATCCATACCCAAAATGACGTCGAAGTCTACCATATCAAGTAGTACTAGGTTCACCATTGTTCCCCTGCCATTCACTTCTAATGGGAAATTATTTACCACCCGAGAGGCCCAAATTGAGGCCCCTACTGGTGTCATAATCTCACAAGGTTCACTTAAATAAGAAGGTTCTACGTGTAAATTCTTAGCAAAGCCCATTGACACATATGAAAATGTAGAGCCGGGATCGTATAATACAAATGCAGGAATACTCGAGACTAGCAAAATACCTGTGTCCACCGCATTAGATGCTTCTGCCTCATTCCTCTGGGGCAAAGCGTAGAGCCGATTAGAATTGTTGGGTTGTTGACCTCCCTGACTCTGGCGGGGTTGGTTTCCCTGATTTCCCTTGTAGGCAGTTGTGGTTACTTTTGACCTCCCATGAATAGATTGAGTTTGGGTCCTCTTTTTGCAATCCCTGGCATAGTGGCCTGACTCTCCACAGTTATAACATGCCTTCGTTAAGAGCCGACATTCTCCAGTGTGTTTCCTTTGGAAAATCTTACAAATCAGTTTGTCACCTCCTGTGTTAGGGTTGGTGGCCTTGTCCTTGCTACCTTGGTAATTAAACCAAATGTGCCTCTTAGGCTTGAAATAAGACTGGCCCACAGATTGGTTCGGTCCTGAAGGTCCCTTACTAAACTCATGCTTCTGATTTTGACTCTGATTAAATGATCCTGACGTCCGAAATCTCTTCTGCGAATATTCTCTTTTTTCTTTAGCGAAACCTTCTACCCTCAAAGTCATATCGACAATCTGAAGATAAGTTCGATCGTTGGCTAACGCCACCACCTTCTCTTCTATGTTCGGATTTAAACCCTCTACAAATCGCTTGACTCTATCCATTTCTGTAGGGACGACATGTGTGTTGTATGCCGATAACCTCACGAACTGTGTATCATATTCTTGTACACTGCGGTCACCTTGCTTCAACTGTTCAAACTCCCGTCTGAGTGCATCCTTGCACATATTAGGCATGAATTTCTCAATGAATGCTGCTCTGAACCCTCCCCAAGTCATTGGTGGTGACATCGGGGGACGATTTTTCCTAAAATTCCTCCACCACACCCCTGCATCATCCACTAGTCGTGCGCCTACCAAGTTGACTTCCTGCGTCTCCACGCATCCCAATGTGAACATTAAGTCTTCAACTTCATCGAGGAATACCATCGGGTCAGCCATGGGGTCCTTCCCTGAGTAAAGTGGTTCTCTTCTCCTCATAAAATTTGCCCATAGCCTATCGTCAGTCGCTGAGCTTCTACACTCTCGGTCAGTAGTGCGATGCACCGGTCCTGGCCGTCAGTTCGGGCTATAGCGAGAGACACTAGGTGCGGGCGGAACCATGTGTGGGCTAGAATCATTAACTCTATGAGTCTATCTAGTTTTTGTCCCACCGTTTCTTGGGCCATTTGACTCTCGTTCTCTCCAACATTTTCTCCGACATTTTCTCCGATTCCTTCAGATACCACTACGTCAACTGGAGGTACATGAGCTTCGTGATGAATCTCCTCTTGAGCCCCCGAGATTTGTGAATTCACCATTTTCTGTGAAGACAAACACACTCATATTTTAGAAGGCGGAAATGTCTACTCTAGCTCTTAAAATTTTCTTATAGTTCAAAAGCATGCAACACCACAAGAAAACGCAGATTAACTAAACAATAATGACAACTCATAACTTGCATTAACAATGCTTCATTCCTCATATTTGAAAATATTTCATGACATTACAATACATCAGAGCATGTCATTCTATGTCATTCCCTATAGCTCTCTTACTCGAACATGCACCTATTACAACACGTTCTAAAGGGCTTAACCGCATAGTTCTCCTATTCTGCTGATTGGCATTCAACTCCCTGTGAACCTTCTTCCTTGCTTCCCTTTCCATTTCGCTCATTATTTCTCTTACTACTATTACCTGAAATAGAAATTTGGTCAAGGAACCTTTTGTAACATATCCTCTTAGCATCTTTTCCCCTCTGAATGAGGATCGGAATTTTTCCGGGACAAAGTTGAATATTATCTGTAATATGACTCCAATCGGAAAGTTGAAGATGGTCGGGTCGTAGGAACGCCTCTTCTGTCTACTCCTAAGCAAATACGCACAAAGTACGATTGTGTCGCACATATACTCGTTAAAACATCTCTCGAGTTCATCTTACGACGCATGAATTACTTCTGAGCTTGCATTTCCTTTGCATATTCCTCGTGTACTTCCCTCTTTTTTGGAACTCGCCTTATAATCACCATCTACACAATAATTATTAGTCAGTATAACGTTGTACAATCTTCTTCCTAACCCGCGTGAAAGAGGTAGTACAAGAATCAAGTCTTGAAAAAGACTCAAGATAGGCACGAGAGGAGTATGAAAGAAAAAAAACTTTAGGATGTTATTTCATTCACTTATTACTAAGGTGGCGCGCACACCGTCGCAATAAGTAACCGTTCAAACACCCAACTCGAAGAAACTTCCTAGAATCTCCTAACCTGGCTCTGATACCAACTTGTCACGCCCCGACTTTTCCTAAGTCTTTACTTAGGGCGTGATGGCACCTGGACAATTATTTCCCACCAGGAGCACCATTTAATTCTCTTTATTTAGAAATTTAAATTTATATTCAAATACAGAGCTATTAATAAAAATAACAATAAAGAAATCTGTTTATGACTTTATTAAAAACATAACGCGAGCCCATGCTCGTGCAAATATTGTTTCTACATAGACATACTGACAAAGATTATTCTAAGTTGGAAGGTAGACCTTCCCACACGGGCATTTCCTGAGACACTGAAACTGACATTCTGAACCTGACGAGTACCAAGCCCGAAGCAATGGACTTGGTATGGCAAGAGGCTGCGGGACGATCGCTAGCCTTGGCGTGGAGCCTTTCCTCTATCACGCTTTCCTGAAACATGTTAAATAAAGAGTCAGCCCAACCATCCGGGGCTGAGTGAGAACCTTACCCTGCAATTCAAAGTAACACCACAATATTCCAAGTGCAATCACATTATAACGTAATAAGCATATTGCAAAAACATATCAGGTTACAACACTTTTAAATATGCAGCACCTCCTCATAGGAAATTCTCAGTTTAACTAACACTTCATTTTATCTCGTATTATACGTTAAGACATTCCCCTGCATTTCCATATGTTTGTTACATTTATATATTTGTGAACGCGTATTCACTTTTCATATTTATATATAGGTGAACATGTATTCATCTTTCATATTTGTTGCGGCGTGCAACCCGATCCATTATATTTACGTATTTGTGAACACGTATTCACTTTACGTTTTGTTGCGGCGTGCAACCCGATCCATTATGTTTACGTATTTGTGAACGCATATTCACTTTACGTTTTGTTGCGGCGTGCAACCCGATCCATTATATTTACGTATTTGTGAACACGTATTCACTTTACGTTTTGTTGCGGCGTGCAACCCGATCCATTATGTTTATATTTATATATTTATGTGAACACGTATTCACTTTTCATATTTTTCAGAAGATCGAATAAATAATATTCTCTTTTCCAACATTCTGTCATTCATACTTGTAACGATTATAACTTTTTAACCATAACTCCAACTAAGGTGTTTCTCAAGCGAAAACTAAGGTAAGACGGGGATATTTCATCGCATTTAAATTTCATTTAAAACTACTTTGGGTAACTAACACAAATTTATCCTCAAAACAGCCACATAAAATTTGTTTCGGCAGAATTTTTATTAAACAGAACCAAATCTTAGAATAGTCATAACTCCTAATCTGTAAACCCGTTCAAGGCCCATAAAATCCCAAAACGACGAGAACAGAGAGCTACACGTCTCCATGTGAACCATTCTTTCATATTCTGTACCATTTGGTACAGTTTTACACTTTTATTCGCTGCCCTTCCTGGATCTCGATAGATCCGAGGTAGAAACTTTAAACAGTGATAACTCTCAATCCGTAAGTCGGATAGACCTCCGTAAGGTCTCCAAATGTCCAAAACATAGAGATCTAGAACTTTCATTTAACACCAATTTTCATATTTTCCACGGATTAGTACAGTTTTACGTTTCAACGTCCTGCCCTTCTGGATTCCGATGAATCCGAGGCAGCAACTTCAAACTACAATAACTCTCAACTCGTAAGTCCATTTTAACCTCTCTTTAGCTATATCTGTCCGTAACAGAGAGATTTACAACCATGTAAACTTTTATATAATTCTAATAAGTAAAACTCAATAAAAACATTCCGTAATTATGCCTTTCCGAATTTCGGCCAAATCTAAGGCAGGAACTTTTAACTATGATAACTTTCAAACCGTATGTCCATTTTACCTCATTTTTGGTTCTATATGATCATAATAGAGAGGTGTGCCATTCTTCCGAATTTCATCATATTCTAACAATTATAACTCAGTGAAACTAGTTCGTAAAGTTCATGACACAACTAGTTGTTTAAACAATCAAATGCTCATTATTTATTTTCAACACTCAATTATTATTCTAACATGTATTGAACTTAAAATAAAGGATGTTACCAAGAATTTTTGAGTGAGAAAACTCACCTTGTAAGCGTGAAAAAGGATTGTGGTTCGGTTGCTACAAGTGGTCTTTGCTCCTTAGTGTTCCCTAATTTTCTTGTTCTCCTTCCTCCCTTGATATTTTCCTGATTTTTTTTCCTTGTTCACTTGATTTTTTTCCTGATTTATATTCCTTGTACTAGATACTTTATTTTGTGTCAAATACACTATATAAGTTGAGGTGAGTTGATGTGTTTGTATAACCTATGGGAGGGAGAAGGCCAAGAGTGGAGGGAAATGAAAGGGGAGGGGAAGGGACGTGCACAATTCTGCCTTTTAATGTTTTGTTTTTTTCATTTCATCTATCTATTTATCTAACTTTAACACTAACTTCATCCCATGCAATTTATTCTTTGTTTTGTTATATATATATATATGTATTTTTATTAAACCAACCAACAACTATATATTATTATTTTTTTCCGGATTTTACAGCGGCGCTGAGCGTTGAAGTGAAGAGGAGATGGGGGTGGGGTCTCACGATGTGCGGCTGATTTGTTTGGTGTGGAGATGAAAATAGCAAGGGGGTAGGTATAGAGAGGAGAGATGAGAGAGAGGTAGGGGTAAGGAAAAGAAGTGTTGTGCGGAGCTGATGTCTCTTTGGGAATGGGGGGGGGGGGAGGGGGAGGGGGGTGAGTTTCATTTTATAGAAAAATTTAAGGTTTAGGGTTAGGTTTTGATTTTTTGGGGGAAAAGATGAAAAGGGTTTAGTTTGGGGGGGAAATAAAGGGGTGTTTGGTTTGGAGGAATAAATGAGTGTTTAATTGGACTGATTTTGGTTTTGACTAAAATGCAAAAAGATTTATTATTTGAAAGAAAAATTATTTAAAGATATGCAAAATTATTAAAATAAAATGACAATATGATAAAAACATAATATTTAAGAAATGTTTAATGCCTAATAAAAATAAAAATGCAATGTCATTTAATTATTTAAAGAGACACAAAAAATATTAAACTAAAATGACGGTGTAATAATAATAACATAATATTTATAAATGTTTAATGCTTAATTAAAAAATAAAAAATGCGATGTCATTTTACAAAAATAAAACAACATAAAATATTAGGTAAAATATGATTATTCTAAGAAAAAATGCAAAAAATGATGATAAAAATGCGGTGTCCAAAATTATTTGAAATTGCAAGAAATAACCAAAAGATGGGTGAAAATTGGGTGTCAACAATCACATTGTATAATTGACGACGACATGTGTTTCTCCCAATAAGGAACATCCTCTAAGAGGTCATGAAGTTACTTAACTTTTTTTCATGCTTTGTCCAAAGCGATAAACTCCGATTCCATTATGAATCGGCCGATGCAAGTTTGCTTAGAGAATTTTTAAAGACACACCATACACACTCACTTGTGGCTTTGGTGTTCTTCAAGTCCGATGTCCATTTTGCATCACTGTGTTCTTCCAGAACCGCTGGACATCCAAAATATTGTAATCTGTAGATAAGCGAATATTTCAGATATCGTCATATCCGATTTAATACCTTCTATCGATCATTTCCAGAATCACAAGAGAACCTTAGTTCAACTGATTTACTTTGTAAGTCGATACCGAGTTGGTTGTAGTGTGTAAAATACATTGAACTATATATGACATGCGTATATCGCTCCTGGTATACGGGTGCACCATGATTCCAATTAATTGTATGATTCATATCCATTGACAACTTCAACGAGACTGTCAAACATCTCAAATTTTTTCAACACATCCTCGATGTAGTGAAACCGAGATAAGACCAGTACGTCAGATGTCTTAGAGATCTTGATCCCTAAGATGACATCTGTAATACCCATTCCCTTCATGTTGAAATTTATTTTCAACATATTTTTAGCCTCTGCATTAAACTAGGACTATTCCATGACGAACGAGTCAGAACTACCTTTCATGTAGACACATTTGTCACACTCATTAATGGAGAAATCCTTCGATAGTAGATTACTACCAAAGTTTTTGTGCCATTGATTCGAGGCATGTTTCAGCCCGTACAGAGTTTTGACAAGTCAACAAACTTTCTTCTCTTTCTCTGGAACCACATACCCCTCGGGTTATTTCCATATAAATTTCTTCTTCCACTTTCAGACTCAATGTTTCTGTAGTGTTTCTGTTTTATCTGAACCTTTATGGACCAAAATGTAAACATTTCAAGGACCACAATGAAAGTTCAGGAAGAAGCCTAACAATCTACCAAACCAACTTTCCGATTCAGAAGGCTGTCTCAACATCCATGCTACGTAAGACTGCAATGGCCCTGGATGTTTAAGCTATTCACAGAGGAACACACGTCCAAATAGTCGAGGCCTCATACTTGTCAGTAGATCCATCTACTTGGTACTCAACTTGAATATCCATTTTTACAACCCAAAAATTATTTTCCTGAAGGAAGGTCAACCATTACACAAGTATGATTCTATCTGATGGAGTCTATTTCACTCTCTGTAGCTTCTTTGCAAAGCAGTGCTTTCAGAGATGACAATTTTTTTGTTAATTGTCCATAGTTCATTCTTAACCATACAAGCTAGAAGACCTCAAACAAGTCTTTGTCCCCTCTTTGCTCTGTCTTGGTTCAACATCTAGAATCCCTGAGTTTTGAAGATCCGGAACATCAAGTTCCGAATTGTCAGAAACTTCTGAGTCCTATAGATCTGGAACTTCTAGCTTCGGATAGTCAGACACTCGCGGGTTGTTGTTAACATCAAGAAATTTACTTTTTTTTCCTTCTCAAGGAAAGTTATCTTCAAAGAATTCAACATTCTTTGACACCAAGAGGCGATAAGCACTACTGTTGTTTGCAGATCCAATAGATATGCAATCTACAGTCGTAGGTCCGACTTGACCTATTTCGGTATTCCATACTCTACCAAGCCACTCTTTTAACATTTTACACAGATGGTTATCCTTATCCTCATGTGGTGTTCTGTTGAGAATCACATTAGCGGTAAGGATCGCTTTGCCCCATATATTTTGGATGTACGACTTTGCGCTTAGCTAACACCGTTAGACTGAGGTAAGTAAGGAGCAGTCATTTCATGAACGATACTTCACATTCTCCACCTCTATCACTACGAGTTTCTCAATACGTATGCTTAGTTAATTTTTAACTTTTGCTTTGTAGCGCTTATCCGCTTCAACAACTTCAGCTTTGCTTTTCAACAGAAAAAGGATGCAATACTTTGTACCATCATCAATGAAGGTCAAAACGTACTTGTCATCCCCCTCAATTTTTTTACAAGCTTCAAATCACTCATGTAGAAGTGACTAAGTTCTAGACGAGCGGTGTTTCTTTCTCTATTCCTTTGTCGGAACAGAAAGGTTGTCATGACCCGACCCGACGGGTCGCGACCCGGTGCCCAAATTGGACACCCTTATACTACCCAGTCACATAAAATCAGACTCATACTGAGGGAAATATAGAAGTCTATAATAAACATGCCTCCTGAGGAGTCACAACTAATCAACATATTAGGCTAGGCAAGCCGACAAGGCCACCACTATACATAGGGATAACAAAAACACGTCACAACCGTACAGCTGGCTAAAACACATAAACAAAAGCACATCTACCACCCACAACTGTCTACAGACCTCTAAGAACACGATAATGAAATATGACGGGACAGGGCCCGTCGTACCCCTAAATATGCATAAGTCTATAATAGCGAATCTGTACCAAAATGACTAACTCCAGAACAATGGAGCTCCCAAGAAAACAGCTGAGCAGGAATCCTAAGCCTGAGGATCGCCGAACTGAATATCTGTACCTGCGGGCATGAACGCAGCCCCCCGAGGACTGGGGAGTCTGTACGAAATAATGTACTGAGTATGTAAACATGAAGTACTGTAAGAAAGATCATAACTGACCAAAGGATATCATGAGACAAATATAATAATCAAATTACCAATTCAACTGTGTCATATACGAATGAGAGTCAACTGTGCCTTATAAAGTGAGAGTCATGTATGTGTCGCGCCCGATTTCGACCGCGACATTTTCCTAAAGCGAACCCTGCTTAATAAAGATGTTAGGAAATAAAAAATAAAAATGTTAAAAAGATTTAAAAGGTGCTAAAATGTTAAAAGGATACTAAAATATTGAAAGGTGTTAAATGCTAAAGGGTTGCTCGGAGTCGCCACCTAATTATTTTGGGTGAATTAGGACACCTAAATGTTAACTAGTTTAAAGTAAACATTAACTCCATTTAATGGTCTGCTAAACTTAATGAGATTCTGGGTAAGGGTTCTTTATTATCCTAAAGGGAAGGGGTTAGGCACCCTAAAGGATCCGCTAACTTGCGGTTGTCCGTTCAAACCTAGGGTTAATTATTTATTGCTAAGAATGCATGTTTGAAAGATATTTAATAGAAAGTATTTTTTGGCAAAAAGATTAATAAGATTAGTGATGTAAAACACATATAGAGTTTAAAGCATGCCCTATATTATTTATGAAAAATATGTCATGCAAAGTGGACTTATTGACTAAATGTATACATTTGCCTACCTTGATTAGTATCCCACATGCTTAAGGGGGTTCCTTAGTATACATAAAAAATAAGACTTCTATATAGAAAATGTAGCAAATGGGTTAAGAATAATGTCATAGCTACATGATTAGTTATGCAAGTTAAGATTAAATGACAAAATAATATCTAGACTACATAAGTAATTATGCGACTAAATGGTTTAATTATAACTTAAGTTAAAATGATTTACTTAGAGAGGCACGTAAATTTCTAATGTTAAACTCCTTACTGAGGACGACCCAAGCTCGAACTATTCTAAATATATTAATGTTAGAGTAAATGTTAGGCAAATAATTACAACAAATGAATGAGGAAAGGATATGAATTAAATAAGGATGACTCGAAGAATGGCGATGTCCTTTCGTCACAGTTTGGAATTTCCTACGCGAGATGGATGCAGCACATAAGATGCAGGTCTTCATTTGTCGTAGCTTGTGATGAATCTTGCCATGAGACTCTTCGTTTCGCTCCAATGCATTTCATGTAAAACAAAGGAAGATAAGGATAAGTATATGCTCAACAACAAAACATTAATAAATGAAGTTAATGTGCATGCAGTTCACTGCTCGAAGGGCCAGAATCGCATGTTAGTTTAGAAGAAGAAAACTGTGCACTTGGGCCATAGACAGGCTGCAGCAAATTTACGAAGTAGGCCTAAACGAGGAGATTTCAGATTCTCCATAAGTGTGTACATGGAGTATATTTGATATATTCTTGCGTATATGTACACAGTATACACCATTTTTAGAATGAATTCCTTTAAACATACAGGGGCAGGACAGGTTCGAGGCTAGATATTCAGGTGAACAGATTACAAAGCAGGTTCGTTTTATTTGGGATGCTCCAGATCTGCAAATTCGAGAGTTTTGACCCAACAAGCGATGCGATCCAATCATATTGAGTCTAGCATGGTTTCTGTCTAAGACCAATGGTTTAGGGACTATCTAACATCGATTGGTTTTACGTATAAGGCATGACAGGGAAAGGGAAGATACATTGACATCCACAACGTACACTTATTTAAACAGGTAATCAGGCAAAAGCATGAGGGGGACAGACATTAGGCAAACTATCATGCAAATATATGAGCTAAAAAATATTTCTCCATAAGTGTGTGAATTATTTCGACCGCGACATTTTCCTAAAGCGAACCCTGCTTAATAAAGATGTTAGGAAATAAAAAATAAAAATGTTAAAAAGATTTGAAAGGTGTTAAATGCTAAAGGGTTGCTCGGAGTCGCCACCTAATTATTTTGGGTGAATTAGGACACCTAAATGTTAACTAGTTTAAAGTAAACATTAACTCCATTTAATGGTCTGCTAAACTTAATGAGATTCTGGGTAAGGGTTCTTTATTATCCTAAAGGGAAGGGGTTAGGCACCCTAAAGGATCCGCTAACTTGCGGTTGTCCGTTCAAACCTAGGGTTAATTATTTATTGCTAAGAATGCATGTTTGAAAGATATTTAATAGAAAGTATTTTTTGGCAAAAAGATTAATAAGATTAGTGATGTAAAACACATATAGAGTTTAAAGCATGCCCTATATTATTTATGAAAAATATGTCATGCAAAGTGGACTTATTGACTAAATGTATACATTTGCCTACCTTGATTAGTATCCCACATGCTTAAGGGGGTTCCTTAGTATACATAAAAAATAAGACTTCTATATAGATTTTGTAGCAAATGGGTTAAGAATAATGTCATAGCTACATGATTAGTTATGCAAGTTAAGATTAAATGACAAAATAATATCTAGACTACATAAGTAATTATGCGACTAAATGATTTAATTATAACTTAAGTTAAAATGATTTACTTAGAGAGACACGTAAATTTCTAATGTTAAACTCCTTACTGAGGACGACCCAAGCTCGAACTATTCTAAATATATTAATGTTAGAGTAAATGTTAGGCAAATAATTACAACAAATGAATGAGGAAAGGATATGAATTAAATAAGGATGACTCGAAGAATGGCGATGTCCTTTCGTCACAGTTTGGAATTTCCTACGCGAGATGGATGCAGCACATAAGATGCGGGTCTTCATTTGTCGTAGCTTGTGATGAGTCTCGCCATGAGACTCTTCGTTTCGCTCCAATGCATTTCATGTAAAACAAAGGAAGATAAGGATTAGTATATGCTCAACAACAAAACATTAATAAATGAAGTTAATGTGCATGCAGTTCACTGCTCGAAGGGCCAGACCCGTATGTTAGTTTAGAAGAAGAAAAAGCGTACTTGGGCCATAGGCAGTGCGGCAAATTTACGGCGAGCCTAAACGAGGAGATTTCAGATTCTCCATAAGTGTGTGAATTTAATATCCACACATAGCCTAGTAACCCCAGCATAATCATGGACTTAAAACTGATCACGAACACCAAGAAAAGCCAACTACAAGGGTGATATACATGGAGTATATTTGATATACTCTTGCGTATATGTACGAGATACACCATTTTTAGAATGAATTCCTTTAAACATACGAGGCGGGGCGGGTTCGAGGCTAGATATTGGTGAGCAGTTACAAAGCGAGTTCGTTTATTTGGGGATGCTCCAGATCTGCAAATTCCGGTAGTTACGACCCAACAAAGCGATGTGATCCAATCATATTGAGTCTAGCATGGTTTACGTCTAAAACCATTGGTTTAGGGACTATCTAACATCGATTGGTTTTGCGTATAAGACATGACAGGAAAGGGAAGATACATTGACATCCACAACGCGTACACTTATTTAAGCAGTAATCGGCAAAAGCATGAGGGGCAGACATTAGGAAAACTATCATGCAAATATATGAGCTAAAAGATTCAATTTCCACCTATAAGCAGGACATACGAGACACGATTAACCTACCGGGACAATTGACATCGTGACATTTAAACACTTAGATATGCATATTTGTTCACTAACCGATTTTTAAGATAAACATGATGTGATGCGATTCGATATATCCTGCAGACTGCTGCGATAAGTACTCAAATATCTTTGTAAATACTCTAGTCGGATGTAAGCGATGGCGGCGGCAGAGATAAGCCCCCAAAGCGTAACATTTTCGTTTCAAAGAAAGACCGATTAATCCTACATATGATAGAATTACAGGTCAAGGCGAGATGAAAGCAGGGGATATAACACAGCGGACCAAACCAAAGATCATACGAACTAAATAGCTATTCAAGACAGTATTGAAGGACCCCGAGTTGTTCTCGACCAGTTTTAAACTTACAGACATGATACACTCAATAACCTATCGAATATGAAAGATATACATGATACTAGTATGGCATACATAGGACACATTATACAGACATAAAATTACTTTGTTTAGAGTTGGACTAACAGGATTCATAAAATGCGTGCTAAGACAGATTTTAGATCCATTTTTGTTAGTTAGACTCAATTTTTGCCTAGTTTGTGACAGGATCCTGGCCTGAACGAGTTATATCTTCTTAACATCCACATTTGCGACTGCTATGAATTATTTCTAAACCACGAGTGTTCCTAACCAATTTTAAATGGAATTTAGCTTATTCTTCGAATCTGATTCTGAACCTAACATACAGAATGTGATGTGTTCATAAGATCTGGAACATAAGAATCTTGAGCGAGCAAATTCAGCATATGTGTAACTAGAAACAGAGATATGTTCCTTCTTATTTAAATGGTTTCGATATTTGGATTATAACCGCGATTGCGACAAACAAGTTTAACAATGATTAGAAGCACAATCGATATCGATATCAAATTAACGCGGGCTTAAGCAGTCGCGCAAGAATACATATTTTACCCATCGATCAAATGAAGTCTAAGAGTGAAAGGGTGATGGATTTACCTTCTCCGGGCAGCGAACCGAGGCAGCATATCAAGTCGTCGGTCCACTCGACGGATTATTGCGATGTGATTGAAAGAGGAATGAAACTTTTACCTGGTTCCTGAGTAGTATTGCGAAAACGAAATGCTTTTTGTTTTAACTCTGTTCTTGCTGCTTCCCTAACGATGTCTGCTGATTGGGTTCTTAACTGTGCTCGACTGATGCCCTTTTCGTTCTATTGCATGTGCCTTTTTATAGCCCTCCTTTGGGTTCTAAGTTTGGTAAACCTTAAAGGCTGATTTTGGGTATCTCCTACCATAATAGGTGTTGATTTGGTATTGATTTGTGCGATTTTAACAGGTAAGGTAAAGATTCTGGAGGGATTTCGCACAGATTATGGTAAGAAAATCGTTGGAGAAAGGGTGTGTGTGGGTAAGGAAGGTAAGGGAGCCGGATTTTCAGCCGAAAATCCGGCGAGAATAAAGGGTGATGGATGAAGGCGGCGATTGCAGGGGTTCTTAGGTTTTGTGTGAGGTTCAGTCGACAGGGGGGGAAATGAAGGTGAAGAGGGCTGATGTTTTTTGGGCTTCTGATTTTGTTTTTGTAAAGGGGTGTGTTTGGAGAGAAGGGGAGTAGACGGGCTTGGGCGTGCTGGGCCTCTAGGTTATAAGGGAAAAGGTTTGGGCTGAGTAGTTAAATTAGGGTATTAGTTTTAAGTAGGTATTTAATTAGGAGTTAATTAATTAATTAGTGATTAATTTAATAAATTGTGCTTAAATTATTTAGGTGTTCTATTAGCCTAAGTTTAAATTTAAATAATAAATGCGGGTGTGCTATTTAGTTAATGCTTAATTTTTTAGAATGCGGCGCTATTATTTTAAAATTTTATTATTGTTGTATTTTATTATTATAAAATTGTTTTAAAATTAGTGTAATTTTATAGTTAATGACTGGACGGGAGGGTCAAAATTGGGTGTCAACAGTATGTCCATATAAAGTCATCATATATACATAAACTGCCCGACCCTCCAGGGAAGGACGCGGTGAACATATAAGGTATATTGCCCGGTCCATACTGGGACGCAGTAAAGTCGTATAAGATATACTGCCCGGCCCATTCTGGGACGCGGTAAAGTCATTTAATAAATCTGCGCGTGTATCTGCCCGGCCCGGGACGCGGTGAAATGATATACTCACATTAGCACGAATAGAATATCATGAGTAGCTTATACATATCAAATCATCACTTGTCTCTTAATAGAATAGATAAAAGACACTATCATATCATGTATCATTTTAAAACATCCTTTGAAAACTCAAGACACTTATCATGTCATGAATCATTTTAAAACATCATTTGGAAACTCAATAAAATCATTAAATGAACTTTTTACTAGAAAGTCAAAGGCACTTCTCATGACACATATCTTTAGGAATTAAACTGTGTAGAAATCATGTACGTCCTCCGTACGTTCATTAAATCCTGTCAAAAAGAAAGAAGGAAGAGTTTCACATACCTTTTAGTCGAACTAGCCAACTCAATATTAGAACACGTCTCGTCTAATACTTCAACCTATAATAAAGGGTAATACGTCCGTCAATTCTATGATTTCTAACGTAAGTTATATTGAATGACGACTTTCTATTCTATAAAAATTCGGACAGCACTTCCCCTATTTATATGCAAATCCACAACTTCCAAACAAAGCCAACAATACCAATAAGAAGATACAACTTCAAGATATAACCAATATAATCCCAAACATTCCATTTATGTCATCATAACACATTCCTTCTCTTTTATATTTATGTAAAACAACAACTACATCAGCGAAGGTAATTTATATACCTATTTCTCATGTTATTCCAGCCCCTTAATCGTATTAAAACGTCCCTTAAAAACAGTCACTACTTCTAGCAAAAATCGAGAGTTCAAGAATGCAAAATAACTCTTTTCTACACCATAATTCTTTGATACATGTATTAGTAATTACCTCAATGCATATACATGTTTATAATCAAATTTCCAACATTTTAACTCCACAAAATCTTCCCTTAATACCTCACAACAATGTCCAATATTTCCATGTAAGTTTCGGCCAACAACAACATGATTCCATATTCTTTTCTTAACTTCTTAAAATCCAATTCATGTTCCAATAATTCCTTATGAACGACTATAACTTAAATATCAAGATTTCCTTCAATTCCAACGCGCGATTAGTAACGACGATAGCAATAACATAATCGAATTCAATGTATACCAAAAACAGTCCCTAATTCGGTATCAATATCCAAAATATTCACATGCAAATGCCTTATCTTCAAATTTTTCTTAACACACATTCCTTCCTTAATCTAAAACTACATACACTTCAATATATCATAAAAATAAGAATTTTCTTACCTTGAATTTGTCTGAAACAGTCCCAGCTGAATCGGTCCACTGTTTCATCGATTTTGCCTCATTTTTCTCACTTCTTCAACTCCAAATTGACATGCATGTATTCCACAATTTTAACCCATCATTCTTACTTGTTTTTCTTCCAAAAAATTCATCTACAAAACCTTGTATTTTCTGGACAAAAATCGGCCCAGCAGTGGCACGATTTACCCACTGTTTTGATGCAATTTCTTGGCTTCTAATTTTGATGAATCATGTAATCTAAGAAGAGGAGATAAAACTACAATATTTTTGTAGGGAAGGGGGTGTGTATCATCTGGGGGAAAGGAAGAGGGGAGAGGAAATGAAGTTTAAAATGAAATAAGGGAAATGAGGAGTTGAAGAGTTTTTCTTAAGGTTAAAGACTAAAATCTGAAAATTATTATTTGCAATAAGGTCTCATTTCTCCTACTAGTCTACTTAAATTAATTCATCTTCTAAAAGAAATCCCACATAACTCATCTTCCATAAAATCTGAAAATTATAAGTTCAATTTGGTCCAATTCCCACAATTTATTAACCTTAGGTCCCACTTCCTCTAATTCCCGAAAATTTCATAAGGTTTCGTATTTTCAATGTCGTATTTTTTATAATACGACACTAGTCGATAACGAGAATATACAACTATCAATATAAATTTCCAACGTCACACCCGTTGTAACCAACATTTTCCGGGAATCACATCCTCTTGTATACAAATTTTCGTATTAACATATGTAAGTATACTTTATATCCAATATTCGAATCTGACTTCCTTAATGACGTTCTTAATTATCGCCTTAAACTTACGGGGTGTAACATCCTTCTCCCCTTAGAAACATTCGTCCTCGAATGTTCATCATAGGTCTCATGCTAGAAAAATTTCGGCAGAGTCTCCTTTATAATTATGCCTATTAATCTATATTCAGTAAACCAACAGATGCCACACAGGGCCACCATATATCACACATACAATTCATCAATTACTATAATCAAATAAGGAGTTGAATTGAATTACCTGTAGGCCTAGGGAACAATTGAGGATATTTCTTCTGCGTACGAGGTAAGCCTGTAATGAGGTCCATATTAATCACTTCCCATTTAACTATCTTACTGTCACGACCCGACCCCGGGACCGCGACTGGTGCCCACCTGGGCACCCTTACAGGTAAACATCAGAGAAAATCAGCGGAACATACATGAAACTTATAAATAAAACATCGGAAGTAAAACAACAGGTTAGCCGATAGGGCTACCTTCCTGAACATATATAAATACAACCGAAGCAGTTGCCTCATTTCTTTTACAAACTGACCCACAATATGTGACTACAAACCTCTAAGAGTTTTGACATAACAACTGTGGCGGGACAAGGCCCCGCCGTACCCCTGAATAAACATAAACGTGACAACTCCGGAACACTGGAGCCATCTCAACTTGCTGAACCGGGATCCTAAGCTCGCGGATCCACAATCGTACCTAAACTGCGGGCATGAACGCGGCCCAGAAGTCGATAACAGGTACCGAATATGGAACAGAAATAACGTACAGTAAACAGATCATAACTGTACAAAAGAATGACAAGGACAAGTATAAAATACATATCAGATCCTGCCGTGTCATTACCACTTATGAACTTAATCGTACCTTATTATCCTTTCCATTCCCAATAAAAGTTATAGTCACATTCTTACGTACATTATTAGAAAAAGAATCATTAAGTTCATTACCATATAACTTACTTATCTTTCGTAACATAGTCCGGCCCATTACGGAGGGACACATATACTACCCCCAACTGGGACGCGATCAATCACACTAATATCAAAGCATGCCCGTGAAATCCCCATCACCGCTTATAACTATTAGTGTAAAATATAACCACGTGACGCGCTGTGGCATCCCACCTCACCGCGTACATACACACAACATACATATATATATCCGCCTGTGGAATCCACATCATCGCTGACGATCCAGGTATAATAATACACCCATAGCATACATGAACACCAAGTCCCACCGGTGGTATAGCGTCTTGGGTCTACCTCACTTATACTCTTACCCTGGAGAAGGTGGTAAAGCAGGTGGTATAGCATCTTGGGGGTCTACCCCTCACTTATACTCTTACCCTGGAGAAGGTGGTATAACGTCTTGGGGCTTGCCCCTCATTTATACTCTTACCCTATCTCAACCGACCATCAAACAAAACAAGCAGGGGGTATAATGTCTCGGGGGTTTACCCCTCACTTATACTCTTACCCTGGAGAAGGTGGTATAACGTCTTGGGGCTTGCCCCTCATTTACACTCTTACCTTATCTCGACCTACGTCAAACAAATGTAAGCACTACCATGTCTTTTATAAAAATCCAGAATTTAACCCAAGTACTACAAATAACGGAAGCATACCCGTGGAATCCCATCACCGTCGTGCGTCAAGTACTTATAACAAGGCGGTACCGATTCTCCAACCGAGAGTCGCGGCAACGTATTAAAACATAATACTTGCACTCAAAGGCTATCACCAGCACATACTTAGACTAATTCTCAATTAATCAAGCCAAAGTACTAATCAAGGCACAAATAGAATAATTCTCATTTAACAAGCCAAAGTACTTATCAAGGCACACTTAGACTAATTCTCAATTAATCAAGCCAAAGTACTAATCAAGGCACAAATAGAATAATTCTCATTTAACAAGCCAAAGTACTAATCAAGGCACAAATAGAATAATTCTCATTTAACAAGCCAAAGTACTTATCAAGGCATACTTAGACTAATTCTCAATTAATCAAGCCAAAGTACTAATCAAGGCACAAATAGAATAATTCTCATTTAACAAGCCAAAGTACTTATCAAGGCATACTTAGACTAATTCTCAATTAATCAAGCCAAAGTACTAATCAAGGCACAAATAGAATAATTCTCATTTAACAAGCCAAAGTACTACGTACGTCCATTCTTTTCAAAAGACTCCTTTCCGAATAAAACTTCCCCGATACTAACAACCGTAGTATCAAGTCCTATCCACCTTTCGAGACAAGTCACAATACCTTTTTAGAAATACAATTACCGGCTTCCAAATCAAGTGACTTCTTTATTAAAAACCTTAAGCAATTGGTACCTTTAAAACAATTTGCCCTTCCTTAACACAAGTTATTCCTTTGATTACTTTACTAGAGAAAACCATTCTCTTAACCTTCCATAAAGCCGTTATAACCAACTTCCCATAAAGCCGTTATAACCCTTTATGGTTTAGACCAATACGTTCCTTTTATAATCAAGAGACTTCTACTTTTTGAAACCAAGTATTATATTCTTTCAAATCAATTCTCTTAACTTTCAAAAATACCATTTGTCTCTTAACCTTTAGAAAACAAGTGACTCCTTTTATTATAAAACCTTAGGCAATTGATGCCTTAAAAACAAGTTGCCTTTTCACTTAAAATCAAGTCATTTGTCTTTCCATAAAGCAAATATAACCAACTCCCCATAAAGTCGTTATATTTACTTTATACCTTAGCCAAAATACAATTTCCTATCCAAGGGACTTATACGTTTAAAACGGAGCAAGTATCACATACTTTAAAACTCCTCAAGTCCCCTAACTTTAAAATCAACTTAAGACATCCTTACTATTTTCAAAGAAGTGAGTTAATCTCCTAACCCACCCGACTTGGCATTACATAAAACAAGTAAAGAATGTCATAGTCTTGTCGTCTACCGTACTACATACGTCTGTTGGTCATGCTCGAAAGATAGGAAAAGTTCTACATAGAGTAAATCACACAACTACCTCTTAACTTCTAAGAGTAGAAGGAAACATGAAATGATACCACAAGTATATTCCATACATAGAATCATGCCAAAGGAAGGAAGAGGTTCACATACCTCGCGACGATTGTCGACAAATAGCAAAATGCTCCAAAGTACTCCAACCTTGATAGCTATTCCACTCTCCAAGTAGGATACGCTATACTTAGTACTTCAACCTATAATGGTCACAATATGTCCATTAACCTCTTACTTCAAACGTAGAATATTCTAAGTGCTAAGTCGCCAAATTCTACGGAAAATCGGACAGCACTTCCTTTGTTTCTACTTACTTTGCCACCTTTTTCAAGGCCGAATACAATAACCAAACAGCCCCAATTGGCTCACAATTTCTATAAGGTACTCGATACAAATAAAAACTAAATAAATTTCCAATTGGCTCACATTTTGGAAAGTAGTCCAATACAAATGAAAAACAAACTAAAAGTCCAAATTCGCCACCGAGTTCAACCTTACCAATTCTTATCAAATTTCCATTTCAATCCAAATTGGTAGCATAACATGATATCAAGTCGTATTTGATTATATAAACCGTAATCTTCAAGTAATTTAACATGCGACTATTCTAATAGACGATCAATTAGTAATCCAACTTAACATGGCTTACATTACAAATCGGATTTCCAAGGCTAAAATCGATCCATAATCATTATAAACTTCTACATATCAACTTCATGCTAGCAACATGTAAAGCTAACAACAACAATAAATAATCTTGTAACACTTTCAAAGAACAAGATTATACCTCGACGATTCTTAATCCAAATTCCAATCCGAAGTCGCTCCTTAGTAGTTTAGAACCTCTCCAAGACACTTCAATCCGCTTGTTGAGACCCTTAGCACCATACCAACAACTTTCCTTCAAACTTCCAACCAAAACCTAGAAAAGCCATTAGGTTTTCACCTTGCGACTAATACGAAAACTCTCTTTTTCCGGGATTTTTCTATTGAGATATACTCACAATACACTTAGGAACCTTGGTTTAAAGTGTGGAGCTTAAAGAACAAGCAACGAAATTTTTGCTCTTGGTGGCCTTGAACCCGAGAGCTCAAAGTGGAGTTCATCCAATTCTCTTCAAATTTTTCTAAGTGTTGGACTATGTCTCACTACTAGTAGTATTATAAAGCACAAAGGAGGGTCAAGATGCAAACAAATGGGTGGTTTGGATGAAGTCTTACAAATCTCAAGACTAATGGTCCCCTTGACTAAGTCAAACATGTCAAGCTCTACTACTTAGCAAGACTTGTCTTCTTAACAAGGGTCAAATGACCCTTGTGCCCATGTAATCGTCCAAGATATCAAAATAAGGGGGGGTGACACGTGTCGCCCTCCCATACGTCACAATAATACGATTTCCGATAATATCCAATAATTCCGATAAATTTACAAGTCTCAAATTTTAACACTCGTGAGTTCTTACGTACGTTCTTAAAACATGTCTTGTAAGTACGGGGTGTAACACTTACTTACTAGTCTTAGCCTGTAACCTTCAAACATCTGCATTATCTGAGGAAGGTACTTTAGAATATTTTGTTACCATGAAAATATGAGTCTGCACATCTTATAGATAGTCATATTGATCTTCTATATCACCCTGTGGATAGTCATCTGCCTTCATGCAACACAATATTTCCCCATTCTCATATCTACCGCACAGTGATAAGTGGTACAACTCTGTGTTGACACCCAATTTTGTCCCATCTTTACTGAACATTTCATTTAGATCGTCCTTTTATCTCCAATTAATTTTACTATGCTTCTCAGTCTTGAAAATCGTCAAAAAATAAGTAGTTTTAATATTCTTCACTAATTATCGCATAATTTTACAATATCGAGTATTACATTTTTTATAATTAAAATATAAGCAAAACAATTTTAATATCTCGTAAATCAGATTGATGATCAATTTTCTCTTAATATGTTCTTCAATTACTAAATTAATCATTTTTATGAATCTTATATTCAAAATTAAATACATATATTAAATCTTTATACCATAATGTATGTGTGCACTTTTGAAATTAATTAGGACGGAGAAGCATATTTTAATTAATTAGAGGAATTGGATTAGTTACCCATTAATACCATAATCTTCTAATTTAATCCTCAAAATTTTATACTCCTAATTTTCTACCCAATTCTCATCCCCTAAATATATAAATCCTAATACTTTTTTATTTTTCCCATTTCAGCCCAAAAGATCGAGCAGCCCAATCCCATTACCCCTTTATTTTCGTCCAAACCCTTCCCCAAGCCCAAACAAATTAATTCCCTCAGCCCAATTATCATTTCTTACAGCCCAAAACCCCATCGACCCGAGCCCAACACCCATTCTAATTCTACTGTCTAATCCCCAACTTCACCCATTTCCTTCCCAACTAGACTAAGTATAGCCAGAACTGAAATCAAACCAAAATCCTATCGATTTCCAACCGATAACCCTTCGATCCACCGGATAAACGGCATCGCCGCCCTGCTACCCATCATCTCCCATCACCCAGCCTTTTCCCCCTTCTTTCTGAATCATTCAGAACGTTGAAACTCGTGTGAGGTTGCCTCGAACAGAGATCGTCTTGAACAGAGAAGAGACGATGATTATATCCTTCAGTCTCATTGCATTTCGTCCTTAAACCATTAGGTAATGGCGATACCTCTGTCCCAACGGTTCCTTTTGTCAAAATAGGGGTAAATCAGCAGACCTTTTCGATCTGGATTTTTTTCAATCATAGCAAATGTCACTTTCATTCTGGTCCTTTTGTGAATTCAAATTTCAAATTCAAGGATGAAGCCCTTAATCTTGATGCATAAATACAACCCCTTTGGGTTGTCTTGAGGGGGATTTTTAGTTTTTTCAAGGCCTAGAACAAAGAAAAACTTATTCTTACTATTTTGAAATCGTTGCAAAAATCAGAAAGAAACCTTTCTTTTACTCTCAGTCCTGCTTCAGAAAAGCCATAAAATCCTTAAACTTTTGCCCTTCTTCAATCGCATAGTATAAAAACATCTCCGAGTGGATTCGACGAGTCGAAACGACGCCTCGGTTTGCTACCCGGAGAAGGTAAAATCGATCTCCTTTAGAGATTAAAACTGTTTCTGTATCTTATATGTTGTTTTACGTGTTTTCCACTGGTTGTGATGTTTATCAGTCAAGTATTATTTATTATGTGGTTGCTACTGCTTATTGATCGTTTATACATAAGTATATCATATTGACTTTATAATCAGAGGCTCAGGCATGTCAAATGTTGTTATCCTTTAGTCTGTGTCCTATAATATGTGTTATATGTTTGATTATGTGTAGTTTGATTCGGTTATTATATGAAATGTACGAATGTCAATGTTCCATTTATTCGTTACAATTGAGAAAGCAGGATAAGCGAAATTAAAATCCTGCTCTATGAGAATGAATCTATTTCTATCATGTCTAACCACATATCACCATTGTCGTATACATAATATGTTAGTATGGTTCATATGAGCATGTAGGAATGGGATTAATATGAAAGTTCAGCTAGTATAAGTAATGAAGGTCTTTAGTATTCTCTCTGTTTATCCTGCAATAAAAAGTAGTCATTTTGTCTATGTTATGTGAAGTCTGCTGACCCTAAGTACACACCAATAGCATGATGTTCCCCTTTCTTGTATGAAAATGTCGTCCACAGATTTTGCAACTCATGTAGGATAGACATATGTATATATATTTTTGTTTATAATTGCCTAACTTGGATTTTTGTAAGTTCTAGACTCTAAGCAACCCCTTTGAATCATTACTGGTACTAAGTTAAAGTCATAGCATGAATCTAGTTTCCAAGGTTTGATTGTATCCTCTGTTTACCTAATCTATAATATTCATCTCTGTTGTGATTGATGTCTTGATGTAGTTTGGCTTAAGGATGATTATATAGGATAACATAAAGTTTGTTATCATGTCTATGAGGTAAATATATAAACAGTGATGTTAAAAGGAGTCCAAAGATTGGAGTAATGTTGTGTTTATATGCTTAATGAGAATTAGTCATTCGTATTGTTTGGTCATATTAGAAGTGCTGGGATTGAGACTATTAGACCGAAACACTGTAATGATTAGAACAAGGCTCAGAATTTGTGTCAGTGTGTTAATATTTGCCTTTAACTATTCTCCTTTATTCTCCTATATGTGAATATAGGCACATATGTGTTAAATACCGATATTTAATAATTGGGCATGTCCACTGATTTATTCTTCTCTTAAATCTGGATTCTACGTTTTGGGCCTGCTTTGGGGTTCCTGCATACTGTTTGTTACTAGGTCCAATATCTGATCGAATCATGTTGGGTTTTATTGGTTTGGGCCCGTCAGTTCATTTTTGGGCTGCCGTAGTTAAATATAAATTGGATCATATACATGTGTAAGTTTATATTAGCATTTTATCTATTTGCATTATTAAAATTAATTTCTACTAATTCCTTTTCTTTTCTATTTACATGAAATGCGTCGGGAGCAACGAAGAGTCTTGTTATGAGACTCATCATGGCTATCATCAAGTGAAGACCCGCGTCCAACACGTTGCATCTTCCTGTTTCGGAATTCCTAAACAAAATAGGGCGGGATGACATCGTCACTTGCTTTAGTCGCTTTAATTCTTTAAATTCCGTCATCTTTATTTGTCGTCTTGTTGTCTTATTATGTAACCCTTTATAATTATTGAAATGCTTAGAATAGTTAGGCCTAGATTAATAATTAAAAAAGGGGGTAGTTCTAAAATCGGAAACCCAACGCTAGATTATTTTAGGCTCGTTATACATGTCTAAGCTTTCAAAACAATTTGGTCACCTTTTACTTGTATGATTAATCATAGGAAAAAATAAGGTTTTACTTTTACCTAATTTGCTAAAAAATAAACTTTCACAAAAAATCATCTCTTGGTATTATAAATAAAATTGTTTTCTCTTTACTTTCAATTGCCAAAACATAAGTATTTCACAAATAAAATAAATGCATATTTTTACCTATACATGTATTTTTATAAACAAGTCTTACAACTCTTTTATGTTGTCAAGAATGCGTCTTTTGTTATTAAAAACTTGCAACGTCTTTTATTTAACATTTATAAAAGATTACATGTTAGCACAATAATATTAAACCTAAGTTGAACGGACAACCGCAAGTTAGCGGATCCTTTTGGGTGCCTAACCCCTTCCCTTTAGGATAATAAAGAACTCTTACCTAGAATCTCACATAGTTTCACAGACCTTAAAAATGGAAATCATTTGTAGTATTTTATGCTACATTTTCAGTGTCCTAATTCACTATAATAATTAGGTGGCGACTCCTTTAAATAGCATTTTAGGAATCCAACCATGTAGCAGTAATCCCGTTTCCGACTCCGGTTGAAAATAGGGTGTCACAGCATGGCGACTCCGCTGGGAAAATTTAGGTTCTTAACCATAACAAATATAGGTTAATTATTGTGCTTTATTTTTCTTATCTGCTTTAAATTGCTTCTTCTGTGTTTTACATTCATTTGCTTTTATGTTTTGTCTAAATTATTCTACTTTACATATAAATATTTGCATATTATCTTAACTGCTATTTGTTACCGCTTTCCTTAAACTGACATTCCGCTCATATTTCCTCCATTCTGGAAAATTAACACTATCACACACTACACGCGAGGTGCGCTTGGTGCATCAGCAAAATTCGTTCTTCAAAACCCAAATTTAGGAGAGTTGGTAATAAACGCGGAGAATCCGGTCCAACCGGTGGCCGCGTAACCTTCTCACTCGAGTAGTCCGCTCGGGAACCTTGTGTCTAGTGAAGCCAAATCTTAGAAACTTAGGATAGAGCTATACCACCCTTTATTTTTAAGTCATGCATGCATTTATCTTAGGTGGGTTGATCCCTGGTATCGACGCCACAAGTAGGAAAATACCAAAACTTGTCGACGGGTTTCACAACCCAACGACCCATTGGCATACTGTGTGTAGCGTGACAATGATAGACAAATCCAAGCCTAAACATGACATACCGAAATTGGAAAAAGTGCACCGTCATTTGGTCGCCATTTTCAACAAAACATTGCAGTTTAACAGCTTGGACCTATTTATCATAATCTCGCATATTTGACGTTTAGGCCTACCTCTGGCATAAAGAGGTCCCAAACATATTAGAGCACACGCTTGATTTGCAATTTGCTTATCATTATATATTGCAATTCTTTGCATATTATACTAACTTGGTTTATTTCATTTATTAGAAGGTTATTTTTTGCCTAGCTTATCCCCAAAAGGTTGATTCGCGTTGACTGGTAGAAGCACAATCATCCAACAAATGACTAATTCAGAGGCACCAGAACGAAACAACTTAGGACTCGTCCCATTCCTGTAGAGGATGCGGATCGTTAGAAAGGAGGAACACGATGATCAAAACCTCGCCAAACTATTGCAAAGAAATGGAAATCATGCAAGTCAAATAGAAAGGCTCAAATATCACAAACATGTCTATTAGTTTGAATGCACCACTCCCGAGCAAAGGACAAATGCAATCATGTCACAAACCTCGAGCCTCCACTTCCCCAAAACTCCCGCAAAGGCGCAACATACCACCACACCAAAATGTCACTCGCCCGGTCAATTTGCAAGCCGACCTCCAAAATAATCCGTTTACTACATACATATCTCAACCTCCACCTACTTATATCTTCCCACTCAGCCCAAATTGCCCTGGCCCGCCGAGTCCGGAAATAGTTAGTTTAATATATTTTGCCCTTTATATGATTGGAACTACGTGTGACCTGATTCCCTTGGCGGATACGTAGGCGGCCACATCGGCTTCGGTCCCACCTTTTAGAAAAATCCAATTTCTCCTTTGCTTGTAATTGGAACTACGTTTGACCTGATTCCCTTGGAGGATACGTAGGCGGCCGTTTCGGCTTCGGTCCCACCTATAGAAATTTTAATTTCACCCAATTTCGCTTGTAATGAACTACGTCATGACCTGATTCTCTCATGGGGATACGTAGGCGGCCTAAATCGGCTTCGGTCACACCATTAGGAAACTTTCCCTTCGTTATGAAAATAACGAGAATACACATAATATACAAGCAACCCCATTGAGACCCATTTTAGGCCAAACACCCTTTGCGCATTCAAAACTGGGATAAAGTAGGAAACCAGGCAGGGGTTATGAGTCCAAACAAGGCAGACGTCCGAGCATCAAGAGTCAAAACTACAAAGTCAATGCGAATCAACCACCCCCCCTCAAACTCACAAATTTTCTTTGAGCGCAGGTTCTTCATGTTAGCAGAAGCAGACAGACATCAACAATCAAATCCCACAACAAAGTCTAGCGCATCAGCTCGGGCCTAGAGTCAAATTGCAATCCATGCAGTGCACAAACGAACAACAAAGACATCATTACAACAACATCTCAGCATTCACATCATCTGGCATATCAGGGACGACATCTCTACCCATATAGTCGCCTTTCTCAAAATATTTATCATTCTGTTTTAACAGTTATACACTAACTTTTTCTCAAGCTTAGCTTGCAGGAGCATTTATTCTACAGGAGCAGCAGCAACACGTCCGAAAACGACGCCAAGTCCGAAAATGACGCCACGTCCGAAAACGACGCCAAGTCCGAAAACGACGCCAAGTCCGAAAACGACGCCCAATCCGAAAATGACACCACGTCCAAAAATGACGTCGAGTCCGAAAACGACTCCGAGTCCGAAAACAACTCCACGTCCGAAAACGACGCCACGACGCCAAGTCCGAAAACGACGCCAAGTCCGAAAACGACGCCACGTCCGAAAACGACGCCAAGTACGCCGAGTCCGAAAACGACTCCGAGTCCGAAAACGACTCCACGTCCGAAAACGACGCCTCGTCCGAAAACGACGCCAAGTCCGAAAACGACGCCACGTCCGAAAATGACTCCACGTCCGAAAACGACGCCATGTCCGAAAACGACGCCACGTCCGAAAACGACGCCAAGTCCGAAAACGACGCCACGTCCAAAAACGACGCTAATTCCGAAAACGACACCACGTCCAAAAACGACGTCGAGTCCGAAAACGACTCCGAGTCCGAAAACGACTCCACGTCCGAAAACGACGCCACATCCGAAAACGACGCCAAGTCCGAAAACGATGCCAAGTCCGAAAACGACGCCACGTCCGAAAACGACGTCATGAGCATATCACATCTACGCAAGGACACTTTCTCTACTCTAAAAATTGCATTCTTGTTCATGTTTTATTACTCTGTCTTAGCAGTTATGCACTAACTCTTTCTTGAGCTTTAGTCTACAGGGGCAGTTGGAGCAAGGACAACATATCCGCATTCACTGTCGCAACGCGTCGGTGCAAGGGCGAAATCACAGCATTTGCATCAGGCATCGCATTTTTCGCAAGATAGCATTTTCTACTCACACAGTTACATTGCTTATAAATTCATGCGTTATCATTTGCCCTAACAGTTATGCACTAACCGTTTATTCAAGTCTTAGCATACAGGAACAGGAGCACAACGTGGAACTACCTCTTCACTGGCAAAGCAATTTGTACCTCGAATGTCGATCCGCTCTCCTCCAGCATCCTGCAACGCCAATGACCCCAGTGTCATCATAATTCGACACTGGGACAAATTTTAAATCTACTCCCTCTTTGGTTTTAATTTTCTAGCGTCACAGAACCCAGTGTCATCATAATTCGACACTGGGACAAATTTTTGAATCAGCATCCACCCTGCTTTAATTTTTCAGCATCACAGCAACCCAGTGTCATCATAATTCGACACTGGGACAAATTTTGAGTCTGCATCAGCCCGCCTTGGTGTTTTACCATGGTAGCCCAGCGTCGTCATAACTCGACACTGGGACAAAATTTTGAATTTTGCGTCAGCCTCGTCTTAATCGCCCAACATTTTTAATTCTAAGGATCGAGACTAAATTGGCTTTAAGTCAACGTCTTTGTCCGAAGATTCTTCCATCATCTCCATACAAAGAGGGACAAGCTGTTGACACCCAATTTTGTCCCATCTTTACTGAACATTTCATTTAGATCGTCCTTTTATCTCCAATTAATTTTACTATGCTTCTCAGTCTTGAAAATCGTCAAAAAATAAGTAGTTTTAATATTCTTCACTAATTATCGCATAATTTTACAATATCGAGTATTACATTTTTTATAATTAAAATATAAGCAAAACAATTTTAATATCTCGTCGTCAGTATTGATGATCAATTTTCTCTTAATATGTTCTTCAATTACTAAATTAATCATTTTTATGAATCTTATATTCAAAATTAAATACATATATTAAATCTTTATACCATAATGTATGTGTGCACTTTTGAAATTAATTAGGACGGAGAAGCATATTTTAATTAATTAGAGGAATTGGATTAGTTACTCATTAATACCATAATCTTCTAATTTAATCCTCAAAATTTTATACTCCTAATTTTCTACCCAATTCTCATCCCCTAAATATATAAATCCTAATACTTTTTTATTTTTCCCATTTCATTGAAAGATCGAGCAAATTCAATCCCATTACCCCTTTATTTTCGTCAAACCCTTCCCAAGCCCAAACAAATTAATTCCTCACCAATTATCATTTCTTACATGAAAACCCCATCGACCGAGCCCAACACCCATTCTAATTCTCTACTGTCTAATCCCCAACTTCACCCATTTCCTTCCCAACTAGACTAAGTATAGCCGTAATCAAATCAAACCAAAATCCTATCGATTTCCAACCGATAACCCTTCGATCCACCGGATAACGGCATCGCCCGCTGCTACCATCATCTCCCATCACCCACCTTTTCCCTTCTTTCGAATCATTCGAGCGTTGAAACTCGTGTGAGGTTGCCTCGAGCAGAGATCGTCTTGAGCAGAAGAAGACGATGATTATATCCTTCAGTCTCATTGCATTTCGTCCTTAAACCATTAGGTAATGGCGATACCTCTGTCCCAACGGTTCCTTTTGTCAAAATAGGGGTAAATCAGCAGACCCTTTCAATCTGGATTTTTTTCAATCATAGCAAATGTCACTTTCATTCTGGTCCTTTTGTGAATTCAAATTTCAAATTCAAGGATGAAGCCCTTAATCTTGATGCATAAATACAACCCCTGTGGGTTGTCTTGAGGGGGATTTGTAGTTTTTTCACGGCCTAGAACAAAGAAAAACTTATTCTTACTATTTTGAAATCGTTGCAAAAATCAGAAAGAAACCTTTCTTTTACTCTCAGTCCTGCTTCAGAAAAGCCATAAAATCCTTAAACTTTTGCCCTTCTTCAATCGCATAGTATAAAAACATCTCCGAGTGGATTCGACGAGTCGAAACGACGCCTCGGTTTGCTACCCGGAGAAGGTAAAATCGATCTCCTTTAGAGATTAAAACTGTTTCTGTATCTTATATGTTGTTTTACGTGTTTTCCACTGGTTGTGATGTTTATCAGTCAAGTATTATTTATTATGTGGTTGCTACTGCTTATTGATCGTTTATACATAAGTATATCATATTGACTTTATAATCAGAGGCTCAGGCATGTCAAATGTTGTTATCCTTTAGTCTGTGTCCTATAATATGTGTTATATGTTTGATTATGTGTAGTTTGATTCGGTTATTATATAGAGTACGAATGTCCAATGTTCCATTTATTCGTTACAATTGAGAAACAGGATAACTGAAATTAAAATCCCCTGCTCTATGAGAATGAATCTATTTCTATCATGTCTAACCACATATCACCATTGTCGTATACATAATATGTTAGTATGGTTCATATGAGCATGTAGGAATGGGATTAATATGAAAGTTCAGCTAGTATAAGTAATGAAGGTCTTTAGTATTCTCTCTGTTTATCCTGCAATAAAAAGTAGTCATTTTGTCTATGTTATGTGAAGTCTGCTGACCCTAAGTACACACCAATAGCATGATGTTCCCCTTTCTTGTATGAAAATGTCGTCCACAGATTTTGCAACTCATGTAGGATAGACATCTGTATATATATTTTTGTTTATAATTGCCTAACTTGGATTTTTGTAAGTTCTAGACTCTAAGCAACCCCTTTGAATCATTACTGGTACTAAGTTAAAGTCATAGCATGAATCTAGTTTCCAAGGTTTGATTGTATCCTCTGTTTACCTAATCTATAATATTCATCTCTGTTGTGATTGATGTCTTGATGTAGTTTGGCTTAAGGATGATTATATAGGATAACATAAAGTTTGTTATCATGTCTATGAGGTAAATATATAAACAGTGATGTTAAAAGGAGTCCAAAGATTGGAGTAATGTTGTGTTTATATGCTTAATGAGAATTAGTCATTCGTATTGTTTTGTCATATTAGAAGTGCTGGGATTGAGACTATTAGACCGAAACACTGTAATGATTAGAACAAGGCTCAGAATTTGTGTCAGTGTGTTAATATTTGCCTTTAACTATTCTCCTTTATTCTCCTATATGTGAATATAGGCACATATGTGTTAAATACCGATATTTAATAATTGGGCATGTCCACTGATTTATTCTTCTCTTAAATCTGGATTCTACGTTTTGGGCCTGCTTTGGGGTTCCTGCATACTGTTTGTTACTAGGTCCAATATCTGATCGAATCATGTTGGGTTTTATTGGTTTGGGCCCGCTTCATTTTTGAAATTTGTAGTTAAATATAAATTGGATCATATACATGTGTAAGTTTATATTAGCATTTTATCTATTTGCATTATTAAAATTAATTTCTACTAATTCCTTTTCTTTTCTATTTACATGAAATGCGTCGGGAGCAACGAAGAGTCTTGTTATGAGACTCATCATGGCTATCATCAAGTGAAGACCCGCGTCCAACACGTTGCATCTTCCTGTTTCGGAATTCCTAAACAAAATAGGGCGGGATGACATCGTCACTTGCTTTAGTCGCTTTAATTCTTTAAATCCCGTCATCTTTATTTGTCGTCTTGTTGTCTTATTATGTAACCCTTTATAATTATTGAAATGCTTAGAATAGTTAGGCCTAGATTAATAATTAAAAAAGGGGGTAGTTCTAAAATCGGAAACCCAACGCTAGATTATTTTAGGCTCGTTATACATGTCTAAGCTTTCAAAACAATTTGGTCACCTTTTACTTGTATGATTAATCATAGAAAAAAAAATAAGGTTTTACTTTTACCTAATTTGCTAAAAAATAAACTTTCACAAAAAATCATCTCTTGGTATTATAAATAAAATTGTTTTCTCTTTACTTTCAATTGCCAAAACATAAGTATTTCACAAATAAAATAAATGCATATTTTTACCTATACATGTATTTTTATAAACAAGTCTTACAACTCTTTTATGTTGTCAAGAATGCGTCTTTTGTTATTAAAAACTTGCAACGTCTTTTATTTAACATTTATAAAAGATTACATGTTAGCACAATAATATTAAACCTAAGTTGAACGGACAACCGCAAGTTAGCGGATCCTTTTGGGTGCCTAACCCCTTCCCTTTAGGATAATAAAGAACCCTTACCTAGAATCTCACATAGTTTCACAGACCTTAAAAATGGAGATCATTTGTAGTATTTTATGCTACATTTTCAGTGTCCTAATTCACTATAATAATTAGGTGTCGACTCCTTTAAATAGCATTTTAGGAATCCAACCATGTAGCAGTAATCTCGTTTCCGACTCCGGTTGAAAATAGGGTGTCACACTCTGAATACTACTTTGAACTTGAAGGGGGCAATAGCCATTCACCACACTTGTAATACTTGTGTCTCCTAGAAACTGAGTTGTAATACCTACATCAGTGTTACCATATCTTCAAACACAAACAAATAATCCACGGTCTCATATTGTCTATTATCACAACAATAGCATCTAGCCTCAGTCTCTTTCCAACTCTTCTTAGGACATCCCCACTTGTATCTTAAACTCCCATAATCTCAACAAGAAGAATAAAATCCTAAAAGTAATCCTGAATAATGTTACACCGCGTGGTTTTAAGACGATAATTAAGAACGTCATTACGAATAAAGATTCGAATTTTAGAAATTAAGTATATTCTTACATGTTAATACAGAATAATATTGGCAACGACGAGTGTGACGTCGGAAATTTCCTTAATAATAGTAGTATATGTATATACATATTCCGTTATGGATTAGTAATGTATATAAGTTACGACAACGAGAATACGAGGCGTATTGGAATTTTCGGAAATTAAAGGATGGGGGAGTTAAGATTTAAATGAAATGGGTTCAAGATTTATCAATTGGGGAACTTGGGGACAAAAGTGTAAATACCCCAAATCAGATTTTTTTTCTCTTTAGTAACCTAAAAGACTTTCATTCAAACTTCCAAGAACACAAAGAAAGAAAAATTTCTCCCTTCTCCTTCTCTAACCCAGCCGAGAATTCCCACCCCATTGCCTAGCATAGTTCAAGGTTTTCTTCTTTTCTTTCTCCTCTTCGTAGGCTACATTTTCACCACAAATTAGAGGCGAAAGTTGGAACCAAAACAGTGCCCAAATCGGGACTGCCTGGACCGAATGTTGAGCAATTTTTCTTCAAGTGTTGGACACAATTGATGGAAGGAAAACATGTATAAATGATGGGTTGACATTATGGAATGATTGCATGTTGAATTGGAGTTAAAAAATGAAGAATTGGGCAAACAAAGGACCAAAACAGTGGCATTTTTTGCTGGGACAGTGAGCAGATTTTCGGGACTGCTGGACAGATGTTTAGTCAAATTTGGAAGGGAATATATCCTAGCATATTAGGAGTTTTTGGGTGATTCAAAAGCCTAAAATTAAGTTCGTCGAGTCTGGTTTCCAACGCAACCAACCTCTCGTTGATAGAACACTGGAGTAGAGAGTTATCGACGTTACAAGTTCAGCTGACGAAGCAGTGGCTAAAAATTGGGACTGTTTTGGGGATTAAATTAAGGTATGAAAATTCTTCTTTCTATGCTATAATCAAAGTTGCATATTGTTGTAGTTGAAGTAATGGACTTGTGTTAAGAATAAATCTTGAATTTAGACAATGCATGTGAAATTTGGATGTTGAACCGAAATTGGACTATTTTGGGCATGCGTTGGATTTGTATGTTGTGTTGTAAATTCCATTACTAATTGCGTGTTAAAAATGGAATAACTTGTGAAGATTTAAGATGTGTTCATTAGATGGAATTGTTGAAGGTACAATAAGATTAAGAGTTAAGAAAAGAGTTAAAATGGTTGCATGTTAATGGCCTAAAATTCATGGATAATTCTCTGACATTATGTGACCTTTACGGGCTGCTTTGGTGCAAGATTAATTGTTACTATTATTATTATTATCGTCGTAATTGTATGGTAAGATTGAAAGAAATATTGGTACTTTGGGTTGTAATTAGTTATATAAGGTGACACGAGATGAATTGGAATTTAAGGAACTAAGAAAAGAGTTTTGGAGTCTCAGACATTGTTGTAACATTTTAAGGATTGAATGAACATGGTAAATAAGTGCGATAGTCACTTTGATGGGTGAAATTGATGTCTTTCATAAATAAGGAGAAAAGAGACTGTATGACGGCGTATATGCAGTACATTGGGCCTAATTAGATTACATTTTGAAATAGTTGTGATTGTTGGTTTGATTTAGACTGTTGGTTAATTGTGGATAGGCACATAAACAGGGGAAGTGCTGCCCGATTTTTTATAGAAATAAGGAAGACGTTATTCAAATAACTTACGCTATGAGTCCTTGAATTAATGGTCTTATTATCATTATTATAGGCTGACGTGCTAGACGAGGCGCATCCTAGTTTTACATTGGTTGAGCGACTAAGAGGTATGTAAAACTCTTCCTTCATTCTTTTTGGCATGATTTTAATGAAAGTACGTCGGACGTACGTAATTCCTATAAGTTCATTTATAAAGGATAATTGTTGATTAATGTCTATGATTTTCAGTAAAAGAGTTTATTATGATGAAATTATCGAGAGTCAAAGATGATTTTTAATTGTATATGGTTGCTCATGATATCTACTCGTGCTAAGTATTATTGTTTCACTCCACCGAGTCCAGGGCCGGATCATGTTCGTGCGCAGCTTTACAGAATTCATCGAGTCCCTCACTAGAGAGCCGAGACACGTTATATACATATATACAGATTTTATCGAGTCCCTCCATAGAGGACCGAGACATGATATGCGCACATATACAGACTTCCATCGAGTCCTTCACTAGAGGGCCGAGACATGTTATACAGATTGATATACATACATAGACATAGTAACAGTATGAGTAAGCATTCATGATTTCTGATATGACTCTCATTTTTGTTAAGCTTGGTGACTCTCTATCTTTACTTGACACGGTTGTGATTTCATTTTCAGTATTTCATGTCTTATATACTCAGTACATTATTTCAGACGACTTTCTCGAGGCTGCGTTCATGCCTGCAGGTTCAAGTGTTCAGATAGGTGACCCTCCAGTTTAGGACTTCTGTACAGCAGTTGGAGAACTCCTTTGTTCCGGAGCCAGCTATTTTGGTACAGATCTTCATCTTTCAGACTTATGCATATTTTGGGCGCGACGGGGCCTTGTCCCGTCATATGTCAGTATCGTACTCTTAGAGGTCTGTAGACAGTTGTGGGTTGGATGTTTGTACCTTGTTTTGGGTTGTAATGTTGTTGTACTCTGTGTTGGGGTGTTCCCAGTTATTCCTGTTGGTATCTGGTGGCAGCCTTGCCGGCTTGCTTATTTTGACTATTCCTTTGTGTATATAATGTTGGTTGGTGGCAGCCTAGTCGGCTAGCCTGTTTTGTTTGTTGTTCTGTTATTGATTTGGCAGCCTTGTCGGCTTGCCCATTTTTGGGAGATGTTGTAAAATCAACGTTGTGCTGCCGAAATTTCTATAGATCTCGGTATTAAATGGATTAAGAGTGACAGGTCAGTAATGACATCCAATTAGGACGTTTAGTCGCGGCCCGTCGGGTCGGGTCGTGACAAATACTCCCATCTACCGTGTAGGAACAATATACTACAAAACTCCTAGTTTTCACTTGTCAACCCAGAAATTAGCAGTTCCACTCCTTGGCTCCTCCTATATCTCATGATCTATGCCATCTCTAGTTTCCAACATCATTTTCCATACACGAGAGCATCATTTCTATTGGGCATTTAGAGGATAATGTCTTTTGCAATACATAAAATTATTTCACGATCTGTTAGATGTTCGGAATTTCACTTAATGTTTAGCACAAGGCTTTAGACACATCAAACAACGATCTAAGTCCTATGCTTTCTTTATCTCTAGGCAAGCACATATTCAACCATGAGGACCAATGCCTTATTCTGCCTTCATCTCTAATTCCAATAAAATCTTACAAAGACTTTAGGTAACTCATTTATGAAATATTTTGGAGACTTTATAGTTAATAATAGATAGATTAGCATACTTAAAAGAACACTGGTTATCAAAGTAGATTTTTCTTCAAGTGATAGTAATCTTCATTTCCAGACTTATAATTTATTCCTCACATTGGTTATCAAATTATTGTAATCCTCTTTCCTTTTCCTTGCCTGAGGTATGAAATAAACTTACCCCTCGGCGCTGCTGTATTCCCCTTCCACTCTATAATTGGCTCGCCTGGAAATGATAACGGACTAACTTCTCTCTACAATCGACGTTAGCAAAACAAGAAGTCAACCAACCCATACCCATGATAACATCAAAGTCAGTCATATCTAATTCTATCAAATCTTCTAGGGTATGACGACTATATATGACCACCGAACAATTTTTATATACCCGCTTAACTATGACCGAATCTCCTACCGGTGTAGCTACCTCAAATGGTTCTATTGACTCAGGTTCTATTGACTCAGGTTCTATCTCGATCTACTAGCAACAAAGGGAGATATATATGACAAGGTGGAACCTGGATCTATTAATGCATATACGTCACAGAAAAAGGTCGATAATATACATGTAACAACATCTGGTGACGCCTCCTGATCATGCCTATTGGCTAAAACATATATACGGTGCGAGGGACCGCTAAAACTAGGAGCTCCACCATGACCTCTACCACGGCCTGCTGGCATATGAACACCCTGCTCTGCGGGGCGCATAGCTACAGAAGGAGATGAACCAGTAACCGATCCAGTGGGCTGAACCATACCACCCGCACCACTTCTATACGGACACTCTCTCATCATATGTCCTTGACGGCTGCAAGAAAAACAAGCACTTGTACCAGAACATCATATCCCAGAATGGGACCTACCACACTGAGAACACTAAGGCAAAGGTGGCCCCGACTGAGTAGAACCCCTGTTCCTCTGAGAATCTGAAGCCCTGGAGCTCTGACCGGCTCTTGAATACCCTAGACGGTCAAATCTCCTACTTGTGAACTGTAGGGGAGTACTCTGTGCTGGCTGGGATGGATATTTAACCTGCTGCTGAGTTTGCCTGCCTCGAGACTCACCAGAATAACCTGCCGACCTAGCCCTCTTATGCTGGTCCCTGTCATGAACTCTATCTGGCTGCCACCCTCTGTGTCGGTCCTCAACTCCCTGCGCATATGCCTGGATCCGAGCAATATCCATACCCGACTGGAGAGCCATCGCCACACAACCATCGATCAAATAGTGGTCTAGCCCCATCACATAGAAATGCACCCTGTCTGCCATATTCGCTACAGTAGTGGGTGCATATCTGGCCAATGAATCAAACTCAAGGTTGTACTCTCTAATGCTCCTACCGCTCTGCCTCAAGTTTAAGAACCTGTCAACTCTGGCCCTCCTCATCTCTAGAGGTAGGAAGTGGTCAAGGAAGGCCTCCGCAAACTCATCCCACACGGCTGAAGGAGCACCCTCGCCCCTAGATAGCTCTCAAGACTCATACCAGTTGATTGCTACATCACGCAACTGATATGAAGCCAACACGACCGACTCAATCTCTGGGGCCTTTATTACCCTCAACGTACGATGTATCTGTCGGATGAACTCTTGTGGATCATCTTTGGGCCTTGACCCGAAAAACTCTGGTGGACTACAGCTCAAGAAATCACGGACCCTCAAACTATCTGATCTGGGGTCAACTCCTGGTCCCTGTCTATAAATCTTCCCTACCACTAATCTAGTCAGCAGTTGTACCGCATCTCTCATGGCTCATCCTCGCCCTGGCGAGGAGGCTGGAGGCTCAGTCTTTGAGGTCTCGAAGCGTGATGTTGCCCCCCTGAACTGGAGCCTCTGGAGGTGGCGACGTAGCAGAGCTTGTCGACTGGGGTACCATCTCCGGCATAGACTGAGTACGGTATCTGGTAACTCTCTGAATCCGACTAGTATCCCCCGCTATAGATTTGCCCTTCTGGGCCGCTGTCGCCTTCTTCGGAGGCATAGCTGTAAACATATCAAGTCGCCAGAGAGGAATCATCCTAATAACATAGCTCAATTGCACGATCTATGAGTTGAAAGAATAGAAATCAATCCTAAATGTCCGGCAGCCTCCTGCGTATAAGTATGGTGCACAACATACCCATACACAGGACTCTACTAGACATGGTCTGTAGACATTCTGAGGACTAACTGCTCTGATACCACTTTTGTCATGACTCGACCCGACGGGCCGCGACCCGGTGCCCTAATTGGACACTCTTATACTACCATGTCACATATAATCAGACTCTTACTGAGGGAAATATAGAAATCTGTAATAAACCTGCCTCCTGAGGAGTCAAAACTAATCAACATATCATGCTAGGCAAGCCGACAAGGTCACCACTATACATAGGGATAACAAAAACACATCACAACCGTACAGATGGCTAAAACACATATACAAAAGCACATCTACCACCCGCAACTGTCTACAGACCTCTAAGAACGCGAAAATAAAATATGACGGGACAGGGCCCCGTCGTACCCCTAAATATGCATAAGTCTATAATAGTGAATCTGTACCAAAATGACTAACTCCAGAACAATGGAGCTCCCAAAAAAACAGCTAAGTAGGAATCCTAAGCCGGAGGATCGCCGAACTGAATATTTGTACCTGCGGGCATGAACGCAGCCCCTCGAGGACAGGGGAGTCAGTACGAAATAATGTATTGAGTATGTAAACCTGAAGTACTGTAAGAAAGATCATAACTGGCTAAAGGATATCATGAGACAAGTATAATAATCAAATTACCAATTCAAATGTGTCATATACGAATGAGAGTCAATTGTGCCTTATAAAGTGAGAGTCATGTATGTCCATATAAAGTCATCATATATACATAAATTGCCCGACCCTCCAGGGAAGGACGCGGTGAACATATAGGGTATACTGTCCGGTCCATTATGGGAGGCGGTAAAGTCGTATAAGGTCTACTGCTCGGCCCATTCTGGGATGCGGTAAAGTCATATAAGAAATCTGCGCGCGTATCTGCCCAGCCCGGGACGCGGTGAAATAATATACTCACATTAGCACGAATAGAATATCATGGGTAGCTTATACATATCAAATCATCACTTGTCTTTTAATGGAATAGATAAAAGGCACTATCATATCATGTACCATTTTAAAACATCCTTTGAAAACTCAAGACACTTATCATGTCATGAATCATTTTAAAATATCATTTGGAAACTCAATAAAATCAATAAATGAACTTTTTACTAGAAAGTCAAAGGCACTTCTCATGACACATATCTTTAGGAATTAAACTGTGTATAAATCATGTACGTCCGCCGTAAGTTCATTAAATCATGCCAAAAATAAAGAAGGAAGAGTTTCACATACCTTTTAGTCGAAGTAGCCAACTCAATATTAGAACACGTCTCGTCTAATACTTCAACCTATAATAAAGGGTAATACGTCCGTCAATTATATGATTTCTAACGTAAGTTATATTGAATGACGACTTCCTATTCTATAAAAATTCGGGCAGCACTTCCCCTATTTATATGCAAATCCACAACTTCCAAACAAAGCCAACAATACCAATAAGAAGATACAACTTCAAGATATAACCACTATAATCCCAAACATTCCATTTATGCCATCATAACACATTCATTCTCTTTTATATTTATGTAAAACAACAACTACATCAGCGAAGGTGATTTATACACCTATTTCTCATGTTATTCCAGCCCCTTAATCGTATTAAAACGTCCCTTAAAAACAGTCCCTACTTCTAGAAAATATCGAGAGTTCAAGAATGCAAAATAACTCTTTTCTACACCTTAATTCTTTGAGACATGTATTAGTAATTACCTCAATGCATATACATGTTTATAATCAAATTTCCAACATTTTAACTCCACAAAATCCGCCCTTAATACCTCACAACAATGTCCAATAATTCCATGTAAGTTTCGGCCAACAACAACATGATTCCATATTCTTTTCTTAGCTTCTTAAAATCCAATTCATGTTCCAATAATTCTTTATGAACAACTATAACTTAAATATCAAGATTTCCTTCAATTCCAATGCGCGATTAGTAACAACAATAGCAATAACATAATCGAATTCAATGTATACCAAAAACAGTCCCTAATTTGGTATCAATATCCGAAATATTCACATGCAAATGCCTTAACTCCAAATTTTTCTTAACACAAATTCCTTCCTTAATCTACAACAACATACACTTCAAATATATCATAAAAAGAAGATTTTTCTTACCTTGAATTTGTCCGAAACAGTCCCAGCAGAATCGGTCCGCTGTTTCATCGGTTTTGCCCCATTTTTCTCACTTCTTCAACTCCAAATTGACATGCATGTATTCCACAATTTTAACCCATCATTCTTACATATTTTTCTTCCAAAGATTCATATCCAAAACATTGTATTTTCTGGACAGAAATCGGCCCAGCAGTGGCACGATTTACCCACTGTTTTGATGCAATTTCTTGGCTTCTAATTTTGATGACTCATGTAATCTAAGAAGAGGAGATAAAACTATAATTTTTGGTAGGGAAGGGGGTGTGTATCGGCTGGGGGAAAGGAAGAGATGAGAGGAGATGAAGTTTAAAATGAACTAAGGGAAATGAGGAGTTGAAGAGTTTTTCTTAAGGTTAAAGACTAAAATCTGAAAATTGTTATTTGCAATAAGGTCTCATTTCTCCTACTAGTCTACTTAAATTAATCCCTCTTCTAAAATAAATCCCACATAACTCCTCTTTCATAAAATCTGAAAATTATAAGTTCAATTTAGTCCAATTCCCACAATTTATTAACCTTAGGTCCCACTTCCTCTAATTCCCGAAAATTTCATAAGGTTTCGTATTCTTAATGTCGTAATTTTTACAATACGACACTAGTCCATAACGGGAATATACAATTATCAATATAAGTTTCCAACGTCACACCCATTGTAACCAACATTTTCCGGGAATCACACCCTCTTGTATACAAATTTCCGTATTAATATATGTAAGTATACTTTATATCTAATATTCGAATCTTACTTCCTTAATGACGTTCTTAATTATCGCCTTAAACTTACGGGGTGTAACAAAGGTGATTTTGCCTCTTCTCCCGCCTCACATTCATTTTGAGGGGTTATGTCGACAGAAGGCAACAATCTCAACTTAGTTAGCAATTAAATGCCTTTCAATTCAATGTGTCTTAATCTATGATGACATAGATGCACGGATTACAAATATATAATTCATTTGGCTACAGACATACTGTACCATTCTTAGTTATTACAGACCTGTTGGACTAGACTCAAATCAGTTTGACCAATAGCGTCTCTGAAACCAAGTTTGGGACATGTATTACCTCTTTTTAGAGTGATCTCATTCCCTGAAGTCCTTTTGAGGATAACCTCTCCAACCCCTTCTACTTTAGAGGTGGTTTTGCTTCATATGAACAACATCTTGCCCATGGTTAGGGTGTAACTTGATCATATGTGATCTGGATACTCTGGTTCACTCCAGTTGCTTTGGCAGACTGAGTGTCCATTTTCTTTTCTGCCTTTGTTTTGACCTTCAGATCATTTAAGACCTGAAAACTCTGGCCAACTCCAGTCGCTCGTAGGCTTTGTATGACTAAGTGTCCAATACCATCCTGTCAAATGAAAGATCTTCTGTCGGAATCAGTGACAAATTTGTCTTTAGTCCTCCCTTGTGATTAGTGCCCAGCGAAATTCCTGGCGCTTACTTAGGATTGTACATAATTCTAATTTTATTACAATCTAAGACCGTAGCTTTATAATCTATTATTCACAATAGTCCAATCGTTAACCGGGAAGGTAGGTGACTGATGTACTAAAACGTAGTGTCCCCTAGTAAAAGGGACGTCAGTACGACTGATGTACTAAATATGTCAGGCTTAAGAAATAACACAACAAAGATGTATCATAATCTGAAACAGGAACAATTGACCAACATTAATTTCCTCTGAGGGTCATAATATATATGCCTAAATGTTATGGACAATGCAATGTACACATACCTCAGCCTCATCGGACAATCTTTCTTACCATACCAACCTCTGTGGGCATCATACCATATGATGGTTAATGAACGTATGCATGATGCAAATGCAGTATACATATATATTGGCCACACAAGGGCATCTTTCTTCCCATAACTGCCTCTATGGGCATCATATCATATTGGCATCTTCGGGCTCTTTTGTGATAGTCTGTACCAGGTAGTGTGCGTATATAACACATTTCTCTTTTTCCCAATTCCCATACATAGATATGATGCATATATATAGTAGAGTATATCTCCTTGGAGGTCCAGGGTAATATATTAATGCAATGCAAATGAAGAAGCATGAATGATAATACAACATTCCAATATCTACGGATGACATATTACCTTTGTACCTTTGACAACACTTGTGAAAATATCAATATCTTTACTGTATCCCTCAATAAGGTCTTGAAAACATATTTAGACATTCCTTTAGCATAAGAATCAATAATATGGTCGTTCTTGACTACTAAGATGTTATACCCCGTATTTCCAGAGTATGTACGTAAGGAAATACGTACAAAAGTCTAGCCTTAAAGTTTAGGCACAAGACGTTTTTTTTTGGCACAACTCACAAAACGAATAGTTTTCCGACGAAACGTTTCCACAGCTTTCGTAGGGTAAATTCCGGCTATGCCATTTCTAATTTTTGCGGATTTTTCCAGAGGCGAACATTTTGGACCAACGGGAGGGCGACACTTGGCACCCTCCAATTGGTGGACTTGAAATCGTCCATTGGACGAATTGGACAAGGTTGGCACGTTTTTTGTGCCTTTGCACAAGTCAAGGAGTTGGTAGGATATTTGTGTGTAGTAGATAGAATGGACACTTGCCTAAATCTTCACCCTACACTTGCCTTGCACTTGGCATCATCTTGACCCTTGGTTGGCCATGGCTTGACCTATAAATACCCCCTTAGATGAAGAGTTCTTCATCCACAAAATTACTTCCAAGTCTTGAAAAATCCTCTCCTCTCCCTTAAGCCATTTCGTCCAAACACCTTTCCCCTCGAGTAAAGTTGGCGAGGCCTCCCCAGCCTAGCCGAAATCTACCCTCCTTGGTAGAAAAGTTACCTTCTAGTATTGTTATAATGCCCAAAATACTCTAGCCCAAATCCCTTAGTACTTAGTAGAAGTTGTGAAGAACTTCTAAGGTTTCTTTGGAGCGTACAACTTAGGAGCAAAACCTTGCTCAGCGACTTTATCTAGGATATTATCGGACTTACCGAGGTAAATAATCCTAACCTCTTTTGAATTAGAGAATACATACCGTAGTAGTATAAGAATAAGTATTAAATACTTAGAAGAATATCACAGAATAGAATTGAACTTATCACAGTGAAGGGTTTAAAGAAGAATAATCAAATTGTACTTACATGCGATCGCTTTCACGATGAACTTGAGTAGCTCACCGGTAGGGAAGTGTTGCCCAATTTCCGTAGGATATAGAACCCTCTGTTTAGAATCGTTTACAAAGTAGTCCGAACGTTGATAGGCGTGTCGACTATTATAAATTCGATTCTCTGTGCGCGACATATTCAACTTGGCGGTGGTTTTATTTGAGAAGGTATGTGATTCTTCCTAAAGCATGATATTTTACAATATATATGTAGTGCGGTAGACGTACATGTGTTAATCGAATAATAACTACGGCAATGTCTTTGACTTAAGCTGAATAATACTTACTACGATGCCTCACGGCTTTGAATAATAAAGAATCGAAAGCATTTCAAAAGAATACTGAATCATTTTTAACAGAAGAGAACTAATTGGTTTTTTAAAACAGAAGCTTAAGAGTTATACTAGCTTTATGGGAAGTTAAGTATAACCACTTAAGAATGATAAAAGAAACAGTTGCCTATGTGTTTATAACAGACTTATATTGAATTGTGAAAAGAATAATAAGATGGTTTGATAAGTAGACATGATATGATGCTATGTGTGTTAGTGTCTTGTAACGTTTGTATAAGAGAGTATTCTTGTTGTGCTTATGTTGTTTAAAGATAAGCTGTTATGTTAGTGTACTATCACTCACCTCTTGACATATTCAGGGGTTAAGGCTTCTCCGTCGCGGTAGACTCGGTGATGCAGGACCATGATTCGAGAATACCTCATGCGGGTCCAGGGACCTATGCGAGCTACGGAGTTCGGTGTTAGTGATGCGGGGTTATACCTCACGCGGTCTATGTGGCCATGCGGACTACGAGTCGGGGCGATTTACGCCGAGGAGTAGCTACCCTCGATGCGAGGTTATGTACCCTATGCGGGCCTATGTGAGTGGCCTATGCGGACTACGGGAGTCCAGGATTAGGCTTGCATGGTGATACTACGGACAATTGGCCCTGCTTCGATCATTCGCAGCCTAGAACAGACCTGTTACAGTTTACCTATTGTTGCTCTTGTTTATGATGTGGCACTATGTGCGGTCCCCTTGGTTGTTTTCATACATACTTGCAAAACTGATTTTAAAATGATATGTTTTCATTTAAGTATTTCTGATTTCATATACTTAGTACTGTTGTCGACCTCCTTGGCTGCGTTCATCGCCAGGTAAGGCGGCAGTGCTAGATCCACATTCTTAGGATCTCTACGTTGGTGTCTGAGCTCCATCTTTTCCGAGGCTCTACTTTTGGGTATGATCTCCCCTGTTGTAGATAGTTTTGTACTGATCGGGGTATGGCGGGGCCCTGTCGCCATAGTTGTATATTTCCTTAGAGGTGCTGTAGTCATGTTGCAAGATTCGGATGTATCGCTAAACCATGTTTATATATATATGCCGAAAGCGATGTTTTCTCACATAAAGCGTGTCTTATTTTATAAATCGTTTCATGTCTTGTTTTATATTTCCGCTGATTTCTCGATGTATGACTACTTGGGTGCCCGGTAAGCACCATCCACGAACCGGAATAGGTCGTGACAAAAGTGGTATCGAGCGATTAATCCTCGGAAAGTGTCTACTGAGCAGTATCTAGTAGAGTCTTGATTATCGGTGTGTTGTGCACCACACCAATAATCGTGAGGCTATAGGATATTTAGGATTGGTTTTCATTCTTCTCACTCGAGATCGTGCTTTAGAGCCGTGTTAAAGTTGGACCCCTCTAACGTATTCCTTTTACAGATTATGCCTCACGTAGCGCAACCCGCCCGAAGGGCAAGGCGTGAGGAGTCGCTAGTGGGACACCTAGAGTCACGAGGCTCGGGCCCCTATACCGAGACGGCGAGTTCTACGACGCGCCGCCCCAACAGAGACCACAGTACCACCACCTCCCGCCCCACACCGCGGAGAGTTAGGGCCTGAGAGATGGCCCACCATCGCCGTGATCGTGGCAGACATGAGGGCAGTGATGATGGCGCTCGATCCAGCCCCACCCAATCGTACCGTGGTTCACCCGAGGGCAGAGATTTTGAGGCTACGAGACTTCCTGAGTTGTATCCCGCCGTAGTTTTACTGTCGAGGCCGGAGGATGATCCGCAGGAGTTCATCCGTCAGCTACAGAGGATTCTGAGAGTGATCAGGGCGTCGGAGACCGAGTCCGTGATCTTTGGTTCACATAGGCTGCGTGATACCGCAGTCGATTGGTTTGATTCATGGGAGTTATCCCGGGGAGAGCACGCGTCCCCAGCTACTTGGGATGAGTTCTCAGAGGCTTTCCTCACTTACTTGCCTCCACAGATGAGGAGGCGCGGTGATAGATTTTCACGAGGCAGAGAGGACGCACTGTCAGGGAGTACAATGTCGAGTTTGATTCATTGGCTCGATATGTCCCAGCGTTGGTAGCAGATATGGAGGATAGGGTGCACCGCTACGTCACCGGGCTAGATGACTATATGGCCGAGTCATGTGCGGGTGTTTCTCTTCAGCCGGGTATGGACATTACCCGCATGCAGGCTCATGCTCTTGGATGTGAGGAGCGTAGAGACCGACGGGTTGTGACAGCAAAGAAGGCCGGGGCGCGGTCTTTTGGTGGCTATCGTGGTGGCGGCCTCGGCAGCCTAGATTTGCACCACACCCGGCTCGAGCACTCTGCACCGCCCTCGGCACATCCAGACATTCGAGGCGGCGCACTGGGCCCCGGACTTGACGCGTCGAGCGGCGATGCGGCGATCGGGACCACCCCCTCGCCGGTGTGGCGTCACGGTAGATCCCACCGGGAGTTGTGGTGCTACGGAGCTTGTTTCGATTGTGGCGGCAGGTCACTATGCGGCCGTCCGACTAAGCGGCGATCTTGATGGTAGTCGGTCACCAGTTCTTTCGCCGTCTTCTTCATCCTCGACCTACTCGCCCGGAGGGCAAGGTACTCATGGACCGGCCAGTCGCGGCAGGTCGTGGCGCAGGTCCCAGTTCTAGCGGTCCTCAGAACCGCATTTATGCTTTGTCCAGCCGACAGGATCAGGAGGCCTCACCTGATGTCGTCACAGGTACCTTATCAGTTTCTGGGTTTGATGTGTATGCTTTGATAGATCCGGGTTCTACTCATCTATATATCTCCCTTGTTGCTAGTAGGATAGGGATAGAGCCTGAGTCCATAGACCCTTTCGAGGTAGCTACGCCAGTGGGTGATTCGGTGGTAGCTCGGCGGGTATATAGAGCTTGTCCTGTGACCATTTACAGTCGTCGGACCCTAGCCGACTTGATAGAGTTGGAGATGATTGACTTCGACGTGATCATGGGGATGGATTGGCTAGCTTGCTACGCCAATGTAGACCGCAGAAGAGAGTAGTACGGTTCCAGCTTCCTGAGGCGGTTGTTGAGTGGGAGAGCACGGTATCGCCGGTGGTAGGTTTATTTCCTACCTCAAGGCTAGGAAGATGGTGCGAAGGGTATATCTACCATCTCGTTCGGGTGTTTGATATCAAGGCCGCGGTACCAGATTTTCTCGATTCGGTGGTCGAGAAGTTCCCAGGCGTGTTTCGCACGACCTCGGTATCCCTCCCGAGAGGAGATTGAGTTTTGTATTGACATATTGCGGACACTCGCCTATTTCCATTCCGCCATACGAATGACACCGCCCGAGTTGAGAGAGTTGAAGGATCGGCTTAGGGATTTCTTTGGAGAAGGGCTTCATCAGCCTAGTGTTTCTCCCTAGGAAGCCGGTGTGTTCGTGAAGAAGAAGGGCGGACGCTGCGCGCATGTGTTGATTACAGCGGTGAACAGGTGACCATTAAGAACGAATACCCTCCCGTGATTGATGATTTGTTCGACCGATTGCGAGTGCGAGATGTTTTTCTAAGATTGATCTGCGATCGGGCTATCATCAGTGCGAAGTCGAGAGGTGGATGTCCCTAGATCGCATTCCGACGTGCACGCATTATGAGTTCGTGGTCATGTCTTTTGGGTTGACCAATGCTCGGCAGATTCATGGATTTGATGACCGAGTGTTCAAACCATTTTGGACACGCTTGTGATAGTGTTCATTGATGATATCTTGGTTTATTCGCTCGGAAGCGAGAGCATCGCGAGCATTGAGGACTTCCTTGTGAGCTTCTCGAGACGCCAAGTTTTCCAAATGTGAGTTTTGGTTGACTTGATGGCGTTTCTTGGGCATATTGTTCGGTGATGGCATTCGAGTGGATACGCCAAGATCGAAGCGATCGGGACTTGGCCTGAACCTCTTACTCCGGCGCAGGTTCGCGATTTTACGGGCCTTGCAGGATATTATCGGCGGTTCGTGGAGAAGTTTGCTTCTATCTCGCACCATTGACTAGGTGACTCGGAAGGCGCAAGTTTCGATGGGTGATGCTTGTGGCGGGGTTTCCGATTCTTGAAAGAGGCGACGACCGCCCGTTCTTACTCTTCCGCAGGTCCAGATGGTTATGTTGTGTATTGTGATCGTCGTGTATCGGGTTGGGATGTGTGTTGATGCAGCATGGCGGGGTTATAACATATGCATCGACGGTGAAGAAACACGAGAGGAACTACCCCCATGATTTGGAGTTGGCGGTGTGATTCACGCTTTGAAGATCTGGAGGCACTATTTGTATGGGGTTCACGTGGATATTTTTACGCACCACAAGAGCCTCCAAGATATCTTCACCAGGAGCCGAACTTACGACGAGACGGTGGTTAGAGTTGCTTAAGGATTACGATGTTGATATCCCGTACCACCCGGGAAGGCCATGTTGTGGCGGATGCCTTAGTCGTAGTCGATGGGAGCCTATCGGATGTGCGGTAGAGAGGAGGACATGGTTCGTGATTTGCATCGCTAGCGAGCCTTGGTGTCCGCTTGATTGATTCCGATAGCGATGGGGTTAGAGTTCGTGAGGTTGCGAGTCTTCCATCGCCGGCGAGGTGAAGAGGCAATTCGAGGATCGGCTTTGATTCGATATCGTGATACGACTCTTCGTGAGGGCAATGGCCCTTTTGAGGTAGCACGATGGGGTGCTAAGGTTTGAGGCGTTGTGTGTTCCGGATGTTTCGTGACTTCGCAGGAGTTCTTGGGAAGCACAACGCGCTGCGTTACTCTATCCATCCGGTCGACCAAGATGTACCACGACCTTAGATCCGTATTGGTGGGATGACTTGAAGAGGGACGTTGCAGAGTTCGTAGCTCAGTGCCCGTGTTGTCAGCAGGTGAAGGTAGAGCACCAGAGGCCTGGTGGTTTGTTGCAGACGATTGAGATCCCGACCTGGAAGTGGGAGGTAATCAACATGGATTTTATCACCAGATTACCTCGCACTCGGAGAGGAGACATGATTCTATATGGGTTATCGTCGACGGTGACTGAAATCAGCCCACTTTCTTCCGTCGGGGCGACTTTTTCTACCGAGGATTATGCCAGACTTTACATCCGAGAGATCGTCAGACTGCATGGAGTCCCTATTTCGATCATATCAGACAGGAGCCCAGTTTACGGCTAACTTCTGGAGGTCTTTCCAGAGAGGTTTAGGGACGCAGTGAGCCCGAGCATCGCATTCCATCCACGCATGACAGACGGTGCCGAGCGCACTATCCGCACTTCGAGGATATGCTTTGCGAGCATGTGTTATCGACTTCGAGGTAGGCGGGAGGATCATTTGCCTCTAGTTGAGTTCGCGTACAATAATAGCTACCACTCCAAGATTCGATGGCGCCTTATGAGGCTTTGTATGGGAGGAAGTGCGGATCGCCTATAGGTTGGTTCGATGTGGGCGAGTGCGGCTAGTGGGACGGTTTGGTGCGTGCAGCGATGGATAAGGTGAAGCTTATCCGAGGCGCTATTCGACATTGAGTCGGCGAAGTCGTATCACGAGATCATCGTCGTCGGCATCCGGAGTTCGCGATTGATGATTGGGTTTTCTGAAGGTGTCACCCATGGGGTGTGATGAGATTCGGGAAGAAGGAAACTTCGGCCAGTACATTGGGCGTTTGATTGTCCGCAGGTAGGCAAGGTTGCCTATGAGTTGATCTGCCGTCCGACCGGAGGCGGTGCATCCGATTTTTCACGTATCTATCTTTGAGAGATGTATCGGGATCCATCTAGGGTGCACCGATTGACGATGTCCAGTGACCGGGGGTTATCATATGAGGAGGTTCCCATGGCGATAATCGATCGTCGTGTTAGGCGTCTGCGGACGATGACGTGGCTTCCGTCAAAGTCTTGTGGCGAACGAGCTCGGGGAGAGATGACTTGGGAAGCCGAGGAAGACATGAGGCGAAGTATCCTCACCTATTCCCACACCTCCGTAATTCACTTTCCTACTTGTAAATCTTCATTATCGTTTATGCCTAAGTGTTGTTACGTGGCGTGTGTGGCATTTGCAATCGTTTAAGTTATGAAGAATCTTATCGTTAATCGTCTTGGAAGGAACATTCGGACGAATGTTTCTAAGGAGAATGTTATACCCCGTATTTCAGTATGTACGTAAGGAAATACGTAAAAGTCTAGCCTTAAAGTTTAGGCACAAGACGCTTTTTTGGCACAACTCACAAAAGCGAATAGTTTTCCGACCAAACGCTTCCACGCTTTCGTAGGTAAATTCCGCCTATGCCATTTCTAATTTTTGCGGATTTTTCCGAGAGACGAAACATTTTGGACCAACGGAGGCGACACTTGGCACCCTCCAATTGGTGGACTTGAAATCGCCCATTGGACGATTGGACAAGGTTGGCACGTTTTTGTGCCTTTGCACAATCAGGAGTTGGTAGGATATTTGTGTGTAGTAGATAGAATGGACACTTGCCTAAATCTTCACCCTACACTTGCCTTGCACTTGGCATCATCTTGACCCTTGGTTGGCCATGGCTTGACCTATAAATACCCCCTTAGATGAAGAGTTCTTCATCCACAAAATTACTTCCAAGTCTTGAAAAATCCTCTCCTCTCCCTTAAGCCATTTCGTCCAAACACCTTCCCCTCGAGTAAAGTTGGTGAGGCCTCCTCTAGCCTGGAAATCTACCCTCCCTTGGTAGAAAAGTTGCCTTCTAGTATTGTTATAATGCCCAAAATACCCTAGCCCATATCCCTTAGTACTTAGTAGAAGTTGTGAAGAACTTCTAAGGTTTCTTTGGAGCGTACAACTTAGGAGCAAAACCTTGCTCAGCGTATGACTTTATCTAGGATATTATCGGGCTTACAGGTAAATAATCCTAACCCTCTTTTGAATTAGAGAATACATAATGTAGTAGTATAAGAATAAGTATTAAATACTTAGAAGAATATCACAGAATAGAATTGAACTGTTATCACAGTAGAAGGGTTTAAAAGAAGAATAATCAAATTGTACTTACATAGGACTGTTTTCACAGTAGACTTGAGTAGCTCACCGGGTAGGGAAGTACTGCCCAATTTTCCGTAGGATATAGAACCATCTGTTTAGAATCATACAAAGTAGTCCGACGTTGATAGGCGTGTCCGACTATTATAGTCGATTCTCTGCGCGACATATTCAACTTGGCGGTGGTTTTCATTTGAGAAGGTATGTGATTCTTCCTAAAGCATGATATTTTACAATATATATGTAGTACGGTGACGTCATACGTGTTAATCGAATAATAACTACGGCAATGTCTTTGACTTAAGCTGAATAATACTTACGCAATGCCTCACGCTTAAGCTTGAATAATAAAGAATCAAAGCATTTCAAAAGAATCTTGAATCATTTTTAATGTAAGAGAACTAATTGGTTTTAAAGCGAAGCTTAAGAGTTATACTAGCTTTATGGGAAGTTAAGTATAACCACTTAAGAATGATAAAAGAAACAGATTGCCTATGTGTTTATAATGCACTTATATTGAATTGTGAAAGAATAATAAGATGGTTTGATAAGTAGACATGATATGATGCTATGTGTGTTAGTGTCTTTGTAACGCTTGTATAAGAGAGTATTCTTGTTGTGCTTATGTTGTTTAAAGATAAGCTGTTATGTTAGTGTACTATCACTCACCTCTTGACATATTACAGGGGTTAAGTCGCCTCCGTCGCGGGGTAGACTCGGTGATGCAGGACCATGATTCGAGAATACCTCATGCGGGTCCAGGACCTATGCGAGCTACGGAGTTCCGTGTTAGTGATGCGGGGTTATACCTCACGCGGTCTATGTGGCCGTGCGGACTACGAGTCGGGGCGATGCCGGGAGTAGCTACCCTCGACGCGGGGTTATGTACCTATGCGGGCCTATGTGAGTGGCTATGCGGACTACGGAGTCGTGATTAGGCTTGCATGGTGATACTACGGACAATTGGCCTGCTTGATCATTCGCGACCTAGAAACGGACACATTCTGATTTACCTATTGTTGCTCTTGTTTATGATGTGGCACTATGCGGTCCCTCGTTGTTTTCATACATACTTGCAAACCGATTTTAAAATGATATGTTTTCATTTAAGTATTTTCTGATTTCATATACTTAGTACCGCAGATCGACCTCCTTGGCTGCGTTCATCTGCCAGTAAGAAGCGGCAGTGCTAGATCCACATTCTTAGGATCTACGTTGGTGTCGGGAGCTCCATCTTTTCCGAGGCTCTACTTTTGGGTATGATCTTCCGTTGTAGATAGTTTTGTATGATCGGTATGGCGGGGCCCCGTCCGCCATAGTTGTATATTTCCAGAGGTCAGTAGTCATTTATGCAAGATTATCGGATGTATCGCTAAACCATTTTTATATATATATGCCGAAAGCGATGTTTTCACATAAAGCGTATCTTATTTTATAAACTGTTTCATGTCTTGTTTTATATTTCCGCTGATTTCTCTGATGTATGACTACTTGGGTGCCCCGGTAAGGCACCAGTCACGGGCCCCGGAATGGGTCGTGACATAAGAGTAGACTAACTTATGTAGCAACATGATGGTTATGTTTCGTACATAGAATTATGCCAAAGGAAAGAAAGAGCCTTGCATACCTTGTTGTCGAAATTATCTAAGTTCCCAAGGGTCCTTGTAAGCTCTATGAATGGTTATCCACACCATATGAATGATTTAAATCACAATCGGCTCAATACACTATTAACAAACTCATTGAGACATTTTATCTAACACCTTATACGCGTAGAATTTATGTTTCTTCTATGTGAAAACCTATACATATAACAACATAATCAACCCTTCTTCTTCACTACTGCAGTACCTCCAATAACCAGCAATTTCACATGCACTTTCAATTTCGTATGGTTACAGGCAGTCCCAACCATACCCAAACAGGCCCATTTTTTCCGATAATCCCCCTAAGAACTAGTAGCAAGAATTAGGTTCCAAAATTCATATGAACTTAGGAACAAGAAGGAATACCTCATTTAGACTGCGACGAGCATCACCCGATAATCTTTCACTGATACTGGATTCCGACAAGCAGACATAGAAGCCCAAAAATCGGCTTGAGTTTGAATTTCTCCGAAATTCAGGGCCTTGCTTGATTTCTGAGTATTCAAGTTTGTTACAGGAATCGATTTACTGGAATTTAGGTCCAAAATGCCATGAATTCTTTCCCTTTTTGGTTATGCAAAAGCTTACGAAAATCCTCCAATTTTGGTCGAGAATTTCAGAGGGTCATCAACTGAGATTACTCATTCTAATTTGAGGTGTACAATATGTTCTTAGAGAAAGGATTCTACAGAAATTGAAGGAGATGAAGGTTTTGTAGAAGAAAAGATGGCATGTGTGGAGTCTGGTAAAGCCCTACTGTTATCAGCGGTCATCTTATGTGGACTGAGTCATAACACTGTTGTGTTATAAGACAACACGTAATATCCCACTCAATTTGGTCCTTCGCTTATAATTAATTAATCCCACAATTAGTTAATTATACATACTAAATTCTTGACCTCAACTCACTTAAATCCCGACGACTTATAAAATCTTCTTATACTTAATGTCATAATTCTGGTAATATGACACTAGTTTATCACCTCTTTGGGGATATAAAATTATTATTATTATTAATCTCCGTCGTCGCACTTGTTAAATCCAAAATTATTTTGAGATCACATCCTTTTATATACTAATTTCTTTATTAGCATACATAGATACAACATACTTTTCGGAGTCCGGATCTCCTTGGCTACATTTATGTACTCAAATCATTATCCTGAAATATCAGGTGTTACAGAAAAGTAGTGTCGTACAACCACATCCAGAGGCACATCCGCACATCATTCTAGAAGACCCAAGCACGCTAGTATCTACAAGATAAAGGGCATAGTCACTTTATATATCGGTGTTATCATCTAGTAACATCCTTAAATATATGCAGGCATTTAGACTATTCAGCTCATCCCTATGCTCACCCGGAACAGCTCGGCCAACATCCCCACTGGACACCATACCTATCATACGACTCTGATCAACTACTGGAATGTACCTGATGTGGTTATCTCGCAAGTGTTAAATTATGTCAGAATATAGAAAGAAATTGAAAGAAGGAGATACTACGAATTGATAAGACGTTTTACATGCATAAATTTGACTTTTTGTAATAAAATATCTTGCGGTCTGACTACAGATTTAGCTACTAGAATAGCTTTTTATGACAAGAAGACTCTTTTAAGTTAAGCAAATATGCAGTGACTATAATAGCTACTAGGAAATATCTTGCGTTATTTTGGTGCAATTAACAAGTTCCTGTTTGCATAAATGGTTCACTGTGATTGTATATAAGTTAAAAGCCTAAATTAACAAGTATTTCCTCCAGTTCTAATTCACACACAACTTCATGCAAAGTTCAATTTACCGAACCATTTATGTAGTATTTTCTTCACCTGTTACCATTGAAATAATAGCCAAACTAGTATCAACTCCATGTCCACACGAACATTCCACGACTCGTGTTACCGATCATGGAAAATCTTCACAAAGCTGATGAACTCCCTTCGTCCACAGCCTCGATATCCCGATGATGCATAGATTCTTTCTTGGTAAAGCCTAACCGTCGTATTAATATGGAACAAACTTATTTTTCCCACAGATAATAGTATATTCATACGCTAAGGATTAGGGTTTAGGAGGAGGACAAGCTAATGAGCTAACATGTTAATTGCCACCTCTTATGGATGGATCCGACCCAATAGCTATTTCCAAATTGTCATATGTAATGGATTAAAGGGACTGAGAGAAAAAAACAATTAGAGAAGACAGAGATGCCATTTATAACGGGGGTAATTTAAGGCCTTTGGTGATTTATTCTGAATACGGGGGAATAAGTTTGGGGAGATAATACATATTTTTGCAGGGCAGTCTCAAACATTTAGAGGCCCTGTTCTAATTCATAAAAGTGGACCCTTAATTGGGCTAAGACCTGCAAATTATGAGTCTTTACTAATACTTTTTAATAAAAAATGAAAGAAGGGGCCCTAAAAATTTTCGAGGGGCCTGTGCGATAGCACACCTCGCACGGGTCCAAAGACTGCACTGCATTTTTGCATTGAGAAGTTGATTTTGGTGAATTAGATAGTTCAATATTTGACATAACAATTTCTTCATGTTGCATTAATTGTTCACATAATGCTAAAGTAAATTTGATTCTGAGCTCATGAAATCGTGAAAGCTTGTTAGGACACCACAATGTTAAAACGGCAGCCCGGTGCACTAAGCTTTCGCTAGCGCAGGGTCCGGGGAAGGGCTATCAAAATATCACATGTCTTTGTCTCTTGTCATTAGCTTTAGTGATTAGGGTAAGAATATGAATTATAAACCAATAATATGATCATGAAGGATGAGGTGACAAGTCAAAAACCCTTTTATTTTGTTTAAGGAATATTAATTCACAAACTTGAAAATGTTTTGGTTGAATCTTTCTTTGTGTACTGAAATCTTAGCAAATTCCAATGTGATTTTGTTGGCATAGAGTCCTTGATTTAACTCATCTAGTAGACTATATAGCCGATGCTTCAAGTTCAGAGAATTTGATCACTGAATTACTATACCAAATAGATAGAATGACTCAAAGACGATGCGAGGTTTGCTACAATAAATCTTTAATGATGGTGGTGATGGATTCTTGTATTGCACTCGTTGTGACTCTCAAGCGAATGACATCATTGACACTGGTGTTGATGAGGATGACCTATCCAATCCTGAGAGAATGTACTCTGCCAGTCAGCGCCGTGCTCCCATACAAGCCAATGAAGGTGATGGAATCGAGCCTGCAGGACCTAGTGATTTTGGGCCATCTCAAGGTTCGTTAACGTATATAGATTACTATTCAGGGATCCGGGTTAACGTATGTTATGGGGGTATAGATTATGATCCACTTGCAGCGTAAGGCTTTAGTCGAGAAATTCAACGTTAGCCTGGGCCTATATGGCTGAGATATTTGGCACGTCAAAATGTTATGGCGGATGACTGGGCAGATAGTATCATTCATCAATCAGAGTCTCAAACTCAAGGTATTTAATTAAGATATGCTTGTATGAAATACAGCATATGCCCCTTCTCTTTGTTTCTTTTTTTACCTTTTCTCATCATTAGATGTTCATATTAGAAGATTAGACGCCCTTTTTCTTTTGTATTAAATTTGAAACGCTGTGAGTATTCTCCTGAAGCTTGTAAAGTGTACGACTAATAATTCAGTGTTTTCTTCTTCTAAAAAGTAATTTAACGTATCGTTCTGGATGGCTGAGATTATAATGAGAGTGAAATGTTCCTCTTGGTTGTTCGTTCTTTTGCCTTTATATTTTATCATGTGAAGCTTGAAAAAAATTCTCCTCCCTATCTTCCTTACATGATATGTTGACAGAGCTAGCAACGTGCCACATTTACACGATTAATTACTTTAATTGATCCCAGTCGAACTTTAAGATATCATATAAGAATTAGTGTTTCCTTGCTCTCCTTTCCCTGATTCTGCTGCTTGTTGCAGGGGAAATAGACAGTGCTAAGCGTGGTGGAAGAAATAAAACAGAACCGCACAGTTTACTTGGTAAACGGGCAGCAACCATATGGCATAAATCTCTTAGCAGCACGATTCACTTATCTTGTTCTCTAGCTATCTTTTTTCTTGCTTGTCACATAGCAAGGGAGGCAATCCTTCAAACAGACATATTGAAGTGGACATTTGAAGGGAAGCTCCCGTAGTTTGATGCTGTCCTTAAAATTGAGAAGCAGCTGGGACCTCCTACAAAGGCATGCCCTATCAGTACCAGCAGTATGTACAGGTTCTCTTTCCCCATGTTTGAGTTTGACAGGAGAAAATGCTGCACATATATATGTCTGTGAAACCTATGTTCTGCCAAGACGTGATAGGTCCCCGGTACATATAAAAAATCTTTCCGACATCAGTAAAGTCTACTTTACTGTAATATTTGATCATACCGAAGTGAGTTCGATTCTGTTGACTATATAAATAACTAGATGAGTATGTTTGATCCAATATACAGAATATCTTTTACTCCAGTTAATCAGTTTCTCTTTGAATTAAGGGGTCGCTTGGTTCCAAATATGAGTTATCTAGGGATTATAGTATAAAATTTTAGTAAAAAATATGTACTGGTATTAGCTCTAATACCCATAACCAAACATGGAATAAATGTAATGGCAAATTTTATCCCGGGTTTGTATCATAATACCGATAACCAAACGACTCCTAAGTGTTTTTATTCTCGTTTAGAGTTACTTATCAAAAGTTTTTGTTTAGAGTTAGCTTTATTAAGCCGTAGATTGAGCAATATGAGTTAGCTTATTTGCTCAAAGATTGATGCAAAACCAAACCTAGTATTTAAGTGGATAAGGATAGAGGGGTGGGCCCATCATCACCGAGTTTGAAGGAAACGGTTGATCCTAAGGATTGGCTCCAGACGGTTTTCTTAGTATCAAAAAACAAAAATTAACAGCCTGAAAAGTTCTGTCTATTAGTTCTAACAGTGTAGACTGCTATTAGGTTCTTTTACTTGCATTAATACCATTGTTTTATGTTCTCTGCTCTGCTGTTATTCGCTCACTTATGGAAAGTAAGCAACTGCTCTTTGTCGTCGTGAGCAAGCCATACGATTAAGAATTCTACATTTCATGATAGCCCAAACAGTATCACAAATGATCACTGTTAAAAACATCATACGCATCTTTACTTGTTTAATTTTATAATTGGTTGATTTCAGGCTGAAGAAGCATCAGAAGATGAGAAAGTAGAATCGCACCCATGTAACGGTTTTCAAAACAAGGGATCAAGAGGTGTCTGCAAAAGTACACCGAGAGAAAGCAAGAAATTTCGGGTCAATGGAAGCAAATGTGAAATGTCACTGAACGACTGCATTATTCTAATGCAGTTAGATGCTGCTCACAATGTGGCTTGGAGCGAAAGGCTTATTCCCCAATTAAACGACACGGAGATCGACCTTCTGCAGAGTCGCGTAAGGAGATAGCACTGAGGCAACTGAAATCAAATATGCAAGAAAACAGATTCTGTTATATTCCATCAAGAAGAAATGTGAAGAATAAGGCTATATCAGGTACTCTAGAAAGAGAGATGGTGAATGGTGATTATTACATATTACTTAGATCTTGTGCTAAGATTGCACAAGTAGATGTTAGGACAATGCATACTGGAGTATTGTCCTTTGAGAGAAGATTAGAAATGCTAGAAAGAATAATAAATTATTGTTTACACAAAAGAATTCCTAATGATTTCTGTGACTTTTGTCAAGAGGAAACCAAAGAAAATTCACTGAGATGAGCCAATGGCTTTCTCAATTTGACACTCGTTAATATTCACGTGGTCACATCCCAAGTCAATTGCGTTCCATTGATAGTACTTTTATAATAGTAATATACAAGATCTTTGAAAGTGATGTTATAGGTGGCTTTAACAATTAATGAACAGACTGATTCCTGTAACTAAAGAATCATATCTCTATTGATTGTATAATTGGCCAGCATATCTTACAAAGATCCTTCAATAAGAAGCGAAAGAAACAAATATGATTGCTGTATTTTGATCACAAAGAGATGAGCATCATTCCTATATCTTGGCTATGGTTTTATGCTGAGGTGAATCTGCTAATGAAGAAATTATACCATCATATGCTCGATGTGGCCAAGTAGTTCTGTTGCTCTGGGAAAATGGATTCCATAGCTCAAGTAACTGCAAGAAAGCACAACATGTTATTGTCTTCCATAAATATCAAAAGAACTCTATATAACTGAGAATTTAACAAAAGAAAGATGGTAATATTCTCAGATCTGGCATGAAAAACAAATAAGTTATCGAAGTGATTTTATGCAACAACATACCCAGTGAAAATCCCACAACGTGGGGTCTGGGGAGGGTAGAGTGTACGCAGACCTTACCTCTACCTTAGTAGGTAGAAATGTTGTTTTCGAAAGACCCTCAGCTCAATACAAAGCATAAGCACAAGCAAAGCAAGAGAAACATTCAGACCCGGACAAGAAATCTAACGCATTATGAAAATGATGGTACCAAAAGAGAATAAGACATGATAAAACATTCTGAAAAAGAAGCAGTAACTAAGGTAAATAAGATAAACAAATATTTTATGCGCTGACAAAAAAAAAACTTTAAGAGCAAAGCACAAAGGACAAGAAAGAAAAACTTAGAAGTATGTAGGATCATCTAAAATGTTTTCTGAAACACAATTAAAGATGTAAAAAGGAAAAGGAGAAAAGAACATCAAGGAAAATATGCGGAATAAATGTAGGTTAAGTTTGTTATGCAACTATATAGAGACATTAATCGAATCACTGCATGCAAATTGAAAAGATGTTCAAATTGTGTTAAGCATACCTCATAGGAACCAATCACCAAGAGTTGAACTTGCCTTGGTGGAACATGCATGACCGGAAGTTATTGTCACTGGAGCACAGTTCATGTATACTCCGTCGCTAATAGACCATATCCGTGCACCATCCTTGCTCACAGGTGCCAGGTAATTCCCACTCATATCCCAACAGAATGAACGGATGTCTCTGACAAGATCCTATAAATAAATAAAAAGGAAGCCCCATTGATATGATATGGTAATACAACATATAAGAAATTTTAAAACAAGCTTGATTGCCATCACAAGAGCTGAGGAGACCCACCTTTGTTGGATGAAAATCTGTTGACATGAGTCACTTTGGTTAAAGTTGGCACTTTCCAAAATGCTTTGAGCACTTAAATTTCAGAGTTCATTTTGTTTTACAACAATGGTGATGGGGCCAACTTGCGGGCACCTCGACTAATTCCAACGGGTACCCGCTATCTCTCACCGGCACTTCAAAGTTCATTTTCCTTAGCCCTCTTCCTACTCTTGTTAGAAAATGTAGAATCATATTCAAAATCTTCTTCCTGTAGATAGGCCCACAAACGCCATTCCTTGTCAAATCTCACAAACGGATCATTTTCAATTGTGCAAACAGTCCAAAGCTCCACTTACAAACTGGCTAACTTGCGAATCAGAAATATCCTCAACAATGAACTGAGAATCCCTTACCAAAACACAAATATCAGCTGTGGTTCCAATACCTCCAGGCAATCTAGCAGCTGCATCTCTTACCAAACAGAGGACAGTAAAATGAGGCAGTCGATTTTTCTTAATAAACTGGTGATCGCGAACCTTTATTAATGGTTTTCCACTACACCTTTTCAGAGGAGCAACAGCAGATCTCTGACCATCAACGACTGTATATGGGAAAGCCCTGTCAGGTACTGTGTATATGTGAAACCCCACAAGGTTTTTGAAATGGTTGCATGGCTGGATTAAAACAAAATGGTGAAACATGTAACGGGTCATGGTTGTAGTAGACAAAGAAGAAAAATGAAGCAACTCAAGAAATTAGACAATTATCATTATCAGAAACGCCCTGGTAGCCATAAAGAAAAAAAAGATTATCAATGTTTCGCCAGGAGGTGTAAAGACAACATAAGATGATTTGGCAACAGCGTAGTTCCTCAAATATTGACTCAAATGAAATGCAATATATACAGCATAAGATGGTGACATTGATATTTGACATATTAGTCATAGATCTGTTGGGTATCCTCAGCGCAGGATAAGAATGTGGCAATATATGTCATATTGACAATTGTCTAAACAACTATTCTTGCTAAAAAAGAATACATGTTCTTTAAACGGATATATGACATGAGCATGACCTTCTCCACTATTAACTTCATAATTTTCCAAGTCCCAATCACAACCTCAACATAAAATCCAGTAATTTCTGTATAGAACAGGAAAAACAACCCTGACGAAGAGAACAGACTTAAAACTTACAAAGTTACAACATAAAAGCAGCGTTGCGCTCCCATGTTACATGGAAATACTGTTTATATATCTCCTATGCTACAAATCTACTCTCCTTTTTGCCACTAAAGGTTACCAACTCAAGACGATAATAGTTGCTGCTAGCAAACTGGAAGCTGATTCGTGTCCATTAACAATGACAAGGTTTTATTGTGTTTCATACACACGAGTTTACACATTTTACTGCACCTTTTAACTCATGAAACAATATATTTTAAGGTTGTCAAATACTCATGAAACAATATATTTTTAAGGTTGTCAAATACTCATGAAACAATATATTTTTAAAGTTGTCAAATTGCAAGAGATCTCACCTCATCCTCTTTCCAGAGGTATTCTTCATACTTATAACACATCATCAGCCCTTCATCATATCGAGTACGCTGACACATGATGCACGAGTCACTCATGCAGGTTATGAATTTGCATAACCTATATTCTTTTTCAAGAATTGATTCATCAAGCTTGGTCAGAATTTTCTCTGGTGCAGGTGGAGAGACTTCAGTAATTAGGCAATGGGATATGTTGAGCACTTCCAACTTTTTTAACCCAGCCAAGATAATAACCAAGGCAGGTTTAGGTAACACTCTGCACCTCACACTCAACACTTTCAAGTTTGGAACATAGGTTGAATTTTCAGGATTGATATTAGGCACAATGTTCTCCATTGTCTGCGCGACCTTAGGGAACCTAGCGCTGAGTATTTGATAAGACATATTCCACCACTCTAACAGAAATCCTTCCGGAGCATTAATAGCTGAAAAAATCACAAAATAAAAAATCATTACTCCAAACCTTATAATCACACTAACACTAGATAACTAAAATGTACAACATGATTCAAAGAGAATGACCTCAACTTATTAGCAAACTTTTCAAGAACAACATGATCAACAATCTATCAGATTGTCATGTGTAAGAAGTCCAAACTAAACATAATAATTTTTCGACGCTTTCAAGATATAGAAGAATCATTACTAAAGCACATATCATAATTCATTAGAATATTAGTTTTTAGCATCTGATGAAAGAATAAAATTCATTAAAAGTAGATACTTACCAACAGGATTTGGATTAGCAATAGTTTCTGTAGCGGATACCTCACTCGTCTCATGGAAACCTCTCTTAGCCATGTAATCAAGAATGACAAGTTAAAATCTTAAAAACACACACAAATAATAAAAAAGCATGACAAGAAACAGTCAAACAAAGGGAAAAAAGCATATACACCCAAAATCAAAAGAAAATTAGACAAGGACAAATTATCAAGAGTATCCATCCTTAAAAATATAAGTATAAAATAATTGAGGCACAGTAGTTTCTGCTATAAAATAATTGGCGAACACGTAAAAACTTACAAGTGTCGAGCCTACCAACTGGCCATGATCACAAAAAGCAAACCACAAAATAGAGAAGAGAAAGAAGGTTTGGACAAGAACAACGGGGAAAGATGAAGAGAGAGTCTCAAGAACGAAATCTCACTTGGATATAAGACATAAGAATGCAGAGAGTTAAACATTTAACTTTGACAAAAAAGTGTCATAATTAGAAATGACTTGTCTTAAAAGTGATTAATTAAAATTGAGATTGAATTATAATTTTTAAAACTTATAATTTTTTACAAAATATACAAAAACTCATACACATTATACAAAAATCTCAACTTAACCTAATCTTTCAATTGCTGCTGCTCGTTCCAACTCATTACAAAAACTTATTTTACTCCGACCGACGACCATCATTGTTGCTGCTCGTTCCTCTCTCTTCATTGCTGCTCTGCTCATTTTTCTCTCTCAATTGATGTTGCTTCTCTATTCATTCTCAGGTAAACTTTTTTTTTCACTTGGTTCAAAAGTTAGGGTTTTGAAATCAGAGTGTGAAAATGATGATTTTGGTTAAAGAAGATGAAGAAGAGCATGAGTTTTTCTTGAATGTTGTTTGTTTTGTTGTAGTTTCGTGTATTTTTTACACTTGTTGGGGTTTGTGAGTTTGTAAATAGTGGTTGTGGTTGTGAAATTATGGTGTTCAAAAGTTAGAGTTTTGAAATCAGAGTGTGAAAATGATGATTTTGGTTAGAGAAGATAAAGAGGAGCATGGGTTTTTCTTGAATGTTGTTTGTTTTGTTGTAGTTGCGTGTATTTGTTGTACTTATTTGGGGTTTGTGAATTTGTAAATAGTGATTGTGGTTGTGAAATTATGGTTTTTGGTGCTGTTTTTGTTCTTCTTCTCCTTGTTGTTTCGAAAAAAAAGGCTTGCAATTTTGTTGATGTTTTCCAACAACTGAGGTTACCTGTTGCAGCAAATTCAGCCCTTATTTGACAGTTGCAAACATCTATTGAGGTTGTATGGTTTGGTGTATTTTATTTAAGTTGTGAGTGAGATTTGTGATGGTTGTGTGTTTGTAGTGAAATATAGATGTTTTGTAGTTGAATTTAGATGTTTTTACTGTTGTTGTTGCTGTCATGCTATGTTTTAGGAAAAGTTTTGATTTTATCCAACAGTTGTTGGATAAAATCAAAATAATTGTTGAGGTTTTTGCAGCATCTGAAGCAGTTGTTGTAGCATATTAACAAGATGTTGTAAAAATCCAAAACAGTTGCTAAGCTGTTGCTACTGTTTTTCTATTTCCAACAGATTAAGATTCTGCTGCAACAAGTAATAAGTTGTTGCAACAACTTCGTATTTTGTTGCAACATATTATTAATCTGTTGCAACAACTGATTACTTGTTGCAATATATTCATTTTCCCTTTTTACTTTGAATGTTGCACTAACCAATGACTATCCATCATTTCATGTCTCAAACATTTACTCACGTACCAATATCTCTTTCACTAATGAAATTTATGATACTTGGCACTACGTGTGTGGAAATGACGTTTTTGATGTACGAGGCCTCAATTATTTGAATCATAAATAATGGGTTAAACTTAATTCCACATTAGTAAATTTCCAACAATGCCCTCTTGAAAGAGATTTTGGCGCACCCACATGGTTCCCTTCTAGCAATCTTTTGGTGGATCGATGTTGCATCTGGATAGGTAGTCATGTCTTTGAACCTTCCATAGTAGAATACCATCAGACTAACTGCGCGGTGAACGTGATATCTTGAACCATCAGTGTTTAGTGTAAGCCAAGATAACGGTACTAATACAACAACTTTCCTTACTCTGTTCTTCTTAATGTTTTGTCCGTTGTGGCAATGGACACGACTTGGATTCTTAAGTGAATTCATTTGAGGCGGCCAATCCTCACACTTAAATAGGTGGTCTCCTACAAGGTATTCTATTATACCCCTACTCCACGAGTGTTAGAAATTATTAAAAGTTTCCCCAAACCTAACCTCAACCGTTGAGGATCATTAAAGGTTTTAGAAACTTAACCTTTACCCACGCTGCAGATAGCACTTAACGTCTATCATGGGAACTGTCTTGGATTCATGTTTCTATGAAGAAATCATTATCTGAAGTGATCTTTTTTCCACCGCAACGCTCAACTAAACCTTTACGACTTAGTTTTCCCATTTAACCTAATTCCTGGGATCTCCAGTCAGTAAGGTTGGGTATCCACCGTATCAGTTCGTATTGTTTGGGTTTTAAGCCCATTCCCCTAGATCGACAGTGTTATACCCCGTAGTCCTGACCCTACGTATGAGAGCGTACGAAAGCATGTAAGACTTAAAATTTTCAAAGGATAGGTTGACGGATTATTCCGGACGGGTTTTAGTCAACTTTGATGCGGGTTATTACCCGATACATTGAGAGTTCCTAAGTGTTTCAAAGGCCTAGGGCGTAGTTCGCGGAGTCTAGATTCCAACTCAACCAACCGTTCGTCGATAGGACGTCGGAGTAGGAAGTTATGAGAGTTACAAGTTCGATCGCAATCGGACGAAATGTGTTTGGACAAAGCGCGGCATGGCGGCCGGATGCACGCAGGCGCGAAGTCTTGAGGGTCGCTGAAGTTGCAGCCTTGCGCCAGAGACAGCGGCCGTGGCGCGAAAGTTGAAGAGGCTGCGGAGGTTTCAGCGCGCAGAAGCGAGATTTTAGGCGGAAAAACTTAGAAAAGTCGATTTTTCTTTTAAAAGACATTGGGAGGTGACAAGTGTCCCCCCATCTGATTTCTTGCATGCTATATATTGACCAAGTCTTGAAGACTTGGTCATCTTCCAATTTCTCTCCCTCTCTCTAAAAATCAGCTCCTCCTTCTCTCTACATTTCCAAAAGAAATCCAAGCCTAAGGAAAAATCTGAAAAGTTAAGAACAAGTTAAGAACAAAAAAGGAAGCTTGTGGCTAGCTTGTGGTGGTGTTCTTGGCAAGGAAGCTAGAAAAATATTTGGAATAAGTTTGGCTAAAACTCTAAGGTAATGATTCTTCCTTTAGATTTAGTTTATAGTGTTGCATGTTAAGAAGAAAGAACTTGTGGTAGTAAATAATGCTCTTAGAGTCATTGCATGCTAGAAATGTGGTTTGGATATGAAAAATGGGTTAAGAAGAGATTATGAGCATGTTGTAGCCTAAAAACTACCTTAGAATTGTTAAGTGAATTGTTGTAACTTATGGGGCAGAATTTTACACACCCAAGTTTAGGTGTGTAATCCCCTTTGAATTGTTGGATTGATTGAGCCTTAAATGTGACAATTGGATGATAAATTCGGCCTTGAGAAAGGTGGCAAAGTGAGTAGAAACAAAGGAAATGCTGCCCAATTTTCCATAGAATTTAGTGACTTTGAACTTGGATTGTTCTACATTAAGATTAGAGGTTAATAAACGTATCATGGTTATTTTAGGTTGACATATTACTTGCGGTAGTTTGGACTTAGCAAGTGGATTGACCAAAGAGGTATGTGAAGTTTTCCTATCTCTTGAGCATGAATAGATGTAACTATGTAGTACGGTAGACGTACAAGATTTGATATTCTTACTTGTTTTAAGTATATAAAGACTTGTGTCGTTTTAAGAATGTATAAGTCCCTTAGTTAGGGGAAAAGTGTAATTTTACTAAAGTGAAGGGTTAATATAACAACTTTATGGGAAGTTGGTTTATTAGCTTTATAAAAGATTAATGAGAAGAGATTTACTCTAAGTAAGACAAGTAAGGACAAATGATTTGATTTATGAAAGGCAAATTGATTTTAAGGCATCAATTGCCCAAGAGCTTTATGTATGAAAAAGAGTCACTTTTAAAAGAATTGAAGTATGTAGTACTTGGGTTAAATTCCCGGTTTTCTTTTATTAAAGATATGATTAAGTGCCTTAAGTAAACTAAAATGAGAGGGTATATGAACAAGACTAATAAGAAGTTATAAGTTTTCCTAACTTATTTATGATTATGATATGATGACATTTTGAGCTAGGGTAAGAGTATATCTGAGAGGCAAGCCCCAAGATCGTTATACCACCTACTCCAGGGTAAGAGTATGTCTGAGGGGCAAGCCTCAAGATCGTCATACCACCTTCTTCAGTGTAAGAGTATATCTGAGGGGCAAGCCCCAAGATCGTTATACCATCTGCTTCAGGGTAAGAGTATATCTGAGGGGAAAGTCTCCAAGATCGTTATACCACTGTTAGTGGATTTGCTACCCACGACGCGAGGAATACCTCATGCGAGTCCTTATGGGCTTATGCGGGTGAAATAGTCCCGTGCGGGCGGTCTGACTATGCGAGGAATACCTCATGCGGGTCCACGGGACTGTCACGGGTGAAATAGTCCCGGGAGTAGGGGTGCTTATCGATACTACGCGCGAGGTATCTGTTTTGATCCTAAGGCCCCTATTTTATGCGATATTATATTTATATACTTGTCACTCTCATTGTTAGTAAGACCACGATAAAAGGTATTTTATTGTCTTCCATGACTCGGCTTACTCTTAGACTTATGATATCATTATTACGGTATTTTCCACTTTACATACTTGGTACATATTGTGTCGACCCCTTCTCGGGGCCTGCGTTAAATCTGCGCGGTAAGGGTAGCGATTGAGGATCCTCGTTCTTAGGATCACTATTCCGGTGTCAGAAGCTCCATCCCTCCGGAAGCTTGTCTATTAGTACGGATATTCCACGATCTTATAGGTATTTTGTACATTCGTGGTATGGCGGAGCCGTCCACGATTGTTATCTTTAAGTGCAGTGGTCACCTATGTGTTTTGGGCTATAAGAACCCGTTGTACTACTATACTTTTGCTTAAAGAATGTTTTATGGAAGCGGCCTTATCGGTGGCGATGATGTTACCTTTTATAAGTTATGTGTTATGTATGTTCATTGCTATTCTCGACATATACGGCAGGTACCGGTGAGTACCGATCAGCGGCCGAGTCGGGTCGTGACAAAAGTGGTATCGAGCAATTAGTCCTCGGAAAGTGTCCACGAGCCGTGTCTAGTAAGTCTTGATTATCGGTGTGTGCGTGCACATCTATAATCGTGAGGCCGCAGGATATTTAGGATTGGTTTCCATTCTTTCACTCTAAGATCGTGCAATAGAGTGAGTTATAGGTTGAACCTCCTCGATGTTTTCCTTTATGTATCGATTATGCCTCGCGCAGGCAACCGCGGCCCATAAGGGCAAAGCGGTGAGGAGTCTTTGCTAGTGGGACGCGGAGAGTCACGAGCACGAGCCCGATCCTTAAGAGATGATGTTTAGGCGGCGAAGTTCCACGTCGTCGCCCGGCCTCGGCAGTTCGAGGCGTGGGACGCGGCTGCGAGACCATGATGCCGAGCCTCGATCCACGATCGAGTGCGAGTACAGATTACGAAACAGTTGATTCTTGACCAACATAGTGGCGGCGGCGCCGGCGAGCGGCGGCGGCCAACACTAGGCCGGCGATTCTGATTCGGGATTTCTTGGGTTGTCACCCACCCGAGTTCTATGGTTCGAGATTTGAGGAGGATCCGCGGGAGTTTGTTCGGTAATTCTGACGGACCATGCAGTCCTTAGGGCATCGGGGGTGAGTGCATTATACTAGCTTCTTACGGTTCTGCGATATTGCGTTGAACTGGTTTGAGTCATGGGTATTGTCGAGGTGAGGATGCTCTTCCGGTGATTGGGAGGAGTTCACGGGCGTTCTAGACCACTTCTTGCCTCACGAGGTGAGAGAGCCCGTGTAGATAGGTTCTTGACCTTGAGGCAGACGGGAGGATTATCGTGAGTCTGACACGAGTTCGACTCGCTTGGCGGATATCGCACACCATAGTAGACATGAGCGAGGTTCATCGATATGTGATGGGGTTAGACCGTCGTATGATTCTGCATGCTTGGGGTGACTCTTCACCGAGATGGATATTGCCGGAGATGCAGCGTACACGCGAGGGATTGAGGCGAGAGCGGGATCGGCTAGATTTGGGCGGCCAGAGGGCGAGGCAGCGAGCTCGGGCGATTTTAGCGAAGGCGGCCTCGGCGAACTAGGTCACATTCCGGCCCGGCCTGAGTGCTCCTTCTCGATTTCCGGCGGGAGTCCGTCAGCGAGGTTATTCAGGAAGCGAGTCGGGCTCCGGACTTGAGTTTCGAGAGGCGAGACCGGCGCAATCGAGACCACCTACCTCTCGGTGTGTTCGATGCGGTAGGTCTCATCCGGTCGAGTCGTATGGGTTCGAGCATGTTACTCTTGTGGCAGCGGGGCCATCGAAGAAGTTGTCCGTCGCTTGGCGGCGGGAGCATTACGTTCAGCGACGGAGTGCATTCTTTGATCTTCATCTTGATGGTTAGACGCCCGGGGCGAGTACTTATGGGCCAGCGGCGCGGCGGTCGTGGTAGGGGTTCGATTCTAGCGGTCCTCGAGCGCGTATATGCTATGTCGGTCGGCGGGACCGGGGCGTCGCCGGATGTAAATCGCAGTACATTGTTGGTTTCTTCTTTGTGATGTATATGCTTTGATAGATCCGAGTTCTACCTTGTCCTACATATCTCCTCATATTGCGATGAATAGGGATAGAGCAGAGTCCATAAGACCTTTTGAGGTGGCTACGCCCGATAAGTGATTCGATGGTAGCCGAGCGGGTGTATAAGTCTTGCCTGTGACTATAGATAGCCGTCGGACTACAGTCGACTTGATAGAGTTGGATATGCCGGACTTTGATGTGATTATGGGTATGGATTGGCTAGCATCTTGCTATGCCAACGTGGGTATGAGAGATTAGTTCGGTTCCGGTTTCTGGTGGCGGTTATCGAGTGGAAGAATCTTGCATCGCCAGGGGTAAGTTTATTTCTTACCTCGAGGCTAGGAAGATGGTGCGGAAGGGGTATATCTACCATCCGTTCGGGTATTCGACATCGAGAGGTGAGTCTGGACCTTGATCGATCCGGTTGTTAGAGAGTTTCGACGTATTCCCGACGAGCTTAGGGTATCCTCCCGAGAGAGATTGAGTTTTGTATTGATTTGGCGCGGACACTTTCGTAGATATCTATTCGCCATACAGGATGGCACTGCCGAGTTGAAGGAATTGAAGGACCAATCAAAGATTTCTTTGGAGAAAGGCTTTATTAGGCCAAGTGTTTCTCCACAGGAGCACCGGTGTTATTTGTAAAGAAGAAGGATGGGACGCTGCGTATGTGTATTGATTACAGGCAGCTAAACAAGGTAACTATCAAGAACAGATATCCCCTCCCCAGGATTGGCGATTTGTTTGACCAGTTGCAGGGTGCAAAGTGTTTTTCCAAGATAGACTGCGGTCTGGTTATCATCAGTGCGAGTTAGAGACAGATATCCCAAAGATCGCATTCAGACCCGGTATGGGCACTATGAGTTCAGGTGATGTCTTTCGGGTTGACAGCGCCCCAAGTATTCATGGATTTGATGAATAGGGTGTTGAGCCATTCTTGGATATGTTCGTTATAGTGTTTATCGATGATATCTTGGTATATTCGCGCCTGAGCGAGCATCTGGATCATTTGAGGCGGTATTGGAGTCCTCAGACCGGCAAGATTGTATGCCAAGTTCTCGAAGTCACGAGTTAGTTGGCGTCGCTGGCTTTCTTAGGGCATGTTATCGGGCCGATGATATTCGGGTTGATCTGGCGAAGATTGAAGCGATCGAGACTTGGCGGACCACTACAAGCGGAGGTCTGCGGCTTTTGGGCCTTGCGAGTTATTATCGGAGGTTTGTAGAAGTTTGCTTCTATCTCGGCCTTTGACTAAGCGACTCGTAGCGGCTATGTTCGATGGGCGGATACTTGTGAGAAAGTTTCCGTTGCTAAAGGAGAAGTTGGCGACCGCCCAGTTCTCACTCTTCCGGAGGGCTTAGATGGATATGTGGTTTCTTGTGGCGCGTCGGTGTCGGGCTTGGAGTGCGTCTTTGATGCGACAGCGAGTTATAAGCTTATCGTCGACAACTTAGGAAGCATGAGAAGAACTATCCCACACATGACTTGGAGTTAGCGTGATGATTCATGCCTTGAAGATCGGAGACATTATTTATATGGAGTTCATGTGGACATTTACACTGACCACAAAGTCTCGATGCATCTTGACGGAGGAGGCTGAACTTGCGGCGAAGGCGGTGGTTGGAGCTACTTAAGGATTACGATGTTGATATTACGTACCACCCGGGGAAGGCAATGTAGTTGCGGATGCCGCCAGTCGCGGTCGATGGGTAGTGCATGCGATGTTCAGCCGAGAAGAGGATATGGTCAGAGTTACATCGGTAGCGAGCCTTGGGGTTCGTTTGGTTGATTCGATAGTGACGGAATTCGGGTTCGAGAGGTTGCCGAGTCTTCCATCGTCGAGGAGGTGAAGCGGCGATATGAGGATCCGATTTTGCATGCGATGCGAGATCGACTCTCGGAAGGAGAAGAGTCTATTTGAGGTAGCGCTGATGGGGTGCTAAGATTCGAGGCGGTTGTGTGTTCCGATGTAGCGAGGACCGTCGGCCGGTGCAGGGAGGCACGGTGCTCGTTATTCTATTCATCCGGTCGACTAAGATGTATCATGACCTCGGATCGTGTATTGGTGGGATGGCCTAAGAGGGGCGTTGCGGAGTTCGTGGCACGCGGTGCGAATTGTCGTGAGTTAAGATTGAGCACGAAGCCGGTGGGTGTTGCGAGCTATTGATATTCCGACTTGGAAGTGGGAGGTGATAAATATGGATTTTATTACGGCTACCTACCACTCGGAGGCGCATGATTCCATTTGGGTGATTGTCGGCCGGTGTGAAATCAGCCCATTTTCTTCCAGTCGAGCAGCGTTCTCGGTGAGACTATGCGGATTATATATTAGAGAGATTGTGAGACCGCACGAGTCGTTGTCGATTATATCGATAGAGAGCCGGTTCGGCTAACTTACGGAGGTCTTTTCGGAAGGATTAGGGACACAGGTGAGTCTCGATGCAGCGTTTCATCCTCGAGGCCAAGCGGGCGGTAGCGCACTATCGGACAACGAGGATATCTTTGCGGGCTTGTGTTATTGATTTCGAGGTAGGTGGGAGGATTATTTGCCTCTTGTGGAGTTTGCTTACAACAATGCTACCATTCCGGTATTCGATGGCGCCTTGAGGCCTTATACGGGAGAAGTGCGAGTCACCGATAGGCTGGTTCGAGATGGGAGAAGTTCGATTAGTCGGGCGGACTTAGTTCAGTGACGATGGATAAGGTGAAGCTTATCGAGAGCGGTTGTTGGCGGCTCGAGTCGGCAAAGTCGTATGCGAACCATCGGCGTCGACACTTGGAATTTGAGATAGCGATTGGGTTTTCTAAAGGTATCGCCCGTGAAGGCGTGATGAGATTTGGAAAGAAGGAAGCTTAGCCCAGTACATTGGGCCGTATCGGATTGTCCGTAGGGTAGGCAGGGTTGCCTATGAGTTAGATCTGCCGTCCGATTTGGAGGCGGTACATCCAGTTTTCCATGTGTCCATGTTGCGGAAATGTATTGGAGATCCATCTAGAGTGCACCCGGTTCATGATGTCCAAGTGACAAAGGAGTTATCGTATGAGGAGAGTCCCATAGCGATACTCGATCGTCAGGTTAGGCGACTTCGGACGCTAGACGTGGCTTCCGTCAAGGTCCTATGGCGGAACGAAAACATGGAGGAAATGACGTGGGAAGCAGAGGATGACATGATGAAGAAGTACCCTCACCTATTTCCTATACCTCCAGGTAACCCACTTTCCTGCTTGTTAGTTATGATTTAGCATTTACGCTTCAGTATGTTGTGGCTCGCGGAGCTTCTTTATTTGCAAAAGAACAATTAAGAGGGTCTATGTCGATGTTGTGATTTGAGTAAACCTAGAAGGAACATTCGGGACGAATGTTTCTAAGGGGGGGAGAATGTTATACCCCGTAGTCCTGACCCTACGTATGAGAGCGTCTGGCATGTAAGACTTAAAATTTTCAAAGGATAGGTTGTGGATTATTCCGACGAGTTTTAGTCAACTTTGATGCGGGTTATGACCCGATACATTGAAGTTCTGTCACGACCGAACGAGCGTGGTGGTGCCTTACCGGGCACCCTAGTGATACAACATCGAGAAATCATGGAATATAAAACAATAACATGAAACAACATGAAGTATGAAATAATAATCGAGAAAAATTGCCTTTCGGCATGTATATATGAAAACTTAAATTCGACGATTACATCCCATAAACAACTCGCCAACAAGATTACTCTGCACCTAAGAGTGACATGACAACAATGGCGGGGACGGGGCCCGCCATACCACTGAATGTAAGCACCTACTACGACGGGGACTATACGGCGATAAGCCTCGGAGAAAGCGGAGCTTCCCAACGCCAATGACGTGACCACGAGAGATAGGATCAACGGCGGTGTACCTCGACTGCGGCGTGAACGCGGCCCGAAGGAGTCGATCTGGCAGTACCAGTATGTGAACGAAAATCGTAAATGAAATCATAGTAGTCTATATAAAGCGGGAGACATGTATGATAACCAAACTACGATTCCTGATAAATAAGCGATCATGTCAAGTCGTGGACTCATGCCTCAAAGTCATCACTCAAATATAACAATGGGTCTCACGCCACAACATCAATCATGCGTGGAATACCTTCTCACGGCGATCTATGATATAAAAGCACCGAGGAATACACATGAACACCGAGTCCCACGTGTCATCATAAAACCGTGCGGGGTAAGTGCGAAGGCATAGCCACTACTAAAACCACGCGTCTGACAACAAGGTCATGGCGTAGCATGATCTGTCTAGACCGTCACATGATCAAAGCTGGCCACTCGCCCGAAGTATCTAATGTGCGCGTCTAGCCCTGGAACTTCCCGTAGCTCCGCATGGGCCACTCCAATGACCCGCATGAGGTATTCCCCGCATCGAGGGTAGCTACTCCCTGTTGACACCCAATTTTGACCCTCCCGTCCAGTCATTAACTATAAAATTACACTAATTTTGTAAAATAATTTTTAGGATTTTTATAATAAAATGCAGCGAATAAAACATTAAATACAGGCATAAATAATTAATTTAATAATGGCGTCGCGTCTTACGTAAAGTCTTAAGCATTTAGAGTCCCGCGCCCGCATTTATTAACTTTAAGCCACATGATTTCTTAATAATTAATAAATGCATAAAATAAATAATTTAGCGGTAACGTCGTGTCAGGTAGCATAGCCGCATTTGTTAGTAATCATTTATAATTTAAAATCAATTTTAATCTGATATATGCATTTAATAGCACCGCATTTATAAAGCTTTAAACGATTCTTAAATATCATACTTGCATGTAGCATTTAAATAATTTAATCTAAACTCAATTCAATTTTAATTTAACTTCGCAATAATGCAATAATAAGATTTTAATAGCGCCGCATTCTAAAATATTAAGCAAATAGCACGCCCATTTTATTCTTGTAATAATTTTAATAAAGCACCTAAATAATATAAGCAATTTATGTTATTAATTTAACACTAATTAAATACCTAAAATTAACTCCTAGAATTAAATACCTAATTAAAAGCCTAATTAAAACTACCTAACTAATACCTTAACATATTTCACACGCATTGATCGTCCATGCGACCCAGCGCGCGACCGCGCCACTTATTATTACCCGCACCAAACACCGGCCGCTTTACTTATTTTTTCCTTATTACGAAGCCCACGCCCGATTCCTTTGCCCTATTTGCCCATCGTCCCTTTCCTTAGAAAGCCTAAAAGCGAAGAACAAAACCTAGAAAGAACCACAGAGCTTCTTCAATCGCGCCGAATTTCTCACGAGAATCGGAGTTTCCTTCACACGCACCTTGGTCAACCTCCCTTACCCGTGCAAGACCACTGTCCCTTACCATAAGTCGTCCAGTACGAAATCTTGCCCCAAATCGTGTCAATCACAACTTACCATAATCCATTCAAATCACACCTAGAATCAGTACGAAATCTCGTCGAATCAAGCGATTTTAGCCCGTTCTCACCTTACCAATTTTAGAACCCGAATGAGGCTATAAATCAGAGGCTATATGCACGATAGGCGGTGGTTTTTAGGGGATAGCATCGACCATAGCGGCGGTTAAAGAACCACCGAGGCAAGACATAGCAATGGGGCTCGAAATTGAGAGCGATCAAACAACTCGGAGAGTCAGCAAAGGCAGAGGAGGAGCATATTAACAGAATTCAGTCAGGGGGCTTAGCATCCAGACCCTTAGCATCACAAGGATAGGAGGTTCAAATCCCTTCTCTTTTAATTCCAGCAAAGAAACCTACAAGCAAACCTTGCCCCTTTCTCGCACCTTAAATCAAAACCGTCGATTGGGCCGACGACTTGATCTGTTGCCGGGTCATTTGCCGGAAGAATAAATCGAATTACATTCCTTTTTGTATCTCGTTCTCTTATGTTTAATGTGTGTTCATTCATGTTGTTGTGTTCATAAATGTACGAATAAGATACTGAGTCGCGCTTTAAATTAACCCCGACATATTCTTGCCCTGATTTGTCAATAAAAACTCATATTTAATGCAATATGTTGAAGATAATGAGTGATGGATCTGTGAGTTCATAATCCTATTCGATTACATTAGCGGGCCCGAGTTTGTATACCCTCTGTTATCAATCACCAAACATTGGGCTACATCATGGAATCTGATAGCGGTTATGTCCTTTTACATATTACATGGTCTAGGGTGTTTATGTGTTGGTTACTAAGTGTAAAGATAACAAGAGGAATTTGTTTGAATCTCGCTAATTTGTATTATGAGGCATTATGTCAAGCTTTATGGAAGCTTATTTAATCGTAGTTGACTGTATAGAGGCGGTGCTGGGCATAAAGCCAACTTAAGTCACTTAGGTATCATGCTAGGCCTATTATAAGAAATCATCTTTAGATAGTTTGAATCGAATTGGCTTGTCTTATTAAAGTCATGGCTTAGAGTTCGGAAAGGACAAACTCTAACAGTTGTTCTTAGTGTCTTGTCTGATTTGTGCATCACCTTTGTACTCCCATTTGTCGTGTATGACTATATGGGAAATGAAATGTCTAGCATGTTTAGGCTAGTTGGTTAGGAATCGATCATGATAATATGGTTAAAATTTCTTGTGTTTTGTTCCAGAAATCGGATCATAAAGCTTTGTTGTATGTGCACTAGTTCATCCATGAAATAGCATTTTTGTGTCCTTGCTAGCATACACCCGGATATAATAAGTTTGATTTTCATATATGTTCGGATATCTTCATAACTTGACATGAATCGAAATTTGACATTACGATTGATAACCTCGGATGGACTAGATTTTGCCTATATGTCTTCTTATTACTCTTGACTTATATGAAACCAATTGAGTTAGAAATATACCATTACATGTCATTCTTCCCTCCTTGTATAGATTTGGTAGTCTATCTAGGATTAAATGACCTTCTATTCTATATAGAGTATGTCCGTATCGATAGTAAGTTTAAATGTGTTATTCTTTCTTGTGAGTAGAGTGTATCACAAATTGATTGTATGCATGGATATGCCTTACGATCCTCATTTGTTTTCTTATGGATACATTGGGTATGAGATGCATTATGTTTGCTAAATGCTTAGTTATTAGTTAAGCCACTTTGCTTGTTGCTTCTTTGTTTATTTTACGCTACACATTTGCTTCTTTGCCTTGATCCTCACTGTTCTCTTATGGATACATTGGGTGTGAGTGCATTATGTTTGCTAAATGCTTAGTTATTGGTTAAGCCCACTTTGCTTGCTTCTGTTCATTCTTGGCTACTGCGACTTCTTTCTTGACCCAATTATTATGGATGTTGAGTTCTATTTTTGCTAAATGCTTGTTTATTAATTGACACAAGGGTATGTTATGTTGAATATCTTATGCTAAATGCCCATAAAATTCTGGGTTGATACTAATCTTTTTCTTTTCTTATTTTACATGGCACGCATCGGAGCAAAACGAAGAGTCTCACGGCGAGACTCACCGCAAGTCATTTCAAATGGCAACCCGCACCCGCATTTGCATTCCGCTTGAAATTCCTAAGACAAAATAGGATAAGGCGATGTCGCCACGCATCTTAGGCGCGATCATATCCACTCTATATTATTTGTTTGAAATTTGTTGCCTAATTATTTAATTTTGTAATTAATAGAATACTTAGAATAGTCAAACCTTGAATCAATAAATAGAAATTAATTTAATTTTGCTTCCCTTAAGCTAATTATTTTAGGCTCGCCTTGCCTTTGCTTAATAGTTGTGATAAACCGCTTCATAATCTACACCTGCATAACAAGCTGGAATATCATTTGCCTAGACATTCTTAAAGAAAAATCGTGGTACAATTTCCTATTAAAACATAATAAGACCTACTGCTGTAGCATAATAGACACGTCCTCTCTTATCACAATAACATTATATTCTCACGATAAGCAATACATACCCTTAGGTAAGAGAATACTTGCACACATTTTACTCCGTTATACCTATAGATAATATAGTATTTAGGCATCTTAATTGCGTCTTTTTCTAAACTGACCTTGGCTTTATACATAAACCCTTGCAAAAAATATTTTAGAAAGTATATCTTATACTCTCCCTCTTAAGCGTTTTAATACACCCTTCCCTTAGCACCCTTTTAATATTTAAGCACCCTAGCACTACTTTGTTTACACTTAGCACTTTTAAAATTGCTAGCACTTTTGTTAAGCGTCTTTAACCTTTAATATTTTAGGACCTCTTAGCATTCTTTCGCATATAGCACCTTTTGCCCTTTTACATTTTAAGCACCTTTTAAACATTTTAAACATTTTAGCGTTTATTTTATTTCCCAACATTTTATTAAGCAAGAAGAGCTTTATTTTGCATTTTCTTAAACATAATAATTACCCTAGGTTTGGCAGGACAACCATGAGTTAAGCGGATCTTAGAGGGTGTCTAACCCTTCCTCTAGATTAATAAAGAACCCTTACCCAGAATCTCACTAAGTTTAGCAGACCATAAAATGGAGTTAATGTTTTACTTTAAACTAGTTAAACATTTAGGTGTCCTAATTCACCCAAATTAATTAGGTGGCGACTCCGCGAACCCTTAGCATTCTAGCAACCCTTTAGCATTTTAGCACCCTTTTTAAATTTTAGCATCTTTTTACATTTTAGTATCTTTTTAGCATTTTATATTTATTTTCTAACCTTTGCATTTTTGAGCAGGAGTTTAGAAAATAATGCATGGCCGGAAAAAGCGCGGCGAAATGGCGACTCATCGGGATTTTAGGTTCTTAACCATATGAGACCTAGGGTTATTATTTGGCAATTATTTTGCATTTAATTTTTGTGTATTGTATTTTGTTTATTTTTTGCTACTTGCTTTACTGCTTTCCCTAAACTGGCATTCCGCTCATATTTCTTCCATTCTGGAAAATTCACACAAATCACACACTCACGCTATTTGGTGTGCTCGCGCACCGCAAATTTCTTTCAAAAATATCCAAATTTTAGGAGAGTTGGCGCTGCGCGAGTTAGATCGGTTCGTCGATCGGTAGCGTAGCCTTCTCACTCGAGTTGTCCGCTCGGGAACCTTGAGTCCATAAAAGGCAAATCTTAGAAACTTATGATAGAGCTATACCACCCTTTATCTTAGGGCATGCATGCATTCACCTTAGGTGGGTTGGTCCTTGGCATCGACACCGCGATTAGGAAGACACCGAACTTGTCGGCGGGTTTCTCGACCCAAGCGACCCGACGTATTATGTGTGGCGTGGCAATGACGGACAAATCCAAACCCGATCATGACGTCTGAAATTGGGAAAAGTGCGTCATTTGGTCGCCATTTCCAACAAAGGCATTATAGTTGGACGACTCGGACAAATCCGTCATAATCTCGCATAAGTGACGTTTAGGCTTACCTCTGGCATAAAGAGGTCCCCCTGCATGTTAGGAAACGTTTGAATGTGCTATGTACTACATACCCGCAAATTATGTGCTTTATGCTAACACCATTTGTTGCATTTTAGAAAGATTTATCATCCTCCCCAAAGGGTCGGTTCGTATTTGACTAAGCAATGGCGAGCATCAATATTTCACAAGATCAAAGTGCGGTCCAAGCATGGTGATTCAAGGACATCGGCGGAGCAGTCGGAACTGTCTTGGTTCCTATAAGCAAAGCAGGTCTCGGAGAGAAAAGGCGTAGATCGATCGAGCAACTCGCACAATTACCAACAAATGGCAACCTGCGGCGAAATCAAAGGCTCGAGAACCTCACGAGCACTCGTCGCGCAAATAACCAAAGCAGTCAAAACCTCCAAATTATTACGATGCCGCTTACTACATATCGTTCAGCCGATATACAATGCACCCATATATTCCACACAAAACCGAATGCCTAACGTACTCATAAACACAAACCAAAGGCCTCCACAAACCTATTTACCAAACATCTTCGCACCCCTTTGAATACCACGAAAGGCGGCCAAAATATCGCCCGTTTAGCGAGAGCCTTTATCGCGGTTATGCGAGAGGTTGAGGTTTGCGAGGATACTCCGACCAATTCAAAGAATCGCCCAATCCCAGTCAAGCTCGTGATGGAAACAAAAGGCATGCATACCATTACGGAGCCATCGGACACGACGTGGGAAGGTGTTATACACTCGAGACAAAGTAAGGAGGCGATCGGAGGAGTCATTCGGTGGAGGATGCTTTTGATGAGTACAATGAACCCCAAAGAAAGAGGCATTCCTGGCGAGCCGCTCACTTTGAATCGGTCATTTATCGGCGGGCACCGCGAAGCCAAAGAAGAGAATCTTGGCGTGAGCCACGAAGACCCGGCCCGGCCGTGATGCGAGCAAGAAGGCGTATTGGTTGGATTTGCACCCCTGTCTTGGTCCGCCTAGAGCCTGGATAGGAAAAACGATTTATTTTAGCAGAATAATTTATAAACTCATATTTAAGCTTTAATAATGTTTTCTTTCGTTTCGCTTGTAATGAACTACGTTTGACACGATTCCCTTAGTGGATCGTGGCGGCGATCTCGGCGGTCCCACGTCTAGAAATTTTAATTTTTCAATATTAAGCTTGTAATGAACTACGTTCGACTGATTCCCTCATGGGGATCGTGGCGGCCTAAATCGGCCGGTCGCGCGTTAGAAACTTTCCCTTTGCTTTGAAAATGACAAGAAAAAACATAGCCAACAATAAACTACATTGAGGCCCATTTTATGCCAGACACCCTTAACAAAACTCGGACAGTGTAGGAAACGAACGAGGGTTGCAAGTCAAACAAGCGACACGCGAGATATCGAACAAGGCAGCAATGTCAAATATGAATCGACCCCCCCCCCCCAAAACTCCCAAATTTTATTTGAGCGCAGGTCTTTTAATATTAACAGAAGCAGATAGTGCAACTGCCGAAGCAGAAAATACGACGAAAAGTCTCTTGAAGCGAGGAAGCGACAAAGCGAGAGGATGACAACAATCAAAGTCGCGGCAAGAGCGGCGTGAGAAAGGCATCAACAATCGGCAATCAAAGTTGAGTTCATGACAAAACCTAGCGCATCAACTCGAGCATAAAGTCAAATTGGCCACCACGCATCGCTGCGGCAAAGGCATCCACGGCAATTCGTCGGTGCGGCGTTGGCGTAAAGTGCAAAGACAACATCTCGAGGATGACATCTCTACCCATAAAATTGCACTTACCGTATGTATTTATCATTTCATTTAAGCGGTATACACTAACGTCTTTTCTCAAGCTTAGCTTGCGGAGCATTATCCTACGGGAAGCGTGACAATACGTCCGGACAACGGCGTAAGCGGCAAGTCTGCAGCGGCGCCCGGCAACACGTCGAGCGGCGGCGTTATCGGCCGCAGCAAGTCTACGCAGCGGCGCCCGGCGCAACCGTCGAGCGGCGGCGTTATCGGCGTATGTCGGCGGCGACATCGCCGGCGTGCGTCTGCGCGGCGCCCGGCGGCAACACGTCGAACGGCGGCGTTATCGGCGTATGTCAAGCGGCGACATCATCGGCGTGGCGTCTGCGCCGGCGCCCGGCGGCCGAGTCGAGCGGCGGCGTTATCGGCGTATGTCAAGGCAGCGACATCGCCGGCGTGCGTCTACGCAGCGGCGCCCGGCGGCGGCACGTCCGAGCAACGGCGTCGCCGGCGTGCGTCTGCAGCGGCGCCCCGGCAATACGTCCGAGCAGCGGCGTATTGACGTCGTGTCGAGCGGCGACACCGTCGGCGTGCGTGCAGCAGCGGCGCCGGCGGCGCGTCCGAACGCGGCGTCGCCGGCGTGCGTCTGCAGCGGCGCCCCGGCAATACGTCGAACAACGGCGTATTCGGCGCCGTGTCGAACGGCGACACCGTGGCGTGCGTCTGCAACGGCGCCCGGCGGCGACAACCGTCCGAACGGCGGCGTCGTGGCGTGCGTCTGCAGCGGCGTCGGCGCAATATGTCGAACAGCGACACCATCGGCGTGCGTCTGCAGCGGCGCCCGGCGGCGCGTCCGAACGCGGCGTTATCGGCCGCGACAAGTCAAGCAGCGCCATCGCGTATCACGTCTGCGGGGCGATTTTCTCTGTTCTCAAAATTGCATTTCTCTCATTCATGCTTTATTACGTGTAGCGGTTATGCACTAACTCTTTCTTGAGCTTTAGTCTACAGGTACATTTGCAGCAAGGACGACATATCCGCGTTCACAATCGCAACACGTCTGTGCAAGGTCGAAAAAACACAGCATCGCATCAACACAGCAGGCATCACATTTTGCAGGATAACCTTTTCTACTCACAGCCACATTGTTTTTAAAATGATGCGTCATCATTTTGCCTTAGCAGTTATGCACTAACTCTTTCTTGAGCTTTAGTCTACAGGGGCAATTGCAGCAAGGACAACGTATCCGCATTCACAATCGCAACACGTCGTGCAAGGCGAAATCACAACATTTCGGCAAGTCGCATCAACACAAAGAGCATCGTATTTTTGCGGGATAACCTTTTCTACTCACGGTTGCATTACTTTAAAATTTGCATCATCATTTTGCCTTACTTTTATGCACTAACCGTTTGTTTAAGTCTTAGCGTGCGGAGCGAGAGCACAACGTGGATTTTCTCTTCAATGACCGGCAATCTGTTGAGGCGACCTTCCCAACGATTGGCGGAAGCGGCCTCAGCGTCGATCACTCGCTCGCATCACCATAGAACCAAACACCATAAGCCATGCGATGTACCCGAGTTCAAGTCGTTATTTTCTTTTACTTTTGCACCGTAACGGTGTCGTCATAACTCGACCTTTGGGGCGGCTAAGTCGCGTTAGCGCCTTGGTGTTTTGACCATGGTAACCCGATGTCGTCATAACTCGACACCGGGCGGCTGAGTCGCGTTAGCGCCTTGGTGTTTAGACCATGGTAACCCGATGTCGTCATAACTCGACCTTTGGGGCGGTTTGATTTTTGCGTCGGCGCTTGTCTGTCGGCATTTACGCAGTGCGAAGATCGAGACAAAATTGGCTATGAGTCAGCGTCTTTGTCAGAAGATTCTTCCATCATCTCCATACAAAGAGGACATCTGTTGACACCCAATTTTGACCCTCCGTCCGATCATTAACTATAAAATTACACTAATTTTGTAAAATAGTTTTAGGATTTTTATAATAAAATGCGTGAATAAAACATTAAATACAGGCATAAATAATTAATTTAATAATGGCGTCGCGTCTTACGTAAAGTCTTAAGCATTTAGAGTCCAGCGCGCATTTATTAACTTTAAGCCTATCATGATTTCTTAATAATTAATAAATGCATAAAATAAATAATTTAAGCGATAACGTCGTTAATGTAGCATAGCGCATTTGTTAGTAATCATTTATAATTTAAAATCAATTTTAATCTGATATATGCATTTAATAGCACCGCATTTATAAAGCTTTAAACGATTCTTAAATATCATACTTGCATTTAGCATTTAAATAATTTAATCTAAACTCAATTCAATTTCAATTTAACTTCAATAATGCAATAATAAGATTTTAATAAGCGTAGCATTCTAAAATATTAAGCAAATAGCACGCCCATTTTATTCTTGTAATAATTTTAATAAAGCACCTAAATAATATAAGCAATTTATGTTATTAATTTAACACTAATTAAATACCTAAAATTAACTCCTAGAATTAAATACCTAATTAAAAGCCTAATTAAAACTACCTAACTAATACCCTTAACGCATGACACCAGCAATTGATCGTCCATGACCAGCCCAATGCCCTTTTCCTTATTATTACATGACCAAAAACACCCTCGACCCTTTACTTATTTTTCCTTATTACAGCCACGCCAGATTCCTCTAGCCCTATTGCCCATCGTCCCTTTCCGCCGAAAGCCTAAAAGCGAAGAACAAAACCTAGAAAGAACCACAGAGCTTCTTGATCGCGCCGGATTTCTCGCGGAGAATCGGAGTTTCACCCACGCACCTTGGTCAACCTCCCTTACCCATGCAAGCACAGCCAGCTCGTCCCTTACCATAAGTCGTCCAGTACGAAATCTTGCCCCAAATCGTGTCAATCGCAACTTACCATAATCCATTCAAATCACACCTAGAATCAGTACGAAATCTCGTCGAATCAGCACCAATTTTAGCCCATTCTCAGCCTTACCAATTTTAGAACCGAATGAGGGCTATAAATCTGAGGCTATATCGTCTGATAGGCGGTGGTTTTTAGGGGATAGCATCGACCCTTAGCAGCGGTTAAAGAACCACCAGGGCAAGACATAGCAATGGGGCTCAGAAATTGAGAGCAGTCAAACAACTCAGAGGAGTCCAACAGCAACAGAGGAGGAGCATATTAACAGAATTCAGTCAGGGGGCTTAGCATCCAGACCCTTAGCATCACAAGGATAGGAGGTTCAAATCCCTTCTCTTTTAATTCCAGCAAAGAAACCTACAAGCAAACCTTGCCCCTTTCTCGCACCTTAAATCCAAAACGTCGATTGAATGACGACTTGATCTGTGCCGGTCATTGCGAGAAGGTAAAATCGAATTACATTACATTCCTTTTGGTATCTCTGTTCTCTTATGTTTAATGTGTGTTCATTCATGTTGTTGTGTTCATAAATGTACGAATAAGATACTGAGTCGCGCTTTAAATTAACCCCGACATATTCTTGCCCTGATTTGTCAATAAAAACTCATATTTAATGCAATATGTTGAAGATAATGAGTGATGGATCTGCTGAGTTCATAATCCTATTCTGATTCTGTTAAGCAGGCCCAGGATTTGTATACCCCTCTGTTATCAATCACCAAACATTGGGCTACATCATGGAATCCTATTAACTGGTTATGTCCTTTTACATATTACATGGTCTAGGGTGTTTATGTGTTGGTTACTAAGTGTAAAGATAACAAGAGGGACTGTTTGAATCTCCTGCTAATTTGTATTATGAGGCATTATGTCAAGCTTTATGGAAGCTTATTTAATACGTGGTGACTGTATAGAGGCGGTGCATTGGGCATCGCCAACTTAAGTCACTTAGGTATCATGCTAGGCCTATTATAAGAAATCAGTCTTTAGATAGTTTGAATCAGGAATTGGCTTGTCTTATTAAAGTCATGGCTTAGAGTTCTGGAAAGGACAAACTCTAAACAGTTGTTCTTAGTGTACTGTCCTGATTTGTGCATCTGCTTGCCTGTACTCCCATTTGTCGTGTATGACTATATGGGAAATGAAATGTCTAGCATGTTTAGGCTAGTTGGTTAGGGAATCAGTCATGATAATATGGTTAAAATTTCTTGTGTTTTGTTCCGGTAAATCAGATCATAAAGCTTTGTTGTATGTGCACTAGTTCATCCATGAAATAGCATTTTTGTGTCCTTGCTAGCATACACCCAGATATAATAAGTTTGATTTTCATATATGTTCAGTATATCTTCATAACTTGACATGAATCTGGAAATTTGACATTCTGATTGATAACCTCAGATGGACTAGATTTTGCCTATATGTCTTCTTATTACTCTTGACTTATATGAAACCAATTGAGTTAGAAATATACCTGTTACATGTCATTCTTCCCTCCTTGTATAGATTTGGTAGTCTATCTAGGATTAAATGACCTTCTATTCTATATAGAGTATGTCGTATCGATAGTAAGTTTAAATGTGTTATTCTTTCTTGTGAGTAAGAGTGTATCACAAATTGATTGTATGCATGGATATGCCTTCTGATCCTCACTGTTTTCTTATGGATACATTGGGTATGAGATGCATTATGTTTGCTAAATGCTTAGTTATTGGTTAAGCCCACTTTGCTTGTTGCTTGCTGTTTATTTTCTGCTACCTGTTGCTTGCTGCCTTCTGATCCTCACTGTTCTCTTATGGATACATTGGGTGTGAGGTGCATTATGTTTGCTAAATGCTTAGTTATTGGTTAAGCCCACTTTGCTTGCTGCTTGCTGTTCATTGCTGGCTACCTGCGACTTCTTTGCTTGACCCTGTTATTATGGATCTGCCGAGTTCTATTTTTGCTAAATGCTTGTTTATTAATTGACAAAGTAGGGTATGTTATGTTGAATATCTTCTATGCTAAATGCCCATAAAATTCAGGTTGATACTAATCTTTATCTTTTCTTATTTTACATGTACGCGACGGAGCAAAGCGAAGAGTCTCACGGCGAGACTCACCGCAAGTCATTTCAAATGGCAACCCGCACCGCATTTGCATTCCCACTGAAATTCCTAAGACAAAATAGGATAAGGCGATGTCGCCACGCGTCTTAGCCGCGATCATATCCACCTCTATATTATTTGTTTGAAATTTGTTGCCTAATTATTTAATTTTGTAATTAATAGAATACTTAGAATAGTCAAACCTTGAATCAATAAATAGAAATTAATTTAATTTTGCTTCCCTTAAGCTAATTATTTTAGGCTCGCCTTGCCTTTGCTTAATAGTTGTGATAAACCGCTTCATAATCTACACCTGCATAACAAGCTGGAATATCATTTGCCTAGACATTCTTAAAGAAAAATCGTGGTACAATTTCCTATTAAAACATAATAAGACCTACTGCTGTAGCATAATAGACACGTCCTCTCTTATCACAATAACATTATATTCTCACGATAAGCAATACATACCCTTAGGTAAGAGAATACTTGCACACATTTTTACTCCGTTATACCTATAGCTAATATAGTATTTAGGCATCTTAATTGCGTCTTTTTCTAAACTGACCTTGGCTTTATACATAAACCCTTGCAAAAAATATTTTAGAAAGTATATCTTATACTCTCCCTCTTAAACGTTTTAATACACCCTTCCCTTAGCACCCTTTTAATATTTAAGCACCCTAGCACTACTTTGTTTACACTTAGCACTTTTAAAATTGCTAGCACTTTTGTTAAGCGTCTTTAACCTTTAATATTTTAGCACCTCTTAGCATTCTTTCGCATATAGCACCTTTTGCCCTTTTACATTTTAAGCACCTTTTAAACATTTTAAACATTTTAGCGTTTATTTTATTTCCCAACATTTTATTAAGCAAGAAGAGCTTTATTTTGCATTTTCTTAAACATAATAATTACCCTAGGTTTGGCAGGACAACCGCAAGTTAGCGGATCTTAGAGGGTGTCTAACCCCTTCCCTCTAGATTAATAAAGAACCCTTACCCAGAATCTCACTAAGTTTAGCAGACCATAAAATGGAGTTAATGTTTTACTTTAAACTAGTTAAACATTTAGGTGTCCTAATTCACCCAAATTAATTAGGTGGCGACTCCGCGAACCCTTAGCATTCTAGCAACCCTTTAGCATTTTAGCACCCTTTTTAAATTTTAGCATCTTTTTACATTTTAGTATCTTTTTAGCATTTTATATTTATTTTCTAACCTTTACATTTTTGAGCAGGAGTTTAGAAAATAATGCCGCGGCCGGAAAAGGGCGCGACACTCCCCGGCAGCGTCCTGGACTCGCCGTCCGCATGGACACATAGACCGCATGACCACAAAGGCCGCACACTAACCTGGAACTCCCGCAGTTCCGCATAGGCCACACAGACCCGCATAAGGTATTCTCGAATCATAGGTCACACGCACTTTGAGTCTACCGCGACGGAGGCGCCAACCTCGGAATCATGAGCGTCTGATACTAACATAACAACTTATCGTTTAAACAACATAAGCACAATCAAGAAACCCCTTTACACAAACATCACAAGATACTAACACACGTAGCATCCTAGCATGTTTACTTAAAAATCAACAAGAAAGTATTACAAGGCTATCACAAACCAACACAATCAAGTTATACACACAAGGTACTTTCTACTATATGATTAACAAGATCGGTTTTTATCCCCAAAGTACTTCATACATTAACTCTTTAAAAGATCGTTACTTTCACAAAAGTCACACAATACGTAGTATATGAAAATAGAGTGATTATCTTTTGAAGTAAATCAAAACACTTCTCTTTTAAAATCAAGTAACAACATTCTTTTCCAAACGCGTTCCAAGTTTGCCTAATTTCAATTACTCAAGTTTCTCATTTTGAAGGTTTGTAGTTCATAGTTTTAATCCTTTAAAACAATTTGAGAAACATATACCTTATGTGTGAGTAGGTTATTCTTGTTCATAACAATCTTGATACAACAACCATGATCTAGGAAATGTAATATCATTTTGTCTCATCTTAGCTTCTATGCAGATGGTAGTTTCTACTGGTTTTAATAATACTTTATTAGTCAAAACATTCCCCTTTATTAGCGCTGCTGTGGTTTGTTCGATACTTATTCTGATTTTCGAAATCAGTAAAACATTATTCCTTTTGAAAACCAAGTACTCATTACTCACGAATGAGGTTTCACACTTTTTAACAAAATTCAATTAAGTCAAGTCTCTTATCTTTTAAGAACAAGTCTCTTAACTTCTTAAATCAATAAATCATTCTTTTTATCTCTCTTAAGCCGTTATACCTAACTTCCCATAAAGCTAGTATAACTCTTAAGCTTTTAAAACCAAGTATTACTCTTCTGTTAAAATGATTCAGTATTCTTTTGAAATACTTCAAGATTATTCAAGCTTAAGTCCGGAGACATTGCCGTAATTATTATTCAGTTAACACACGTACGTCTACCGTACTATATATATATTCTTTAAAATATCATGCTCAAGAGGATAGGAGGAATCACATACCTCGCGACGATTATCGACTATTAGCAAAACGCTCCACGGCTATAACCCGGCTAGACTTGTCCACCTTTCAAGTAGCACATGCTACTCACAGAACATTCAACCTATAAAGGTTATACAAGTCTATCAAAGTCTAGACTACTCGGTAGAATAAATCTAGATACAAGATTCTACGGAAATTTGGGCAGCCCTTCCCTACCCGTCAAACTTCACAAGTCTCAGAATACACCCTATGTAAGTCTGATTCAATTCTCTTCTTTAAATTCAGGCTTAAGTCAAAAGACATTGCCGCACAACTATGTTCAGTTCTATATATAGTATACTTCAACTATATATTCCTACAACATGTAATTTCCAATTACAATAGAAGGTCAAGAGTGTTTACCTCGATAAGCCCAAAATTATCCAAGTATAAAGTCGATCCTGAACAACGTTTAGGTCCTACTCCGGGTGCTCCAACCCGCTCCAAATAACCCTTAGAAGTTCTACGCAACTTCTTCTTAATACTCCAACCAACTATGGAGATTTTCCTTAGGGTTTCGTTTTTGTGACTGAAGGGAAGTATAATAGTATTTACGGCTTTTCGTATACGTGTAAACTTGGAATACTACACGCTATACGGCTAAGGAAATTTGGGTAGAGTCACAATACTTCGGAGAGTACTTCTCCCACGAGGGGGGGTATTTATACGAGACCACACCACAAAGGGGGTGTATGCCAACCCCACTAGGAGGGGTACTCGGCCAAGGGGAGGGCTCTGGCCAAGGGGCCTCACCAAGGGGAGGAGGAGGCTAGGGCGAGACACTACACAAAGGGGGAGAAGAGAGCTTTCAAGACTTAGCACAATTTTGGATGAAGAAGTTCATCAAAGGGAAGGGTATTTATAGGTCAAGCCATGGCTAACCAATGGCCAAGATCAAGCCAAGTGTGGTGCAAGTGTAGGCTAGGATTCACCCAAGTGTACCTTATCCATCTACCCACAAAATATCCTACCAACTACTTGACAAAAAAGCAAAGAACAAACGTCCAAACCCCCCACCACAACGCCCAATATTAGGGTGACACTTGTCACCCTCCCGTTGGTCCAAAATGTATCGTCTCTCGGAAAAATCCGCAAAATTAGAAATGACATAGCCATAAGTTATCCTACGCGAGTGGTGTAAAACGTTTCGAAAAACGACTCTAACCGGTGTTGTGCACAAAAATCGAACCTATGCCTAACTTTTAAAGCCCAAACTTTTCTACGCATATCCTTACGCATATACTCAAAATACGGTATAACATTCTCCTCCTTAGAAACATTCGTCCGAATGTTCCTTCTAAGTCTCAAAACAATTGTGCGCCAGTATAGCCTTCACTACTATACTTACGAGAACAATCCTGCCACAACTGGCCACAGAAACACCTGCGCAAAATACTTACATCCAAGTTCACGGCGAGTCACCGACATCACAAAAGCCCTTACCCGAGGTCTAAAATATACTTCCTTCGCACCTTCTCCTTACAAAAGAATCGATCACTCTATGCTCGCAATACATGCTCGCTTCTTCCTTACGCTGCCGCACTTTCTCGTACACTCGAACTCTTTCTTACCATATCTCTCACATCGATTCGGTTCCAAATCTCTGGGTTACTATCTCCAACTTGGTCATCATTAACTGGGAACACTCTGGATGGATCTCCGATACTTTACCGAATATAGCAACACGAAAAGACCGGACATACTGCCTCCTAAGTTGGACGGAAAATGCTAACATATAGGCAACCTGGCCTATTTCCTCACATGATCTGAAAGGCCCAAGGTAACTCGGGCTAAGTTTCTCAAAACTCGTCACACCCTAGCCACATTCTCTGAAACCGTATGAACCAACACCGCACCTTGCCAACATCGAACCACTCGGCCGAATCTTACACTTTCGCCCCGAGGCTTCATAAGGCGATATCCGCAATCAAATGGTAGCTATAAAACATCCTCAACAGAGACAACAATCCTCACAAGTACCCTGAAATCAAACATCGCCCAGAGGCGAACGCGATTCTCGAGACTCACCGAGTTCCTAATCATGCTGGTAAAACTTCCGAAAGGAAACAATGTGTACCACAGGCTCCATCGTCATTATAAGGTGAAGGTAGGCACCCCGTGCCGCCTTACAACCTTTCTGATATAACATCACTGCCAAGTAACGGTCCTGACTGAAAGACACGATGGGTGACCCGTCGGTCCGCCATCGTCGAATCGTCCACGAACTCGTCACGATGGTTAACTAGACTTGGGCCTAACACCCTCGTGACCTACCACCGCGGGGCCACCACAACCGACCCCACCATAAAACAGTCGCAGTTGACCCGCGCATGGCCTCAACCCGACCCACTCTCGCGTAAACACTTGCTCCCGATCCTAACAATCTTACTAATCACGTTATTTAAAACCTAGCGGTCTTCTTAGCTCAACTACCCTCTTTCATTTTCCCACAACTCGGGGACTTATCACACAAACATATCTCACGTGCACTATGCACTCAGATAAGTGGTCAAACATAAAATACATCTTTTCTCGAGATGGCCTTACCTCTAAGGTCTCTACGTATAAGACTCTAAGGTTCACACTTCCTCTATCCCCCAAATCTTACTCGGTCAACTAACCATGATATCTAATCATAATTTCCACTTATGTTATCTGAACATAATACTTAAGATATACTCATCTTACACGTACTAATCTCTAGAGGGTTAAGGATATACCAGATCTATCGCTTCACTCCCGTAGTCGTCTAATCAAACTCGCCCATGGCGCATAGCTAGGAAGATGATGAACTGGTCACTGATCATTAAGGCTGAGTCCTTCTACTAGGACATCCTTTCGACACATGGCCCTGACGGCCGCAGGTAAAACAAGTACCAACTAAAAGACGACACTCCCCGGGAGGACGTCTATCACACTGTGAATCCGGGAAAATCAATCCGGTGGCCGAACCTACGTAGGCGTGAACCGGAAACTCGAGCTATGACCAACTCCGCTTACCGAACGCTCAACCCGCGAGACTACTCGGACGGTGGATGCGTATCGATCTGCTGAGGCGATTCGCCTCGAAAGTTACTAAAGGACCTCATTGCTCGGCCTCTTCTCGCCCTGGTTAACCCTTCGATCTCTACGTTTCTTGGCTCACGCGCATAAGCCCGCATACGTGCCATGCTCGCTTCAATCAAGAATTACTCTTGCACAACCCTCTCTTAGGTATTCATCAAGACATCGCGGTATATCGGTATACTCTCTGGTAGCCAAATCTATAGCTAGTAACAGGGTCGCCTCTTTGCAATCTCTATTCTCTGTTCCCGGTCGTGGAACTGAAGGTTCAACTTATCATGGCCGCAGTAGGAACTGCTGCCGCTAAACTCATTGGTGGTGATGTCGCAGAACTCCCCAAATGAAGCACCATATCAGGTGATGACTGGGCCTGTGCCCACGCAACCCTCTGTGCTCTACTCGCAGCTCCCTCGGCTGCCTTGCCCTCCTGGGCTCGGGTTGCCTTACACGGAGGCATAACGGTAAGGGAAAGAAATACGTTAGAGGGGTCCAACTTATCACACAGCTCTAAGGCACGATCTCAGAATGAGAAGAATGGAAACCACTCCTAAATATCCTATAGCCTCCTGATTATTGGTGTGGTGCACAACACACCGATAATCAAGACTCTACTAGATACGGCTCAGACACTTTCCGAGGATTAAGCGCCTGATACCACTTTTGTCACGACCAACCCGCCCGTGATCGTGTCTTACCGGGCACCCTGGTGATACAACATCGAGAAATCGCGGAATATAAAACAATAACATGAAACAACATGAAGTATGAAATAATAATGAGAAAAATTGCCTTTCGCATGTATATATGAAAACTTAAATTCAACAAGCATCCCATAAACAACTCGCCACAAGCAGATTTCTGCACTCTAAGAGTAACATGACAACAATGGCGGGACAGGGCCCCGCCATACCCCTGAATGTAAGCACCTACTACGACAGGGGACTATACCACTGATAAGACTCCGGTAAAACGGAGCTTCCCAAACGCTGAATTGTGACCCTGAGAGCTAGGATCAACGATCGTGTACCTCAACTCATGCGGATGAACGCGGCCCGAAGGAGGTCGATAACAGTACCAAGTATGTGAATCAAAATATCAGAATGAAATCATAGTAGTCTATATAAAGCGAGAGACATGTATGATAACCAAACTACGATTCACAATAAATAAACGATCATGTCAAGTCGTGACTCGTGCCTCAAAGTCATCACTCAAATATAACAATGGGTCTCACGCCCACAACATCAATCATGCCGTGGAATACCTTCCTCATCGCCGGCGATCATGATATAAAAGCACCAAGGAATACATACGAACACCGTGTCCCACTGTGTCATCATAAAACCGCACGGTAAGTACTGGCATAGCCGACTACTAAAACCCACAGATAACAAGGTCATGTCGTAGCATGATCTATCTAGGCGTCGCATGATCAAAGCCGCCACTCGCGAAGTATCTAATGTGCGCGTCTAGCCCCGAACTTCCCGTAGCTCGCACGGCCACTCCAATGGCCCGCGTGAGGTATTCCGCGTCGGTAGCTACTCCCGGCGTCCTGGACTCGCCGTCCGCGTAGCCACATAGACCGCGTGACCACAAAGGCCGCACACTAACTTCGAACTTCCGCAGCCCGCATAGGCCACATGCACGCGTAAGGTATTCTCGAATCATAGGTCACACAGACTACCGAGTCTACCCGCATCGTAGGCAACTTAACCCCTAATCACGCGTACAATACTAACATAACACTTATCGTTTAAACAACATAAGCACAATCAAGAAACCCTTTACACAAACATCACAAGATACTAACACACGTAGCATCCTAGCATGTTTACTTAACAAATCAACAAGAAAGTATTACAAGGCTATCACAAACCAACACAATCAAGTTATACACAAGGTACTTTCTACTATATGATTAACAAGATCGTTTTTATCCCCAAAGTACTTCATACATTAACTCTTTAAAAGATACGTTACTTTACAAAAGTCACACAATACAGTAGTATATGAAAATAGAGTGATTATCTTTTGAAGTAAATCAAAACACTTCTCTTTGTAAAATCAAGTAACAACATTCTTTTCCAAACGTTCCAAGTTTGCCTAATTTCAATTACACAAGTTTCTCATTTTGAAAGGTTTGTAGTTCATAGTTTTAATCCTTTAAAACAATTTGAGAAACATATAGCTTATGTGAGTAGGTTATTCTTGTTCATAACAATCTTGATACAACAACCATGATCTAGGAAATGTAATATCATTTTGTCTCATCTTAGCTTCTATGCAGATGGTAGTTTCTACTGGTTTTAATAATACTTTATTAGTCAAAACATTCCCTTTATTAAATGCGTGGTTTGTTCGATACTTATTCGATTTCAAATCAAGAAACATTATTCCTTTTGAAAACCAAGTACTCATTACTCACGAATGAGGTTTCACACTTTTTAACAAAATTCAATTAAGTCAAGTCTCTTATCTTTTAAGAACAAGTCTCTTAACTTCTTAAATCAATAAATCATTCTTTTATCTCTCTTGCCGTTATACCTAACTTCCCATAAAGCTAGTATAACTCTTAGCTTTTAAAACCAAGTATTACTCTTACATTAAAATGATTCAGATTCTTTGAAATACTTCAAGATTATTCAAGCTTAAATGCGGAGACATTGCCGTAATTATTATTCATTAACACACGTCGTCACCGCACTATATATATATATATTCTTTAAAATATCATGCTCAAGAGGATAGGAGGAATCACATATCTCGCGACGATTATCGACTATTAGCAAAACGCTCACGGCTATAACCCGCTAGCCTTGTCCACCTTTCAAGTAGCACATGCTACTCACAGAACATTCAACCTATAAAGGTTATACAAGCCTATCAAAGTCTAGACTACTCGGTAGAATAAATCTAGATACAAGATTCTACGGAAATTTGGGCAGCCCTTCCCTACCACAAACTTCACAAGTCTCATGTCTGATACCTATGTAAATATTCAATTCTCTTCTTTAAATTCAGGCTTAAGTCAAAGACATTGCCGCACAACTATGTTCAGTTCTATATATAGTATACTTCAACTATATATTCTACAACATGTAATTTCCAATTACAATAGGTTAAGAGTGTTTACCTCGATAAGCCCAAAATTATCCAAGTATAAAGTCGATCCTGAGCAACGTTTAGCTCCTACTCCGGGTGCTCCAACCCGCTCCAAATAACCCTTAGAAGTTCTACGCAACTTCTTCTTAATACTCCAACCAACTATGGAGATTTTCCTGAGGGTTTCGTTTTGTGATGAAGGAAGTATAATAGTATTTCTGGGCTTTTCGTATAAGTGTAATCTTGGAATACTACAAGGTATACGACTAAGGAAATTTGGGTATAGTAACAATACTTTGGAGAGTATTTCTACCAAGAGGGGGGGGGTATTTATACGAGACAACACCACAAAGGGGTGTATGCCTCTACCAACCCCACCAGGAGGGTACTCTCGGCCAAGGGAGGGGCTCGGCCAGGGCCTCACCAAGGGGAGGGGAGGCTAGGACGAGACACTACACAAAGGGGGGGGGGGAGAAGAGAGCTTTCAAGAATTAGCACAATATTGGATGAAGAAGTTCATCAAAGGGGAGGGGTATTTATAGGTCAAGCCATGGCTAACCAATGACCAAGATCAAGCCAAGTGTGGTGCAAGTGTAGGGCTAGGATTCACCCAAGTGTACCTTATCTATCTACCCACAAAATATCCTACCAACTACTTGACAAAAAAGCCAAGACCAATCGTCCAAACCGCCCACCACAACGCCCAATATGAGGGTGACACTTGTCACCCTCCCGTTGGTCCAAAATGTTTTGTCTCTCGGAAAAATTCACAAAAATTAGAAATGACATAGCCGTAATTTATCCTACGCGAGTTGTGTAAAACGTTTCGTCGAAAAACGACTCTAACCGAGTGTTGTGCACAAAAATCGAACCTATGCCTAACTTTTAAAGCCCAAACTTTTCTACGTACATCCTTACGTACATACTCTGAAAATACGGGGTATAATAGTTCCTAAGTGTTTCAAAGGCCTAGGGCGTAGTTCGCGGAGTTTAGATTCCAACGCAACCAACCGTTCGTCGATAGGACGTCGGAGTAGGAAGTTATGAGAGTTACAAGTTCGGTCGCAATGACAGTAAATGTGTTTGACAAAGCGATGCCGCGCACGAAAGTACTGAGAGGTCGCTGAAGTTGCAGCCATGGCGCCAGATGCAGGCGCCACAAAGTTCAGAGGCTGCGGAGGTTTCAGCACGCGCGGAAAGGGCCGCGGCGGAATTTTTGGGCGGAAAAACTTAGAAAAGTCAGATTTTTCTTTTAAAAGACCTTGGGAGGGTGACAAGTGTCCCCCCCATCTGATTTCTTGCATGCTATATATTGACCAAGTCTTGAAGACTTGGTCATCTTCCAATTTCTCTCCCTCTCTCTAAAAATCAGCTCCTCCTTCTCTCTACATTTCCAAAGGAAATCCAAGCCTAAGGAAAAATATGAAAAGTTAAGAACAAAAAAGGAAGCTTGTGGCTAGCTTGTGGTGGTGTTCTTGGCAAGGAAGCTAGAAAAATATTTGGAATAAGTTTGGCTAAAACTCTAAGGTAATGATTCTTCCTTTAGATTTAGTTTATAGTGTTGCATGTTAAGAAGAAAGAACTTGTGGTAGTAAATAATGCTCTTAGAGTCATTGCATGCTAGAAATGTGGTTTGGATATGAAAAATGGGTTAAGAAGAGATTATGAGCATGTTGTAGCCTAAAACTACCTTAGAATTGTTAAGTGAATTGTTGTAACTTATGGGCAGAATTTTACACACCCAAGTTTAGGTGTGTAATCCCCTTTGAATTGTTGGATTGATTGAGCCTTAAATGTGGCAATTGGATGATAAATTCGGCCTTGAGAAAGGTGGCAAAGTGAGTAGAAACAAAGGAAATGCTGCCCAATTTTCCATAGAATTTAGTGACTTTGAACTTGGATTGTTCTACATTAAGATTAGAGGTTAATAAACGTATCATGGTTATTTTAGGTTGACATATTACTTGCGGTAGTTTGGACTTAGCAAGTGGATTGACCAAAGAGGTATGTGAAGCTTTCCTATCTCTTGAGCATGAATAGATGTAACTATGTAGTACGGTGGACGTACAAGATTTGGTATTCTTACTTGTTTTAAGTATATAAAGACTTGTGTCGTTTAAGAATGTATAAGTCCCTTAGTTAGGGGAAAAGTGTAATTTTACTAAAGTGAAGGGTTAATATAACAACTTTATGGGAAGTTGGTTTATTAGCTTTATAAAAGATTAATGAGAAGAGATTTACTCTAAGTAAGACAAGTAAGGACAAATGATTTGATTTATGAAAGGCAAATTGATTTTAAGGCATCAATTGCCCAAGAGCTTTATGTATGAAAAAGAGTCACTTTTAAAAGAATTGAAGTATGTAGTACTTGGGTTAAATTCCCGGTTTTCTTTTATTAAAGATATGATTAAGTGCCTTAAGTAAACTAAAATGAGAGGGTATATGAACAAGACTAATAAGAAGTTATAAGTTTTCCTAACTTATTTATGATTATGATATGATGACAGTTTGAGCTAGAGTAAGAGTATATCTGAGGGGCAAGCCCCAAGATCGTTATACCACCTACCTGTAAGAGTATGTCTGAGGGGCAAGCCCCAAGATCGTCATACCACCTTCTTCAGTGTAAGAGTATATCTGAGGGGCAAGCCCCAAGATCGTTATACCATCTGCTTCAGGGTAAGAGTATATCTGAGGGGAAAGTCCCCAAGATCGTTATACCACATGTTCTGTGGATTTGCTACCCACGATGCGAGGAATACCTCATGCGAGTCCCGACGGCTTATGCGGGTGAAATAGTCCCACGCGGCGGTACGACTATGCGAGGAATACCTCACGCGGGTCCACGGGACCTACGCGGTGAAATAGTCCCGAGTAGGGTGCTTATTGATACTACGCGAGGTACCTGTTTTGATCCTAAGGCCCTATTTTATGCAGATTATATTTATATACTTGTCACTCATTGTTAGTAAGGCACAAGAAAAGGTATTTTATTGTCTTCCATGACTCACTTACTCTTGGACTTATGATATCATTATTACGGTATTTTCCACTTTACATACTTGATACATATTGTGTCGACCCCGCTTCCTGGGGCTGCGTCATGCCGCAGGTGGTAAGCGATTGAGGATCCTCGTTCTTAGGATCACTATTCCGGTGTCGAAGCTCCATCCTCCCAAGCTTATCTATCGTACGGATATTCCCCGATGCTATAGGTATTTTGTACATTCGAGGTATGGCGGGCCCCGTCCCGCCACATTTGTTATCTTTAAGTGCGTGGTCACCTATGTGTTTTGGGCTATAAGAACCCGTTGTACTACTATACTTTTGTTTAAAGAATGTTTTATGGAAGACAGCCTTATCGGCTGGCCAGTGATGTTTACCTTTTTATAAGTTATGTGTTATGTATGTTCCGCTGCTATTCTCTGACATATACCGATGCGGTACCATTGAGGTACCGCCGCGCCCCGAAGTCCGGGTCGTGACAGGCAGAACCCTTGATCTTTGGGTAATACCTTAATTAAAGAGTCTGATATATCCTTTGATTAAGTAATCAAGGATGTGTCACCTGGTCAACTGCCATACGGTCTTATGTCAACGACAGATATGTCCAGACGCCGTCATCCGTGCCCTTACAGTATATAACTGACGAAGGCACGAGTTACTCCCGATAAGGGACATCCTCTAAGAGGTCGTGAAGTTACTCAACTTCTCAGCATGCTTTGTACAAAGAGATAAATTCTGATTCCATCACGAATCGACCGATGCAAATTTGCTTAGAGGATTTTCCAAAGACACACCATACACATCCACATGTGGTTGTGGTGTTCTTCAAGTCTGATGTCCAGAATACCATAATCCATAGATAAATGAATAGTTCATATGTCGTCACATCCTATTTAGCGCCTTCTATTGGTCATTTCCAGAATCACGAATGAACCTTAGTTCAATTGATCTTTTTTATGTTCCGATGTCAGGTCAGTTGTAGTGTGTAAAATACATTGAATTACATATGAAATACGTATATCGCTTCTGATATATGGATGCACTACGATTTCAGTCTGTTAGATGTCTTGGAATTCCCAATTCCTAAGATGTCATCTGCAATATCCATATCATTCATGTCGAAACATCATTTCAACATACTCTTAGTCTCTAGGATCAACCTAGAACCTCTTCCTGTGATCAACATGTTATCTATGTAAAGACACATCATGATGAACGAGTCAGAATTACCTTTCATATAGACACATTTGTCACACTCATTAATGGAGAAACCCTTCGATGGTAGAGTACTATCAAATGTTTCGTGCCAATGCTTTGGGGCCTGTTTCAGCCCGTACAGAGATTTGATAAGTCGACAGACTTTCTTCTCTTCCCTGTAACCACATACCCCTCGGGTTGTTCCATATAAGTTTCTTCTTCCACACTCAAACTTCTGCTTTTCAACTGTTGGCCTTCTAGCTTCAGAATCAATATTACAGTTGTCAGATTCATTGTTTCTGTTTTATCTGAAACTTCCAGGACCAAAATGTAAACATTTCAGGGACCAACAAGAAAGTTCGGGAAGAAGCCCAACAATCCACTAAACCAACTCTCCGGTTATGAAGGTTGTCTCAACATCCATGTCACTCAAGACATCGGTGGCCCTAGATGTTAAGCAATTCACATAGGAGCACATGTCCAAGTAGCCGAGGCCTTATACTCATCAGTAGATCCATCTACTTTTACTCAATTTAAGTATCCACTTTTACAACCCAAAGGTTCTTTTTCCGGAGGAAGATCAACCATCACATAAGTATAGTTCTATCTGATGGGGTCTATTTCTCTCTTTTTAGCTTCTTTCCAAAGCAGCGCTTGTGGAGATGAAAATTCTTTGTTACTTGTTCATGGTTCTTTCTCAATCATATAAGCTAGAAGGCCTGGAACAAGTCTTTGTCCCCTCTTTTACGATGTCTTGGTTCAACATCTAGAATTCATGAGTTCTATAGATCTGGAACATTAAGTTCCGGATAATCAGCAACTTCCGAGTCCTATAGATCTGGAATGTCAAGTTTCGTACAATCAGGCACTCACGAGTTCTCGTTAACCTCGAGTAATTACTTTTTTTCCTTCTCAAGGAAAGTTATCTTCAAAGAATTCAACATTCTTTGACACCAAGATGCAATAAGCCCTACTGTTATTTACAGATCCAGTGGATATGCAATCTACAGTCTTAGGTCCAATCTCGACCTGTTTTGTCTCAGGTATTTAAACCCTTGCCACACTACCCCATATCACAATTTTGTAGATGGGATCCTTTCTATGTTTCATATAGAGTATTATTCTTATGCAGAGTTCTGTTGAGAATCATATTAGAGGTAAGGATCGCCGTGCCACATATCTTGGGCGTACAGATCTGTGCTTGGCTAACTCCGTTAGACTGAGGTGAGTAAGGAGCAATCGTTTGCTAAATGATGCTTCACATTCTCCCCCTCTATCCCTACGGATTCTTCAATCCGTAGGCTTTTCGACTTCTGCTTTGTAGCGCTCATCCGTTTCAACAACTTCATCTTTGCTTTTCAACAAAAGATGCAATACGTTGTACCATCGTCAATAAATATCACAACGTACTTGTCTCCCCCTCTATTTGTACACGCTTCAAATCACCCACGTATGAGTGACTAAGTTATAGATGAGCAATGCTTCTTTCGCTATTCCTTTGATGGAATAGAAGGTGATTTTGATTTTTTCGCCTACCTCACATTCATTTGAGGGTTTATGTCGACAGATGGCAACAATCTCAACTTAGCTTTAATGACTTTTTATTTAATGTGTCTTAATTCATGAATGCAGATGCACATATCACAAATATATCATTCACTTGGCTACAGTCTTACTGTACCACTCTTAGTTATTATAACCATGTTGGACTAGACTCAAGCCAATTTGACCAACAACGTCCTTGAACCAAGTTCAGTACATGTATCACCTCTTGTTAGAGTGATCTCATTCCCTTAAGTCCTTTTGAGGACAACATCTTCAACTCATATTACTTTAGAAGTGGCGTTGCTTCACATGAACAACCTCTTGCCCATGGTTAGGGCATAACCAGAGCGTATGAGATCTAGATACTCTGGCCCACTCCAGTTTCCTTAGCAGACTGAGTGTCTAATTTATTTTATGCCTTTCCTTTCACCTTCAGATCATTTATGATCTGGAAACTCTGGCCCACTCCAGTTGCATGTAGGCTTCGTATGACTGAGTGTTCAATATCATCATGTCATATGACAGATATGGCCCACTCCAGTCGCCCATAGGACTTGTATGATTGAGTGTCCACTACTAACCTGTCAACAGACAGATCTTCTGTCGGAAACGGTGAGAGGTTTGTCTCTAGTCCTCTAGTCATTGTCCTTAGTCCTCTTCCATTGCTTAGTATTATCCATAAATACAGTTTATTATAATCTAACTTCATTATTATTAGGCTGTTGTTTATAACTGTCCAATCATAACCAGGAAGGTAAGAGAGATTAAACTTCTGATTTTAAAGTGTAGAGACTATAAGTCTTAACAAGAACACTTCATATTCCTAGCCTTGCTTTATTCACTTTTATTCAGAAATTATCGTTTAATCTCAATTTTGACAAGGAATAAAAAGTTAACTCATAACCTTTGGAATATGGCCCATGTCAGTCATGTGTCCAAATCCTCCTTACCATAAGATGAAGGTTTTCTGCTATAAGATAAAACATCTTCAACCTTCTCCTCGTGTCCCAATTGACATCTTCAACATTTTTTTACAAGCTGGAGTTCTTCTTCCAGTAAGGCGCGTTGTAGTTCATAGGGTAAGTGAACGAGGAGTTATGACTGATCGAAAAGCGAAACTAGGCGCATAGTTCAGTGATCTATCCACAAAAAAAGAGAACTCACAGAGATAACGATACGCTTCACCTGAAGAGATTTTTAGGCAGAATTAGCATAATTATTATTATTATTGAGGAGGATTGAAACTTCTCGTGGATGCTTGTTTCCACCACTCTCGGAGCGGTGACAACACCTCTTCCTTGATCCTTAGCCTTTCCAGCATGACTATCGGCAGTATCTTTAAGTTTAGGATCAGCAACAGAGATCTCCTCTTTGACGGAAACAGATATGTAACTATCATCAAAGAGAGACACAAAACTAGGACCAAATTTATTAACAGAGATAGTGTTTGAACTATTTATAGAACTGTCAACAGAACTGGTTTCAACAAGAAATCCACAACCAGATCTGGGACCATATCTACTGGCATACATCTTTCTAGCACTAGTACAAATAATGTCTTAAGTTTGTGAGCTACACAAAGGATGTACGGAAATAGTATACAACTACTACTAGTGCTTTGAAAGGATAAACTAAAATGGTTACAATACAACAGGCTTGATGCCTAACATGAGTTGTAACAACAACAATGAGTTTTGTGGTCTTGATCTTCTGTTTTGAATCCGTCTTGGATCTTCAGTCTTTGGATCTTCGTTTGAATTGCAACAAGCTCCTTGATCTTGATAACCTGAAACTAAGAGACACTAAATCTCTACTTGTTACAACTGTTCTGAGTCTAGTATTAGAACTCTGTCCTTAAGACATTATTGTCCCGTATATATCCTTTTACGTTGATGGACAACTGTCTCCCAAGATAAAACATCAACTAAACAAATGAACAAAGGAAACTCAAGTGTTTCTCAAGAAGAACCTTTGAGTGTATGAAAGATATGCTAGAGAGGAAGAAGTTCAGAAAAATCTGAACTATACAAGAGTGAGGTGTGTTCTTCCAATTGAGCCTAAGCCTCAATTTATAGTGTGTGTAAGATGACTTCCCAACTAGCCAATTAATGGCCGTCAATAGCCATGTAGTGACACTTATTGAGGGGATGTAATTCAGCCAAATAATGGTTGAATTCAAGTGCCAATTCGTGGAGAATCAATGCCCCAAACCAGTCCAAAAGTCAGAAACTTTTTAGCTTCCGTCGACCATTTTGCCTCCGAAGCGCCGCGACTTCAGTGACCAAACACTGTTCAAGCACCGCGACTCATGGTGGAGGTGTCGCGGCTCTGACGGTGTTGCGCCGCGGCCTTTTACGGCTCCGCGGCGATTTTCGACTCGTTTTACTTTTACACGTCGTATATTTCTTTCTTCATTTACCAGTGTGGAACACGTGTCAGTTAACCAATGACCGTCATCATTTCATGTCTCAAACGTTTACTCACGTACCAATATCTCTTTCACTAATAAAAATTTACGATACTTGGCACTACGTGTGCACGTGTGTGGAAACAACGTTTCCGATGTGCGAGGCCTCAATTGTTCGAGTTATAAATAATAGGTTAAACTTAATTCTACATTAGTAAATTTCCAACAATATATATATCACTTGAATACATTTTCATGTAAAATCCATCTTGTTGACACATGTTAGTAAAGGTGTCAATTTTAGAAATGGTGGGTCTAATTAGTGCACACATATTTTATTATACAATATTTTTAAAAAGTAGTTTCTTTATAAAGAATGATGTACAATCTGTTAACACATATTATAGAAGTTAATTACAGAATGTTTTCTTCCTTTTCTAATGTCAGCACAATATTTCTTTCTCTCTTCATTATTCTAGCAACGAAGTGCAACTTATAAATTCTCTCAAGATAAAGTTAGTTCCAGGTTTAAATACGATTATCTCTTTGGTGATTTCACGGATCTAACATCGATTCCCTCTGTGTATAGTAAATTGACGGTTTCTTTTCCTTAGTAAAGTAAGGTGACAAGGAGTTGTAAAATTAGAAATCAAGGTCGTTTAACAGGTTAGACGTCTACCAGAAGATTTGATCCGTTGTTGTCATTCGAATGTTAAATAAAGGTATGTTAAGACAATTTGTTTTTTTGGCATGTTTCATGTACCGAAACGTAACCGTGATATTGTTTCATAATTTATTCTATTCTTAGTAGTTAAGAAATGTTCATATTATTGATTCCTATGTTAAAAGCATGTCTAAATATGTTCTTAAGTCCTTATTGAGGCATACAGAAAGGATGTTGATATTCACAGTATTAGCCAAAGGTACAAGGATGTCATGTCACTCAGGATGTTTTATTGTCATTCATGCATTTTCATTTTCATTGCATTCATAAATTACCCTAGACCACTGATGTTATGCACACCACTATATGGTATATATATATATATATATATATATATATATATATGTAAGGGATATCGAAAAGAAAAATGTGTTATATACGCACACCACGTGCAGCTAGTACAGACTATCACGAAATAGCTTTAAGAGACAAATATTGAACCCCGTGTAGCATGTCTGAATAAACTTTTTTAGGTCTTGCTCTACTAAAGTAGTCGGCCTAACCTTCGGTTCGATCGATATCAGGTTTTCTGTGTGACCGAGATAACCTGATGCTCACAGAGGCTGTTATGAAAAGGTCTGTGTGGCATGTCTGTATGATCGATATCAGGTTGTCTGTGTGACCGATAAAACCTGATGCCCACAAAGCGATTATGGAAATAAGATTCCTGTTTGTACATTAGAATACCGTATTTGCAACATGCATAAATTCATTAACCATTATATGATATGAAACGACGGGTGCCGACAGAGGTTGTTATGGTAAGGAAGATGCCTGTGTGGCCAATATTTATATGTATAACATATTTGCATTGTGCATAACAACTAGACATATATATTAGGGCCTCAGAGGTATTTACGACTGATCGGCTGTTTCTGTTTCTGTTATTATTATATCCCTAGTATACTATTATTCATGCCTGACATACTCACTACATCAGTAGTACTGACGTCCTTTTGTCGGGGGACACTGCATTATATGCATGCAGGTTCACGTAGACAGGAAGACGGTCCACACGAGTAGGTTGTTGATTCAGCAGATTTTGGAGCACTCCTCATATTTCGGAGTGCCAGTCTAATTTTAGTACAGTACAATTTTGCTTGTGTATACGGGTATGGTGGGGCCCTATCCCGGCCTTTTTAATGTTCTCTAATTTCTTAGAGGCTTGTAGATGGTGTTATGTGGATGTAGTAAAAGTCATGTACGACCTCGTCAACCTTGGTATGAGTATGTATATATATAAATTAGTTTTCTAGATAAAGATATCACATAGTATTCTTTCGACTTAGTCCAAAATTAAATATGATTAGATATTAAATGTACGAATGGTGATACCCGACAGGTGGGATTCGGGTGCTCGCGGCCCTCTGATTTGGGTCGTGACACACCACATTGGCAACTTCTCAATATTCTGATTCGACACTGGATCTGCACAATGTCGATTGTCATTTTGAGGACCAAGATACCAAATTATCACCAAGATACACAATAACCAGACGTGAAGCGTCTGGTATCCGAACAGCCACCTCAATCATCATCTGTGTATGAAATAAGAGTGGTTGTTGAGGATGGATATATATGCAAGCCATGATCGAGACTGCCCTGAATACAATGCACAATGCATTTGAGCATGCATATGATCCTCCATCGGGTTATGCATGAATAAACAAACTCATTGTACAACATAAGAGATGTTGGACCTCGGGAAGGTGAGATATTGCAAGGCCACTACAAGAATGCGATAATGTGATGGATCGGTATATGACTTGCTGGAAGAAGCACTCAACTTCGGTTTAGTATCAACCGGAGTGGCGGACGACCTACACGATGACATGACAACTCTTTCAACAATATCTATTGCATACTTCTTTTGGGATAAAAATAAACCACTTGCATGACGTGTCACATCTATCCCAAAAGAAGTAACTCAGTGGCCCTAAATCTTTCAATGCAAACTCAGAGCCAAGCAGTGACATAATAGACTTGTGAAGAGTATCAGATGAGGCAGTTAATATAATATCATCCACATACAAAATAATGTAAATAATATCATTACCGTGGCGGTATATGAATAGAGAATGATCAGATCTGCTGTTAGAAAACCCAATATGTGAAACATAATCTGCAAACCTTTTGTGTCAGGCCCTAGGAGCTTGTTTGAGCCCATACAATGATTTCTTCAGTAGGCACACATTATTAGGATAAGTAGGGTCTCTGTACCCCATGGGCTGATACATGTACACTTTTCATTGAGGTCTCCCTGCAGGAATGCATTTTTGACATCAAGTTGATGAAACGGCCATGCCTTCGACAGATCCAAACCGAGGATCGTTCGGATAGTTTTCGGTTTGACCACCGGACTGAAAGCCTCATCGTAATCCACACCAACTTGTTGAGTCTTTCCATCACCTACAAGACGGCCTTTGTTCCTATCAAATGTACCATCAATTTTTTCTTTATGACTAAAAATTTACATAGACCGAATCATATTAACATCAGGGCGACGGGGCACCACATCCCACATCCTATTATTAATAAGAGCATGAAATCATCATCCATAACTATTTTCAATTCAGGTCATTAAGGGCAGACACAGAATTACAGGGCAACGGTGACTTGACAACATAGGTGTGAAGACCGTATTTTTTGCTTAGCTTAAAAATCTCGTGTTGACTACGAGTGACAAACAGTTAGGCCGGAATTAGATTTGGGACAGACGAGAATGAGGGACTGCCTGACAGTGGACTAGCGGATGATGGGCTGCCAGAGCCTGAAGGTAGGTCGAGACCCAATGGACTGCCAGCCACTAGAGAGGTGGCCTCTCGAAAGTGGGCTGCCAACGAGAGGATCAACTGAGCCAGCAGCCTCTGGGCTCGGTAATTGGGCCGAGACGCCGAAAAAAATTGAGCCTATTTTGGAGGCCAATTTTTGGATCAAATACGGGGGTATTCTATCATCAAAAAAATCATAGGAAGTATGCCCGGAACACTGTAATTTGGCAAAAAAGAAATTTGTTTCATAAAAAACTACGTGATGACTTACGATGGTTTTATTAGAGGATAAGTCGAAACATTTGTAACTACGATGATTTGACGGATATCCCAAAAACAAATACAGAGTAGATCGAGATTGATGTTTATTGATGTTAGTTGAAGGAAATAGAGGATATCATAAGCAACCGAAAACCCGTAAATGAGAATATGATGGGTCCCTTAGGTATAAAATTTTGAGTGGGGATTGATAGGTTACTTGTTTGCTCGGAAGTATGTTCAAAACATAGGTTTCCAATTGTAACGCATGATGCCAAAAAGACGGTGGTAGAAAGACATGTTCAAGTAAGGTTCTAACAATGTTGTTAATGGTTCAAATTTTTCTTTATGTTTTTTCATTTTGAGATAATGTATGTGGACACGAGATATGAAATGACAAACCATTAGTTTAGCAAAAATTCCAAAATGGCCCATTATCAAATTTTGTACCATTATCACACTGAATACTTTTAATGTTCCGTTAAAATTGATTGCATATGTATACTCTAAAGGGTAGAAATATAGAAAAAACTTGTGACTTTTAGACAAAAGAAACGTCCACAAAAAATTAGACTAATCATCCAACAAAAGAAGATAATGTCTATGGCCCGAAGAGCTCTGAACGGGAGATGTCCAAATATCACTATGAATAATATCAAAGGGCATAACAGTACGAGAATTAGAAGCAACAAAAGACAACTTAACATATTTTCCAAGAGAACAAGAGTGACAAATATGAGAATTACGAGTTTAGGTACACTCAATACATTTATTTTGCTTAAGGAAAGCAAAAACAGGTGCTCCCGAATGACCCAAACATTCATTCCATAAAGAATGAGTTAAAGCTGCAAAAGTAAATGGTAATTTAACTTGATGTATGGTTGTGGTAATTGGATAAAGCTCGCCCCGACTATCACATCTCATTAGACGCATCCCCGTCTGAAAATCCTTCACGAAAAATCCAAAAAGATCAAATTCAACAGAAACTCAATTATCACTAGTAAATTTTCTAACTAAAATCAAGTTTTTAATTAATTGAGGAGCGTGAAGGACATTTTTTAAAGTTAACGGTGACTTCGGGGGAGACAATTTTGTAGTACCATAACCTCAAATTGAAATTGAATGACCATTTCTGATAATTATACCACGATTATTGCTCAAATTAAAATAGCACAAGAGATTACCTTGAGAGAAAGTCATATGAGATGTTGCACCGGTGTCCATGTACCAATTTGCGTTGGGCGGAGTAAGCCCGAGAGTATGCATCGCGGCTTTGCTATCTATCGGGGTTGCCACTGCCGAGTGGGCCTGCTACCACTAGCTCGGCAGTGGCCCAAAAATCTGTGGCTACTGCTGGGCCTAATGGGTCGCTGGTTGTGATTTGGGCTTGGCCGAGTTACCGGCTGGATAGGGGCAGGGCGGCACGGCCCAAGGCCACTGCCAGACCCATGGTGTCACCCACTGCGGAATGGTACCCTCGGCTGCCACTGGGCTGGCGGTTCCTGCTGGCCACCATTGCCGCCTCCTCCGCCACAGTAGTGGTCGTCGCCCTTTTCACCATCGCTGTGATTTTTGCCTCTATTATCTCTATTTCATCCCTTTTCACTAGGGTTTGGCGAATTTTCAAATTATGTAGAAGTATCCTCGGACGGAGCGACAACCATGGCGAAATTCGACACAGTTGATAACTTTTTGGCAAAACACGCTTCTTCGAGAATGAGCATAGAGCGGACTTGGTAAAATGGTGGAAGAGGGTTGCTTTGGCGGATGAGTGTACCCACTCCACTCTATGCATCGGTGAGGCCGGCAACTTGTTGTAAAACAAGCCGACTGTTACTTACCGGTGCGCCGACGTTCTTGAGTTGGTTCGACAAAACCTTGAGCTGTTGACAATATGCGGATGCATTGGGAAAATCTGCACTCCAATATAGCTTTCTTTCACATATTTAACTTCTTAGCTTACTGCAGCACTAGAAAATCATTCATTCCTTTGTTTGTTTACCTCATACTAAGTTTCTAACTCTTTTTTTTCTGATGACATGGAAACCCGCAGTCGCTACCCAAAAGAATGCACACAGGGTAAACCCTTCTTTTGTTTGACCTAGATTTATAAACTAAGAGGAGAAGATCAAATGTCTATTCAGGTTACAGCTTAACGGCTTGTCCCTGACTTAAATTTACAAAAACCAGAATGCATTTTACCTCATACTTCAATCAAGAAATCATATTAATGTCCAATATCTCAACAAGGCAAATTATCTCCCCTCCTCACCATTAACCAAAAGGATTCATCAGAAGACTCGTAGATTTCAAAATCGAAACTTCTTTTTACTACTTATACTACGAAACAAGATGGCCAGACACACGAACAATATAATAAACTACCAACATGACAATGTCAACTTACAAACAATGTTTATTTTGTCCATAGTACTCTTTGACTTCTCCCGTTTATATCTCCCGGAAAATGGAAACGTGTGTCCCTGCAGCTAGTAGAGAAGATGGGCGGAGGGAATGGCAGGTCTCAGCCATTAGTCCTAATTAGTTTACGAAAACCCTCCTCTGTCCTAGATATCAACTTTCCTTTTCCAAAGAAATGATTCAACAAAAGTTGTCAACTAGATACATGATACATTTTAATGCTTACTCCGGGTACGACAAAATCAAGATTTAAAGTGGGATTCTTTTCATATCAGGATTTAAAGAGGATTGAGGCAAGGAGATGCTTTATCTCCTTATCTATTTCTGTTGGTGATGGAAATCTTAAGTATTATGATTAGAAAAGAAACTGAGCAGGTATGGATCAAGGGTTTTTGCATTGAAGGTGCTAAGGGAAGGATGGTGGGATCTCGCATATTTTATATGCGGATGATACACTTTTGTTGTGTGGGGAGGATTATGAACAAATTTTCCATTTGAGAGTTGTGTTGTCGCCTTTTGAAGTTGTTACTGGATTAAAAATAAATCTGCCCAAGGATTGTGTTTTTTCAATCAATGTTGGTATTAATATTGATCCCCTGGCAGAGGTCTTAGGATGCAAGATTGAGGAGCTTCCGACCACTTATTTGGGGATAGCTTTGGGTGCAAAAACTAAGAACAGCACTGTGGCGAGGTGTTATTGGAAAAAATGAGAAGAAGTAACTCCTTGGAAAAATCAATAACTCTCTATTGGCGGAAGATTAACTTTGATTAATAGTGTTTTAGATGGTACTCCCACATATCTTATGCCCACTCTACCTATTCCTCTTCATAAAAATGTCCCTTCTTAACATCATAGCTGTCTCTGGGTAATCGAGGCGGCGAAGCAGTTGGATAAAATTCGAAGGACTTTCTTAAGCTATATCAAGTTAGTAAAACAGATATTCTTAACCAATGCTTAACTCTAATATCCCTCCACGTCCCGGACATAAAAAAAGGGCTCATCTTTAGGACATCAGTGATGGGTTTGAGGGTTTGACTTCCATAACATGCTAACATATATATGACTTGAACCAAACTCAACTCCAAAATTTAACTCTGAAGATTTTTCAAATCATATGAAGTGACTACAACCCATATACTCAACCAACATGGGACAAAAACGAATTTTGGCATTGTCAGTTTGTCACCATGTTAACGTTTATCTTTTCTTGGAGTAGACGTGACAAAAGGGTATAATGGAAGAAAGAAAACGAATGTTTTCCGAAGAAGTCTAGTAACAATCTAAGTACCTCCTTGGTACTTGCATTAATATAGTTTACTTATCTCATTAACAGAAGTCTATAACAATTTGTTCTCATAAATTTATCCAGATCCACTAACCCAATTATACAAGCTTACTTAACAGTTTCAAGTAGAGGGAAAAATTGTGAGTTACACAATGGATGTACGAGAATAGTATACAATTACTACTAGTGATTTGAAAGGATAAACAACGAATTACAATTCAATAGGCTTGAAGTCTAACAAGAGTTGTTACAACAACAAAAGTTTATGAGGTCTTGATCTTCTGTCTTGAATGGTTCTTGAGTCCTCCGTCTTGGATCTTCGTTCAAATTGCAATAAGTCTATTGATCTTGATAACCTGAAACCAAGAGACACCAAATCCCCACTTGTTACAACTGTGTTGAGTCGAGTGTTAGCACTCTGTCCTTAAGACAATAATGTCCCGTATGAATCATTTAACGACTATTGACAACTTGTCTCCCAAGATAAAACAACAACTAAACAAATGAGCAAAGGAAACTCAAGTGTTTCTCAAGAAGAAACTTTGAGTGTGTGAGAGATATGCTAGAGAGGAAGAAGTTCAGAAAAATCTGAACTATACAAGTATGAAGTGTGTCCTACAATTGAGTCAAGGGCCTCAATTTATAGTGTGTGTAAGATGTCTTCCCATCTAGCCAACTAATGGCAATCAAGACCATGTAATGACACTAAATGAGAGGTTACAATTCAGCCAAATAATGGCTGAATTCAAGTGCCATGTAATGGAGGATTAATGCTCCAAAACCAGTCCAAAAGTCAGAAATTCCCATCAATCCGAAGCACCGCGACATCTGAGCTCCAGTGAACAAACTTGGAATTAGCATCGCGGCCCTACCTTTGGGGCGCCGCTGAGCCGCGGACCTTGGGGTGGTGGCGTCGCGGCGTCGCGACCCTTTTCCGACTCATTTCGATCTTATATTTCGTACACTTCTTCCTTCATTTACCAACGTTGAACACGCGTCATTTGGTCAATAACCGTCCATATTCTATGTCTCAAATATTTCACTTACGTACCACTATCTCTTTCACTTAATGAAATTTACGATACTTGACACTACGTGTGCACGTGTGTGGAAATGACGTTTCGACGTGCGAGGCCTCAATTGTTCGAGCCATAAATAATGGGTTAAACTCAATTCCACATTAGTAAATTTCCAACAATCCCCTTTTGAAAGAGATTTTGCCACACCCAGAAGGTGCCTTTCTAGTAATCTTTCGGCGGACAGATGTTGCATCTGGATAGGTAGTCGTGGCTTTGAACCTTCCATAGTAAAATACCATCGGACATACTTACTGCGCGGTGAACGTGATATCTTGAACCGTCAGTGTTTAGTAAATGCCAAGACAATGGTACCAATACAACAATTTTCCTTACTCTATTCTTCTTAATGTTTTGTCCATTATGGTCGTGGACACACTTGTATTCTTAAGTGTGTTCATTTGAGGCGGTCAGTCCTCGAAATTTAAATAGGTTGTCTCCTACAAGATATCCTGCTATACCAACTTTACAAGTGTTAGGAACCATTAAAAGTTTCCCCAAACCTAACCCCAACTGTTGAGGATCATTAAAGGTTTTGGGAACTTAACCTTTACCCACTCTACAGATAGCACTTAATGTCTATCACGGGAACGACCTTGGATCTATGTTTCTATGTAGAAATCATTATCCGAAGTGCTCTTACTTCCACCGAAGCGCTCCACTAAACTTTTACGACTTAATTTTCCCATTGAACCAAATTCCGGATCTCGGTCAAGAAGGTCAGTGTCCGCTGACGCTTAGTGATTAGGTTTTGTGCCCATTCCCTGCATGCATGTAACTCTTGATCTTTGGGTAATCCCTTAATTAAATGGTTCATTATATCCTTTCATTCACTAATCAAGGATGCATCACCCGATCAACTGCCATACAGTCTCATGTCTGCAACAGATATGTCCAGACGCCGTCATCCGTGCCCTTACCGTGTATAACTGATGAAGGCACGAGTTACTTCCAATAAGGGACATCCTTTTAAGAGGTTATGAAGTTACTCAACTTCTCATCATGCTTTCGTACAAAGCAATAAACTCCGATTCCATCATGAATCGGCTGATGCAAGTTTTACTTAGAGGATTTTCTTAAGATACACCATGCACATCCACTTGTGGCTTAGGTGTTCTTAAAGTATGATGTCCAATTTGTATCACTGTGTTCTCCCAGAACCGCTGGACATCCAGAATACCACAATCCATAGATAAGCGAATAATTCAGATATCGTCACATCCCATTTAACGCCTTCTATTTGTCATTTCCAGAATTACGAGTGAACCTTAGTTCAACTGATCTTTGAGCCGATACCAGGTTAGATGTAGTGTGTAAAATACATTTAACTATATGTGACCTGCGTCTATCACTCCTAATATATGGGTGCATCATGATTCCAATCAATTCTATGATTCATATCCATTGGTGACTTCAACGAAATTGTCAAAACACCTCATATATGAGTTTGGTTTAGACCAGTCTGTTAGATGTCTTAGAAATCTCAATTCCTAAGATGTCATATGTAATACCCATATCATTCATATTGAAACATCGTTTCAACATACTCCTAGTCTCTAGGATCAACCTAGGAATTTTCCCTCTGATCAACCTGTTGTCTACGTAAAGGCACATCATGACGAACAAGTCAGAATTACCTTTCATGTACACACATTTGTCACACATATTCATAGAGAAACTCTTCGATAGTAGAGTACTATCAAATATTTCGTACTATTGCTTCGGGGCTTATTTTAGCCCGCACAGAAATTTGACAAGTCGACATACTTTCTTCTTTTCCCTGAAACCACACACCCCTAGAGTTGTTCCGTATTACGTTCTTCTTCCACTTTCGGACTTTTGGTTTTCCAACTGTTAACTTTCTAGCTTCAGAGCCAATATTTTTGTAGTCAGATTCATTGTTTCTGTTTTATCTAAAACTTTCAGGACCAAAATGTAAACATTTCAGGGACCATAATGGAAGTTCCGAAAGAAGCCCAACAGTCCATCAAACCAACTCTCCGGTTAGGAAGACTGTCTAAATCATCCATGTCACGCAAGACTATGGTGACCCTGGAGGTTAAGCTATTCACATAGGAGTACATGTCCAAGCAGTTGAGGCCTTATACTCGTCAGTAGATCCATCTACTTTATACTCAATTTGAGTATCCACGTTTACAACCCAAATGTTCTTTTCCCGGAGGAAGATCAACCATCACACAAGTGTGGTTTTATCTGATGAAATCTATTTCTCTCTTTTTAGCTTCTTTCCAAAGCAGTGCTTTCGGAGATGACAATTCCTTCTCAATTGTCCATGGTTCATACTTAACCATATAAGCTAGAAGGTCTGTAACAAGTCTTTGTCCTCTTTTTTTGCTCTGTCTAGGTTTAACATCTAGAATTTCTGAGTTCTGTAAATCTGGAGTTCCAGACAGTCAGCAACTTCCGAGTCCTATAGATCTGGAACGTCTAGTTCTGGACAATCAGGCACTCGCGGGTTCTTGTTAACTTTGAGCAATTACTTCTCTTTCATTCTCAAGGAAAGTTTTCTTCAAAGAATTCAACATTCTTTGGCAGAAAGATGCGATACACACTACTGTTATTTGCAGATCTATTGCATATGCAATCTACAGTCTTAAGTCCAACTTGACCTATTTTGTCTTAGGTACTTCAACCCTTGCCACACTACCGCATATCACTACATCTGTATATGGGATTCTTTCCATGTTTCACATGAAGAATTATCTTTATCCTTACGAAGTTCTATTGAGAATCGCATTAGCGGTAAGGATTGCCTTGCCCCAAATATCTTGGGCATACGGATTTGCGCATGGAAAACACCGTTAGACTGCGGTGAGTAAGGAGCAGTCATTTGATTAACGATGTTTCACATTCTCCACATCTATCCCTACTGTTATGCATATTTTGTATACACTTTTTGAGTCATTTTTAGTTAGTATTTTCCTCATTTCCGTTGAAATTAGTGTCGTGTTAGGGTCGTTTTTCTTTCTTTTGAATCACATCGGTCCTAAATGGAGAAATGACAAAAAGAAGATGAAATGAGCTTAATTGAGGTGTAATTGCACAAGAAAAGGCAAAGAAATAAAGTCTAAAAAGTCCCGGGAAGTATAGAAGAAATCTTACGAAGTCCGGATGAAAAAAGGACATAGAATCGCAAAATCTGGCAGAAGATGTCACAGGCGCCGCAGCGCTAATTAACCCGCACGCTATGATTTTATCGCAGTATTCTCGCGCCGTGGAGCCATCCACCAGGACCGCGGCTCCGAGGCGGTATTTCTGATTTTCTGGGCCGATTTCCGAAGGGCAAAAGGGTCCGAAACATAATTTTTCTCAACTATAAATCCCTAAAACCCTGACCGTATTCATGCATCTTACATCTTGTACATAATTCAACACAACGCTTGGAGGCTACAAGATTGGAGAACTAGTTCTAAGTATTTTCTTTTTCTTTTCTTTATTTCAATTCAGTTCATGTTGGATTTTGTATTAGTTCTTAGCATGTCTATGGCTAGGAGCTACACTTAATTAGGGCTTTCCTTTAAATCGATTGAAACTCTTTTTCATGAGTTAATGCATTAGTTTGGTTTCCTCTTCACTTGATTAAGATTTATTCAATATTGGTGTGAATGTTTGATAGTTAACTGATCACTAATTATCATAATTTATATGATTTCGAATCAAGAACCGAGAGGAGAGATTTGGATATGATGTAATTGAATAGACATAGATTAAAATTGCAGACGAAAATACCCCGATACTTGTGTAGCATTGTAGGTTATTGTTCTTAATCCTCCTATGTGGTAAAACCTATCATAGAAATATAGAAGGTTTCTGCACTAGGGTTGAGCGATTATATATCCTAACCGGAATATAAGACAGTCTAGTTAACCTGCTATCTTAATGTTGAAGAAGAATTCATTCTTGTTGCATTAATGATTGAAAATAACGGATAGTCGAGGATATTGGAAGCCATATTTCCATCATAACTGATTACACCAAAGCAATTTAGTTTAATTCTTGCAATTACTCTAGTAGTGTTAGATAAAAAACCCAAATCAATTATCGTTAGCCAAATAGACAACATAGAATAGATGTTCGGTAATTAAAAACCAGCCTATGTGGACGATATTCGGTCTTACAAGACTATATTACTTGTAACGATACGTACACTTGCGTAAGCAATTGAAAATCGGCTAACATGTTTTTGGTGCCGTTGCCGGGGACTGACGTACTTTTAATATCGAACCATCTATTCTTATTTCTACTTTGGTTTTTATTTTTACTTTTAGAACCCTATTGCCTTGATTTGTTTGTTTATTTTGATCGATTTCAGGGACTTAGTTTATGCGAAGAAGAAGAGGAGCAGACACACTTGTTCCTTTTAACCCTGAAATTGAGAAGACATGCAAGCAGAACAGGCGAAACAAAAGGACCTTTGATTCAGTAACCATGGAAAACCAACCGAATCAGAATGGGGCGAACAATGAGGTTATTGAAAATGTAGGGGAGCCAATTCAGGTTTCAGCGGAGAGAAGCTTGGGGGACTACGTTCTGCCCAAAATTACAAGTGCACAGACATGCATCAGGCTCCCAGTAATAGGAGCAAATAACTTTGAGATCAAGTCAGCTATTCTGAGCATGGTTCAGAATACAGTCCAACTTGGAGGATTGCCGTCTGAAGACCCCCACATGCACATTGCCAATTTTCTGGAGCTGTGTGCCACCTTTAAGTACAATGACATTACTGACTATGTCATTAGACGAGGCTCTTCCCATTCTCACTCAGGGACAGAGCCAAGAGCTGGCTGAATTCACTGCCTGCAAACTCCGTCACCACCTGGCAAGACTTAGCTCAGAAATTTCTTGCCAAGTTCTTCCCTCCATCAAAGTCAGCAAAGCTGAGGGGAGAGGTGAACAACTATTATCAGCTAGATGGAGAGTCAATTTATGATGTATGGGAGAGATTCAAGGACTTGCAGAGAAAATGTCCGCATCATGGTATAGAGAAGTGGATGTTGGTCCACATTTTCTATAATGGGTTGAGTGGTACTACTCGTACCATAATTGATGCTGCTGTACGGGGATCGTTTATTAGGAAGAGTGTCAATGAGACACATGATTTGCTAGAGGACATGACTGCAAATAACCATCACGGGGCTGATGATAGATCAGTGAGTAGTAGGAAGGCGATGAGTATAGATGAGATAGATGATATCACCGCCTTAAATGCTCAGGTGGCTCTTTTAACAAAGCAACTGAAGCAGAATACTATGTCCGTGAACGTGGTTCAGATGCCTATGAGTTGTGAGATTTGCGGGGGCCCACACACTTTTGATAGATGCACAGCGGTGGATCCTAATAATGTACACATGGAGCAGGTTCAGGCAATTGAGAACTTTTAGCGCCCTTACAACTCCAACACATATAATCCAGGGTGGAGAAATCACCCGAACTTCTCATAGAGGAATGAACAAGAGCAGCAGGCCCAATATCAGGGAAATTACCAGAACCAGCAGCCACATAATCAGGCTACATCATCCCAAAGCCTGCACCACCTACCCCACGCGAGGCTCGATGAATTGAGAGCAGCTTTGCTTACACTCACCAACTCCCAGAATCAGTTCATGTCAGAAACAAGGTCCTCTCTCAGAAACTTAGAAATGCAGGTGGGACAACTAGCAAAGATGGTAAACAACAGACCTCAAGGTACTCTCCCAAGCAACATAGAGGTGAATTCGAGAGAGCAGTGTCAAGCAGTCTTGTTGAGAAGTGAAAAACAGTTGGAGCAGGTTGCACCCCAACCAGGGGTGGAAAATGAGGAGAAATGTGATGTAGAACAGGAGGGGGTCACCGATGACTGCCCTACAATAGAGAAAGCTCCACCAGCAGCTGTGAGGGAATATACTTACAAAATTCCCTACCCTCAGAGGCTCCAGAAAAAGTCCTTGGACAAGCAGTTCTCCAAATTCCTAGAGGTGTTCAAGAAACTTCACATCAATATCCCCTTCATTGAGGCTTTGGAGCAGATGCCCACATACTTTAAGTTTATGAAAGAGATCCTTGGGAAGAAGATGAGATTGACAGATTATGAAACAGTGACACTGACAGAGGAGTGCAGTGCAATCTTGTAAAAGAAACTGCCACCAAAGCTGAGAGACCCAATGAGTTTTACCCTGCCTTGCACAATAGGAAAGGTAACATGTAACAGGGCACTCTGCGATTTGGGGGCTATCATCAACCTTATGCCTCTATCAGTGTTCAAAAGATTGGGTTTGGGGGAGGCCAAACCAACCACAGTGAATTTGCAGCTTGCTGACCGATCCATCGTGCATTCCCGTGGTATAGTTAAAGATGTGCTAGTCAAAGTGGGCAAATTTTTCTTTTCAGCAGATTTCCTCATCCTTGATATGGAGGAAGATGAGGACATGCCTATCATTTTGAGGAGACTATTCCTAGCCACGGGTAGAGCCCTCATTGATGTGGAGAAGGGGGAGTTTGAGGCTTAGAGTCCAAGATGAGGAGATGGTGTTCAAAGTCTTCAAGTCTACCATTGAATCCCAAACAAGCAACAAATGCTTTGCGGTGAGCACAACTGACGCAGCGGCCCATAAAAAATAACCCAAAGGTATGGGGATCATAGAGACAACTGCAAATCCACAGGCAAGAAAGGTTAGTATGGCTGCTGAAACAAAAACTGATGATGTAAAAGCTGACCAAGAGGTAAAATTTGCTAAACTCAACCCCATAAAAAAGAAGAGTAGAATGAGAAAGAGGAAAATGATCTTTAAATGGATGGGCAGTGGGGGTAACTTACTCCAGTAATTTAATAAGAGAAATGCGTCAGGCTAAAAGACATTAAAGACAGCGCTACTTGGGAGACAACCCAATGTTTAAATTATGCAATTAATTTAAATTGAACAGTCTCACTCTTGGGTATTTTTGGTTGTGTTGTGATGACAGGTGAGAGAATTGGACATTAAACACGGAAAACACTGAAAGTACGAAATCTTTGCAGCGCCACGGTTCCACTATGCAGGGCCGCGACGCCGAATGTTCAGAGGAGATGCAAAAGTTTCAGCGCCGCGGCGCCCAGATTCAGGACCGTGGCGCCTATTAATCAGAGAAGGCGCAGGAATTGTGGCACCGCGGTTCCGTACAGCCGGGGCGCGGTATCAGAAATTAAATGCCCTAATATGCCCAATCTCTCTAGAAATTTCCCCAAACCCTTTCCTTCTCTGCAGCAGCGAAAAATTCACCCCTCTTTCACCAAAACTCTCCCCAAAATTAACCCAAATCCTTCCAATTCCCATATACCAACACCAATTAAAACCCCTAGCATCTTTCACCATCATCATTCCTTCCAGTGGGACAAGAAATATTGTGAAGAACAACTACGCGAAAAGATAATCTTCATCATTGTTCTTGAAATTTCTTGGCTAGTGGTGAAAGTAGCTTGCATATTTGGGTGTTGTGTTGGTTGCTATCTTGTAGTATGGTCAGTGCTCATTATTGTGTTGTGGTTGAATTTTGCTGGGTTGATTTGTGTTGTGTGGAGTTGATAATTGTTGAAAAACCTTACAGAAACAAGGGAAACTCTGCCAAAATATTTTCAATAATTCTCATAATGGCTTCTAGAAAACGAACTGCCCAGACTACCTCATCTTCATCAGCTCCAGACTATGATGTGACTCGGTTCGCCAACAAAAAAAACGGAGGATCGATACAACAAAATTAGTACTAGGACATTGATACTAGAAAGAGGTATGAACTACCAAGCCGTACCATTTGATGATGATAATGACTACTAGCCCATCAGGGCAATGATCGAAGCAAATAGGTGGGAAAGGTTTGTAGATGCAGAAGAAATCCCACTTCAGAATGCTAGTCTTGTTCTAGAGTTTTATGCTAATTATCCAGAACAAGAGAATGAGAGGTGCTTTGTGAGAGGGCGGTATGTGACCGTCAATGCTAAGGCGGTAAATGCAGTACTTGGGACAGCAAATATTGAGGACCAAGGTTATAATCCACACCATTTCAGAAGTTTGTCTAGAGACATCAACCATATCATGTGGGACGTAATTGCAGAAGCAGTGTGTTACCTAGGAGCCGAATTTCAGCTCTCTCGCAATGGGTCCAGGGGACTGGCTCGGTGGAAATTCAACAGAACAGCCAGAGGTTGGTTGTATTTCATAAGTGCTCGCTTGATTTCGTCGACTCATTCCACCAGGGTGCCTGCAGACAGAATCAATCTTGTGTATGGTGTCATATCGGGCAAGACAATTGATGTTGGGCAGGAAATAGTGCAGAGTATAGGAGAGATCAGCAGGTTGACCACCACAGGAGGATTGGGACATGGATCACTTATATCTGCCTTATGTTTTAGGCATAGAGTCCCAAAGTTCGCCACGGACATTCTTGAGAGGATTCAGCCAGCTGTGACGTACAGTTTAGTGCACTCTTTCCCTGACCCTGCAGCAGGACCGCGAGAGATGAGAAGAGGCCCTGGCGGAGCAGGTGCAACCACCATGGAGGAAGAAGATCATGAGACAGCTGTATATTATGAAACGGGCCAAAGAAGCCACCAACCATCCCTGTCTTTGGAACATCCAGTGCTAATACTGGAGAAGATGATCCTAAATCAACAACAGATGCTGCGAAACCATGAAAGCATGATGCAAAATCAGCAACAGATGATGCAATCTCATCAGGACCTAAGACAGCGCGTCAATGATTTAAGCACCATGTTCCACCAGTGGTCAATGCAACATCCGCCGCCACCACCACCATTTTGAGCCGCTATTGTCTGTAAGTCGTCCCTTTTTAATTTTAAGTATTTACACATTTGAGACAATGTGTCGTTTAAGTTTGGGGGGGTTCTTATTTTATTTTTGTGTGTCTGTTTTTGAGTCTTTTTGTTTGTGTTTTTGTGTCTTTTATTGTGTCTATATGAGTCAAATATTTTTTTATGATCATGCATGCTATAGTTACTGAAAACGCCTAGTGAATTAAGTGGGATAATGTAATGGAATTAGAAGCTAAAATTTGTGTGCTTAAGTTAGATAAAGATTCATAACATCTAATTATTTGGGATATTTGTACTTAGTCTATGTGTGTCAGTTATGGAAAGAAATGTTGAAAAATGTCTAGAAATCTGTTTGCTTGTTATTTTAGGCGAAATAGTTAAGATGTACATGTTTAGGGAGATGATTCAGACATTTTTTTGATAGCCCTTCTGACCCTATCCTGACATAAACGGTATCACTAGGCAGCCCCTTTGAGCCTAAAAATAAGATCTTTCTTTGACACCCTATGATTCCCTGTTTGTGCCATAAGTTATAATTGAAAACTCTTGGGATGGAAAGTGTTGAAAAAGAAACAAGAAGAGAGTGAAAATTTGATGCACCCCAATGAAAAATATGCAAAAGTCTAAATTTGGAGGTGCATGTTATTTATAATATATCTCATTCTCTCAAAAGAAAAGAGGGGGAAAATAGGTATGAGACTAAAAAGAAGGAAAAAGGAGTTGAATGAAAAATGCTTATGGTAAATAATTTGAGCCTAAATGCCTACTTTTATCTACCCCTGCCTAATCCTACATTACAACCATTGAAAGTCCTGATGATCTTTAATGTGTATGTCTATGATTAGTGGAGAATAACAAGTAAACAAGTCGATAGCATTTGGGAAAGATGGAATGAAACTGACATGCATAGGTTAGGTGTTTGAATTTCCAGTTATTATGATCCAAGTGAATTTGCGAAATATCTAGCTTGAAATTCTAGATTGCTAAATATTCATGTTATGTATGTTCCAACATATTATTCATGCTAAATATCTAGCTTGAAACTACTTGATCCATTTCATAGAGTCCTTGTTTTTGTTGTGTTTTTGTTTTGATCTTTACTCGAGGGTGAGTAAAGGTTAAGTTTGGGGGTATTTGTTAGGCATATTTTGTATACACTTTTTGAGTCATTTTTAGTTAGTATTTTCCTCATTTTCGTTGAAATTAGTGTCGTGTTAGGGTCGTTTTTCTTTCTTTTGAGTCACAGTGGTCCTAAATGGAGATATGACAAAAAAAAAGATGAAGTGAGCTTAATTGAGGTGTAATTGCACAAGAAAAGGCAAAGAAATAAAGTCTAAGAAGTCCCAGGAAGTATAGAAGAAATTTTACGAAGTCCGGACGAAAAAAAGACACAAAATCGCAAAATCTGGCAAAAGACGTCACAGGCGCCGCGGCGCTAATTAACCTGCACGCTCTGATTTTGTCGCAGTATTCTCGGCGCCGTGGCGCCATCCAGCAGGGCCGCGGCTCCGAGGCGGGATTTCTGATTTTCTGGGTCGATTTTCGAAGGGAAAAAGGGTCCATAACACAATTTTTATCAACTATAAATCCTTAAAACCCTGATCTTATCCAGGCATCTTACATCTTGTACATAATTCAACACAACGCTTGGAGGCTACAGGATTGGAGACCTAGTTCTAAGTATTTTATTTTTCTTTTATTTATTTCAATTCAGTTCATGTTGGATTTTGTATTGGTTCTTAGCATGTCTATGGCTAGGAGCTAAACACTTAATTAGGGCTTTCTTTTGAATCGCTTGAAACTCTTTTTCATGAGTTAATGCATTAGTTTGATTTCCTCTTCACTTGATTAAGATTTATTCAATATTGGTGTGAATGTTTGATAGTTAACTGATAACTAATTATCATAATTTATATGATTTCAAATCAAGAACCGAGAGGAGAGATTTGGATATGCTGTAATTGAATAGACATAGGTTAAAATCGCAGATGCAAATACCCCGATACTTGTGTAGCATTGTAGGTTGTTGTTCTTAATCCTCCTATGTAGTAAAACCTATCATAGAAATATAGAAGGTTTCTGGGGTTGAGCGATTATATATCCTAACCGGAATATAATACAGTCTAGTTAACTTGCTATCTTAACGTAGAAGAAGAAACTATTTTTGTTGAATTAAGGATTGAAAAGAGTGGATAGTCGAGAATATTGGAAGCCCTATTTCCATCATAACTGATTACACCAAAGCAATTTAGTTTAATTCTTGCAATTTCTCTAGTAGTGTTAGATAAAAAATCCAAATCAATTATCGTTAGCCAAATAGACAACATAGAATAGATGTTTGATAATTAAAAACCAGTCTTTGTGGACGATATTCGATCTTATAAGACTATATTACTTGTAACGATACGTACACTTGCGTAAGCAATTAGAAATAGCTAACACCTACGAATTCCTCAATCCGTAGGCTTTTCAACTTCTACTTTGTGGCGCTCATCCGCTTCAACAAAATTCATCTTTGTTCTTCAACAAACAAAGGATGCAATATGTTGTACCATCGTCAACGAAGATCACAACATACTTGTATCCCCCTTCTATTTGTACAAGATTCAAATCACCCACGTAGGTGTGACTAAGTTATAGAAGAGCGATATTTCGGTATTCCTTTGATGGAATGAAAATGTGATTTTGCCTTTTCGCCTACCTCACGTTCATTTGAGGGTTTATGTCGACAGACGACAACAATCTCAACTTGATTAGTTTTGAATGACTTCCTATTTAACGTGTCTTAATTTATGAAGGCATAGATACACAGATTACAAATATATCATTCATTTGGCTATAGTATTATTGTACCACTCTTAGTTATTATAGACATGTTGGACTAGACTAAAGCCAGTTTGATCAACAGCGTCCTTAAAACCAAGTTTGGGACATGTATCACCTCTTGTTAGAGTGATCCCATTCCCTTAAGTCTTTTGAGGACAACCTCCTCAACTTCTTCTACTTTAGAAATGGCGTTGCTTCACATGAACAACCCATTGCCCGTAGTTAGGGCGTAACCGGATCGTATGAGATCTAGATATTCTGGCCCACTCCAGTTGCCTTGGCAGACTGAGTGTCCAATTTCTGCCTTTCTTTTGGCCTTCAAATCATTTAAGATATGAAAATTGTACCCCACTCCAGTCGTCCTTAGGCTTCGTATGACTGAGTGTCCAATATAGTCATGTCATGTGACGGATCTGGCCCACTTCAATCGCCTGTAGGCTTTGTATGATTGAGTGTCCACTACTATCCTGTCAAAAGACGAATCTTCTGTTGGAAACGGTGACAGATTTGTCTCTATTCCTCTAGTCCTTGTCCTTAGTCCTCTTCTCTTGCTTAGGATTCTCCATAAATCCAATTTATTACAATCTAAGTCCATTCTTTCTAGGCCGTTTATAACAATCCAATCTTTAAACGGGAAGGTGAGTAGTCCAATTTTTTATTTTAGGGTGTAGGAAATATAAGTTTTTAATAAAAACACTTCATATTCATAGCCTTGCTTTATTCACTTTTATTAAGAAATTCTCCAAACATATTATGGACAAGGAAGACTAATTAACTCATACCTTTGGAATATGGACCACGTCAGTGACGTGTCCAAATTCTCCTTTTCATGAGATGTAGACTTTCTGCTACAAGATGGAACATCATCTTCATCCTTCTCCTCATGTCTCGATCAGTTAGCTCCTGCAAAAGTAATAACAATCAAAGCCGTATGTGGGTATTCAAATAAAGGGGAGCACCTTGCTATCATGAAAACGCCAGCTGTTACCATAGTAGCTGCATGAATAAAAGCGGATACTGGAGTGGGACCCTCCATAGCATCAGGTGACCACGTATGCGATCCTATCTGTTCAGATTTCCCAACAGCACCATCATCCTCAACCTCCCGAGGACGCTTGTTTCCACCACTCTCGGGAGCGGAGATAGCAACTCTTTCTTAATTCTTAGCCTTGCTCGCATGACTATCTCCAAGTTCAGGATCACCAACAGAGATCTCCTCTTTGACGAAAACAGATCTGTAACTATCGTCAAAGAGAGACCCAAAACCAGGACCAGATTTGTTGACATATCTACTAGCATACATCTTTCTAGCACTAGTACAATATTATCTTAAGATTGTGAGTTACACAATGGATGTACGAGAATAGTATACAACTACTACTAGTGCTTTGAAAGGATAAACAATAAATTACAGTTCAATAGGCTTGAAGCCTAACTAAAGTTGTTTCAACAATAAAGGTTTATGATGTCTTGATCTTCTGTATTGAATGGTTCTTGAGTCCTCCGTCTTGGATCTTCGTTCAAATTGCAACAAGTCTCTTGATCTTGATAACCTGAAAACAAGAGACAACAAATCCCTACTTGTTACAACTATGCTGAGTCGAGTGTTAGCACTCTGTCCTTAAGACAATATTGCCCGTATGAATCATTTAACGGCTATTGACAATTTCTCTCCCAAGATAAAACAACAACTAAACAAATGAGCAAAGAAAACTCAAGTGTTTCTCAAGAAGAACCTTTGAGTGTGTGAGAGATATGCTAAAGAGGAAGAAGTTCAGAAAATCTGAACTATACAAGTATGAAGTGTGTCCTACAATTGAGTCAAGGGCCTCAATTTATAGTGTGCGTAAGATGTCTTCTCATCTAGCCAACTAATGGCAATCAAGACCATGTAATTGAACTAAATGAGAGGTTACAATTCAGCCAAATAATGGATGAATTCAAGTGTCAAGTAATGGAGGATTAATGCTCCAAAACCAGCCCAAAAGTCAGAAATTCCCGTCTTCCGTCGATCACACTGCCTCCAAAGCGTCGCGGCGCTTCAGGGAGGCACCGCGGCGCCTGAGCTCCAGTGACCAAACTTGGAATTAGCGTCGCGGCCCTACCTTTGGGGCACTGCTGAGCCGCGGCTCTTGGGGTGGTGGCGTCACGGCCCTTTTCCGACTCATTTCAATCTTACACTTCGTACAGTTTTTCCTTCATTTACCAACGTGAAACACGCGTCAGTTGGCCAATAATCGTCCATCATTCTATGTCTCAAACGTTTCACTTACGTACCAATATCTCTTTCACTTAATGAAATTTACTATATTTAGCATTACGTGTGCACGTGTGTGGAAATGACATTTCGACGTGATCTTAATTATTCAAATCATAAATAATGAATTAAACTTAATTTAACATTAGTAAATTTCCTAACAAAATAACTATACACCAATACCATTCAAATGTTCAACATCGAATAACAAAAGCTGAAACGTACCTGTCAAGAAAGACGTAAATCCCAAGCCCAACATAATAGCAACACACACCCAGCATTAAAAATGCTACTTTTGGCTTATTCCAAGTAGGAACCTGAAGCCAAAAACAAAGAATTAATGGTCAAAACACTCGCGAGTTTCATACACCTATTATTAGTTGTTTCCTTTTTTACCTGAACTATGATCAATTATGTATTAAAACACACCTCAAAACTCATTAGGCCAACTATAGTTATTCTTTTTCCTACCTGAACTATCAACGATGTGTGTTTGGGTGTGAAAACTCGCGAAAAAGTGATAGTTCTGGTGTGTGTTTAGACCATTATCTCAAAAACAAAACAAAAGAGAAATCAAACTAGTTGGATCAAACAACAACAATTTAAAGTATAAAACATCACTAAAAGAACCTCTATAAAAAAACGAGAACAATGAGGGTAAGGTTGAATCGAGGAGCCAAAGCTCCAATAAGAAGTGCTTTTGTTGATGATAACTCTTGTCTACATTTTTTGTAATTTTGGGAGTTGTAATGGGAACACTCAGTAAAATTGTGAATTTTGAAGAAAGTAATTTTGTTTTCAAAGTGAAAAATGGTATTTGGAAGTTAGAGTTGGTGTTTGTCCATGAAATTGGAGTTATTTTTTTAATTTTGTGAGTTATTTGAAGTGGGAAAATGAAATAATTTTTGGAAGTTATGCAAATCAAGACATATATATGATGTAGAATTTTTTTTTGAATCAGTCTCTCTACCCTCAAGGTATAGGTAACGATTGCGTACAATCTACTCTCTCAAACCCTATTTGCGAAATTATTATGGATTTGTTGTTGTTGAGTTATACAAATCCCAAAAAAGTTTTGAAATTCCACCTGGGAATTTTATGATTTCTTAAATTTAACAGCGACTCGTTAATCGGCGTCACCAAACTTTTTGTTTGACTCCTTAATTGAGGATGAAGTCGATGTGTAGAAAGAGTTTCTGAAAGCAAGCTCAAAGGTTTTTTTTTTTATTGACGAAGGAACCCGCAGCCGCTACTCTTTCGAGTGCGCACAGGGTAAACCCCGGACTGACGCAGTAGCCTGCAAACCACGTCAGCCATGTGGGACCGCAAGGTCACGAGTTCGATCCCCTGCATAAACCTTCTTGGTTGAGTCTGTCACACATGGCTTGCCAAGTGTGGTACTTTTCCTAAGTCTTTACTTAGGGCGTGATGACACCTGGACAATTATTTTCCACCAGGAGCACCATTTAATTCTCTTTATTTAGAAATTTAAACTTATATTCAAATACGGAGCTATTAATAAAAATAACAATAAAGAAATTTGTTCATGACTTTATTGAAAATATAACGCGAGCCCATGCTCGTGCAAACATTGTTTCTACATAGACGTACTGACAAATATTATTCTAAGTTGGAAGGGAGATCATTCCACACGGGCATATCCCGAGACATTGGAACTGACATTCTGAACCTGACGAGTACCAAGCCCGAAACAATGGACTTGGTATGACAAGAGGCTGCGGGACGATCGCTAGCCTTGACGTGGAGTCTTTCCTCTATCACCCTTTCCTGAAACATGTTAAATAAAGAGTCAGCCCTACCATCTGGGGCTGAGTGAGAACCTTACCCTGCAATTCAAAGTAACACCACAATATTCCAAGTGCAATCACATTATAACGTAATAAGCATATTGCAAAAGCATATCAAAGTTACAACATTTTTAAATATGCAACAACTCCTCATAGGAAATTCTCGTTTAACTAACACTTCATTTTATCTCGTATTATACGTTAAGACATTCCCCTGCATTTCCACATGTTTATTACATTTATATATTTGTGAACGCGTATTCACTTTTCATATTTATATATAGGTGAACATGTATTCATCTTTCATTTTTGTTGCGTGCAACCCGATCCATTATGTTTACGTATTTGTGAACGTGTATTCACTTTACGCTTTGTTGCGGCGCAACCCGATCCATTATATTTACGTATTTGTGAACGCGTATTCACTTTACGTTTTGTTGCGCGCGCAACCCGATCCATTATGTTTACGTATTTGTGAACGCGTATTCACTTTACGTTTTGTTGCGCGCAACCCGATCCATTATATTTACGTATTTGTGAACATATATTCACTTTACGTTTTGTTGCGCGTGCAACCCGATCCATTATGTTTACGTATTTGTGAAAACGCGTATTCACTTTACGTTTTGTTGCGCGTGCAACCCGATCCATTATATTTACGTATTTGTGAACATATATTCACTTTACGCTTTGTTGCGGCGCAACCCGATCCATTATGTTTACGTATTTGTGAACGTATTCACTTTACGTTTTGTTGCGGCGCAACCCGATCCATTATATATTTATATATTTATGTGAACACGTATTCACTTTTCATATTTTTCGAAGATCAAATAAATACTATTCTTTTTCTAACATTCATCATTCATACTTGTAACGATTATAACTTTTTAACCATAACTCCAACTAAGGTGTTTCTCAAGCGGAAACTAAGGTAAGACGGGGATCTTTCACTGTACCAAATTTCATTTAAAACTACTTTGGGTAACTAACACAAATTTATCCTCAAAACAGCCACATGAAATTTGTTTCGGCAGAATTTTTATTAAACAACACCCAATCTTATAATAGTCATAACTCCTAATCTGTAAACCCGTTCAATCCCCATAAATTCTCAAAACGACGAGAACAGAGAGATACACGTCTCCATGTGAACCATTCTTTCATATTCTGTACCATTTGGTACAGTTTTACACTTTTATTTGCTGCCCTTCCTGGATATCGATAGATCCGAGGCAGACACTTTAAACAGCGATAACTCTCAATCCGTAAGTCGGATAGACCCCCGTAAGGTCTCAACATGTCCACAATAAAGATATCTAGAACTTTCATTTAGCAACAATTTTCATATTCCCCACAGATTAGTACAGTTTTACGTTTCAACGTCCTGCCCTTCTGGATTCCGACGAATCCGAGGCAGCAACTTCAAACTACAATAACTCTCAACTCGTAAGTCCGTTTTAATAAATCTTTATATATATCTGTCCGTAACAGAGAGATTTACAACCATGTAAATTTTTATATAATTCTAATAAGTAAAACTCAATAAAAACAGTCCGTAATTATGCCTTTCCGAATTTCAACCAAATCTAAGGCAGGAACTTTGAACTATGATAACTTTCAAACCGTATGTCCATTTTACCTCATTTTTGGTTCTATATGATCATATTAGAGAGGTGTACAATTCTTCCGAATTTCATCAAATTCTAACAATTATAACTCAGTGAGAACAGTTCGTAAAGTTCATGACGCAACTAGTTATCTAAACCATCAAAAGTTCAATATTTCTTTTCAACACTCAATTCTTATTCCAACATGTATTGAACTAAAAATAAAGGATGTTACCAAGAATTTCTGAGTGAGAAAACTCACCTTGTAAGTGTGAAAAAGATTGTGGTTCGGTTGCTACAAGTGGTCCTTGCTCCTTAGTGTTCCCTAATTTTATTGTTCTCCTTCCTCCCTTGATATTTTCTTGATTTTTTTCCTTCTTGTTCACTTGTTTTTTTTCTGATTTTCTAACCTTTATGTTATGTCCTTTGTTTGTGTGTAAATACAATGTATAAGTGGAGAGTTTTCTATAACCTATGGGAGGTGAAAAACCAAAAGATTGAAGGAAAATGAAAAGGGGGGGAAGGGTAAGGGAAGGGTACGTGCATGCTGCATATCATTTTTTTTTTTTGTTTTTTTTTGTTTTTCTTTTGTTTTTCTTTTTGTTTTCTTATTTTCATTTCATCTATCTATTTATCCAACTTTAACACTAACTCTATCCCATGCAATTTATTCATTATTTTCTTATATATATATATATATTTTTATTAACTCAACCACAACTATATATTATTATTATTATTTTTTTCGGATTTTACATTCTCTCCTCCATAAGCAACATTTGTCCTCGAATGTGAATAAAGTCGTAACATAATCACATAGACACAATAATGTTTATTGTTATTGTAACAAATTTGGGGCTTCACATTCTCCCTTCCTTAAGAAGCATTCGTCCTCGAATGAGAGTAAGGTTGTAACACATGCATAAAGACACGCAAATGACACACATATGAAGTACTATGTAATGCATTTTTTTTTATTACCTTAGTCAAATAGGAACGGATATTTGACTTTCATCGCCTCCTCCGCTTCCCAGGTGGCTTCCTCGGTGGAGTGGTTCCTCCATAGGACTTTCACGGAAGCAATATCTTTATCCCTAAGGCGCTTAACCTTCCTATCAAGTATTTCCACCGGAACTTCTTCATATCAAGCTCCTCATTAAGAATTATCTCCGGGAAGGATGACGTGACTTGGATCGCATAAGTATTTTCGTAACATTGACACATGAAATACCGGATGCATCGCCATTTCTTGTGGAAGTGCTAATTCGTAAGCCACATTCCCCACTCTTCGCAAGATCTCATATGGCCCAATAAACCTTGGGCTCAATTTTCCTTTCTTACCAAAACGCATAACTCCCTTCATTGGGGACACTTTTAAAAATACTTTCTCCCCCTCTTGAAATTCAAGGTCTCTTTTCCGATGATCCGCATAGGACTTATGACGACTATGAGCTGTTTTGATCCTCTCCCGAATCATCTGTACCTTACCATTTGTTTCTTGAATGACTTCAGGTCCGAACAGTTGCGTCTCACCCACCTCGAACCATCCAAGTGGAGACCTACATTTTCGTCCATATAATGCTTCAAACGGGGCCATTTGTATGCTAGAGTGAAAACTATTGTTGTAGGCGAACTCAATTAGACATAGATGGTCCAACCAGCTTCCCTGAAAATCTAACACACAAGATCGCAACATGTCCTCAAGTGTTTGAATTGTTCGCTCAGCTTGCCCATCTGTTTACGGGTGGAAAGCCGTGCTTAACTTAATTGAGGATGAAGTCGATGTGTAGAAAGAGTTTCTGAAATCAAGCTCAAAGGTTTTTGAATTGATTGTTTGATGCTATTTCTATTTCATTAAAAAAGAGTTCAGTCTTATCAAATAACTATGGTAAAATTCAATTTTCTTTAAGAAAAATCCCAAATCAAACCTACTAATAAATACATAATTTAGAAATTTGTGTACTAAAACATCAAATTTTAACTAGATGTAATTTGTTTTTTACAAACTTTCCAATTTAAGAATTTTAATTTATTTAGTTATTCAAGTTAAAATTTCAATGTGATATTTTCTGTATACATTAAATTATTGTATTTATATTATTTAATAGACCGACTTCTATAAGAAAGGGCCGGACCAGGATCGAACCGGTGACCACTTGATCTGCAGTTAAATGCTCTACCACTGAGCTACCGACCCCTATTAATGCGTATATTATGATATCTAAATATTTAATATTCTATTGAAGTTCTTTCGTTTCCGTGCAAATTTATCTCTTTCTGATGTAGATTAACAAATGTATCGTCACCTCTGAAAATAGGAACCTTTTTCATTTCCATTAAAAGATTCACATCCTATTTGTTTTCATGATGTGCTTATAATATTTCTTTCCTTGACTATATTTTAATGGTGATATTTCTGCATGATTTATGCTTGGTTCAGCTCATGATCTGACATAATTTTGATGTTAATACTAATAATTGAATTGCATTAATAGTCTATGTGTTAATTTTATGTATCGTCGTTGAACTTTATCTTCTTTTTATTTGTATAACAATCTATATCTCATACTCATTAGTTTGACTAATTTAGATTTGCATGCGACGTGTTAGACCCATTAAAAGGGGAAACACTGTCTATACTAGAGATTTTTTAATTCTCAAAGCTCGAATCGAATATATTTAGTTAAGGGTAGGAGAATTCTATCCATCCCGATATACCCTTTGGTGATATTGAACTTTATCCACTATAATAATAAAAATCACCAAACTACTTTTTCCACGTTGAAGTAACTTAACCTTTGGATGAATTGTTAAGAAAGTACAAATGCGTAGAAGGTTAAACTGGGGAAAGTGCATAGATAGTCACGCGCTTGGAGAACTGCTATTATATAGTTGAAATTTATAAAGTATTTAATATTTTGTTGATTCAGAATTAAATTTGAATATGTAAGATTGAAGGTGAAAATCCCGGGTCTTGAAGTTCCAAACTTCAGACCTACGAAGTTGGAGATTGCCAACCCTAACTTCGAATCCAAATATAAGAAGTTGGCGTATTGTTTGTCAGTTCGGACTTTAAGACATTTTAGATTTGGAGTTAGGTTTGTCAGTCCTAGTCTCATACTTATATGTCTGAAGTTTGAAGTTTGAACTACTAAATTTAAAACCTTAGATCCAAATATATAAACTAAGCATAATCTAGGTCTAATGTTTCAATGGAAGAATAAAACCCAGGTTGAATTTAAGATATTTTAGAATGAGAGCTCTTTGTGAGAACAATAGAGAAGTATTTGAAGTTAAAGTTATGTTTGAATATGAAAATATGCAATTTTCTGAGTTAAAACTTGAAAAACTCCTACAATCAGTTTTCTCTGAACTTCAAATTTGAAGTTGAACTAATAAGCCAATTTGATTAACAAACATTTATCGATGTATACAATTAAGCTTAAAATTAAATTATATATTTCATAACACCACCCCCCGGATATCCATAGATAATGTGTCTCGTTAAAACCTTACTAGAAAAAATCCAGTGGGAAAAAATTCTAGTGAAGAAAAAAGAGTACACATTTCTAATAATACATATTTTGGTTGCCTCATTAAAAATCTTACAAGAAAAACCCAGTGGGACAATATGGAAAAAAGAGTATAACGTGTATTAACTTCCCCAGATGAGAATTTCAGGCCAAATGATTGAGTCTCCGCATTCCAAAATTGCAGTTAGTAGAGACTTAGTGAACAAATCAGACATATTATCACTTGAACGAATTTCTTGCACGTTGATATCATCATTCTTTTGGAGCTCGTGTGTGAAGAAAAACTTTGGTGAAATGTGTTTTGTCCTATATGCTTTTATGAATCCTCTCTTCAATTGAGCAATGCATGCTGCATTATCTTCATAATATTGTGGGTATTTTGTCACATTTCAAACCACATTTTTCTCGAGTGAGATGTATCATTGACTTCAGTCACACAACTTGTTACACCCTGTAATTCCAGGATATGTTTATAAGAACGTACGTAAGAACTTAAAAATGTTAAGATTTGAGACTAGTAAAAATTTATCGGAATTATGAAATTGTCGGAAAACGAATATTGCGACGAATGGGAGGGCGATACGTGTCACCCCCTTAGTGGTCTTGGACGAAATGGACATGGCTAAAATGGTCCTTTGACCATAATTAAGATGAGCAAGTCTTGCTAGGCTTGAGCTTGAGATTTTTTACTTAGTCAAAGGGGCCACTTGGCTAGATTTTTAAATGGAAATTCATCCAAACCTCACAAATGTTCTAATCTTAACCCTCCATGTTGTTATATAGTCATCCTAAGTAGCAAGACAAGGCTCTTAACACTTAGAAAAAAATTGAAGAACTCTTGTTCTTGCTAGACAAGCTCTCGGGTTTGGGTCCTTCAACAAGGATAAAATTTTCGTTTTGTTGTCCAATAATCTCAACACTTTAAACCAAGATTCCTAAGGGTATTGTAAGGGTATCTCAATAGAAAGATCCCGGAAAAGTGTCGTTTTTGTATTAGTCGCAAGGTGAAAACCTAGTCACTTTCCTAGGTTTAGATTGGAAGATTAAATGAAAGTTGTTTGTGATCTTCTAAGGGCTTCAAGTGACGGATTGGATTGTCAAAGAGAGGCTCTAAGTTGCTAGGGAGCGACTTCGGATCTTGAAGTAGATTAAGGCTCACTAAGGTAACAATCTTGTTCTCTTAAGTGTTATAAGATTACATATTGTTGTAGCCTTACATTTTGACTAGCATGAAGTTTATGTATTAAATATTGATAAGTGTTATGGATATTTGAAGCCTAAAATCCGAAATGACATGTTGAGCCATTTGAAATTGAAATACAATTTGGTCGATAACTAGATGTTATCTACTTGAAGTTATAGTTGTTATAATCGATTGCGGCTTTATAACATGTTATACTAAACAACTTGTATTGAAAAAGGAATTGGAAAGGAAGATATGTTGTGACACCTTTTGGCCGAGAATGACATTGTCATTTGGACTAGTTTGATATCAATTGTGGGGCAAAATTTTACACGTCTTGTTAAGGCGTGTAATCCCCTTTGTATTGTTGAATTGTTGGGCCTTAAATGTGGCGTTTGGTTATTGATTTTCGGACCTTGAAAAAGGTGGAAAAGTATGTAGAAACAAAGGAAGTGATGTCTGGTTTTCCGTAGAATTTAGTGACTTTGCACTTGGAATATTCTACGTTTGAAGCTAGAAGTTAATAGGCATATTATGGTCATTATAGGTTGACATACTACGTACGGCGTATTGGACTTAGCAAGTGGATTGAACCGAAGAGGTATGTGGAACTTTCCTATCTCTTGAGCATGAGTAGTTATAAATGTATAGTACGGTAGACGTACGGGATTTAAATGAATTTAGTTTCATTTGATATCCTTGACTTGTTTTTAAAGGATAGAAATGCCTTGGTTTCAAAAGCATAAAGTTGGTTAATAACTTTATGGGAAGGAAAGAAAGAATGGTTTATTCTAATAAGGTAAACAAAGATTTCTTGACTTGAAAATGTATAGAATACTTGATTTGAAAAGTATTGATCCCTTGAGCTATTCTAAAGTTAAGAAACTTGATTACTAAAGTTAAGGGACTTGAAGTATTTTAAAAGTATATGATACTTGTTTCGTTTTAAAAGTATAAGTCCCTTGGATATAAGGAAGAATGTAATTGTCTAAGGTATAAAGCTAGTATAACGACTTTATGGGAAGTTGGTTATAATAGCTTTATGGAAAGTTAAAAGAGTGGTTTACTCTAAGTAATGTAAGTAATGATAAATGACTTGAATTAATGAAAGGCAAATTGATTTGAAGGCATCAATTGCTTAAGGTTTTAAAATAAAGAAGTCACTTGACTTAGAAGTCTATGAATGTATTTCTAAAAGGTATTGCGACTTGTCTTGAAAAGGAGATATGACTTGATACTACGGTTATTAGTATCTTGGGAGTTTTATATGAAAAAGAGTCATTTTAAAAGAGTAGAAGTACGTAGTACTTTGGGTTAAATTCCCGGATTTTTCTAATGACATGTTAGTGCCTTAAGTAAACTAAAATGAGAGTGTATATGAATAAGGCTAATAAGAAGTTAGGGGGATTTCTTAACTTACTTATGTTATGTATGCTAAGTCGGTAGTGTTTATGTTAGGTTATGATAAGCCAGTAGCGCTTATGTTATGTATGATAAGCCGGTAGTTCTTATGTTATGTATGATAGCCGGTTGTGCTAGATTATGTTATTCTTACGGGGTCATTCCCCGGGTTTGTGGCATTTGCATATTCCGTGGATTTGCTACCCATGATGCGAGGAATACCTCATGCGAGTCCGTAGGGCTTATGCGGGTGAAACAGTCCTATGCGGGGCGGACCAGTCCTATGCGAGGAAATTACCTCATGCGGATCCATACGACCTATGCGGGCGGATACATTCTATGCGATGAAGTTACCTCATGCGGGTCCATACGACCTTTGCGGGTGAAATAGTCCCAAGAGTAGGATTGCTTAATGATACTACGGGCGGGTGGCCCTATTTTGATCATGAGCCTCCTATTTTTATGCAGTAAAGTATACTCTTGTTTACTCTCATTGTTAGTAAGGCACAGTGTACTGTTAATTGAGTTATCATACATGTCTCCAGCTTTATTTTAGACTTATGATTCATTACAAGATTTCGGGCCACATATTTGGTACATGTTGTCGACCTTCTGGGCTGCGTTCATGCCGCAGGTAGAGTATACAGGTTGATGATCCTCATTCTTAGGATCACTGTTCAGCTGTTGGGAAGCTCCATTACCCCGGAGGCTTACCCTTGGTACAGATTCCTGGTATTGTCGGTTGTTGTACATTCAGGGGTATGGCGGGGTCCTGTCCCGTCATAGTTGTTATTCTTAGAGGTATGTAGTCATGTCTTGTGGATTGGGTTGTAAAGAAGAAAAAGATGTACTGTTTTATTATGTATATTTTACGGAAGGTGGCCTTATCGGCTAGCCTGTCGATATTTAATGTCTAAGTATTTTTATGAGTTATATATGTTCCGCTGCTATTCTCTGATGTATACCTGAAAGGGGTGCCCAGGTAGGGCACCAGTCACGGGCCCGGGGTCGGGTCGTGACACAACTTCTCGGCTTGCTTCATAAATTGTTATTATCCCAGCATGATTTGAAGAGGTCGCTACGATAGACTGCTTTTAGATCGCCAAGATATGGCAGCACCCCCACATATAAACACATAACCTGATTGAGATCTAGTTTTGTGTGGGTCAGATAAATACCCTGCATCGGCATAACCAATAAGATTGAGACTACAGTTGTTAGAATAAAATAAGCTCAAATTGACAGTCTCTTTTAGATACCGCAATATGTGTTTAATTTTGTTCCAGTATCTCCTTGTAAGAGTATACACTACTACAGATTTCAGCTTGCGTAACGCCACTTAGATAGCACTTTTGAAAAACGATATTTAAGTAACAGTTTGCATAGCGCTTTTTCAAATTTACAAATTAAAAAAAATCTAACAAAAAATACTTGCATAGCGCTTTTTGGAAATTTTAACTGAAGCGCTATGCAAGTTACTCCTTGCATAGCGCTTATTTAAAGCGCTATTAAAATTTGCGTTACCTAAGTAATTTATTAATATAATAATATAAATATTCCCACTTAGATAGCGCTTGTGGAAGCGCTATTGAAGTAAATGTATAGAAATATCCCCCAAGTCCAATACCAATTCCAAGCTCAAGATAGAAATATTAAAAATGCTCTATTTTCAGGCGAAATTCGCACGTGAACAGTGATTTCAGCGGTAGAATCACTGTTCCGGCGACGTCCTTTGTCCATCGGAGAAGAATCATACACCATTTGATTCGTCTTCACCTCCTCTTTCCATCCATACTAACCACATTGTTCGATTCAACCCATTCGATTTTAGCCTCGAACTTTCGGATAAAAAACTGCCACTTCGGCGATTCTCAAATTCCGGCGAGCTAAGGTTGAATCGACGTGGAGTGGGTCATACCATTGTGACCATCATTGTCTCCCCATCATTTTTATACTAACCCCGTTCGTCGATTCGTTCCTTACAGCCGCAATGTTCAGATAAAAAATGCGGAAACCCTAGCAGTCGCCTTTCGATTTTTCGGCCACCTGAGGTTCAATCGACAGTCTTGAGTAGTACCACTAGATTCGTCGTACCCACGCCGATATTTTGCACCCACTCTCAACCCTCAATTAATCCCCAATCGTCTGGTCAACTAAATTGGCCAACTGCCGGCAATAATGGTTGCGGCGGCTACTGGGCGACCTCTTCCTACCCTCATTCATCCTAACAACAACATTTCACCTGTTCAAAAACAAGCATTCTCAAAACTTCACTTTCTAAAATACCCATTGATTTCAGAGCTTCATTCAATCACACAACCAAACCTCCGAAGTGAATCGACGTTCGAAACGCGCCTCAGTTCACAATCATGGAGATGTTGTTGTTCCCCTTCCAGTATGCGATGCAATATTTCTAACTCCCGTCGTTTCATCATTGCTACTGTGTCGAACTAATCGATGTGATTCGATCAGGTTGTCTATATCCTTTTGTTTTAAATTTGTGCACCTTGCCCTATTTCGTGTACCCTTTATTTGAGCCTCGCCGACTATTGTTGGGTTGCTGCTATTATTTGCCTCGTCTGCTCCATTAAATTATAGCCAGTGCAAATGGAATATATTTTAATCTATATTGCGTATTGGTGAACTCTACATATTTGTCAATTGATAATTAATTAAGATTATCTGAAACATGTCTAAATAGATTACTCTTGTAACTTCCATGTGCTTTAGTCTCTTTATATAAAATAGGTTTTAATCTCATTAAAAATGAAATTTACAGCTTGTTGTTTTCCCTCTTTGTGTGTATAAACCACTATCCAACCTTTGGTAACCAACTGGGTGGTGTGTGTTTTTTAAAATCACAAGCTAAATTATATATACTTCTCCTAATCAATAGTTAGTGGGTAGTAAACATTGAATAAGAGGTCTAATCCCATATTTTCAAACTAAGCCGACGCGTTCCCCGGAAGTAACAACACCCAAAATTCAAAGAATTATGTGTGATTATGTGTGTACATTTATATGCCTATATCCAAAAAAATACAAATCTTTTTCTTGTTTTCTAAAACATCACTATAGTATTTTAAATAACAGACCGACCTCCAATCAAAATGTTACTAAGATCAAAGATATACGATTTACAATGTCGTGTTATCATCCCGATAAAGTAACAAACATTTTAATTCTAAAATAAAATCTTCACGTTCTCGTCTCATAAGATGGATAATATATGTTACTTTTAAGCTAACTACACGAGTTTAATATCTATCATAGTACGTTTATATAACTCTTCATTTTTTTTATTTCATGTTGTTGATCTTAAGTGTCTGAGTTGGTGATCTTAAGTGTAAAACTTATGTATGTTTGCTGGTTGGGATTGTTGTAGACCACTGCTGGACTAAAAATGTTGACTCTGCACCTGTCCTACTTGTTTAAGTGGTAAAGGCCATCCATATTAATATGTAAAGTCTTCTAGGCCATCTTGTATCATGAATGTTTATTAAGTTGCAGAATGAAACATATATCGGCATTACATACTTGCCCCTCTATGTTTTTGTTTTCTGCATATTTGTCCCTATTTGTCTTGTCTTCTAAAATGTGAAATGTCCTTCCTAGATCGTATTTGTCCTGAGTAATCTCCTTAAGTTGACATATAGTTTTGGCAGCTCCTTTACTTGGCGTCAGAATATTGAAGCTTGCCCATCTTGTTTAAGTTCTTTAACTAGTCTAACTATAATATCTGTTAGTTGATTATTGTCATTTGTATACTGCTTGTTCTCTATTAAAAACAGTAAGCTTCATAACCATTTCGTATACAGTCCTGAAATGTTTCCATATAACATAGATGTGATGTGTCTGACTTAAGAGACTATATATTGATGAAATTGTATTTTCTAAGTGGTCTACTTGTTCATTTTCTAGAACTTCATGTCTATAGGATTGATCATGTGCTTGAGTAAGTTTTTGCATACCTAATTGTAAGTTCAAATGATTTTGTGCAGCCTGAAATATGGATATAAATGATCTCCTGTGTGTTTTCTGAGCCTTAACGTCCTTACGAATTAATCACACACACATCAGCCTCCTCATCTATTCTACCACCGCCTTCCCCTTTGTATAACTAAATAGGCAAAATCATGGATTTTAGCTACAAGTTAAAGTTTGGCTCTTTCTTTTGACGTAAAGAAAAATAGTAACTAGTGGGCCAGCCACTTTACTTTGGACTGATTTATTCTTCCCTTAGATTTGAATCTATTTGTATGAGGTTATTTGTGTAAGTATGTTTATTTGTTGGACGTTTCTATTCTAACTATGTTTTTGTAACATCTATGTTTTGCAGTTTGTTCGTAGTTCACCACTCAAAGTTTATCCTACAAGAAAAATGAAGAATTTTTGAATTAATTGGGCAGACTACTTGTACAATCGATTCCTCAAAGAAAAGATGGAAGGTTGAAGCTATTAGTTAGTATTTTGATGTAATTGTTGACTATGTCGTATTGTTATTAGTTAATGATTGTAACCTACTAATGATTGAGATACTATTTTAAATATATTATTATGTTTTATGCTAATGATTATATTATATTATATTTTGAATGGGTATTCTTTTTGTTATCTTTTTGATATTTTATTTATTAGATGAAAAAACAGGGAAAAAAATAGGTACCAAAATAATAAATAAAAAGTCAAAAAAAAGAAGATAAAAAGCTTGCATAGCGCTTTTTTAAGCGCTATGCAAGCTAGTATCGTCAAAATATAAGTATAACTAGCATAGCGCTTTTTTTACGCTATGCAAGAAAAGCGTTATGGTAGTAGCCTGCTTGCATAGCGCTTTTTTAAGTGTTATCTAAGCTACCATAGCGATAGCTTGCATAGCGCTTAAAAAAAGCGTTATGCAAACGCTTTTCTGTAGTAGTGACAACTATATCTTGCTAACACATTAACTGAAAATGCTATGTTAGGCCTTGTGGTATTGACAAGATACATTAGTGCACCGACACTAAGATATGGTACTTCAGGACCAAGAATTTACTCATTCTTTTCTTGTGGTCGGAACAAATCTTTATTTACATCAAGTGATCTAACAACCATCAGAGTACTTAATGGAGGTGCTTCATCCATATAAAATTATTTCAACACTTTTTTTTGTATATATAAATTGATGGACAAAGATATCGTTTGTCAAATGTTCAATTTGTAAATCAATACATAATTTTTTCTTTTCAAGATATTCCTTTTTTAAATATTCAATCGCCTTTTTGAGCTCTGCAGAAGTTCCATTGAGGTTTATGTTGTCAACATATACAACAAATACTATAAACTCCGATATTATTTTCTTTATAAAAATACATGGGCAAATGACATCATTTGTATAGCCTTTCTTTAACAAATACTCACTAAGATAGTTATACCACATGCGTCCGGATTTCTTTAAACCATACAATGATCTTTGTAATCTGATTGAGTGCATTTCTCGAGACTTTGAACTACATGCTTCAGGCATCGTAAATCCTTCTGAAATTTTCATGTATGTTTCATTTACAAGTGTTCCATAGAAATAGGTTGTAACCACATCCATTAAATCCATCTCAAGTCTCTATTGGACAGCGAAACTAATGAGATAACGTAACGTTTTTCCCTTCATAACGGGTGAGTACGCCTCTTCATAATCGGTGCCAGACCTTTGTGAAAATCATTGTGAAACAAGGCGTGCCTTATATCTTTGTATCTCATTTTCTTTTCTTTTTTTTTCGTACAAAACCCCATTAAGCCAACAGGCTTAATACCATTAGGTGTTTGGACTACAGGTCTAAAAACTTTTTGTTTGGTAAGTGAGTTTAACTCTGATTGAATTGCCTCTTCTTTCTCGACATTCTTTGACATATTTGGGATTCAATATCTTTATTATCTTGCATAATTCTAGTTGAAACATTATAAGCAAAGAGATAATCCACATTTATTTCCAAGCGATTCAAATTAGTCCTAACATCACTTGGATTTATTGATATTTCTTCATTTTCTTGAGTTTGAGGCTCATTGATTTCTTCAAGAAGATCAGAATTGATCAAATTTTGCATTTCTTTATGAGATTCTTTCTTAGTGTCATCTTGACCATTTATTTTTCTTTTTTTAGGATTTCGATCCTTAGAACCCAATGATCTACCACGCTTCAGGCGTGCTTTGAATTTATTTGCTATGACACTAGTAAATGGTCCTACAGGGACATCAATCTGAATTAGGTCATTCTCTACAGGGATATGTAATTTGGTAATCTCTTTCAAATCTGTAAATGCGTTTGACATTTGATTTGCTTTTTTTTGCAAGTGAATAATCTTTTGGACCTCTTGCTCACAAATAGAAGCGTGTGGATCAAGATGAGAAAATGATGAACTATTCCACAAAATTTCCCTTTTATTTCATTATTCTCTCCCCCTAATTTTGGGAAAATTGTCTCATCAAATCGACAATCAGCAAATCGAGCAATGAACATATCTCATGTTAATGGTTTAAGATAACAAATACTGGAGGAGGATTCAAACCCAATATATATTCCTAGTCTTCCTTGGGGGCCATCTTGACATAATGTGGTGGCGCTACAGGAACATATACGGCGCATCCAAAAATTCTTAGATGAGATATATTAGGTTCTTGACCCAAAATCAATTGCAACAGAGAAAATTTATGATAATTTATCGGTCTGAGACGAACAAGTATTGCTGTATGCAAAATAGCATGACCCCAAATAGACGTGGGGAATCTTGTTTTTATAAGTAAATGTCTTGCTATCAACTGTATATGTTTAATTAATGACTCTACAAGGCCATTTTGAGTGTGAACATGAGCTAGAGGATGTTCAACTTTTACCCCAATGATAAACAATTTGGGATGAAAACTCTGTAGCATTATCAAGGCGAATAGACTTTATCAGATTATCAGGAAATTGTGCCCATAATCGAATTATTTGTGCCAGTAATTTTGCAAACGTCAGGTTGCGAGATGACAGTAGGCACACATGAGACCATCTAGAAGAAACATCTATTAGGACCATAAAATATCTAAATGATCCACTAGGTGGGTGAATAGGTCCACAAATATCTCCATGCATACGTTCTAAATATTCAGGGGATTCAAACCCAACCTTTGTAGGTGATGGCCTAATAATTAACTTGCCTTGATAACAAGAAGGGAAAGAAAATTCATTGTTTAAAAGAATCTTCAGGTTCTTTAATGGATGTCCATTTGAATTTTCTATAATTGTCTCATCATTATAGATTCAGGGTATCCCAGTTGATCATGCCAAAGTAAAAACATATTGGAGTCAGTAAATATCTGATTTACGACAGAGTGTGCCTCAATCGCACCAATTTTTGTCCAATATAAGCCAGAAGACAAGGCAAGAAACTTTTCTATAATAACTTTCTGGCCAGAGACATCCTTGGTAATACCAATATATTCAAGATTCATCTCATCCATTATTTTAATATGGTATCCATTTTGACATATATCTTTAAAATTTAATAAGTTCTTTCGGGATTTAGGAGAGAACATAGCATCGTTTATAATGAGTTTCGTTCCATTAGGAAAAATTATGGTGGCTCTTCCGGAGACTTCAATCAAGTTGGTACTACCAGAAATGGTATTAACATTTGCCTTACCCATAAGTAGATGAGAAAAATATTTCTTGTCTTTGAATATCGTATGTGTAGTAGCAGAATCAATCAAACAAATATCTTCATAATTGAATTTTAATCCAAACTTGCTTTGAGAATTATCCATATCTTCAAATAGAATGACATACACAAAGTAAAATTAATACACATTAAATAATAGTAATGTCATAAAATACAAAGTGAAAACTAAGTAATATAACGAAGCAATCCTTACTGAATGAACTATATATATTACTGAATGAACATAGAAAGATTTTAATTGATGTCAGTGCATATGGAGGTTTAAAAAAATGCAGCATCCTTTTTATGTAACAATAGTTTACCTAATAGCGTTTCCTATCAGTTATCTTCCTGGTTAAACCTGGACATCACTTTTATTACTAGAAGAAAATATAAAGTTTACCTAATTCTGAATGCAATGTGAAATTAGAGAAGAAAATGAGAAGTTATGGTTTACAGTTCCATGAAGGTTTATGGTGATTATGTCTTATCGGAATGGTATAAATGAGTGCTCTTTCTAAGGAAACTTTATAAGTTTCTTCATCATCTCTTCTTTACCTTAGCCTAAAAATAAAATTCTTTATCATATTTTCGATGAATATTTTCATTTATACATAGATGCCTCTTTCTTCGTCCGAATGTTTTTTAGTAAACGAGAAAACTAACATCAATATTAAATAATATTCAAACCAAACAGAATGATTAAAGTATATTAATGACAAACTATAACAATATAACTGGATCTAGATTAATCAAATACTAATTGAAAGATTAGCAATCACATAAACAACTATTTGTTTACAATCACAATGTGATCGACTAGATTTGATAAAAGAAATTGAGAGAGGAGTGAATATGAAGAAGACGAGAGAGAGCTTTTGGGGAGCAAAATACGCCGCTCTTCTATTTTGTATATTATACTCTCTAAAATGTAAAATATAAAGTATATCTTCTATTTATACTACTAGCTTTGCATTGCTACCCTATAGCCACTCTTACAGATATGACCACTAATAAACAACACACTAATGAAAGAAAGGAAACAACTAAAAACAGGAAGTAAGTACATAAGTTAGTGTATACTTAGGGGACATCTGTATCTTCAACACGCCCCCTCAAACTAGGAACTAAAACAATTTTTTTAGTCCTAGATTGAACAATTTATATAATCATGACGGCAAGCAAATTCATGAATGTAATAGCAGAAGTGTCTTCTTTAGGGTAAAATCGACATGCAGAAACAATTTTGTTTTGCCTTCTTTTATATACAGGGGAAGATTCTGATGTTCTGTCCCCTGAATGAATTCTCGACAACCATCAACCATAACAACAACACCCGCACGATCCATTGCAGTCGTATCTGCAGAAGGACCAACAAATATCAAAAAAAAAAACTTTACCACTAGAAACAACCAGCAACAACGGCAGCATTTGCAGCAGCAACACCTGTTGTACCAAGGCAACAGCTTTAATAGTTTCTGTATAATTCTCTGTGTAAATTCCTTGATCATCTCTGTACTACTTCTCTTTAAAAGTACTACTACTCTTTAAAACTTCATCTGGAAGAATGATCCCTCCTTTATTAATTTTCAATTTCTTTAAAGCTGTTAAACTCATTGAGGCTAGTTGGTATGATCCAACTTCCTCTTCTTAATTCCACCTCTTATGGGAATAAAAAGAGCAACAAGTACAGTGCAACTAAACAGGCACCATATCTAGTACCATGCTTAGCAGCTTCGACTCAAAGAATAATCGCAGCATCAAGAATAACCGTAGGAAAGAACGGTAATAACTAAGACGATTCTTTGCATTATCTTTATGTCCTTCAAATGCTGCACCAACATCAGCAACAACAGCTGGTTCGACAGTAGGAGTGACCAGATATTCCTACTGATTGCATCATTCTTAACAGCAGTAGACAACATTCTTGTAAGAGTTCTTCACAAAGCTCCAGCCATTCACATCACAAATATATAAATGTCCCTAGCTACACAATAGATCAAAGTCGAAAGACTACAAATCACTTCATATTTCTGTACTTCATCGTGTTAGTGAAGTAGACACAAGGTATCTCGCAAACTGAAACCATACATCAGTATTCCACAATTTTACAAAAAAGGAAGCCAAAGCTTTTCAATTCCTGATTTTCAGAGTCCATAATAGCAACACCAATATCAAAAATAGTGGCATCAATGACGACACCTGAATCTTTCTCGAGGTAAGCGAGGACATCATATGCTCGACAACAATTTCAGTCGGTGTAGTAGCACGACAGCAATAACAAATACCCTGAAATCATCCTGCAGAAATAGAACATCACCAAATAATATTCTCCAAGTTCCAAAGACATAGCCATCAACTCAGATTTAAGTTTTTTCCCATTTTCGTAAACACAACAAAGAAGAAATTGAACATCGAAATTGAATCGATTCATCTTGACGAGAACCCTCGTTCTCTAGTCTCATCGCACTAGAGAATCTCTCGATTCTCTCTATGAATTTGTTCTCAACCAAAGACCACAGACTACAATTTTGATTCTCAACCAAAGACCATCGGTAATTTGATAAGCGGCAAGAACCCCTCGTTCTCTAGTCATTCGTACTAGAGAATCTCTCGATTCTCATCACGCAAGCTATTCTTTGAATTGAGCTTCAACTCATATTTTCGGCGATCTTCGACGTCGCAATGACAGTCAAAGACGGAGTGTATCCGCACAAACCGATAACATCTCCATACGACTCGATCGACAAATGCGATAAAAGAAATTACCTCAATCTTCGATTCTTTGTATTCGTAAAAATTGCAATCGCGATTTTATTTTTCAATTTTCAATTTTCTATTGCTGCGAGTGTTGCTGCTGATTTCTCTGTTTTTCCTAATTTTCCAGAGGAAATTGCTATCGATTTTTTGATTCTAATTTTCCAGAAGAAATCGCAATTGTGATTGAATATTCTAATTCCTCAATTTCGATTTCGATCCTTCTTATTTCCAGAAAATTGCAACGAATTGTAGATTTTCTTAGACTGGCCAAGGTTCTAAGTTGGGTTGTACTCCTAATTGATCTTCGATCTTATATGTATTGTATCCTTACATATCGATCTTCAATTTTGTGGAATCGAACTCAATTTCGATTTTCTTCTCCTTCGTTCCTACTGTCTGTGATTCTAATAGAAATTACTCCAATATTGGATCGATACATCCGATCTTTGATACCATGTTAACAATCACAGTGTGATCGACTAGATTTGATAAAAGGAATTGAGGGAGGAGTGAATATGAAGAAGACGAGAGAGAGCTTTTGGGGAGCAAACTACGCTGCTCTTCTATTTTGTATATTATACTCTCTAAAATGTAAAATACAAAGTATATCCTCTATTTATACTACTAGCTTTGCATTGCTAACCTCCACTCTTACAGATATGACCACTAATAAACAACACACTAATGAAAGAAAGAAAACAACTAAAAACAGGAAGTAAGTATATAAGTGTGTATACTTAGTGTATACTTAGGGGACATCTGTATCTTCAACACTATTGTTATATGATCTTTTATTCATTGATTATTGTGACTAGCAAAAATAAAAACAAACAACTTAATCAACCACAAAACCATCACCAATCAGATCTATCTTTCCTTCAGGGTGCTCAAAGAAATCCGCTACATCCAAGTGTGTGATGTCAAATTGATTTTCACAGATAAATTTTGCTTCGGAATTTTTCTATTTCTTTTTAATTGATGTTTGATAAATCTCAATCAAGTGCTTGACCGTACGATAGGCACGTGCCCAGTGTCCACTTTCACCATATCGATAACATTTGCTTTTTAAGCCACATGCTTCTGGCACTTCATGTCTCTCATCCCTCTTTTTCCCATCTAGTAGTGATTTTTCTTTGATGAATGATGTTACCAAGGAAATAGTTCCTTCCTTGACCATTATCATGACCACGACCGCTGTCACGGCCACTGTCATGACCACGGTCACTATCACGACCACGATCACGATCATGACTGGAGTCATGACGTTTTCCACACCTAGAGTAGTGGACATACATCTCATTCACTTTGGGGAGTTGTGCAGCGCCAATAGGTCGATTCTCATTATTTTTCATCAGCAAATCGTTATTTTGTTCAGCCACTAGAAAGTGTAAAATCAAATCACAATACTTTGTGAAACCTTTCTCTCAATATTGCTGCTGCAGGAGCACATTCAAGACATGAAGGGGGAGAACGTCTTTTCCAGCATATCAGAATCACTAATCTTTTCTCCACATAGTGTCAATATAGAAGTAATTCTGAACATCTCAGAATTATACTTCATAACTGACTTGAAATCTTGTAGCCTTAGATTGATCTATTCGTGTCGTGCTGTTGGGAGGAGGCCCATCTTCATGTGGGCATACCCTTCCTTCACATTTTTCATAAAACGAGCGGATTCTTAATAGTAAGATATTCAATCTTCAGGGCCTCATCAAGGTGATGGCTCATGGATATCATAATTGTTACACCCCGAAATTCCAGGATATGTTTATAAGGAACGTACATAAGAACTAAAAAATGTTAAGATTTGAGACGAGTAAAAATTTATCGGAATTATGAAAATGTCGAAAAACGAAGTATTGCGACGAGCGGGAGGGCGATACGTGTCACCCCCCTTACTTGGTCTTGGACGAAATATACATGGGTAAAGTGGTCATTTGACCAATGCTAGGATGAACAAGTCTTGCAAAGACTTAAGCTTGACATTGTTGACTAAAGTCCGCGGCCACTGGCTTGATCCTTGTGAAACTCATCTAGGCCACCCATTTGTTCTAATCTTAACCCTCCATAGTGTTATATATATGTACTAGTAGCAAGACAAGTTCTACACTTAAATAAATTTTCAAGAAATTGGAAGAGCTCATTGAGAGGCTCTCGGGTTGGGCATCCTTTAGGAGAGAAAAATTTGTGTTTGTTGTCCAATAAGCTCCATACTTTAAACCAAGGTACCTAAGGGTATTGTAAGTGTATCTCAATAGAAATATCCCAGAAAAGTGGCGTTTTCGTATTAGTCGCAAGGCGGAAACTTAAGGAGTTCTTCAACTTTGAAGTTGGAACTTGAAGAGGAGTTCTTCATAAGCTTCTAAGGGTTGCTTGGAGTGGATTGGAACGTCGAAAATAGGAGCTAAAGTTGCTAAGGATCGACTTGTAATCTTGGATCATATTTGGGCTAAATGAGGTATAATCTTCATCTTACTTTAGTAATTAAAGATTCCATGTTATGATAAGTTATAAGTGATCATGTGATGTGTGTTATGAAGATTGATAAGTGTTATGGAAGTTTAGAAGCTCAAATTCGAAAATGACATGTTGAGTCATTTGAAATTGAATTACAATTTGGTCGTTAATTAGAATCGTCGCATATTACCTACTTGAAGATTGTAGTAGTTATAATCAATTGCGGCTTGATAACATGTTATACTAAACAACTTGAATTGAAAAGGAAATTGGAAAGGTTGATATGTTTATACACCTTTGGCCGAATTGACATTGTATTTTTGGACTAGTTTGATATAATTGTGGGGCGAAATTTTACACGTCTTGTAGGCATGTAATCCCCTATTGTTAACTTCATTGTTGAGCCTTAAATGTGGCGTGTTTGGTTATTGAATTCGGCCTTGAAAAATGTGGCAAAGTATGTAGAAACAAAGGAAGTGCTGTCCGATTTTCCGTAGAATTTAGTGACTTTGCACTTGGAATAAACTACGTTTGAAGTAAGAAGTTAATAGACGTATTATGGTCATTATAGGTTGACATACTACGTACGGCATATTGGACTTGGCAAGTGGATTGAACCGAAGAGGTATGTGGAACATTCATATCTCTTGAGCATGAATAGTTGTAAATATATAGTACGGTAGATGTACGAGATTTTGACAATCTAGGCCATTTGATATCCTTGGCTTATTTTAAGAATGTCCAAGTTGGTTGAGTTAGGGAATTAACTCACTTGTTTAAAAATATTAAGGATATCTTGGTTTCTAAAAGTTAAGGGACTTGAAGTATTTTAAAAGTATATGATACTTGTTTCGTTTTAAAAGTATAAGTCCCTTGGATATAAGGAATAATGTATTTGTCTAAAGTATAAAGCTAGTATAACGACTTTATGGGAAGTTGGTTATAATAGCTTTATGGAAAGTTAAAAAGAGTGGTTTACTCTAAGTAATTTAAGTATGATAAATGACTTGAAATAATGAAAGGCAAATCGATTTAAAGGCATCAATTGCTTAAAGTTTTAAAAGAAAGAAGTCACTTGATTTAGAAGCCTATAAATGTATTTCTAAAAGGTATTGTGACTTGTCTTGAAAGTAGTTATGACTTGATACTACGGTTATTAGTATCTTGGAAGTTTTATATGAAAAAGAGTCATTTTAAAGAAATAGAAGTACGTATTACTTTGGGTTAAATTCCCGAATTTTATAATGACATGTTAGTGCCTTAAGTAAACTAAAATGAGAGTGTATATGAATAAGACTAATAAGAAGTTAGGGGGATTTCTTAACTTGCTTATGTAATGTATGATAAGCCGGTAGTGCTTATGTTATGTATGATAAGTCGGTAGTACTTATGTTATGTATGATAGCCGTTTGTGCTAGTGATATATTGTGCATTACGGGGTCATTCCCCGGGTTTGTGGCATTTGCATATTCCGTGGATTTGCTACCCATGATGCGAGAATACCTCACGCGGTCCGGAAAGGGCTTATGCGGGTGAAATAGTCTCATGCGGGCGGACCACCCTATGCGAGGAATACCTTACGCGTCTACACGACCTACGCGCGAATACGCCTATGCGAGGAATACCTCACGCGGTCTACACGACTTACGCGCGGATACGCCTATGCGAGGAATACCTCATGCGGTCCATACGACCTTGCGGGTGAAATAGTCTCGTAAGTAGGATTGCTTAATGATATCTGCTGGCGGCCCTGCTTTGATCATGAGCCTCCTATTTTTATGCAGTAAAGTATACTCTTGTTTACTCTCATTGTTAGTAAGACACAGTGTACTGTTATTTGAGTTATCACACATGTCTCCAGCTTTATTTTAGACTTATGATTTCACTACAGTACTTTCAGTTTCACATATTTGGTACATGTTGTACTGACCTCTTTCGGGGGGCTGCGTTCATGCCGCAGGTAGAGTATACAGGTTGCTGATCCTCACTCTTAGGATCACTGTTCAGCTGTTGAGAAACTCCTTTACTTCGGAGGCTTATCCCTGGTATTGTCGATTGTTGTACATTCAGGGGTATGGCGGGGCCCTGTCCCGCCACAGTTGTTATTCTTAGAGGTCTGTAGTCACATTTGTGGAGTGGGTTTGTAAGAACAGAGAGGTACTGTTTTAATTTTGTATTATGTATATGATACGGAAGGTGGTCTTATCAGCTAGCCTGTGATGTCTATTGTCTAAGTATGATTTTTATTTTATGAGTTGTGTATGTTCCGCTGCTATTCTCTGATGTATACCTGAGAGGGGTGCCCAGGTAGGGCACCAGTCGCGGGCCCGGGGTCGGGTCGTGACAAAAGTGGTATCAGAGCAGTTAGTCCTCGGAAAGTGTCTACAGACCGTGTCTAGTAGAGTCTTGATTATCGGTGTGTTGTGCACCACATCTATAATCAGGAGGCTGCAGGACATTTAAGATTGGTTTCCATTCTTCTCACTCTTAGATCGTGCGATAGAGCTGTGTGGTTAGGGTCGTCTCTCCCTAACAAGTTATGTTGTTTGCAGCTACGAGAAAGGCAACAGTGACCCATGAAAGATGATGTGGAATGCGTATCCAGGTAGGTAATGTTTGTAGTATAATTGGTAGTGTGACATACAACTATACGGATTTATGTATGAGGGTCGGACGCGTGTTGCCTAGAATGGTTTTAGGTTACCAGGATTTGGTAAGGACTAAATAAATACCGGGAAGGTAGGAGCAGTTAATGGACTCTCAGTAAGGTTTTACGTACTAATTTGAGATAATTAGGAGATGATGAGTTGTCTGAGAAGGTAATGGACACTTAAGAGGTTATAATTAAGGGACTTAATGGAAGACAATGTTAGTAACTTAAGCTACGTAGTATGATTAAGAAAATGGTACGGATGAGACCCGTATGGAGTAAGTATGGTTGTTGTGGTCAAGACAACACGATTATGGTATTACGAGGAGTTTTTGTACCCGTTTACGGGGGGACTGATAAGGTAGGCGTGGAGCATGGAAATTGCGAGCCTAAAAATATTGATAACCGCCGAGACCTTAGGTATATAAGGCCTTCTCGAATAGTAAAAAGTTAAGTCAGACCAAGGATAAGAGTTAAGTACGACGTCGAGTCGGGGTGAGGACCTATTAAGGGTCGCCCCATAGACTGTAATGGAATGGGATCAGTTGGTAGTAGTCCCGCTGCGTGACAGGGTCACGAGGGTGCAAGGCCCGAGTCTAGTCAATCGTTTTACGGGTTCGTGGACGCATTCCACCGGAACCAGGTTGTGAGAGCCGGAAATGGCCTTATGTTGTTTAGAATGAGTAACTCCAAAGATTGGAGGCCCGAATCACTATGAAGGCTATGTACGTACGCTAGAATAAGTTTGGAAGTACGGGAAGAGTACGACCAGTAAGAAAGAGAGCAACCAAGTGTAAAGAAATGGAGCCTGAATCCATGAGGACCTTTCGAGGTGACTACACCCGTGAGTGTTGGGTGGTAGCTGAGTGGGTAGATAATAGTTGCCGGTAACGATACGTTGGACCACAGCGCACCTAGAAAAGCTGTTATGATGCATATCGAGGTCATTATGAGTACAGCTAGTTGGCCTCTTGATATGCCAACGTGGACTACAGAGAGAGATTCGGTACGCTTTCCTGGCAGTTTATCGAGTGAAAAGGAAGAGAAGTGGTTGTAACCAGTGAATTATCCTTCCTTCTTTGGCATAGTTGATTTTAATAAGTCTGTGTGACTTGTTCATTGGGGTAAATTAATGCAGAAGGTAATTAATACTGGAATTTGAAGGAATTTTATGTTAAGTGCCCTTGGAGGTACTTGGAGTTGGTTTGGTGTGGCGGTCAGGGCCACGACCTTCCGGATAAGTTCAGGATAGCGCGCAAGCAAGATTAAGATAAGTACGAGTGTTGCCTGTGGAAAACAGAAGACATCTTTAGTAGGTTTTGAAAATCTACACAATTTTTAAGGCGGTGCGTGATGATTAGATATTTACTGGACCGCAAGAGGACCCTGTGATTAGGGTTGTGACTCCAAGGAAAGTTTATTTAATGGAGATAAGTTCTCTCCCCCACGTAAGGACAGTTTTACGTATTATGGGGTTATGTGTACCCATGTTGTTAGACGAAGGATAGGAGACTGGCAAGGTCTTCAGTATCGTCATGTCATAGGTTACAGTTTTAGATAACCGTGGGAAAAGTATTGTGTTGGGGTGATTAAGAACGACGTTACGAAGTGATCGAGGAAGTGTCGTAAGGATAAAAAAAATGCAGGTAGTACGCATGTATGAAACTGTACGATTACGGATCAACATAGAAATACTTTTGCTAATAATAAACATAAGGTAAGGTTATGACCAGAATGATAAAAAGAGAATACAACTATGGTTATGTAAGTTACACGAGATATGATTACCCCAGATTAGTGTTAAGACCATTAGTGTTTATTGGGCAGTAAGAACACCTCGAGAAAAGGTAGTAGCATCTGTACTTACGAGAAAGATAGTAAGAAAATACGGAGGGGTAAGGGACCCCAGGACAACTTGAAATAACTTATACAGGAAAGACGAGTAGACACTCGAACGATAAGAAATCTTGACAAGTCATTGGATTATGTAATACCATGAATGGAGGTTGAACACCTGACTATAGGCTCTACAAACTGGGAAAGGAAAATCGGGTTACTACTTGACGAGATCAAGGAAATCTCCCCCCCCCCTAAATTGTGATTGACAGGAAGTCTTAGCCATGTGGCAAGCAAAGGGATCAAATCTAAGTTAGTGACCAAGTTGAGTTGCAACAGAGAAAGGGAAACAAGAATCATAATTGAGATTAAGGGTGCCCGAATATTTCGCAGGTTTGAGGAAGACTTCCAGTTATTGGAAAATAAGTTGACCACGACTACAGTTCTAACCCCCTCTGAGAGACTAGGAGGTTAGGTTATTATGGTAATATTTTGAGTATTTGGCTGGGTTGCGTGCTGACACAACACGATAAGGTTAGAGCCTATGTTTTCCCGGCGGTTAGGGAAACATGAAAGGAATTACGCTACTCACGACGGCAGTTAATCGTATCTTGAAAATTTGGAGGCATTCCTTATATAGACTTCATGTGGATATTTGTGCAGGACACAAGAGCCTCCGGTATATCTTCAGACAGAGGTAGCTGAATTTGCGACAGAGACGGTAGTTAGAGTTACTCAAGGATTGTGATATCGATATCCTATACCGCCCGGGGAAAGCCGAGACGGTTGCAGACGATCTTAGTCGTGGATTTATGGGTAGTCTGCCAGATGGGCAGCCAGATAGACAAGACGTGGTCCGTGAGATTCATCAGCTACCGAGCCGAGGGGTTCGATTATTTGTTTCCAATGTGAATGAAGTTTGGATCCGAGAGGTTGCCGAGTCTTTCTTCGTCGAGGAGGTAAATAGGCGACAATATGAGGATTCAGCTTTAGTATGTGGTCGAGATACGGCTCTCCGAGAAGAGAAGAGCCTGTTTGAGTAGCACCGGATGGGGTGCTGTGATACGAGGATGAATTGTGTGTACCCGGTACTGCAGGACTTGTCAGCAGGTTTTAGGGGAGGCACGCAGTGCTTATTGCTCTAATGGTTCGGGGTCGGCTAAGTTGTGTCGCGACCTCAGATGTTTGTATTGGTAAGATGGCCTGAAGAGGGACGTAGCAGAGTTGTTGCTTAATGTCCGAATTAGTAGCAGGTCAAGGTTGAACACCAGGAGCCCAGTGGCTATTACAGGCTATTTAAATCCCGACTTAGATATGGGAGGTGATTAATATGGATCTTGTTACAGGGTGACATCGTACTCAGAGGAAGTGTGACTCCCTGGGGGTCATGGTAAATAGGCTGGCGAAACCAGCCGTGCTTTTTCGGTTAGGACCACTTACTCGACTGAGGATTATGCTAGCTTATATAGCAGGGAGATTGTGAGACTGCACGGGGTTCCTACTTTTATGATGTCGCATGATGAGCTCACATGTACCGACTGGAGGTTTTTCCAGAAGGTATTAGGGACACATGTGAGTTTCAGTGTGATATTTCACCCTCAGACCGACGGAAAGGAAGAGCATACTATCCAGGAACTTGAGGATAGGTGTCGGGCCTGTGTTCTTGATTTCAGAGATTGTCGGGAGGGTTATTTGCCTCTTGTTGAGTTACGTACGATATGTATACCCTTCCAAAGATTCGGATGGCCCTGTATGAGGCCTTGTATGTAAGGAAGTATAGATCGCCGGTTGGTTGGTTCGACGTAGGCGAGGTTCAGCTATTTAGTCCAGACTTAATTCAGCGGGCTGTGGATAAGGCGAAGCTTATCCGGGAAAGATTATTGTAAGCTCAGAGTCGATAAAAGCTCTATGCAGATAACCGACGTTGACACATGGGGTTCAGGTTGACAGTTTAGTATGAGTATTGTTTTGTGGCCTCGTGTGGTATTATTGGTATGTAGGGGTTGTAAGGAGACTAGGTCGCTATCTTTAAGTTTGACTCCCAAAAAAACATTCGGGGACGAATGTTTCTAAGGGGGGAAGAATGTTACATCCCGGAATTCCAGGATATGTTTATAAGGAACGTACATAAGAACTAAAAAATGTTAAGATTTGAGACGAGTAAAAATTTATCGGAATTATGGAAATGTCGGAAAACGAAGTATTGCGACGAGCGGGAGGGCGACACGTGTCACCCCCTTACTTGGTCTTGGACGAAATATACATGGGTAAAGTGGTCATTTGACCAATGTTAGGATGAACAAGTCTTGCAAAGACTTAAGCTTGACATTGTTGACTAAAGTCCAAGGGCCACTTGGGCTTGATCCTTGTGAAACTCATCTAGGCCACCCATTTGTTCTAATCTTAACCCTCCATAGTATTATATATAAGTACTAGTAGCAAGACAAGTTCTACACTTAAATAAATCTTCAAGAAATTGGAAGAGCTCATTGAGAGGCTCTCGGGTTGGGCATCCTTTAAGAGAGAAAAATTTGTGTTTGTTGTCCAATAAGCTCCATACTTTAAACCAAGGTACCTAAGGGTATTATAAGTGTATCTCAATAGAAAGATCCCAGAAAAGTGGCGTTTTCGTATTAGTCGCAAGGCGGAAACTTAAGGAGTTCTTCAACTTTGAAGTTGGAACTTGAAGAGGAGTTCTTCATAAGCTTCTAAGGGTTGCTTGGAGTGGATTGGAACGTCGAAAAGAGGAGCTAAAGTTGCTAAGGATCGACTTGTAATCTTGGATCATATTTGGGCTAAATGAGGTATAATCTTCATCTTACTTTAGTAATTAAAGATTCCATGTTATGATAAGTTATAAGTGATCATGTGATGTGTGTTATGAAGATTGATAAGTGTTATGGAAGTTTAGAAGCTCAAATCCGAAAATGACATGTTGAGTCATTTGAAATTGAATTACAATTTGGTCGTTAATTAGAATCGTCGCATATTACCTACTTGAAGATTGTAGTAGTTATAATCAATTGCGGCTTGATAACATGTTATACTAAACAACTTGAATTGAAAAGGAAATTGGAAAGGTTGATATGTTGATACACCTTTGGCCGAATTGACATTGTATTTTTGGACTAGTTTGATATAATTGTGGGGCGAAATTTTACACGTCTTGTAGGCATGTAATCCCCTATTGTTAACTTCATTGTTGAGCCTTAAATGTGGCGTGTTTGGTTATTGAATTCGGCCTTGAAAAAATTGGCAAAGTATGTAGAAACAAAGGAAGTGTTGTCCGATTTTCCGTAGAATTTAGTGACTTTGCACTTGGAATATTCTACGTTTGAAGTAAGAAGTTAATAGACGTATTATGGTCATTACAGGTTGACATACTACGTACGGCATATTGGACTTGGCAAGTGGATTGAACCGAAGAGGTATGTGGAACTTTCCTATCTCTTGAGCATGAATAGTTGTAAATATATAGTACGGTAGACGTACGAGATTTTGACAATCTAGTCCATTTGATATCCTTGGCTTATTTTAAGAATGTCCAAGTTGGTTGAGTTAGGGAATTAACTCACTTGTTTAAAAATATTAAGGATATCTTGGTTTCTAAAAGTTAAGGGACTTGAAGTATTTTAAAAAAGTATAAAGCTAGTTTAACGACTTTATGGGAAGTTGGTTATAATAGCTTTATGGAAAGTTAAAAAGAGTGGTCTACTCTAAGTAATTTAAGTATGATAAATGACTTGAAATAATGAAAGGCAAATCGATTTAAAGGCATCAATTGCTTAAAGTTTTAAAAGAAAGAAGTCACTTGATTTAGAAGCCTATAAATGTATTTCTAAAAGGTATTGTGACTTGTCTTGAAAGTAGTTATGACTTGATACTACGGTTATTAGTATCTTGGAAGTTTTATATGAAAAAGAGTCATTTTAAAGAAATAGAAGTACGTAGTACTTTGGGTTAAGTTCCCGGATTTTATAATGACATGTTAGTGCCTTAAGTAAACTAAAATGAGAGTGTATATGAATAATACTAATAAGAAGTTAGGGGGATTTCTTAACTTGCTTATGTAATGTATGATAAGCCGGTAGTGCTTATGTTATGTATGATAAGCCGGTAGTGTTTATGTTATGTATGATAGCCGTTTGTGCTAGTGATATATTATGCATTACGGGGTCATTCCCCGGGTTTGTGGCATTTGCATATTCCGTGGATTTGCTATCCATAATGCGAGGAATACCTCATGCGGGTCCGAAAGGGCTTATGCGGGTGAAATAGTCCCATGCGGGGCGGACCAGTCCTATGCGAGGAATACCTCATGCGGGTCTACACGACCTATGCGGGCGGATACAGTCTATGCGAGGAATACCTCATGCGGGTCTACACGACCTATGCGGGCGGATACAGTCTATGCGAGGAATACCTCATGCGGGTCCATACGATCTTTGCGGGTGAAATAGTCCCAGGAGTAGGATTGTTTAATGATACTGTGGGCGGGTGGCCCTGCTTTGATCATAAGCCTCCTATTTTTATGCAGTAAAGTATACTCTTGTTTACTCTCATTGTTAGTAAGGCACAGTGTACTGTTATTTGAGTTATCATACATGTCTCCAGCTTTATTTTAGACTTATGATTTCACTACGATTTCGCCACATATTTGGTACATGTTGTACTGACCTCCTTCGGGGGGCTGCGTTCATGCCGCAGGTAGAGTATACAGGTTGCTGATCCCCACTCTTAGGATCACTGTTCATCTGTTGAGAAACTCCTTTACTTCGGAGGCTTATCCCTGGTATTGTCGGTTGTTGTACATTCAGGGGTATGGCGGGGCCCTGTCCCGCCACAGTTGTTATTCTTAGAGGTTTGTAGTCACATTTGTGGAGTGGGTTTGTAAGAACAGAGAGGTACTGTTTTAATTTTGTATTATGTATATGATACGGAAGGTGGACTTATCGGCTAGCCTGTGATGTCTATTGTCTAAGTATGATTTTTATTTTATGAGTTGTGTATGTTCCGCTGCTATTCTCTGATGTATACCTGAGAGGGGTGCCCAGGTAGGGCACCAGTCGCGGGTCCGGGGTCGGGTCGTGACAATAACCTTAGTGTTTTCTTGGTTGGATGCTTTATTATTATCTTTAATGGTGTCTCCAAGACCCATATCATCCATATGTATTTCAGCATCTAGCATCCATGGGTAGTTCTTGCCCGAAATATCGAGGGCAACGAACTCATGTTTTGTAAGGTTAGCCATAAAATAGAGAGAATAAAAATAGTACCTTAGCCTCTGAAAAATTCTTGAGTCGGTATACTCTTAGCACGTGTTATAAATTGATAGATGTATAATACAAGAAATGTAGAAAAAGATCTAGAGATGAGGGATAAAACTTTCTTCTTATTTCAAGTGTATACCAGTGTCTATTCAAATGTGAATAACATCTCAATTTATAGATTGAAACCACCCAAAAGATTATAAATATTAAGTGCCTAAATTAATAGGTACATGTAACATACAAAAGGTTCATGAAACTTAGTGAATGTATATGGACATCCATGAATATATATTTCATAACAATTAATACAATTTATGCATAGCAAGTTCGTTAGAACTCATTATTTTTTAGTTCGACCTATGTTCTATATTTTCAAAGTAAAATTAGTACGTACAAACTATTTAGCAAAAGATATTCTTATCTTTGATATCACAATCTTACATAATAATTCATGTATTTCTTACGAATTGAAAATATTCTCTTTTTCTTTTGTTGCAAAAATAATATATACTATATACTAATGTGAATATACTCCTATATCATAGTGCGTTAGTAATATATATTTCTTAATTTGTCCATCTCCAAAACATTTAAGACGATCGTAGGCGGTACTTATAATTATTACTCTCTCCGTTTCAATTTATGTGACATCATTTGACTTGATATGAAATTTTAAAAAATAAGAAAGACTTTTGAAATATATAATTCAAAATAAGTCTTATATAAATGTGTGGTTATAAATCATCTTATAAAGTTAATTCTTTCTTAAAATAGAAATATGACATTCTTTTTGGAATAGACCAAAAAATAAATAATGTCACATAAATTGAGACCTTGAAAGTAATATTTACCAAAAAAAATAGTCATTAATATTCAACGTCTAGGACCAAACCATATCTTTGTATGCGTGTGCGTATGTAAAATATGTTATAGACAGTTATATACACACACATGTCAAAACCCTTTTTTTTCAACTTAAAATTCAGATCATCTAAATTCTGAATTTGATATTGTCACCTGATTTTGCGAATAACAGCGGGGCTTGAAAATCGATTTATATTCGAAGGTAGCAATTGTCGATATGTTCATATTGGTAACATTATTATTGTTGTGATCAAAGAAGCAATACTCCCTCAGTTTCATATTTATTGTCTACATTACTAAAAATATATGTCTCAAAATACTTGTTCATTTATAAAATCAAGATAGAATTAATTAAAGTTTTCCTATTTGATCCTTAACATTAATTGCTTTTTAATGTAGCCAATAATAATTAGAGTGCAACTTATTAGAGAGAGATAATAGTAATGTGGTAAAAATACACTTTTATTTATGATTTCTTAAAATGCGTGTAAAAATAAAAGTAGACAAGTAATATAAAACAGAGAGAGTACCAAATATGCTCCTAGAAAGATCAAAAGTAGTTAAAGTTTTAATTGTGCGTACATATAAAGAACTCATATCTATAATAATGAGATGATACTCCGATCAATTGTTCAATTCCTAACTATGGGTATCAATGGAATTTTATCAAAATACTGAATATTTTAACAGTAAAGGAGTTCTTTCATCTTAACACGTAAGAGAAATTAAATTTAACAATCGATGTAACAACAACAACAACAACATACCTACTGCTCCCACAACTAAATAAGATAAACAAAATACACTAAAGAACATATAACAGCAGAAATCAGACTACAGTGAATTATAAAGCAATAATGTGTCTATAAGTGTGATAGGCTAATCGGGCCTTCAGTAATAACACTACAACTATCAATTTGTAAGCATAAGTAGGATTACGCTTGAGTACCTACTACCCTTCTACATTAATTCGTGTCCTCCACAACCCCCTATCTAAGGTCATGTCCTCAGTAAGTTGCACTTGCGTCATATCCCATCTAATCACATCTCCCTAATACTTCTTCCACCAACCTCCACCCCTCCTGAACCCGTCCATAGCCGACCTCTCACACCTCCGTATTGGGACATCTGTGTCTCTCCTCTGCACATGCCCGAACCATCTCAACCTCGCTTCCCGCATCTTATCATCGACCGAGGCCACTCTCACTTTATCCCGGATATCATCATTTCTAATCATATCTCTTCTTGTATGCCCACATATCCATCTCAACATTCTCATCTCCATAATTTTCATCTTTTGTATGTGCGAAGTCTTAATTATCCAACACTCCGCCCTATAAAACATAGTCGGTCTAACCACTACCCTATAGAACTTGCCTTTAAGTTTTTGTGGCACTTTTTCATCGCACAAGACTCCAGATGCGAGCCTCTATTTCATCCACCCTTCCCCAATACGATGTGTGACATTGTCATCAATCTCTCTATTCCTTTGGATAATAGACCCTATGTACTTGAAGCTTCCTTTCTTTGGAATGACATGCGTACCAAGACTTACCTCCACACCTATCTCAGGGTCGCTCCCATTGCTGAAATTGCACTCTAAATATTCTGTCTTGATCCTACTCAACCTGAACCCTTTAGACTCCAGAGTCTGTCTCCAAACCTCCAGCTTGGCGTTCACTCTGCTGCGACTCTCATCAATCAGGACTATATCATCTGTGAATAACATACACCATGGTACCTCCCCTTGGATTTGTCGCGTCAGCCCGTCCATCACTAAGACAAATAGGAATGGACTAAGTGCTAATCCCTGATGCATCCCATCATCACTGGGAAGTTCTTCAAGTCTCCTCCTACTGTCTGTACTCTAGTCTTGAATCCATCATACATATTCTTGATCACCCTAGTGTACGCCACATGTATCCCTCTAACCTCCAAACATCTCCATAGAACCTCCCTAGAGACTTTATCATATGCTTTCTCAAGCTAGATGAAAAGCATATGTAAGTTTTTCTTCCTCTCTATACTGCTCCAACAACCTCCTAATACGATTGATGGCTTCTGCGGTCGAACGCCCCGACATGAAATCAAACTGGTTCTCGAAATATATGTGCCTCTTCTCACCCTCATCTCCATGATACTTTCCCACACTTACATTGTGTGGCTTAACATCTTGATACCCCTATAATTATTGCAACTCTAGATATCACCTTTGTTCTTGTACAAAGGGATCATTGTACTCCACCTCCATTCTTCAGGCATTCTCGCTTTCTTAAAAAATGACGTTAAACAACCCAGTCAACCACTCCAAACCTGACATCCTACGCTCTTCAAAAATTCCAATGTGATATCATCAGCCCGGTCGCTCGTCCCCTTCACATCCTACGAATAACACCCGTAACCTACTCAACCTCAACGCTTCTACAATATCCAAAATCCCTGTGCCTACCAGAATGCTCCAGATCTCCCAGCACAATGTCTCCATCTTCTTTTTCGTTTAAGAGTTTGTGGAAGTAAGACTGCCACCTCTGCCTAATATGCGCTTCCTCCACCAGTACTTTGTCGTCCTCGTCCTTGATGTACCTCACTTGATCCGATTCACGTGTCCTCCTCTCCCTTGTCTTGGCTAGTCTGTACAACTTCTTATCCCCGCATTTCTCTTCTAATTCCACATACAGGCGTTTGAAAGCCGTCATTTTCGCTGTCGTTACCGCTAGTTTTGCCTCCTTCCTCACCATCTTTTACAGTTCCCTATTCGTCCGCTTCTCCACCCCATCTCTGTTTTCTACCAATTTCGCATACGCTGTTTTCTTCACTTCCACCTTCTCTAGAGCTTCACCATTCCACCACCAGTCCCCTCGATGTCCACCACGATAAGACCGCGAGATTCCTAGCATTATCTGGCTACCTCACAAATGCAACTGGTCATCATGTCCCACATACCGGACGCATTCCCACCACTCCCCCAAGCCTCCTTGGCCATCAACCTCACCCACATCTCCTTTGCACTAGCCATGGTCAAACTCTCCCATTTGATTCTTAATCTGTTATCCACAACCCTCTTCTTCTCCAACTTGATCTCCAAATCCATCACCAAAAGCTTATGTCTGGTTCAAATATCAAAAACTAAGTAATAGAAGGTATTTCATGTATGAGTTGTTTTCAATCAGAATAATCTCAAGTTTTCTAAGTGTGAACCTGCAATCATGAACACGACGTACTATTAAATAAGTTGATAAAAAAATTATTATGATTAATTAGTGAGTAACTGGTAAAATTATTGTCATATGATCAAAGATGTTATGGGCTTAAGTCGTGGAAATAGCCTATTACAGAAATGTGAGATAAGACTGCGTACAATAGACCCTTATAGTCCGACTCTTTCCCGAACCCCGCACATGCGGGAGCTTAGTGCACCGAATTTTGCCCATTTGATACCATAGGTAAGAAGTGGCCAAGTCCAAGGTGTGGGCGATTGCCGGACTGCCGTATATTGCCAGCAGGAATATTGACAAACGTGCACTTTCATACTTGGGCGAACAAATCTAAGGGCCGCGGTTACCTACGCGGTTCTGCTTCAGTGGAATAGGAAATCCAATGGCCTATTACCGTCGTTGCACTATATGCACATTGACATTTTATTTTTTATTTTAATAAGATTTTAAATTAAAATCAATGGTTGTACAAGAAATCTTTATGCATAATCATGTTAGTAAAGAGCAATTGTTATAAGGTGAAAACATCTGTTACATTTCATGGTACATACAGTCCATAAATAAACTTAAAGTTCCTGCCTTCGCTTATTATAGTTTAAAATTTTATTTTGTGCAAACAATTTGAATTTAATTCAAATTTAAAATGAATAAATACTTAGTTTGATTTGACAAAAATTCTGAATTACGAAGGTTGATTGCACCTGATGAATCACACAACCCCATTGTCATTAAGCGGAATTTTTAAGAAACTAAGAATATGACAGAGATGAAGCATGTATCATATCTGCATCAAATTTTGAATTTGATTAATTTATTGAAAGTCATAAAATTAGGAGTTCATAAAGAAATTAATTTTTTTACACTACATTCAAATTACTCGCATTGTTATTATTGATAAAAAAAAATCAATTAAATTCGTGTATGTAAAATAAAGAAAGGAAAAATATTTTATTGTAAAAGATTCTGTCATCTCAGTTAATTGTTTTCTTAAGAAGAAAACAGAGGATCTATTAAATTTATTCATACATCTGATACTAATTGTGTGAGATTTTTTTAGTCTCCAGTTGATGGATCCAAATCTTATTACTTTTGAGGTCTACAACTATATGTCTACCAATTTATGAAATAAAAAAATTCTCACACTATTAATATCAATTGAATGAGATACATGTAAGATTATATATTAATCTTTTTTGGAGAGTTTTTCTCATTAATACAAATATTTATAGTGTGGAATCCTAATACAACAAGGATTATATATTTATCATAATTATACATCACTAAATATACACAATATATGAAGTATATTATAATAGTGGTACACGTTAATACACCCCCTAAGTCGGAGCGGGAGGAGGTTGGACGCTGAAACTGGATCTGAAGTCGAGGAATAGCTGGCTAGAAAGACATTTTGGGAAGATATCCCCGTACTTATATGATGAAGGCACATGCAATACCTTAACATGACCGAGACAACCTTCTCACGAACAAAGTGCATATTCATCTCAATATGCTTGGTTCGCTGATGCTGAACCGGAGTATGAGATAAATATATGACAGATATGTTATTACAGTAAACCAAAAACGCCTTATGCAAGGGACACTGAAGCTCCAAAAAAATATTTCGAAGCAAGTAGATCTCAACAATAACATCTGCAACTCCTCTATACTCTGCTTCTACACTCGAACAGGATAGTATGGCTTGCCTCTTGGCAGACCAAGAAATGAGATTGTCCCCTAAAAAACACACAGTAGCCGGAGGTGCATCGTCGGATGTCCGGACAAACTGCTCAATCAATTTCCGTATATGATAACAACTTGGTCGATGCTGAGGGGTATAGATGCAATTCATAATCAAGTGTGTCCTGAACGTATCAAATGATACGCTTGAGGACAGTAAAATGAGGCTCCCTGGGGGCATGCATAAATAAGCACACCTACTGAACAACATAAGCAATATCAGGCCTGGTAAAAGTAAGATATTGTAGTGCACCTGCAAGACTACTGTAAAGGGTGGGATCGGTCACTGGATTACCATCAACAACACTAAGCTTTGATTTAGAGTCAACCAGAGTAGACATTATCTTGCAGTTCGCCATTTAGCCATGTATACTATCTCCTCCGCATACTTGCGCTGACACAAAAACATAAAATCTACAGATTTAGTCACTGATATTCCCAAGAAATAACTCAACTTCCCCAAATCAGTCATAGCAAACTCGGTTTTAAGCAATGCAATGATCAAATTTTTCAACAAATCAGAGGAGGCAATAAGCACAATATCATCCACATATAACAACAAATAAGCAACACTACTACCTTTATGAAAACTAAATAGAGAATTATCATATTTGCTACATACAAACTCAATTTGCATAATATACTGTGCAAAGCGATCATACCACACTCTAGGGGTCTGTTTCAAACCATAAAGTGACTTACCGAGACGACATACTTACTGAGGGGCTGCTGGATGGACAAAACCAGGCGGCTAGTGCATGTAAACAATTTCTTTCAAATCTTCATGTAGAAAAGCATTATTCAAATCAAGTTGATGAATCGACCAATGCTTAACCATATCGATACTCAGAACTAGAACTGTGTGAATGATAGCTGATTTAACAATCGGACTGGATGTCTCACCACAATCAATACACTTCTGCTAATTAGTGTCATTAGCCACAAGTCTCGCCTTATATCTCTCTAGATCACCACTCTCTATGTATTTGTGACGAAAAAGCTATATGCATCAGATAACATTCACTCTCTCCAGTCTAGGAACCAAATCCCAAACGTGATATTTATTAAAGCATTAAATTCCTCACATATGACCGCATTCCAATTAGGGTCTAGTTTGCCTAATTTTCGATTTTTGGAAATAGGAAAAATAGTTTGTGTGGACAAGTTAAACTAAAATTTGGGTTTAAAAATCCCGTGTTGGGCACGGATTTCCATCTGGTGTGTGGAGGTGGGGGCAGGATTGGTATTTCGATTTAGTGGTTGGTTGATCGGTGTATTTTATATACACCTTTTGAGTCAGTTTTAGTTAGTCTTTTGTCCCATTTTGCACATATAAGTGTCGTATTAGGATAGTTTTTCTTTCTTTTGAGTCAAAGTGGTTAAAATGGCCAAATGGCGGAAAAGGAGCAAAAAGAGGGCAAAAGAGGATGCGAGATGAAAACAGAAAGTGGCGAACAAGGCGTAAATCCGGACCAGGCGCGCGCTTCTCGCAATAAATGTGGCCGCGCGCCATCATTCGTAGAAGCGCGAAGATCCGCAGCCGCGACGCTTAAAAATGGCCGCGCGCCACTATCCGAAGAGACGAAAACTCAGCCGCGCGCGCTCGTGAGACTGTGGCCGCGCGCCTAAACATCCGAGGAGCTACAGAAGATTCAGCCACGCGCCTCGCATGCCAGAGATATCGGTCGCGCGCCAAAACACCCGACGGATCGCAGAACTTCCGGCGCCGAGGCGCCTATCTGCAGGGCCGCGGCGCCGACGCGGAAAAATTAGGTCATTTGACGGATTTTTGGGCCAGGCCTGCAGGGAAAAGAAGGAGGCGTTTTTAAACCTATATAAGGAGAACCCTAGGCAGTTTTTGAGGGTTCCCTTTCTTGACAACACAAGATTTTCTTGCTAGGAGATTGGAGACCTAAACTTAGTAATTTCTTTCCTTTTTCTTTTCTTTAATTCAGTTTTTGCATGATGAACTTGGAATTAGTTCTTGTCATCTTTATGGCTAGGAACTAATTCTCCTATAGGGCTTTCTATGTTGAACTTATTGAAACTTATGTTATAAATTAATGCATGCTTATGGTTATTTTTCTTATTGAGAGATCTATCCAATAATTGAGTTGAATTCTTGGTAGCTAATTGACAACTAGTTATCACTATATGATTTCTAATCGATACGAAAAGGGGATTGTGAATATGTTGTAAGTTGGGTAGACAGCTTGAATTGGGGATGAAAATACCTCAATTAGTTTTGTAGCGTTGATGAGGCTTAACAACCCTAATTTTGCGCATTGTGCGTGACGGTCAACTAGGTTTTGTTCTTAATCCTCCTATAGAGTTACCCTTATCGAAAGTTAGGTAAGGAACAATCTGGGTTGAGTGTTTATATAACCTAACGGGAGTATAAAATGATTTCAGAATCGCTTTCTCCAAAAGAAGAACACCATAAGTAATGCATTAGTAAGTAGCATAAGCGGATAGTGAGGATACATAGAATCCCTATTCTCATCACATCTGAAGTAATTCTTTATATTTACTTGTCTTAAATAATTCTTAGTTATAAACAAAACAATAAAACAATAATTCACCAAATAGATACTAGAAAATAGATAGTTGGTACTTGAACCCTAATCCTAGAGGACGATATTCGGTCTTATCTAAGACTATACTACTTGATACGATAACGTGCACTTGCGTTTAAAAGTGTGTGCATATTACGCGCATCAAGTTTTTGGCGCCGTTGCCGGGGATTAGGCATAGTTCAATATCAAAATTATCTATTTTTAATTTCTAATTTGGTAAGTTAATTTGTTATTTTTATTTTTAGTTTTTACGAAAATTCGAGGTGCCGTGATTTTTTGTTGGCTTTGATTCGTTTCAGGAACACTTTAGAGATGGATTTTTACTGTCCATATGATAGAGAGCCAACCATAGAGGAACAGAGGGAGGAATTACGAGAAACTATACTCAGCCTCACGAGGTCCCAAGCTCAGTTCATGGACGAAATGAGGTTGGGTATAAAGAAGTTGGAAACAGAAATAGCAGAACTCGCGGTCATATTCAACAGCGAACCGCAAGAAGAGCAATCTGCATCTGGGATAAGCAATAAGGAAACACAATGTCAGGCAATTGACCTGAAGGATGCCAAATTAGGGGAGAGAGAAAGTTTGCAGCAGCTGCCGCGCCGCGGCGCCAATGATCAGGGCCGCGGCGTCGAGGATTCGGAGATAGTACAGGAAGTTCTGATATCCGAGACAGTGCAGGAAAGTGAGCGCCGCGGCGCCTAAGACTGGCCGCGCGCCGTAACCCGTAAACCGAAAAAAGCACGGTGGCAACGGCACCCCAAGTGATGATACCATATCCCCAGAAGTTAAAAACATGCACTTGACAAGCAATTCTCCAGATTCGCGAGGTTCTCAAACAATTGCAACTCAATATCCCGTTTGCTGAAGCACTAGAACAAATGCCGAGCTACGTCAAGTTCATGAAGGATGTGCTTAGCAAAAAGAGGAAGATAGAGGATTACGAAACGGTGATGTTAACTGAAGAATGTAGTGTCATCCTACAGAGACAACTGCCTCAGAAGTTACAAGACCCTGGGAGCTTTACCATCCCATGCACTATTGGAAAGTTTGAATGTCAAAAGGCACTGTGCGACCTGGGAGCAGGCATCAATCTGATGCCCTATCTAGTTTTCTGCAAACTAGAAATGGGAGAAATCAAACCTACAAACATCACCTTGAAGCTAGCTGACCGCTCAATTGTTCATCCGAGAGGAGTCATCGAAGATATATTAGTAAAAGTGGACAAGTTCATCTTCCCCGCCGATTTCGTTATCTTAGACATACAAGATAACGATGGAATCCCCATCATACTGGGCAGACCCTTCTTAGCCACAGGACAGGCTCTCATTGATGTTCAAAAAGGGGAATTGAAGCTTCGAGTAGATGAAGAGGTGATTTTTAATGTTCTCCAAACAGCAAATTTTCCAGAGGCCAAAGATAACTGCTCAGCCATTGATCTTATCGAAGAGACAATGTCAAACAAAGAGTTCGAATATGATGATACGCTTGAAGAAGTACTGACCACATGGGATGATGATAGTAGAAACGATCCAGATCTGATGGAGTATGCAAATTGGATGAATGCTTATGAAAAATGGGATACAAGGACAAAGAAGTATGAAGAGCTGGGACAGGTACCAGAAAGATCATTACCATCCACAGAGAAGGCCCCAGAGTTAGAGTTAAAAATCCTACCCAATCATCTACAATACCAATACCTAGGTGAAGAGAAAACCCTACCAGTGATCATTTCATGCCACCTATCCACCGAAGAGATTGATAAACTGCTAAGAGTACTAAAGAATCACAAGCGGGCTATTGGATGGACATTAGCAGACATAAAAGGGATAAATCCATCAACGGTAATGCATAAGATCCGTCTAGATGAGGAGAGCAGACCATCCATCGAAGCCCAGAGGCGACTGAACCCAAATATGAAGGAGGTAGTAAGGAAAGAAATCCTAAAATGGCTCGATGCAGGAGTAATTTACCCCATATCTGATAGCACTTGGGTAAGTCCAGTACAAGTGGTGCCGAAAAAGGGTGGAATAACAGTGGTGGCTAACGAAAGAAACGAACTCATCCCTTCGAGAACAGTCACCGGATGGAGAATCTGCATTGACTATCGCAAGTTGAATAAAGCAACTAGAAAAGACCACTTTCCGTTGTCGTTCCTAGATCAAATGTTGACGACTGCAGGCATAACTACTATTGCTTTTTGGATGGATACTCAGGGTATCACCAGATTGCAATAGCCCCAGAAGATCAGGAAAAGACAACATTTACTTGCCCTTTTGGCACATTTGCATTTAAAAGAATGCCATTTGGACTCTGCAATGCACCTGCTACTTTTCAAAGGTGTATGATGGCAATTTTCTCAGATATGGTAGAGAGGACTATAGAGATCTTTATGGATGACTTTTCGGTCTTTGGAGCATCATTTGATGAATGTTTAAGGCATCTAGAAGCAGTGTTGAGCCGGTGCGAAGAATCTAACCTTGTGCTAAATTGGGAGAAGTGTCACTCACGCATGTATAAATCGTCTTGGGGCATAAAATATCAAGCCAAGGTATTGAGGTAGACAAAGCAAAGATCTCAGTGATCGAAAATCTACCACCTCCAGTATCAACAAAAGGAGTCAGAAGTTTCCTTGGACATGCAGGCTTCTATAGAAGATTCATCAAGGATTTTTCAAAGGTCTCAAAGCCCCTCTCCACATTGCTAATGACGGGGGTAGCCTTCGACTTCAATAAAGAATGCTTATCCGCATTTCAAACGCTCAAGGAGAAGCTTACCTCAGCACCCATAGTCATTGCACCAAATTGGGAGCTCCCATTTGAACTCATGTGCGATGCAAGCGACTATGCAGTTGGAGCGGTACTTGGACAGAGAATCGACAAGGTATTTAGATCCATTTACTATGCTAGTAAAACTCTAAATGACGCACAATTAAATTATGCAACTACTGAAAAAGAATTACTAGCTATAGTATATGCGTTTGAGAAATTCAGGCCCTACTTGATTGGAAATAAAGTGATAGTATACACTGACCACTCTGCTATAAAGTACTTAATGACAAAGAAGGATGCAAAGCCTCGCCTCATTCGATGGGTCCTACTTCTACAAGAATTTGACGTAGAGATTCGTGATAAGAAAGGAACAGAGAATTCAGTTGCAGACCACTTGTCCAGACTGGAGAACACAGAGAGCCAGAACACCAAGGATGTGCAAATAAATGACCACTTTCCAGACGAACAACTGTTTCGAGTAAGTACGAATTCTAATTTACCTTGGTACGCTGATTTTGTTAACTTTCTTGCAGCTAAAGTTCTACCCCCAGGCTTGTCAAGACAGCAAGTGAAGAGGTTTTATTCTGAAGTAAAACATTACTATTGGGAGGAACCAATGCTATACAAACACTGTGCCGACCAAGTCATCAGGCGATGCATACCAGAGGAAGAGATGCACCAGGTTCTCACCCATTGCCACACCTTATCATGTGGTGGACACTTTGGGGCATCAAGAACAGCGGCAAAGGTATTGCAATGCGGATTCTATTGGCCAACACTGTTCAAGGATGCCCATGCCTTTGTGCAGAGATGTGATAATTGTCAAAGAACAGGGAACATCTCAAGACGAAACGAGATGCCTTCGCACGGGATATTGGAAGTAGAACTATTCGATGTATGGGGAATTGATTTCATGGGACCATTCCCGCCATCTTTTGGAAATCAATACATCCTTCTGGCAGTAGACTATGTGTCCAAATGGGTAGAAGCAGTGGCCACCAAAGAAAACGACAAGAAACTGCTCAAAAATTCCTCCGTAAGAATATTTTCACAAGGTTCGACACCAAGAGCTCTCATCGGTGATGAGAGCCATTTCTCGCAATAGTACCGAATTCATTGCTTTCCCGATATGGAGTTTACCACCGCACTACAACTGCTTACCATCCTCAAGCTAATGGGCAAGCGGAAGTGTCGGATAGAGAAGTGAAGAGCATATTGGAAAAGACGGTGAACGACTCAAGGAAAGACTGGTCTATCAAATTAGATGACGACGTGGGCATACCTGACAAAGATTCAAAACACCAATTGGTATGTCACCTTATAAAATAGTTTTTGGTAAAGCATGTCATTTGCCGTAGAGTTGGAACACAGAGCATACCGCAATGAAGAAGTTAAACATGGATACCACTACAGCAGACGGAGGAGGCTACTACAGCTGAGCGAATTAGATGAATTCCGACACAATGCCTATGAGAATGCAAAGATCTACAAGGAACGAACGAAAGCATGACACGATAAGAATTTGATACCAAAAGACTTTCAAGAAGGACAAAAAGTGCTGCTATTCAACTCAAGGTTAAGATTGTTTCCAGGCAAGTTAAAATCACGTTGGACAGGACCATACACGGTAGTAAGAGTATTCCCATACGGAGCAATTGAAATAAAAGGGAGAGAGGGAGCCGCCTTCAAAGTAAACGGACAGAGGTTAAAACCCTACCTGATCAATGAAATGGAATACATGAACTTGGTAACTTCTCAATCCTTAAAATAATAAGGAACTTGCGTCCGGCTAAAAGACGGTAAAGACAGCGCTAGTTGGGAGGCAACCCAATGTTTTAATTATGTTATTTCAACCTCTGTTTTTAGTTTATTTTATTTTTGTCTAAGAACAGTCTCACGGTCTTGGGTTCGTGTGTCTGTGCTGTGTTGACAGGTGGAAACCAAGGATATCCAGAAAAATCGCCAAATGATCAGAAGGCGCCCAGAAGCTTGGGCGCCGCGGCGCCCATTTGCAGGGCCGCGGCGCCACTACGGAAACTATGAGTCTGGAGGATACCCTGACCCGAAGGCCCTATCGCCAAATCAAAACATCAAGAATATTCCTCCCCTCACGGAATTCAAAGCATTATCCACCGCCACCACCACCATTTTAACCAAAGTTTGTAAGTGTCTTATTTTCTTTACTGTCTTTGAGTCTACACACATTGGGGACAATGTGTGATTTAAGTTTGGGGGTGTGTTTTTGTGTTTTAGTTTTTATTTGTGTGTCATGTTATGTTTTATTTAAATTTTTCTATTTGTTTTATGTTTATTTTGAGTCACCAAAATTTTTTCTTTCTTGAGTCATAATTGCCTGTCAAAGATCATGTATGTTGTAGTTGCTAGAAACACCTAGTGAAGTAAGGTGGAATAATGTAAAGGAATTGAAGCAACTATCTAAACACTTAGGTTAGATATGCCAAAAGCTCATGAACTGTTTATTTGGAGTTTCTTGCTTGAGTTATGCATGCTAAATGATAAATGCTTATGTGTTATGAGTGCTTGCTATTTGAGGCGAAATAGTTAGGATATGCATGTTAGGGAGATGACTCAGGCATTTCTTTGATAGCCAATTCTTACCATTCTTTTCTATCCCGTACTTTAAAAATATCCCTAGTCAGCCCCATTGAGCCTAAATTTGAAACTTCTTTTGACACCCCATATTCCCACAAAATTGTGTCATAAGTGAAAATATGAAATAGTGGAGTACATTGTGTTAAAAAGAAGAAACAAAAGAGTGAACAAGTTTGATGCACCCTAATGGAAAAGTAATAAGAAAGAGGCAAAAGCCTAAGTTTGGGGTGCCTATTTGTATAATACACTTCACTCTCCCAAAACAAAAGAGGGAATGATAGAATTGAAGTGAAGGAAAGAATCAAAAGAAAAGGGAAAATTGAAAAGCCAAAGAGCTTATGGTACGTAAAAATTAGCCTAAATGCCTATCTTTACCAACCCCTACCTAAGCCTACATTACAACCTCAAAGTCCTGAAGATCTCTTTTATGCATATCCAGAATTAGTGGAGAATAGCAAGTAAGCATGCCATAGGAATTCTTGAATTTATATGCATGATTTAGTATATTGACTTCCATTAAGCATGATGAATATGAGTTTGCGAAATATTTAGCTTCATGTGTTTAGTGTCTTTGAAAATTTCATGCTATATGTTCCTCGTATTATTCTGCTAACCTTCATGTTTTTCTAGTTAACATTTATGCAGCAAAAGTGATTAATGACAGGGAGTCTTTTATTTTTCATTCTTTGAGTCTTTTATTTTATTTCTTTCAATCTTTGCTCGAGGGCGAGCAAATGTTAAGTTGGGGTATTTGATCGGTGTATTTTATATACACCTTTGAGTCGATTTTAGTTAGTCTTTTGTCCCATTTTGCACATATAAGTGTCGTATTAGGATAGTTTTTCTTTCTTTTGAGTCAAAGTGGTTAAAATGGCCAAATGGCGGAAAAGGAGCAAAAGAGGGCAAAAGAGAGATGCCGAGATGAAAACAGAAAGTGGCGAACAAGGCGAATCGAGGCAGCACGCGCGCGCCTCGCAATCGAAGTGGCGCGCGCCATCATTCGAGAAGACGCAGAAGATCCGAGCCGCGCGCTAAAATGGGCCGCGGCGCCACTATCCGAAGAGGACAGAACTTCGGCCGCGCGCCTCGAAGACCGAGGGGCCGCGCGCTAAACATCCGGAGAGCTACAAAAGATCCAGCGCCGCTCGCATACAGATATCGGCCGCGCGCCAAAACACCCGACGGATCGCAGAACTTCCGCGCCGCGACGCCTATCTCTGCAGCCGCGCGCCGACGCTGAAAAATTAGGTCTTTGACGGATTTTTGGGCCAGCCTGCAGGAAAAGAAGGAGGCGTTTTAAACCTATATAAGGAGAACCCTAGGCGGTTTGAGGTTCCCTTTCTTGACAACACAAGATTTTCTTGCTAGGAGATGGAGACCTAAACTTAGTAATTTCTTTCCTTTTTCTTTTCTTTAATTCAGTTTTGCATGATGAACTTGGAATTAGTTCTTGTCATCTTTATGGCTAGGAACTAATTCTCCTATAGGCTTTCTATGTTGAACTTCTTGAAACTTATGTTATAAATTAATGCACGCTTATGGTTATTTTTCTTATTGAGAGATCTATCCAATAATTGAGTTGAATTCTTGGTAGCTAATTGACAACTAGTTATCACTATATGATTTCTAATCGATTCGAAAAGGGGGATTGTGAATATCTTTGTAAGTTGGGTAGACAGGCTTGAATTGGGGATGAAAATACCTCAATTAGTTTTAAGCGTTGATGAGAGGCTTAACAACCCTAATTTTGCGCATTGTGCGTGTGATCAACTAGGTTTTGTTCTTAATCCTCCTATAGAGTTACCCTTATCGAAAGTTAGGTAAGGAACAATCTGGGTTGAGTGTTTATATAACCCTAACGGGAGTATAAAACGATTTCGTAAACCTGCTTTCTCCAAAAGAAGAACACCATAAGTAATACATTAGTAAGTAGCATAAGCGGATAGTGAGGATACATAGAAGCCCTATTCTCATCACATCTGAAGTAATTCTTTATATTTACTTGTCTTTAATAATTCTTAGTTATAAACAAAACAATCAATCATTAATTCACCAAATAGATACTAGAAAATAGATAGTTGGTACTTGAACCCTAATCCTAGAGGACGATATTCGGTCTTATCTAAGACTATACTACTTGATACGATAACGTGCACTTGCGTTTAAAAGTGTGTGCATATTACGCGCATCATTGGTCTGGGTTATTTGGGGCAGTGACAGTAGTGGATTATCGCTGGTTTTTGGTCGACGAACTGCGGGTTATGGAAGAAGGGTTCAGGTGACCGTGAGGAGTGGGTTGTGGATGGTGATCTAGTAAGATTGAGGTGGTGGGGTTGAGACAATGTCGGTGATGGGTGATGAGAGGTGTGTCGGAGAGGCGATAGTGGTGACTGGGTTGGGTTACCGGTACAGGGACTGGTTACTGTTGCGGGGGTATGAGTGGGGTTACCGGTGCAGGGGCTGGTATCGGGTTTAGGTATGGTGATGGTGTTGGGTTGGGGACTGGAGTGGTGGCGCCAGGCAGTAGTGACACACATGGAGTCGGTGGTGTGGGTCGGTGGGTGGTTCGGAGCCGATGGTCATACGACGAAGTGGGTGTGTCACAGAGACAGAGGCGTGACAGGCTGCCGATGCTGGCAGTAACGGCGGAGACGTGGTGGTGGTGGACTGACGCATTTCGTGGAGTATGATGAGGGACGTTTCTAACTTATTTAGAAAGGTATAATTTATGTTTCGGGATTTTTTGAATATTTGTGAAGGGAATAATCGTCTCATCGAACATGACGTGATGAGAGACGTGGATTTGACGAGTGGACAAGTCATAGCACAAATAACCCCTATTATTAGATAGAAAACCTACGAAGACACACAGAGTGGTTCAGGGTGCTAATTTATGAGGGGCGGTGGAGGCAAGGTTGGGATAGGAAATACAACCGAAAATTCGAAGGTGATCATATGAGGGAATCTGATGTTATAATATTTCTGTTGGGGTCATGTTATGAAGAGTACTAGTAGGTAAAATATTGAGGATATATTCTACCATTTTGACTGCACAGACCCAAAAGGATGGAGGGAGAGAGACATGAAAAAGAAAGTATGAACCATGTTATTTATGGTGCGAATAATTTGTTCCGTTTTTTCATTTTGAGGGGAGGTGTGGGGACATGAAAATCGAAAAATCATGTCATTGTTTTTACAGAATTTGTGAAACATGGAATTATTAAATTCACGACCATTATCACACTGGAAAAAAAATTGATGGCTTTCTCAAATTGTGTTTTGATAAAAATACGAAATTCAGTAAACTTGGCAAAAATTTCCGACTTAAATTTTAATGGGTCAATCCAAAGAAAATGAGAGAAATCATCTAATAAGACTAGGTAATATTTATGACCCAGGGAACTAGTAATAAGAGATCTCCACAAATCAGCATGAACAATGTCAAAGGGAGAAAACATAACACTTAAAGATGACTTAAACGGGAGACGAACATGTTTGCCTAAAGAGAAAGAAACACAGTGCTGGGCAAGTTTCCCATTATTATATCTAATAAAGTTATTGCCTCTAAGAAAATTAAAAACAGGGGTTCCTGGGTGTCCAAGCCTATTATGCCAAATTGACAGAGATATATCAGCGAAAGATATATGAGAGCATGAATTGGTAGCGGAGGTGGATGGGAAATAATAAAGATCCCCCATGGTATTGCATCTCGTAATAGGTGTCCCCGTATGAAGATCATTCACAGTAAAATCAAAAGGGTTAAAGTCAACAGAGACAAAATTATTATGAGTAAATTTCCAGATAGATATTAAGTTTTTAATAATGTTTGGAGCGTACATGACGTTATTTAAGGAGAAAGGTGGGTGAGGGGGTTGGGTGTAGGTTGCCATAGCCTTGAATTGGAATGCGATTGTCATTACCATCAGTAATAAATTGAGGATACTTTAAACGAGACAACCTGGGAAGATTACCTACAGAGTGGGTGAGGTGAAAAGTGGAACCCATATCCATGTACCAATTGTCATCGGGCTGTTGGAGATTTAGAGTGTTGAAGGCATGACCCAAGTCAGTGGGGGACAAACCCGAATTGGGCTGCTGCTAGGCTATCATTAAATTCATCTGTTGGGCGCACTGAACCCGCATTGGCCTGGAACCGGGCCGTAACACCGGCTATCGAGGCGCCGAATCGGGCCAGATTCGTGAGGATGAAGAAACGGAACCGAGGCCCGTGGTCGATGTTGGGCCATCGCCCCGCCGACACATCGACGATCGTTGTTGTGCCTTTCCTCATCTGTCGCGGCCCTTACCCCATTTTCCATTATTGCGGCCTCTGATGCCTCTACTATCGCTGATGTCCCGCGGTTGATGGTTATGTGGTGGTGGCAACTGGGTGGTGGAGGCGGTTGTTGTTGCTGGTTTTTTAACCGCTAACGCTTTTTTATTGTGTTCGTCATTTTAGCGCATCTGGTTTCCTCCAAAAGCAATTGTGAGCGTGCCTTGTTGACACTCGATAGTGGGTCAGCTTGTTGAATCATAATCGCGAGAGTATCATATTTGCCTTTCGGTAAACCTGCAACAAGTTGTAGGACCATATTAGTTTCAGAAACTGGCATCTTCACGTTGGATAATTGGTCCGCAACTAGTTTCAATTGTTTACAATAGTCGGACATATTGGAAAAATTCTCGAGACGTGTATTGTTGAACTGTTCCTCCAAATACACGGCTCGAGTAGTTTTGTTGTCCTGAAAAATTTCTTTCAATCGAACCCATAACTCACGAGCCGAGGCACCTGTTTTCATGATTGTGTGAAGCATATCTTTAGATATGGTTCCATAAATCCACTGTTTGACAATAGCGTCTGTTGACACGCAATTTTGACCCACCTTTTGATTATTTCTTGCAATTTTAAGTATTTTTTGTCACATCGTTTTATCATCATTTTTCGCATTTTTATATAATAATCATATTTTTTACCTAGTATTCTACGTTTTATTTGCGCAAAATGACATCACATTTTTATTTTTTAATTAGGCATTAAATATTTTATTATTATTACTTCGGTATTTTATTTTGATAATTCTGCATCTCTTTAAATCATGTTTTCTTTTAAATAATAAACTATTTTTTTTTATTTTAATTAAAACTAATTTCATCCAAACCCCATTTATTTTTTCCCCCAAAATCAAACCTCACTTTTCATTTTCCTCCCTAAAACCTAACCCTAATATTACCCCTATAAATAAAAACATTTCCCCCTTTTTTTTTTGAAACCTCAACGCCGCACATGACCCCCATTAACTCTCTTTCTCTCCCATTAAAAACACTTCATCTCTTTCACAAAAACATCATCAGCAGCACAGAGATCTCACATCTTTCTCTTTTGAGAACCCATATCCCTTCTTCATCAACTAGCCGCACCTTCTAATTCTCAAATCCCCATTACAATTTTATTTTTCAGACCCCCCCCCCCCCTTTACTCTTAAATCAGATCGTGACCCCTTCATTTTGTTATTTTGAGACCCATTGATCGATGTATTTTATATACACCTTTCGAGTCATTTTTAGTGAGTCTTTTGTCCATTTTTGTACAAATACGTATCGTCTTAGGATAGATTTTCTTTCGTTCGAGTCATATTGGTTTAAAGTGGCTCATTGGCGAAAAGGAGCAAAAAGAGGGCAAAAACGGAGGTTCCAGAGCTCGAAAAGCGAGAAAGTGGCGAACTGTGCACAAAGCAGTCGCCAGGCCATGCCCAGCCAGGGCTGTAGCCACGGCGCCTAATCTTCAGAGGGTCGCAGGAGTTCCGGCGCCACGGCTGGGCCAGGGCGCCAAACGGAAAAATCAGAAATTTGAATGGTCAATGGGCCAGGCCTGAAGGAAAACCTGCATCACGTTTTGGAGACTATAAAAAGAGAACCCTAGGTCAGATTTAAGGGTTCCTCTACTTGCTAAATCACAACACTTTGGAGATCAAGATTGGATACTTTATCTTAGTAATTTCTTGTTCTTGTTTTACTTTCTTTACAGTTTATGTTGGATATTGAATTAGTTCTTGTCATGTCTATGGCTAGGAACTAAATCTACTTAGGGCTTTCCAAGTCAATTCACTTGAACCTTATCTTTATGAATTAATGCATGTTCTTGGTTCTTCTTCTTATTGTTGAGATTTATTCAATATATGTTTTGATTGCTTGGTAATTACTTGATCATTAATTATCATAATTCTTTTGATTTCTAACCAAAATCCGAAAGGGGAGTTTGTGAATATGTTGTAATTGGATAAACATAGGTTAAATCGTGGACGAAAGTACTCCGATACTTGTGTAGCATTAATAAGGTTTTTGGTCTTAATCCTCCTCTAGAGCCAATCTTATCACCGAAAGGTAGAAAGGTGTTGTACTGGGGTTGAGTGTTTATATAACCTTAACAGGAGTATAAAACGGCTTAGTAAACCTGCTATCTCAAAATAGAAGAAGAACCATAATCAATTGCATTAATAAGTAAGTTAAGCGGATAGTTGAGGAGATTTGGAAGCCATATTTCCACATTACTGAAGTAAAACAACATAGTTTAATTAGTTTTCATAATTAGAGTCATAAACAACAAATCAATCATCGGTCACCAAATAGATAACAAAGAATAGACTTTGGTACTTGAACACTAATCCCTGAGGACGATAACTCGGTCTTCTAAGACTATATTACTTGACACGACACGTGCACTTGCGTAAGTGTGTGCATAAATCGCGCATCAAGTTTTTGGCGCCGTTGCCGGGGATTGGCATAGTTCAATATTATTTTATCTATTCTTAATTTCTGATTTGGTTTTTATTTATTTTTATTTTTTATCTTTTATTTGTGAAAAACAATGCGCCGTGATCCGTTGTTGGTTTTGATTCATCTCAGGGATCCTGAAGACATAGATTACTACTATCAATAAGGTAAACCTCCAGCCCCACAAGAAGAGCAGGATGGGTTACGAGAAGCCATACTCAGGTTGACTAGGCACCAAACTCAGTTCATGGACGAAACGAGAGTGTCCTTGAAGAATTTGGAAACGCAAATAGGATAACTCGCGGGCATGCTGAGCAGCGGAATGCAAGAAAAGCACTCTGCACATATGGGAGGAAATATGAAAGCGCAATGTCAGGCGATTGACCTGAAGAATGTCGAATCAGTGGAAACAGAAAATTCGCGAAGAAATGCAGTACATGCGCCAAGATTCTGGGACAAGCAGAACTTTAGCGCCACGCCGCTGCCGCGTGGCGCCACAAAAAGTCGAAATACTGGTGGAAGCTGTTGTGAATGCACCCCAGGTGAAGATACCATACCCCCAGAGGCTAAAAACATGTGCTCTTGACAAGCAATTCTCTAAATTTGTGGAAATTCTCAAACAATTGCAACTCAATATCCCGTTTGCTGAAGCACTAGAGCAGATGCCGAGCTATGTAAAGTTCATGAAGGACATTCTTAGCAAAAAGTGGAGGATAGAGGACTACGAAACAGTGGTGTTGACTGAAGAATGCAGTGCCATCCTACAGAGAAAACTACCTCAGAAATTACAAGATCCTGAGAGCTTCACCATCCCATGCACTATTGGAAAGTTTGAATGTCAGAAGGCGTTGTGCGATCTGGGGGCAGGCATAAATTTGATGCCCTATCTAGTTTTTTGCAAACTTGGAATGGGAGAAGCCAAACCTACAAACATCACCTTGCAGTTAGCTGACCGCTCCATAGTCCATCCTAGAGGAGTCATCGAGGATGTGCTGGTAAAGGTGGACAAGTTCATCTTTCCCGCTGATTTCGTTATCTTAGACATAAAAGATAATGACATAATCCCCATCATACTTGGCAGACCCTTCCTAGCCACAGGAAGGCTCTCATCGATGTGCACAAAGGGGAGTTGAAACTTCGGGTGGAAGAAGAAGAGGTGATTTTCAATGTTTTTCGGGCAGCAACCTTCCCAGATGCAAGTGACAACTGTTCAGCCATTGACATAATCGAAGATGCAGTGTCAGACAAGGGGTTCAAAAGTGACGATACGCTTGAAGAATTACTGATCAGATGGGATGATAGTAGTGGAAACGACCCAAGGCTGATGAAGTATGCAGATTGGATGAATTCTTATGAAAAATGGGATAGGAAGAGATATGAAGAGCTAGGGCAGATTCCAGAAAGATCAGTACCATCCACAGAGAAGGCTCCAGAGTTAGAGTTAAAAACTCTACCCAGTCATTTATAGTACCAATGTCTAGGTGGATCAATCCCTACCAGTGATCATCTCATGCCATCTATCCACAGTAGAGATTGATAAGCTGCTGAGAGTACTGAGGGCTCACAAGCGCGCCATTGGGTGGACATTAGCAGACATAAAGGGGATAAGTCTGTCAACAGTAATGCATAAGATCTGTCTAGATGATGAGAGCAGACCCTCCATTGAGGCATAAAGGAGACTAAAGCCAAACATGAAAGAGGTAGTCAGAAAAGAAATCATGAAATGGCTCGATGCTGCAGTAATTTATCCTATATCTGACAAATGCACGGGTGAGTCCAAGATGTGGTACCCAAAAGGGGTGGTATGACAGTAGTGACCAACGAAAGGAACAAACTCATTCCTTCTAGAACAGTTACTGGATGGAGAATCTGCATTGACTATCGCAAGTTGAACAAGGCAACCAGAAAAGACCACTTCCCGTTGCCATTTTTAGATCAGATGTTGGATAGACTTGCGGGGCACAACTACTACTGCTTTTTGGATGGTTACTCAGGGTATCATCAGATTGCGATAGCGCCAGAAGATCAGGAAAAGACGACATTCACCTGCCCTTTTGGTACATTTGCATTCAGAAGGATGTCATTTGGGCTTTGCAATGCACCTGCAACCTTTCAGAGGTGCATGATGACAATTTTCTCAGACATGGTGGAGAGGACTATAGAGATTTTTATGGATGATTTCTCGGTCTTTGGGGCGTCATTCGACGAATGTTTGAGGCACTTGGAAGCAGTATTAAACCGATGTGAAGAATCTAACTTTGTGCTAAACTGGGAGAAGTGTCATTTCATGGTAACAGAAGGGATTGTTCTGGGACACAAAATATCGAACCAAGGTATTGAGGTGGACAAAGCAAAAATTTCAGTAATCGAAAATCTACCACCCCCAGTATCAACAAAAGGAGTCAGAAGTTTCCTTGGGCATGCCGGTTTTTATAGAAGATTCATCAAGGATTTCTCAAAGGTTTCAAAGCCCCTCTCCACCTTGCTAATGACGGGGGTTGCTTTTGAATTCAATAAGGAATGCATGACCGCTTTTCAGACACTCAAGGAGAAGCTTATCTCAGCACCCATAGTCATTGCACCAAACTGGGAGCTCCCATTTGAACTAATGTGCGATGCAAGTGATTATGCAGTGGGAGCAGTGCTTGGACAGAGAATCGATAAGGTATTTAGATCCATTTACTATGCTAGTAAAACTCTGAATGACGCACAGTTAAATTACGCGACTACAGAAAAAGAATTGCTAGCAATAGTGTATGCATTTGAGAAATCCAGGACATACTTGATTGGAAATAAGGTGATAGTATACACTGACCATTCTGCCATAAAGTACTTGATGACAAAGAAGGATGCAAAACCTCGCCTCATTCGATGGGTCTTGCTACTACAAGAATTCGACGTGGAAATTCGTGACAAGAAGGGGACAGAGAACTCAGTTGCAGACCACTTGTCAAGGCTTGAGAACACAGAGAGCCAGAACACCAAGGATGTGCAGATAAATGATCACTTCCCAGATGAGCAATTGTTTCAAGTACGTGCGGTTTTTAATTTACCTTAGTACGCTGATTTTGTTAATTTTCTTGCAGCTAAGGTAATACCCCCAGGATTGACAAGACAGCAAGTGAAGATGTTTTACTCTGAAGTAAAACACTACTATTGGGAGGAGCCGATGTTATACAAACACTGTGCCGATCAAGTCATCAGGCGATGTATACCAGAGGAGGAGATGCACCAGATTCTCACTCATTGTCATTCCCCTTGATGTGGTGGACACTTTGGGTCATCAAGAACAACGGCAAAGGTACTGCAAAGCGGGTTCTATTGGCCAACACTTTTTAAGGATGCCCATGCCTTTGTGAAGAGATGTGATAGTTGTCAAAGAACAGGGAACATTTCAAGACGAAATGAAATGCCTTCGCATGGGATATTGGAAGTAGAACTATTTGATGTGTAGGGGATCGACTTCATGGGTCCATTCCCGCCATCCTTTGGGAATCAGTATATCCTTCTGGCAGTGGATTATGTGTCCAAATGGGTAGAAGCAGTAGCCACGAAAGAAAACGATAGTAAGACTGTTCAAAGATTCCTTCAAAAGAATATTTTCACAAGGTTTGGCACTCCGAGGGCCATCATCAATGACGAAGGAAGTCACTTTTGCAACAAGCAGCTGAATTCATTGCTTTCCCGATATGGAGTCTACCACCGCACCACACTTGTCTACCACCCTCAAGCGAATGGGCAAGCAGAAGTGTCAAATAGGGAAGTGAAGAGCATATTGTAAAAGATGGTGGATGACTCAAGGAAAGATTGGTCTATCAAACTGGATGATGCACTATGGGCGTACAGAACAACATTCAAAACACCAATTGGAATGTCACCATATAAGTTAGTTTTTGGTAAAGCATGTCATTTGCCAGTAGAGTTGGAACATAGAGCTTATTGGGCAATGAGGAAGCTAAACATGGATGCCAAAGCAGCAGGACAGAAGAGGCTGCTACAGTTGAGCGAGTTGGATGAATTCAGGCATAACGCCTATGAGAATGCAAAGATCTACAAGGAACGAACGAAAGTATGGCACGACAAGATGTTGATGCCAAAAGACTTCCAAGAAGGACAACAAGTGCTTTTATTCAACTCAAGGTTAAGGTTGTTTCCAGGCAAGTTAAAATCGCGTTGGTCAGGACCATACACTGTGGTAAGAGCATTCCCCTATGGAGCAGTTGAAGTAAAAGGGAGAGAGGGAGCCTCCTTCAAGGTAAACATACAGAGGTTAAAACCCTATTTGATCAATGAAATGGAATATATGAGCCTAGTAACCTCTCTCACCCTCAAATGATAAGGAACTGGCGTCCGGCTAAAAGACGTTAAAGACAGCGCTACTTGGGAGGCAACCCAAGGTATTTTAATTTATTTTCATGCAGTTAGTCTTTACTTAGAACATTCTCACGGAGGTATTGTTGTGTGTTGTGATGACAGGTGCAGAGCCAAGAATTTGGAGGGCGGAAACTGAAAAGAAGATTTCCAGAAAATCGACTTAGCCGCGGCTAAAAGATCGAAGGCGCATAAATTGCGCCATGCGCCAGCATGGCGCGGCCACGACGGAAAATCTGAATTTTTTGAAGAAGCCCTAATCCGACGGTCTTTTCTCCAAATCAAAAATCCAGAGCCATGCCCCTCTCACGGGATTCAATGCATTATCCACCGCCACCGCCACCACTTTAAACCAAGTCTGTAAGTTGTCCTGTTTCTTTTATTTTCTTCGAGTCTGGCACACATTGGGGACAATGTGTGATTTAAGTTTGGGGGGTGTTTTATTTGTGTCTTATTGTTTTAGTATGTTTGAGTCTTTTTAATTTGTTTTGTGTATTTTTTAGTCATAATTTTTTTTTTTGAGTCATAATTTTCTGTCAAAGATCATGCATGCTGTAGTTACTAGAAACACCTAGTGAAGTAAGGTTGAATAATGTAATGGAATTAGAAGCAACTATCTAAATACTTAGGTTAGATATGTCAAAAACTCATGAAATCTGTCTATTTGGGGTTTCTGCTTGAATTGTGTATTGTTAAATGTTAAAACCTATGTGTATGATTGCTTGCTATTTGAGGCGAAATAGTTAGGATATGCATGTTAGGGAAATGACTCAGGCATTTCTTTGTTAGCCAATTCTTACCACTTTTTTCTATCCCTGACATTAAAAATATCCCTAGTCAGCCCCTTTGAGCCTAAACATTAAACTTTTTCTTTGACACCCTATATTTCCACACTTGTGCCATAAGTAAAAACGTGAAATGATTGGAATAGAAAGTGTTAAAAAAGAGACAAAAAGAGTGAACAAGTTTGATGCACCCCAATAAAAAAGTAATAAGAAATAGGCAAAAGCCTAAGTTTGGGGGTGCCTGTGATTCATAATACACTTCACTCTCTCAAAACAAAAGAGGGGAAAGATAGATATAAAGTGAAGAAAGGAAATCAAAAGAAAAGGGAAGAATTGAAAAGCAAAAGAGCTTATGGTACAGAAAATGAGCCTAAATGCCTATTTTTACCTACCCATGCCTAAGCCTACATTACAACCCTGAAAAGTCCTGAAGATCTCTTACATGCATACCCATGATTAGTGGAGAATAGCAAGTAAACATGTCATATGATTTTGAAATTGACATGCATAATTCAGTATTTTTACTTCCATTAAGCATGATTAAAGTGAGTTTGCGAAATATCTAGCTTAATGTGTTTAGAATGCTAAAAATTCATGCTATATGTTCCAGCATATTATTCTGCTAACCTTCATGTTTTTCTAAGTAACACCAATGCATCAAAGTGATTAATGTCATTGAGTCTTTCTATTTTCTTTTTCCTTGTGTCTTTATTTCTTTCTTTTGATCTTTGCTCGAGGGCGAGCAAAGGTTAAGTTTGGGGGTATTTGATCGGTGTATTTTATATACACCTTTTGAGTCATTTTTAGTGAGTCTTTTGTCCATTTTTGTACAAATACGTGTCGTCTTAGGATAGATTTTCTTTCGTTTGAGTCATATTGGTTTAAAGTGGCTCATTGGCGAAAAAGGAGCAAAAAGAGGGCAAAAACGGAGGTTCCAGAGCTCGAAAAGCGAGAAAGTGGCGAACCAGGCACAAACAAAGCAGGCCACGCGGCCCACCAGCAGGCTGTGGCGCCTAATCTTCAGAGGGTCGCAGGAGTTCCGGCGCCGCGGCGCCAGTTGCAGGGCCGCGGCGCCGAAGCGGGAAAAATCAGAAATTTGAATTGTCAATGGGCCAGGCCTGAAGGAAAACCTGCATCACGTTTTGGAGACTATAAAAAGAGAACCCTAGGTCAGATTTAAGGGTTCCTCTACATGCCAAATCACAACACTTTGAAGATCAAGATTGGAGACTTTATCTTAGTAATTTCTTGTTCTTGTTTTACTTTCTTTACAGTTTATGTTGGATATTGAATTAGTTATTGTCATGTCTATGGCTAGGAACTAAATCTACTTAGGGCTTTCCAAGTCAATTCACTTGAACCTTATCTTTATGAATTAATGCATGTTCTTGGCCGATGAAAGAATCTCCGTTTGATTTTCAAGGTCTCCCCTGTACAAAAGACGAGTTTTATTTTTTAGTTTACTTTATTAATTATTATCGCTATTTGATAATTATTTTGTCACGACCCGGCCGCGATCGTACCTACCGGTACCGTCGTATACATCGAGAATAGCAATGAACATACATAACACATAGCTTATAAAAAGGTAAACATCACTGGCCAGCCGATAAGGCTGCCTTCCATAAAACATACTTAAACAAAAGTATGGTAGTACAACTGGTTCTTATAGCCCAAAACACATATGTGACCACAGACCTCTAAAGATAACAACTGTGGCGGGACAGGGCCCCGTCATACCCCTGAATGTACAAAATACATATAGCATCGGGGAATATCCGTACCAATAAACAAGCTTCCGGAGGAATGGAGCTTCTGACACCGGAACAGTGATCCTAAGAACGAGGATCCACAATCTGCTTACCCTTACCTGCGGCATGAACGCATCCCCCGAGGAAGGGGGTCAGTACACAATATGTACCAAGTATGTAAAGCTGTAAAATACTGTAATAATGATATCATAAGTCTAAAAGTAAATTGGAGTCATGAAAGACAAACAAAATACCTTTTAATGTGCCTTACTAACAATGAGAGTGACAAGTGTATATAATACTGCATAAAATAGGGGCCTCATGATCAAAACAGGGTACCTCGCCCGTAGTATCAATAAGCACCCCTACTCCTGGGACTATTTCACCCGCATAGGTCATGTGGACCCGCATGAGGTATTCCTCGCATAGGTTGTACCCGCCCGCATGAGACTATTTCACCCGCATAAGCCCATAAGGACTCGCATGAGGTATTCCTCGCATCGTGGGTAGCAAATCCACGGAACATGTGGTATAACGATCTTGGGGACTTACCCCTCAGATATACTCTTACCCTGAAGCAGATGGTATAACGATCTTGGGGCTTACCCCTCAGATATACTCTTACACTGAAGTAGATGGTATAACGATCTTGGGGCTTGCCCCTCAGATATACTCTTACACTGAAGAAGGTGGTATGACGATCTTGGGGCTTGCCCCTCAGACATACTCTTACCCTGGAGAAGGCGGTATAACGATCTTGGGGCTTGCCCCTCAGATATACTCTTACCCTAGCTCAAACTGTCATCATATCATAATCATAAATAAGTTAAGAAAACTTATAATTTCTTATTAGTCTTGTTCATATACCCTCTCATTTTAGTTTACTTAAGGCACTTAATCATATCTTTAAAAAAAAAGAAATCGGGAATTTAACCCAAGTACTACATACTTCAACTCTTTTAGAAGTGACTCTTTTCATACATAAAACCTTTGGGCAATTGATGCCTTAAAATCAATTTGTCTTTCATAAATCAAATCATTTATCCTTACTTGTCTTACTTAGAGTAAACCTCTTCTCATTAATCTTTTATAAAGCTAATAAACCAACTTTCCATAAAGTTGTTATATTAACCCTACACTTTAGTAAAATCATACTTTTCCCTAACCAAGGGACTTATACATTCTTAAAACGAAACAAATCATTATCTACTTAAAACAAGTAAGAATACCAAATCTTGTACGTCTACCGTACTACATAGTTTCATCTATTCATGCTCAAGAGATAGGAAAGCTCCACATACCTCTTCGGTCAATCCACTTGCTAAGTCCAAACTACCGCAAGTAATATGTCAACCTAAAATAACCATGATACGTTCATTAACCTCTAATTTCAATGTAGAATAATCCAAGTTTAAAGTCACTAAATTCTATGGAAAATTGGGCAGCATTTCCTTTGTTTCTACATACTTTGCCACCTTTCTCAAGGCCGAATTTATCATCCAAATGCCACAATTAAGGCTCAACAATCCAACATTTCAAAGGGGATTACACACCTAAACTTGGGTGTGTAAAATTCTGCCACATAAGGTACAACAATTCACTTAATAATTCTAAGGTAGTTTTTAGGCTACAACATGCTCATAATATCTTCTTAACCAATTCTTTCATATCCAAACCACATTTCTTACATGCAAGGACTCTAAGTGCATTATTTACTACTACACATCCCTTCTTCTTCACATGCCACATTAATAACTAACCATAAGAGAAGAAATGTTACCTTAAAGCTTTAGCCAAACTTATTCCAACAATTTTGCTAGCCTCCTTGCCAAGAACACCACCACAACAACACCAACAAGCTAGCCACAAGCTTCCTTCTTGTTCTTAACTTTTCAGATTTTCCTAGGCTTGAATTCCTCTTGGAATTTTAGAGAGAAGTGGGAGCTTAAGCTTAGAGAGAGAGAGGGATTAGAAAGATGACCAAGTCTTCAAGACTTGGTCAATATAAGGCATGCAAGAAAATCAGATGGGGGGGGGAGACACTGGTCACCCTCCCAAGGTCTTTTAAAAGAGAAAATCTGATTTTTCCTAAGTTTTTCCGCCAGGAATCCCGCCAGCGCGCGGCGCGACGGCGCGGGCGCTGAAACATCTGCGGACTCGGAACTTCCGCTGCGGCCTGCTGTCTGGCGCGGCGCACTGCAACTTCAGCGACCCTCGATTTCCGCCGCGCCTGCCGCTTTGTCCGAAATACATTTCTGTCTGACTGCGCACTGAACTTGTAACTCTCATAACTTTCTACTACGACGTCCTATCGATGAACGGTTGGTTGCGTTGGAATCTAGACTCAACGAACTACGCCCTAGGCCTTTGAAACACTTAGGAACTCTCAATGTACTGGGTCATAACCCGCCTCAAATTTGACTAAAACCCGTCCGGAATAATCCGTCAACCTATCCTTTGAAATTTTTTAAGTCTTACATGCTTTCGTACGCTCTCATACGTAGGGTCAGAACTACGGGGTATAACATATTTACTCTCTTACTGACACTTCTACTAAGTGTTTATACAGGTACCCGGAGATGCGTCTTGGGCAAAATGCCTAAAAGGGCTAAAGAAGACAAGAAGATGTCATTCAGAGTTTTATTTTATTGTTGTATTTAATTTAATTTTTTATTTTTAATTTCTAAAGCATGATAAATAATTAACCTAGGTTTGACCGGATAACCGTAAGTTAGCGGATCTTAAAGGATGTCTAACCTCTTCCCTTTAGGATAATAAAGAACTCTGATCCAGAATCTCATTAATTTCACAGACCATTAAATGAAGATCAATTGCAGTATTTTTATTGCAAACATTCGTTCGAGTTGCTTTCAGCTCCTTTCCCTGCGGTCAAGTGGCTTCGCTCCTCTCTTTCCTTATAGTCTTAAGAGTTTCTTCGCTCCTTTACCTGGCTTTTTTCGTAGTAATAGTGGGCCGGTTTCATGAGATCTATGCCTGAGATACGAACGGAGAGGAATAACCAATCGATGAAAGAACATGAAACCATTCTGTTTCAATAGAGGTACGGGAAACTCAGCCCTTGATTCGTGTCGAAAACGCTCGAACTCATTGTCTCTATCAGCCATGTATGCTATTTGCGGCTTGTCTTAAGGTCTGATCTAAGTTCAAGTGTCCTAATTCACTTAACTAATTAGGTGGCGACTCTTCAATACAAACATTTTGCTCCATCCAGGGAACCGCGCCGAAGAGCAACGTTGCAGCAATGTTCCGACACCCGAGGTAAAAAATGAGCGCGACAGCTTGCCGACTCCGCTGGGGATATCAGGTTCTTAACCATAGCAAACTTGGGTTAATTAAATATTGTGCTTTATTTTACTTTTTTTTGTTGTAAATATTTAAATTATTTGCTTTTAATTCTGTAATTAACTGCTTTAATTGTTATCTTATTTATTGTTTTCCATAAATTGACATTCCGCTCATACTTCTTCCATTCTGAAAAATCGACACTATCACACACTACACGCGAGGTGTGTTTTGCGCACCCGCAAATTTCTTTCAAATATCCAAATTTTTCGGAGAGTTGACAAAGGCGCAGGAACATTCGGACCATCCGGTGGCCGCGTAGCCTTCTCACTCGAGTGTCCGCTCGGGAACCTTGTGTCTAGTAAGTCAAATCATAGAAAAATTAGGATAGAGCTATACCACCCTTTATTTTAAGTCATGCATGCATACACCTTAGGTGGGTCGAACCTTGGTATCGTCTCCACAATTAGGAAATCCACCAAATTGTCGACGGGTTTCACAACCCAACGACCAATCAACATATATGTGTAGCGTGATAATGATATACGAATTCAATACTAATCATGACATGCCAAAATTGGAAATGTACATTCATTTTATCTTCATTTCCAATAAAAGCATTAATGTTTAGCAACTTGGATCAATCTGTCACAATATCGTTTATTTGGCGTTTAGGCCCACCTCTTGCATAAGAGAGGTCTCATGCATATTAGGGTGCACGTTTGATTTGCATGCCTTTTTGTTTTATTAGTATTTGTCGCTAGCAACTCTGTACATACCATTTAAAACAAAAATTACCCTTTTAACTCTGTACATACCATGTTATGTGTTTACAACTCCGGCCACGAGCATTTATATTTTTGCACTTTTTTGCTGTCACACTTCAATCAGTACTTCTACTAGATAAATCGTTCTTGAACATCACGACTTGGACCTTGTGAAGCATCAACATCCAGTCCGGTCGAATCGATCAAATGAGTCTTTTACTATATTGTCACATCCCTACATTTTATTATTTTTATGACTTTCCTACATTCACCTATTTCACATATTTTTTGCAGGAAGATCGTCCTCGCAAACAGTCGAGGGCGGTCGTTAAAAATACAAAAAAAATCAAATCAAATCAAATCAAAATTACAGGAAACCGAGAGATATTTTGACTGAAAAAAGTCATCCAACACCAGATTCAACGAGACATCACTCTGAGTTGTATATACTTTTGTATTTTATACATACTTGCATATGCAATTGACATGCTTAGTTTTAATTACATAATACATTCATATCATACATCAGATAACATATTTTTTCGAACTACGCGTGTCTGATTCTCACCACACGGTGTGATACGTAGACAACTCATCTTGGGTTCGGCACCACATAAAAAAATGATGATAATAATGAAAGGGAGAACATATTTGGTTCATCCATACATTTCATTCATCCTATCACGAACATTCATTTTTCATTACATTCATCATATCATACATTCATTTTTTCATTACATTCATCATATCATGGACAATCACTTTGCTTTGCTTTCATTCTATAGTGGATAATCATTTATTTTTGCACAGTTTTTTACTCTTATCATCCTATTGTATATGAATTCTTTTTAAGCATACATTTTATAACCTATCTCCCGAACTACGCGTGTCTGATTCTCACCACACGGTGTGATATGTTGGAATGACATATTTGGTTCACCCATGCATTTCATTCATTTTTCATTACATTTATCATATCACATACATTCATTTTTTCATTACATTCATTCTATCACGGACAATTATTTTTTCATTACATTCATCATATCACATACATTCATTTTTTTCATTACATTCATCATATCACATACATTCATTTTTTCATTACATTCATTCTATCACGGACATTCATTTTTTCATTACATTCATCATATCACATACATTCATTTTTTCATTACATTCATTCTATCTCGGACATTCTTTTTTTCATTACATTCATCATATCACATACATTCATTTTTTTTCATTACATTCATCATATCACATATATTCATTTTTTCATTACATTCATCATATCATGGACAATCATTTTACTTTGCATTCATTCTATAATGGACAATCATTTATTTTACACAGTTTTTACTCTTATCATCCTATCATATATGAATTTTTTTTAAGCATACATTTTATAACCTATTAGAACGAACTACGCGCATCTGATTCCCTCAGCGAGATACGTAGGCAACCCTACTCGGGTTCGGTGCCCTTTATTCAAAAATACAAAAAAAAAAATCAAGTATCATTTGATACACTTTATTCAAAAATATATATAAAATATACATATTTTTATTCAAAAATACAAAAAATATATATTTTATTAAAAAAAAATCCTTTATCAAAAATATTTCTAAGTACCATTGTTTGACTTGGTTGATACCAACATATTTCGGAGTGTGCATAGGAAAGAATAAGTAATAATCAGTATGGACTGACGTTGTGGTAAACCATAGATTCTTTTGGTACCTCTCACTCACACTTGTAATGACATTGTCTTGCATGCTTCTAAGATAAGAACGAAACCAACCTCATCGTTTTATGTGCATTGTTTGGTGAGTTTTAGAATAAGTTCAATTGCATTGCATTGTGATCTATAACTTGGCCGTAATGTTTGTTGAGGCGAAATCTTGAGTAACACTCGGTATAGAAAATGATCGTAGGTTTTTTTTGATCCGTTTGAGCCTTTTCAGCCTACCAAATAACATTATCCGTAGTACTCCCCCTTTGAGCCTAAAGTCTATTCTTTTGACAACTACATAATAAGCTTATACCCTTTCTGAGTGCATACACACACTATCCTCTTTTGGCTCGACTTTCTTGAGCGCATTGGAAATGTGCAAATTGCTGATAAAGATCCGAGTCGAAGTTTTTAAAAACAAAAGTTGTCAAAGGCCCAAAAGGGAAAAGAAAAGCAAAGGACGACTTCACAAAAAGAAAAAATCAAAAGCCCTGACATTATAAAAAAAATGATGAATGAAATGAGAAAATAACTCTGGAAAAAAGGGGCTCCAAACGAAAGATTAAAAAAGAAGTCAGTACAAAAGAACTGAGACAAAAAAAGAAGTAGATCAACATTAGCACACAAATATCAAGAACGGACGTAGTCCAATGCTCGAGGAAGGATTAGTCACTTTTTACCCAAATGATATCCATCCCTTCCCCCAAACCTACATTACAAGTCTGTGACAAGCTCTACATGATCTTACACTGAGGGTTCTCACATTAGTGGATACTTACATGACGGCCAAGCATATGGTATCACAATTGCATGCATTGAACATCTTTCTGAGTGTGAGTGTGTTTCTCTAAACGTCCTAAAATTCAAAATACTGGAATAAATGTGAGGATGAGACTTTCTTTCAGTAAGGGCATTTGAAACATGAGGATGCGATTAGTTCGAAATCTTTGTTTGAAGCAAGTGTCGACACTCAGGTATGTCTGAGGTACCATCTGAAGTTGTGTGAATTACCCTGGAGTCAGTCTCAGTTAGACTGAAACCAAATAACGGAAATCCTAAGCACAATACTAATTATTGGTATCAACTGAAGTCAGAATGTGATGTTGTCTTTTCACTTTTTCAGAAAAAACAACAAAAAATACATATAATAAAAATTCTTATTTTTGTATCACGAACTACGTCTTGACCTGATTCCCTTGATGGATACGTAGGCGGCCATATTGGCTTCGGTCCCACATCATTTGAAAATCATAAAAATCCTTATTTTTTGCATCACGAACTATGTTTTGACCTGATTTCCTTGGAGGATACGTAGGCGGCCACATCGACTTCGGTCCACATTATTGAAAACCATAAAAATCCTTATTTTTACATCAGCATTACGTCTATACCACGATGTCATCAACATCATCAGCATTACGTCTATACCACGACATCATCAACATTACGTCTATACCACGACGTCATCAACATTACGTCTATACCACGACGTCATCAGTATTGCGTCTATACCACGACGTCATCATCATTCATCAGCATTGCGTCTATACCACGACGTCATCACCATTATGCCTATACTACGCCGACATCAACATTGCGTCTATACCACGATATCATCAACATTTATCAGTTTTGCGTCTATACCACGACGTCATCAGCATTACGTCTATATCACGACGTCATCAACATTGCTTCTATACCACGACGTCATCAGCATTGTGTCTATACCACGATGCCATCAACATTACGTCTATACCACGACGTCATCAGCATCCATCAGCATTGTGTCTATACCACGACGCCATCAACATTGCGTCTATACCACGACGTCATCAACATTGCATCTATACCACGACGCCATCAACATTGCGTCTATACCACGATGTCATCAGCATTACGTCTATACCACGACGCCATCAGCATTACGTCTATACCACGACATCATTATCATTGCGTCTATACCACGACACCATTAACATTCATCAGCATTACGTTTATACCACGACGTCATCAGCATTCATCAACATTGCGTCTATACCACGACGTCATCAGCATTACGTCTATACCACGACGTCATCAATATTTACATCTATATAACGTCGCCATTTGCATCGACAACACAATGACGACACCAACACCTTGTCTTTCTCAGAATCTGCAAACACATTTTTTCATCTTGACCTCTGGAACAAACACCCTAAAGACATTTCAGGAAACAAACACCCTGTCTTTTCTAGCATCGCAGCAACCCAGTGTCATCATTATTCGACATTGGAATAAAATTTTGAATCTGCGTCGACATTGTCTTTAATGTTCCAGCAACGTAGCAACTCAGTGTCATCATAATTCGACACTGGGACAAAAATTGTGAATCTTCGTCGGCATTGTCTTTAATTTTTCAGCATCGCAGTAACTCAGTGTCATCATAATTCTATACTGGGACAAAAATTGTGAATCTGCATCAGCTTTTCTTTTAATTCTTCTTAAAGTTCCATTTGCCCATTCATTTTTTATCTTTGTTTTAATTCTGACGATGGAGAAAAATTTGGTTACAAGTCAACGTCTTTGTCCGAAAATTCTTTCATCGTCTTTGTAATTTAAAGTATTTTTTGGCACATCATTTTATCATCATTTTTCGCATTTTTATATAATAATCATATTTTTACCTAGTATTCCACGTTGTTTTATTTGCGCAAAATGACATCACATTTTTATTTCTTAATTAGTCATTAAACATTTCTTAAATATTTTGTTATTATTACTCCGGCATTTTATTTTGATAATTCTGCATTTCTTTAAATCGTGTTTTCTTTTAATTTTTTATTTATTTTAATTAAAACCAATTTCATCCCCCTTTATCCCCCCCCCCCCCCCCCACACACACACAAAAATCAAACCTCACTTTTTATTTCCCCCCTAAAAGCTAACCCTATTATTACCTCTATAAATAAAAACTCTTCCTCATCTTTGTTTTTGAACCCTCAGCGCCGCACATGACCCCCATTAACTCTCTTTCTCTCCCATTAAAAACACTTCATCTCTTTCACAAAAATATCATCAGCAGCACAGAGATCTCACATCTTTCTCTTTTGAGAACCCATATCCCTTATTCATCAGCTAGCCGCACCCTTTAATTCTCAAATCCCCATTACCATTTTATTTTTCAGACCCCCCCCCCCCCATTTACTCTTAAATCAAATCGTGACCCCTTCATTTTGTTATTTTGAGACCCATACCCCCCGGCGAACCATCCATACCCATCGGCGAACCCCATTGTACCGTCGACCTTGAACCACTGGTCTCATCTCCCATGAACCACTGCTCACCGTCGACCTCACTGTTTCGAACCACCAGGCGGCGTCGGTCCGACCTTTCGCCGATGAGGCAACGCCGACCTCTTTCCTCTTTTGTTGTGTTGTCGGTTTTACCTTGTTGTTTGTTGGTTGGACTGCTTTTCTGATTTCGTTTGGTATTTGGCCGGAGTCTGAAATTCCAGTAACCTTGGCTAGTCTTTATTTTCGGATCTAATGGGTTGGACTGATTCTCGTTTTTCTTTTTCGTTTTTATCTAGCCGGAGTTCACATAACAATGGTTGCTATTTTTTACTCTTGTTGGTTATTTTGCTACTGCTACCACGACTATTTTTCGACAGGTACTTGTTATCTCCGATGTCTTGACACTGTTGCCTCATTTGCTATTTTTTTTGTTGTTCTGTTTTGATCTTGGTCGGGTTCTGATTCGGGTCGTCAGATCCGGCAAATTTTTGTTATTGTTTACTGTTTGTTGAACTGATTTAACCTTGTTTTAACGCCCTCCGGCGACGTCCTAATTTTCTCCGACGTGGCTTTGCCTTTTCGGTGTTCTGGTCGTTCTTCCATCGACTGTTATTGACTGTTTTTGGCTCGAATATATTTTCGCGTGTGTTACTGTTGGTATCTCTCGTCTGTTTGACCTTTTAGGGGACTGATATTATATGGGTTTACCGGTTATTTGCTTTAATAGCTGCTCTATTTTGTCACTGGTTATAACTCTATTGGGTTGTATTTTTGAAATTTTTGTTGGTTAACTTGATTTGAATAGATACTACACAGTTTGGCCGATGAAGGAATCTCCATCTGATTTTTAAGGTCTCCCCTATACAAAAGACGAGTTTTATTTTTTAGTTTACTTATTAATTCTTATCGCTGTTTGATAATTATTTACTCTCTTACTAACACTTTTACTAAGTGTTTATACAGATATCCGGAGATGCGTCTTGGGCAAAATGCCTAAAAGGGCTAAAGAAGACAAGAAAATGTCATTCAGAGTTTTATTTTATTGTTGTATTTAATTTATTTTTATTTTTTATTTCTAAAGCATGATAGATCATTTACCTAGGTTTGACCGGATAACCGCAAGTTAGCGGATCTTAAAGGATGTCTCATCCCTTCCCTTTAGGATAATAAAGAACTCTGATCCAGAATCTCATTAATTTTGCAGACCATTAAATGGAGATCAATTGCAGTATTTTTATTGCAATAGTTCAAGTGTCCTAATTCACTTAACTAATTAGGTGACGACTCCTCAATACAAGCATTTTGCTCCATCCAGGGAACCGCACCGAAGATCAACGTTGCAGCACCGTTCCGACACCCTAGGTCAAAAATGGGCGCGACAACGTCAAAACGATGTCATGTCGAGTCTGCAACATCTATATGGCGAGGGATAGAGTCATTGATACGGTCAAACACGTTGTACGCACAAGCGTGGATGTGGAAGAGTTCAACCCTTGAAGAATATTGTCCGTCTTCCTGATCAAGAATGAAAGGGATGAAATTCTTGAAATTTGTGACGGTGAAAGAAAGATGGAAGGAGGATGTGGATGAGGGAGGTTGATTATTATCGACGAATGTGGAGGATGTGTAAGCTTTGGGAGAGGTGGGAGTAGACATGGTGGCCATAGAAAAGAGATTGGAAAAAATATCGAAGTTAACCGAAAAAACAAGGCTGGTTGGTGGCTGCTTGTGGGGCGGGGGGGGAGGTTGGCAAAGAAAAATAGAGTTTATGTGTTTTTAGGGTTAAGCTACTGATACCATGTAATATTGTATTAATCTCGCTTGTGGAGTCTTTCTCATTAATACAAATATATATAGTGTACAATGTGGAATCCTAATATAATAAATATCATATATCTATCATAATTATACATCACTAAATATTACATAATATATGAAGTATATTATAGTAATGGTACACGTTAATAGTACAATAAAAAAAATCGTCTAATTTGTTTTTTCCTCCTTTATATTAATCAGATTGTGATCATGTTGAGATATACAAATAGAGCACAAGTTACTTAGTAGTTAAAAAAAGTAGTTTTACTTAGCTTACTAGCCTATAAATAAAGGTTGCACGTGTATTTTCTGATTAACTGAAAATAAGAGAAAATTCTCACAAAACATTTTTTCTCTCTGCTATCTATTTGTTTTACATTTCTCTTCCTCTTCCCCATTCTTCTTCTTCTTTTTCCATTATTTCTCTTTAAATTACTTGTTCACAGTATGTAAATAAGAAAATTAACATGGTATCAAAGCCTTACCGATCAATCTTCCGCATTTGATTCGCGATTCAATCCAAATTCGTGGAAATTAGGTTATTGTGTTCATCTTTGAGTTTTCCAAGTTTTTGATCTAATTTTATACTTTTCTGTGTTGATCGCGAGATTCAACAGGAGGATCAACCAATTGCGCATTGCAAATTCAACTTCGTTATTGTAGTTTGATCCAATTTTCCTTTTACACCGTTCTATGTTAGATCGATTACAAAGTTTCAGAAATTCAATAATGGCGGAAACAGGTCCTAGCATGATATCCTCCGCAATCAAGTTTTTCTTTTCTTGTTAAAATTGCATTCATCAATTTCTCAAAAATCGCAATTGGCGATCAATTTTTTGCCCTAATTTTTCAATCGAGTAATTTCTCTATAAATCTCTCGAATTGTAGAAGTTCATCTATTGTTTCATCCAATGAACCAGTATATTTTCTCAAATAAATTCCTTCAATTTTTCATCTGAATTAAGGTAAACTACCTGAATCACAGATTTCTAAATTTCGATTTTGTTTCGTTCTTATTCTATGTTGTTGAGTTGAATCCCTATTTTAAAGCTATTTTTGTGTTGACGAATTGGAGAAAAGTGTCGTTCGTCATTTTGTGTTGCTGTATTTCTACTGCTGCTGTTGTGGATAGTGTTTTTTTTGTGTTGGTATTATTGCTGCGCTGCTGCTGTTTTAGTATTGAAGCAGTAGGTGAAGAAAATAATGGAGTTACTATTTTGTGTTGGCTTGCTGTTGCTTTATGAAAAATATTTTACTTGCCTTGTCAGCTAAGAACAAGGCTGGAACAATAGATCGATAGAAGGATCGAGGAGTTTTTCAGCGACAAATAGACTGAGAACCGAGGGATACTTCATCGGAGACAATATGGATTGAGTTGAAACCCAATTCAAAGAGTTTTTTCACAGGTCGATCAAATATTAGATTGCCTGTTTTTATATATGTGTAGCTCAGGATAGGAGAATCGAGGAATTTCTAGTCGGAATTGGACTAGAAATTAAGGGAGATTCCAAGGCATATCCGAACTTATTATAGAGCTTGCTATAGGAGAATTGAGGGATTCTATAGTCCGAGTGAAGCTATAGAACGAGGGGTTCTTCATAACATTGATATAGGAGCATCGAGGGATTCTCTAGTCCGAGTGAGACTAGAGAACGAGGAGTTCTTCATTGAGCATTGATATAGGAGAATCGAGGGATTCTCTAGTCCGAGCTAGACTAGAGAATGAAGGTTCTTCATTATTGTTGTGGGAGTTGAAGCTCCTCCTTGTTGCTGCTGTGTTGCTGCTTTTACCTACTGTTATTGCTGCTTCAGATCAGTGGGTTCTTATGAGGTGAAGAAAAGGATCAGTGGAATTTACTTCCTGCTATTTTTGTTCTGCCAATTTAGCTTAGCTGTGCTCAACCGAGTACATAACAAGTTTACAGTGAGAAAAGATACTCAACACCAGTTTAATGCAAGAAAGTGACTTGGGTTTCACATCCTTCATGCCTCGTAGTGAATTATATGATCCTAGCAGAGGTTATATTATGGATGATACAGTCATAGTTGAAGCTGATGTTGCTGTTCGTAAGGTCGTTGATTACTGGTCCCATGACTCTAAGAAGGAGACTGGTTGTATTGGCTTTAAGAATCAGTGAGCCACTTGTTTCTATTACTGTTGATGTTGTTACATCTACTAGGTTGATTTCTGTATTAGAATTTGTCTAACAATGACAATTGATGTAGTCCTTGTGCTGCCTAATATTGTAGTTGCATCAAGTATTGTTGTTGCAATAGATTTAATTGTTGTGGTATTTGAAACTAAGAAACAGGGGATGCAACAGTGCAGATGGTGTCTGCTGGTGCTATTGCACTATACTGAGATTGTAGCTGGGATAATGTTGCTGGCACTATAATGTTGTTGCCATTAGTGTCATCAGTTCTATGATTCTCTTAGTACTTAGAAGAAGCACATTTAGCATCATCACTTCCTCCTATTGTCTCCAAGCTAGGACTGATACCGTTTTCAGTGCCTAGCTTGAGGGGGGATGTTGAGATATACAAATAGAGCACAAGTTACTTAGTAGTTAAAACAAGTAGTTTTACATAACTTACTAGCCTATAAATAAAGGATGCACATGTATTTTCTGATTAACTGAAAAATAAGAGAAAATTCCCACAAAACATTTTTTCTCTCTCTGCTATTTATACGTTTTACATTTCTATTCCTCTTCCCCATTCTTCCTCTTCTTCCATTATTTCTCTTTAAATTAGTTGTTCACAGTATGTAAATAAGAAAATTAACAGATCACTATATTGCAAATTTCATGGAAGAAATGTGGAAAAGTCATTTGACAAAAGGTTTACTCACTTTCTTGCTAGGAAAAATATAGATGTAGTCCCTGTGGAGAGTATTACTAACATCAATTTGCACTTAAAGGTGTGGCGGATAATGAAGTGAGTTGAGCATTATGAGGTCTCCGGTTTAAATTAAACCTGTCTAACGGTCCGAGTTGACCCGGAATCGGACCGTTTGACCCGGTAGGAAATCCGGTCCGGACCGTTAAGGGATTATCGGGTTGGGGATTGGGTTGGCACCCAACCCCAACCCGCACGGGTTATGTTAAAACCCGATAAGGCGGGACCGTTAGACCGTGCGAAACGGTTACATTATTGTTAACCGGTCCGGACCGGACCGGTAACACAATTTCTTTTTTAAAAAAAGGTAACGGTAATGTTACCGTTGGGGAGGGGGTGGGGGTGCCAACGGTCATTTCGACCAATTTTTTTTTTTAATTACATTTTTACCCTTTATCTATAAATTCTCTACATTTTTTTCATTTTTATCACACGACAATTCTCTCAATTCTCTAATTCTCAATTTCTCATACTCTCTTAATTATCTTTATTATCAATTTTCAAGTTATTATTATTATTAGTTTTCAAATTCAAAGTAGCAAGACGCAAGACTTCGAGCTTCGAGTTTCAATTGAATTATGAATCCCGAAGTTTGGTACACTCGTTTCATTCTCTAATTATTTTATTAAATTGTCATATTTATTTGTTTATTATTTAAATATTTTATAATGTCTTCAATAAGGGCTAATTTATTGGGACTACGCCGTAAATCTTGTTCAAGGGGTAAAAAATCTATAGGTTCTTCATCTAATCAAAATATAGATTATGATCAAATGTAAAAAGATTTTGGAATAGAAGATAATGAATATGATAACGTTCAATTAGATAATATTGTTGAACTTGAAGAAAATGAACCTCTTACACCTACTAGTGTTCCTTCTGTCAATGTTGGTACTGCTAGTGGTAGTCGTAGACCTCCTTTACCAGAACCAGTAGCAAGAAAAAAAAGGAGTAAAGTGTGGCTATTTTATGATAAAGTTGTGGGTACTGATAGAGTTAGATGTAATATTTGTGGGAGAACTTATAAACATAAGACAGGGGGTGGTGACGGGGGGACGGACACTATAGGTAGACATATAAAACACGATCATACGACACAATGGAATGCTGTCTCTCATTTAGAACCCGGTCAACAACAACTTAATCCATTAACTGGGGGGTGGCTAAGTACGATCCAAAAAAGGATCGCATTGAATTAGCAAAAATGATTGTCGGAGGTTGTTTACCTTTTTCTTTTGCTTCTTCTTCATATTTAATTACATATATTCAAAGAGTATATAATCTTTTTTTTAAAGGTGTTCCTCGTAGTACTACTAGAGCCGATATTTTTAGACTTTATAATGATTATGTTATTTTTTTGCAATATTTGTTTGCTAACCTTTCATGCCTAGTTAGTTTTACTTCAGACATTGGATATGCTTTAAACGGTTATGATTATTTAACAATTACTTGTCATTGGATTGATGAAAATTTTAGAATGGAAAAATGTATTATTGCTTTTGCGTATGACGAGGATCAAAGTCATACTGGAAAATATATAAGCGAAACTATTTGTTCTTATGCCCAAAAATATAATCTTTATAATAAAATACTTTGTGTATCATTCGATAATGCATCTAATATCTTCATTGTAGATCTTTTAAAAGCGGAAGTACAACCACCACTTCCTCATATATTTCATGTTCGTTGTGCTTGTCATATTTATAATTTAATTGTTAAAAGTGGTCTTGATTTATTTTCACCTGAAAGAAAACTTGTCAAAAGAGCTGTTGGAGTTATTCAGGGTAATAATAGGAAAAATAGAATTATAGAATTTTAAAAAAAATGTAAACAATTTAATTTGAGACCTAAATTCATGCCAGAAGAGATTATTACACGGTGGATTATACTTATTTATTGTTAAAAGAATGTTATAAGTATAAAGACCCCATAACACATGTTGCAAATGCGCATTGTAAGAACGTGATGTATATGTTAACCGACGAACATTGAAAATCAATTGGTGAACTTTTAAAATTCTTACGTAAATTTTACACTGCTACTGTTGAATTTTCAGGATCTTATTACCCAACAGTTTGTAATGCTTTAGCTCATATAGCTGAAATTTCATATTTACTTTATGATTTAAAATCAAATGTGAAATATAAAGATGCAGTTACACTTATGTTTGAAAAATTTAATTTTTGTTTTTTTCCTATTCCTGATATTTATTGTATTGATGCAGTCTTAAATCCTTCTATTAAAAAAGCAGATTGTCATAATTTAATATGTAGTTTATATACTTATATGGAAGTAGGTGCAACAGAAACTCCATCTTCATTTGATTGCATAAGTACATTTGATACTAATTTAACTACATTATATGAATATTATGCTACATTACATGATAACAACAATTCTGCTACTAATATTCCTTCTAGTTCTGCTGTGTCTACACCTTCAGGATTCAATGAAGATGACGATGAAGAAGAATCTTTAGACATATGGAGCACTTTTACAACACAAGCAACCACAAGTCGATCTTGCGATGAGATGCAATTTTATTTGCAAAAGCCAGCGGAGCCAAAGAAAAGTTTTGACCATTTACAATGGTGGCAGGATAACAAAAGGCAATTTACGGTACTTGCAGCGATGGCCCGAGATGTTCTTAATGTGTTGATCTCAACAGTGGCTTATGAAAGTGCATTTAGCCAAGCACGAGATCAAATAGGAGACACACGTCACTCATTGGGTGGAAGCACATTAGAAGTGTTAGTCTGCTTAAGAGATTGGATCAGATCAGAGAGAAAAAATCAAGGATGTTGAGACGTTAATTATCCGGAAGATGAAGAAATAGGCAATATTTTGGAAGGCGGGAGCGGAGGCGGGAGTGGAGGCGGGACTGGAATTAATACTCCAGATTTTGAGGCTATGGAGCATAACTAATTCAATCAACCTATAGATTACGAAGAACTTGCAAGAAGGATGCATAATATGTAAATAAAATTATTATTACTTCATTATGTACTCTTATTAACATTATGAAAGTTCAAAAGTTTACATCTTATCATTAGTTTTAATTTTACTATCTATTTAATTGTTAATCTGTTATTACTTATTTGTTAACTTATATCTACTAATCTAATAAATTAATAAAAGTATAATTACAATATAAAGTTATAAACTATAAAGTATAACTATAACAATACTATAAAGTAAACTATAAAATAAAGATAAAGTATAAAATTATAAACTATAAACTATAAAGTATAAAGTTATAAACTATAAAATAGAAAATTAACTTTAAAGTTTCAATTTTAATATATAAAACTATATTATATATTATATTATTATATTACATATTTAAATTGAATTTAGTTTACATTATAGAAAATAAATACTAGAAATTTAAAAAAAAATAACCGGACAGAGGTCTTGCTCGCACCGGACCGCATGGGCCGACTCGAATCGGTAATGAACCGGACCAATTGGCCCGGTAGTCAGGTGAACCGGACCGGTAACCGGTCCGGACCGGTTCGGCCCGTTAGACAGGTATAGTTTAAATTCTAGCTAAACACTAAGTGATTTCTTTCTATCGGAACGTCACAATTATAAAAAAAAATTATTTATGCCAAAATTATTGTAACGCGCCAAGTTTAAATACTAGAGTCTTGAAATTGAAATATACCAGCCGAAAGTTGGATATGCAACTCCATTTGGCGAAGTCATGTTAATTAATGCATGATTTAAACAGCTAGTTTCCTCTAAGTCTGCAATAAACGAAGGTAATGGATTACTTTTTTTTATTAATTATTTTACTCCTTCAATGAAGACAAAGACAACAAGACATTTCATTGACCATGTTTTATGTTGTCTTTTTCTTCTAATACTTTTTAAGTCATCTTGAATATTCTTGACAACAATTAATGAACTGTCCCTCTCCTCAGTCTTTTTTTTAATTTGCCTTTTTTTCCTCTAATAAATAAGCAATTCAACTTAATCCTAAGTCCTAACTACCTTTATGCACATAGATTAAGTGGAAATCTTCCTCTTAAGAAGGGCTCCTCAAGAAGAAATAACAAACAGGAGAAATTGTGTTGTGTTCTTTCTCATCCATATTTGCAATTCTTGTGCTTGAGGTAATTGGTTTCTTTTACTAATTATTATACTCTTTGTTTTCCTTTCTTTCTTTTCTTCTTCAAGCTTTTATCTTAAAACCGCATCCTCTATTTTCTTTCTTTCATTCATCATGAGGTTGTGAATTTGCATGATTTGTTTTCTTGGAAAGATCTTTGCATAAACCAATTTGGAACTACAAAAATACTAGGGGCTAGGTAAGAACATTTTCTCCAATATCTTATATTTGTTTCTTATAGGGACCTTGAACTGAAACTCTAAGTTGAGGGGTTGCGACTGTTGGAAATTTACTCGTGAAATAAAGTTAATCCTATTAATTATGACTTGAACAATTGGGGTTTTGCACGTCGGAAACTTCATTTTCACACACGTGCATACGTTGTACCAAAGATCATAAATTTCCTAAGTGGAAGAGATATTGGTACATATACAAAATGTTTGAGACGTAAGGTAATAGACGGTTATTGGCCAAATGACAATGATTTCACGTTGATAAATGAAGGAAGAAATATATAATGCGTTGAAAGATAAAATAGGTCATGAAATCGCCGCGGAGCCGCAAGGGCCGCAACGCTTAACTTCCAGTAGTTACTGGATGAATTAGCGTCGCGCCGCCTCCCAGTGAGGGCCGCGGCGCTTGGGTTCCAGAAGGTCGCGACGGGAGACGAAAATACATGACGATTGGGCTAGGTTTGAGGCATTAAACCTCCGTAACTTCCCAAATGAATTCAGTCATTATTTGGCTGAATTACTCCCCTCAATTATGTGCAATTACATTGCATTCAATGTCATTACTTGGCCATTTGAAGGGTCATCTTCTCAACACTATAAAATGAGACCTTAGGCTCATTTGCAAAATACACTTGAACACTCAACAATTTCCAGCAAATTGTCTTCCTTTCTAGCAATATCCAAACACTCAAAGATCCTTCTTACTTAGCGAACACTTGAGTCTCATTTGCTCTTTTGTTTGATTGCTGTTTTATCTTGGGAGATAAGTTGCCATACAATATTTGAAAGAAATATACGGGGCAATATTATCTTAAGGAAAGATTGTGTTACACCCCGTAATTACAGGACATGTTTTATGAACGTACGAAAGAACTCACGAGTGTTAAGATTTGAGACTTGTAAAAAGTTATCGGAAATATTGGAATTTGTCGGAAAACGTATTATTGTGACGAATGGGGGGACGACACGTGTCACCCCCTTATAGATGCCTTGGACGAAATTGGCATGGCCAATATGGTCATTGACCATAGTCTTAAGATGACAAAGTCTTCCAATTAATGAGCTTGAGTTTCTTGACCAAAGTCAAAGGTCCCACTAGTCTTGATATTTTATAAGAGACCATCCAAACCCCCCAATTGTTTGCATCTTGACCCTACATTACACTATATAATACTACTAGTAGTGAGACTAGTTCCATACTTAGCCAAATTTTACACAAAAATTGAAGAACATAGAGCAAGAGCTCTGGGTTTGGAGTCAATGAAGGAAAAAAATTTGTTTGTTATCCAATAATCTTCCCACTTTAAACCAAGGTTCCTATGTGTATTGTAAGCATATCTCAATAGAAAAATCCCGGAAAAAGAGAGTTTTCGTATTAGTCGCAAAGTGAAAACCTAGAGACTTTCTAGGTTTTGGATTGAAGGTTTGAAGGAAAGTTGTTGGTGTGGTTCTAAGGGTCTCAAGGAGCGGATTGAGGTGTCTTGATGAGGCTCTAGGTTGCTAAGGAGCAACTTCAGTTTTGAAGATTGGATTACAATTCGTTGAGGTATAATCGTGTTCTTTGAAAGTGTTACAAGATTATTTTTATTGTTATTGTTAGCTTTTCATGTTGCTAGCATGAAGTGGTTAAGTTGAAGTTTATAAGTATTTAGGAGTGCTTGTGGCTAAATTCGAAATGTTATATAAGCCACTTGAGAATTGGATTACTAATTGGTCGTTTATTAGAAATCGTCGCATGTTACCTACTTAGAGATTATGGATTGTTATAATCAAATGCGACTTGATATCATGTTATGCTACCAATTTGGATTGAAATGGAAATTTGATAAGAATTGGTATGGTTGAACTCAAGGTGGCCGAATTTGGACTTTTAGTTTGTTATTCATTTGTATTGAACTACTTTCTAAATTGTGAGCCAATTGGGGCTGTTTAGTTATTCATTTGCATTGGAATACCTTCTATATTGTTGTGAGCCAATTGAGGCTGTTTGGTTATTGTATTCGGCCTTGAAAAAGGTGGCAAAGTTAGTAAAAACAAAGGAGGTGCTGTCCGATTTTCCGTAGAATTTAGCGACTTAGCACCTAGAATGTTCTACGTATGAAGTAAGAGGTTAATGGACGTATGGTGACCATTATAGGTTGATGTACTAAGTATAGCGTATCCTACTTGAAGAATGGAATAGCTCAAGGTGGAAGTACTTTGGAGCTTTTTGCTACTTGTCGATAATCGTCGCGAGGTATGTGAACCTCTTCCTTCTTTGACATGATTCTACGCATGGAATATACATGTAGTACTATTTCATGATTCCTTACTCTTAGAAGTTAAGAGGTATGTATGTCGATTTACTCTCGTAAAGGTTATGTATAAGTTATCCTAAGTTCTTACCAAGTCTTATGGGGATGTTGGTAAGAGTCGTTAGGAGGTATTTTGGAGCCAAGTTGACTTGGCTAATTTCTGACGAATAAGAATAAGTATCGAACAAGCCATTGTAAGCGTTAATAAAGGAAAATGTAATGACAATTAATTGTGTTAAAACAAGTAGAATTCTCCATCTGCATAGAAGCTAAGATAAGACAAAATTGTATTACATTTTCTAGATCATGACTACTTGATTAAGATAGTTATAAATAAGTATAACTTATTCACAACGCACCAAGTATATGTTACTTAATTTATAAGAATTTACGTATGAAGTTTTAAGACTATGGACCTCAAATTGTTAAAAGGTTAAGGGACTTTATTTTTCAAGTTATGAGACTTGATTCCTAAAGGGAGAAATGAATTGATTTAAAAGTATAGAATACTTGATTTGGAAAGTATTGATTTCTTGCCATTCTAAGTTAAACTGGTTTTCCTAAAAGTTAAGAGACTTGAAGTATTTTGAAAGCTATGTGATTTGAATTGAAGTATAAGTTTCTTGGTTATCAAATGAATGAATTCGTCTAATAAATAAAGAGTTATAACGGCTTTATGGGAAGTTGGTTATAACAACTTTATGGAAGATTTAAAAGAATGGTTTTCTTCAGTATTGTAAGCAAAGTAATGATTTGAAATAAAGAAGGGCAAAATTGTTTTAAAGGTACCAATTGCTTAAGGTTTTAAAGAAAGAAGTCACTTGATTTAGAAGCCTATAATTGTATTTCTAAAACGTATTGTGACTTGTCGTGAAAAGTAGATATGACTTGATACTACGGTTATTAGTATCTTGGAAGTTTTATTTGAAAGAGAATCATTTTAAAGGAGTAGAGGCACGTGTACGTTGGGTTAAATTCGGATTTTATAATGACATGTTAGTGCCTTAAGTAAACAAAAATGAGAGTGTATATGAACAAGCTAATAAGAAGTTAGGGATTTCTTAACTTGCTTATATTATGTATGATAAGCGGTAGTGCTTATGTTATGTATGATAAGTCGGTAGTGCTTATGTTATGTATGATGGCGGTCGAGATAGGGTAAGAGTATAAATGAGGCAAGCCCAGACGTTATACCACCTTCTCCGGTAAGAGTATAAGTGAGGGTAAATCCCCAGGCTGTACCACCGCTTTATGTGTTATTGTGGCCAGTCGAGATAGGGTAAGAGTATAAATGAGGCAAGCCCAAGACGTTATACCACCTTCTCCCGGTAAGAGTATAAATGAGGCAAGCCCAAGACGTTATACCACGCTTACCACCTTCTCCAGGGTAAGAGTATAAATGAGGGGCAAGCCCCCAGACGTTATACCACCTGTTTTGATTGATTTTATGGGCGTGAGACCCATGGTTATGTTTACACTTTTAGTCGTCGGCCGATGATGGGGATTCCACGGCATGCTTTGATATTGGTGTGGATCGCGTCCCGATTTGGTAGGGTAGTATATGTGTCCCTCCGTAGTGGGCGGACTATGTTATGAAAGATAAGTAAGTTAGATAGAAATGAACTTAATGACTTCTCCTAAGTAAGTACGTAAGATATGGCTATAACTCTTAATGGAATGGAAAAGATATTGATGTGAAATTAAGTTCATAAGTGGTAATGACACGGCGAGGATGCGGTATGTATTTTTATACTTGTCCTTGTCATTCTTTTGTACGATTATGATCATCTGTTTCAGACGTTATTTACATTCCATATTCGGTACTGTTTTGTTCGGCCCCGCCGGGCTGCGTTCATGTCGCAGTTTAGGTACGCGATTATGGATCCGCGAGCTTAGGATCTGGTTCAAAGATTTTGAGATGGCTCCAATGTTCGGAGTTGTCATGGCTATGTATATTCAAGTGCAGCGGGGCCTTGTCCGCCACGATGGTTATGTTAGCACTCTTAAGTGCGTAGTCACATATTGTGGGTCGGTTGTAAAAGAAAGGCTGCTTGGTTGTTTTTATATATGTCTTGGAAGGTAGCACATCGGCTAACCTGTTGTATTACTTCCGATGTTTTATTTATAAGTTTCATGTATGTTCCGCTGATTTTCTCTGATGTTTACCTGTAAGGGTGCCCAGGTAGGGCACCAGTCGCGGTCCCGGGGTCGGGTCGTGACAGATTGAATATCAATCAAGCCCTCTTATTTATTCATTTCCAGATTTCTAACCCCTTTCTTGTTGTTGTTTTCATTCCCGTTTTTCTTGTTACCTGATGCGCGATTTATGCACACACTTACGCAAGTGCACGTGTCGAGTCAAGTAATATAGTCTTAGAAGACCGAGTTATCGTCCTCAGGAATTAGTGTTCAAGTACCAAATTCTATTCTATGTTATCTATTTGGTGACCGATAATTGATATGTTGTTTATGACTATAATTATGAAAACTAATTAAACTACGTTTTTTTACTTCAGTAATGTGGAAATAGGGCTTCCAAATCTCCTCAACTATCCGCTTAACTTACTTATTAATGCAATTAATAATGGTTCTTCTTCTATTTTGAGATAGCAGGTTAACTAAGCCGTTTTATACTCGCATAAGGTTATATAAACACTCAACCCCAGTATAGAACCTTTCTACCTTTCGGTGATAAGATTGACTATAGAGGAGGATTAAGACCAAAAACCTATTAATACTACACAAGTATCGGGGTACTTTCGTCCACGATTTAACCTATGTTTATCCAACTACATCATATTCACAACCTCCCCTTTCGGATTTCGGTTAGAAATCATAAGGATTATGATAATTAGTGATCAAGTAATTACCAAGCAATCAAAACAAATATTAAATAAATCTCAACAACAAGAAGAAGAACCAAAAACATGCATTAATTCATAAAGATAAGTTTCAAGTGAATTGACATGGAAAGCCCTAAGTAGATTTAGTTCCTAGCCATAGACATGACAAAAACTAAATCAATATCCAACATAAACTGTAAAGAAAGTAAAACAAGAACAAGAATTTACTAAGAAAAGGTCTCCAATCTTGATCTCCCAAAAGTGTTGTGATTTGGCAAGAAGAGGAACCCCTGCATCTGACCTAAAGTCCTCTTTTTATAGTCTCCAAAACGTGATGCAGGTTTTCCTCGTGCTGGCCCATTGTCCATTCAATTTCGATTTTTCCGCCTCGGCGCGCGACCTACAATTGGCGCGCGGCTGAAATTCTGCGACTCTCACGAAGATTAGGCGCGGTGGCTCAGCCTGCTGGCTGGAGGCACCGCGGCGCTGGCCTGTTTTGTGCCTGGTTCGCCACTTTCTCTCTTTTCGAGCTCTGGAACCTCCGTTTCTGCCCTCTTTTTGCTCCTTTTCCGCCAATGAGCCACTTTAAACCAATAAGACTCAAAAGAAGGAAAATCTATCCTAAGACGACACGTATTTGTACACAAATGGACAAAAGACTAACTAAAAATGACTCAAAAGGTGTATATAAAATATACCGATCAAACACCCTCAAACTTAACCTTTGCTCGCCCTCGAGCAAAGATCAAAAGAAAGACATAAAGACACAAGGAAAAAGAAAATAGAAAGACTCAACGACATTGATCACTTTGCTGCATCATTGTTACTTATAAAAACATGAAGGTTAGCAGAATAATATGCAGGAACATATAACATGAATTTTTAGCATTCTAAACACATTAAGCTAGATATTTCGCAAACTCACTTTAATCATGCTTAATGGAAGTAAGAATACTGAATTATGCATGTCAATTTCAAAATCCTATGACATGTTTACTTGCTATTCTCCACTAATCATGGATATGCATGTAAGAAATCTTCAGGACTTTTCAGGGTTGTAATGTAGGCTTAGGCATGGGTAGGTAAAAATAGGCATTTAGGCTCATTTTATGTACCATAAGCTCTTTTGCTTTTCAATTCTTCCCTTTTCTTTTGATTTTCTTTCTTCACTTCATATCTATCTTTCCCCTCTTTTGTTTTGAGAGAGTGAAGTGTATTATGAATCACAGGCACCCCCAAACTTAGGCTTTTGCCTATTTCTTACTGCTTTTTTTTATTGGGGTGCATCAAGATTGTTTACTTTTTTTGTCTCTTTTTTTAACACTTCCTATTCCAATCATTTCACATTCTCACTTATGACACAAGTGTGGAATTATGGGGTGTCAAAGAAAAAGTTTATTGTTTAGGCTCAAAGGGGCTGACTAGGGATATTTTTAATGTCAGGGATAGGAAAAAGTGGTAGGAGTTAGCTAACAAAGAAATGCCTGAGTCATCTCCCCTAACATGCATATCCTAACTATTTCGCCTCAAATAGCAAGCAATCATACACATAGGTTTTAATCATTTAACAATGCACAAATCAAGCAAGAAACCCCAAATAGACCGATTTCATGTGTTTTTGACATATCTAACCTAAGTGTTTAGATAGTTGCTTCTAATTCCATTACATTATTCAACCCCACTTCACTAGGTGTTTCCTGCGATTATTTCTAGTATGGAATGAGTCAATCATCCACTTTGGTATCTTATTGAACAAAAATTGTGATATTGTTCCTCCATTGATCAAGAATTTAGATTTTTGGGAAGTATCATGATCGTCCAATAAGAAGGGTTTCAATTTTTTCAAATGAACAATTTGAAGACCTATTGATTCTAACAACTGATTGCAGAGTTGATCATTCGGACCTTTCAATTCATAGATGTAGATCTCGGACCTATGAATGGGGATATTTCTGAAACTCACACAGAAAAAAGGAAGTGAGTTAGACAAAAAGAAAAGCAACTTGGACAAAAAAAGAAGTGACTTGGACAAAAAGAAACGAAGTGGCTTAGACAAAAAGAAACGAAGTGGCTTAGACAAATCTTTTTGTTTTGAGAGAGTGAAGTGTATTATGAATCACAGGCACCCCCAAACTTAGGCTTTTGCCTATTTCTTACTGCTTTTTTTTATTGGGGTGCATCAAGATTGTTTACTCTTTTTGTCTCTTTTTTTAACACTTCCTATTCCAATCATTTCACATTCTCACTTATGGCACAAGTGTGGAATTATGGGGTGTCAAAGAAAAAGTTTATTGTTTAGGCTCAAAGGGGTTGACTAAGGATATTTTTAATGTCAGGGATAGGAAAAAGTGGTAGGAATTGGCTAACAAAGAAATGCCTGAGTCATCTCCCCTAACATGCATATCCTAACTATTTCGCCTCAAATAACAAGCAATCATACACATAGGTTTTAATCATTTAACAATGCACAAATCAAGCAAGAAACCCCAAATAGACCGATTTCATGTGTTTTTGACATATCTAACCTAAGTGTTTAGATAGTTGCTTCTAATTCCATTACATTATTCAACCTCACTTCACTAGGTGTTTCTAGTAACTATAGCATGCATGATCTTTAAAAAAAATTATGACTCAAAAATACTTAAAACAAATAAAAAAAACTCAAACATACTAAAACAATAAGACAAAAATAAAACACCCCCAAACTTAAATCACACATTGTCCCCAATGTGTGTAAGACTCAAAGAAAATAAAAGAAACATGACAACTTACAGACTTGGTTTAAAGTGGTGGCGGTGGCGGTGGATAATACATAGAATCCCGTGAGAGGGGGGACTGGTTCTGGACTTTTGATTTGGAGAAAGGACAATCGGATTGGGGCTTCCTCACGACTTCAGATTTTTCGTCGTGGCACCGCGGCGCCCAGACTTCAGAACTTTTCTGGACTTTTGGCGCCGCGGCCCTGCAAATTGGCGCCGTGGCGCTGAATCTCCTGCGCCTTTCTGATCTTTTGGCGCCGCGGCGCTAAGCCGATTTTCTGGAAATCTTCTTTTCCTTTTGGCTTCTTTTCAGTTTTTCGCCCTCCAAAGTATTGGCTCTGTACCTGTCATCACAACATATAAACAATACCTCTGTGAGACTGTTCTAAGTAAAAATTAAACTGCATTAAATTGAATAAAATAAATTTAAATAATTTTGGGTTGCCTCCCAAATAGCGCTGTCTTTAACGTCTTTTAGCCGGACGCAAGTTCCTTATCATTTTAGGGTGAGAGAGGTTACTAGGCTTATATATTCCATTTCGTTGATCAAATAGGGTTTTAACCTTTGTCCGTTTACCTTGAAGGGGGCTCTCTCTCTCCCTTTTACTTCAACTGCACCATAGGGGAATGCTCTTACCACAGTGTATGGTCCTGACCAACGCGATTTTAACTTGCGAAACAAATTTTTAACCTTGAATTGAATAAAAGCACTTGTTGTCCTTCTTGGAAGTCTTTTGGTATCAACATCTTGTCGTGTCATACTTTCGTTCGTTCCTTGTAGATCTTTGCATTCTCATAGGCGTTGTGTCTGAATTCATCCAACTCGCTCAGCTGTAGCAGCCTCTTCTGTCCTGCTGCCTTGGCATCCATTTTCAGCTTCCTCATTGCCCAATAGGCTCTGTGTTCCAACTCTACTGGTAAATGACATGCTTTATCAAAAACTAACTTGTATGGTGACATTCCAATTGGGGTTTTGAATGCTGTTCTGTATGCCCACAGTGCGTCATCTAGTTTGATAGACCAATCTTTTCTTGAGCCATCCACCATCTTTTCCAATATGCTCTTCATTTCCCTATTTGACACTTCTGTTTGCCCATTCGCTTGAGGGTGGTAGGCAAGTGTGGTGCGGTGGTAGACTCCATATTGGGAAAGCAATGTATTCAGCTGCCTGTTGCAAAAGTGACTTCCTTCATCACTGATGATGGCCCTTGGAGTACCAAACCTTGTGAATATATTCTTTTGAAGGAATCTTTGAACAGTCTTACTATCATTTTCTTTAGTAGCTCTGCTTACCCATTTGGACACATAATCTTGCGGAAGGATGTCGATTTCCAAAGGACGACGGGAATGGACCCATGAAATCGATTCCCTACACATCAAATAGTTCTACTTCAAATATCCCTTGCGAAGACATTTCATTTCGTCTTGATATGTTCCCTGTTCGTTGACAGCGATCACACCTCTTCACAAAGGCGTGTGCATCCTTAAAAAGCGTTGGCCAATAGAATCCGCTTTGCAGTACCTTTGCTGCTGTTCTTGATGCCCCAAAGTGTCCACCACATGGTAGGGTATGACAATGAGTGAGAATCTGGTGCATCTCCTCCTATGGTATACATCGCCTGATGACTTGATCGGCGATGTTTGTATAACATCGGCTCCCGATAGTAGTGTTTTACTTGAGTAAAACCTCTTCACTTCTTTATCTTGTCAATCACAGGGTATTACCTTAGCTGCAAGAAAATTAACAAAATCAGCGTACCAAGGTAAATTAAAGACCGCACTTACTTGAAACAATTGCTCATCTGGGAAGTGATCATTTATCTACACATCCTTGGCGTTCTGGCTCTCTGTGTTCTCAAGCCTTGACAAGTGGTCTGCAACTGAGTTCTCTGTCCCCTTTTTGTCACGAATTTCCACGTCGAACTCTTGTAGTAGCAAGACCCATCGAATGAGGCGAGGTTTTGCATCCTTCTTTTTCATCAAGTACTTTATGGCAGAATGGTCAGTGTATACTATCACCTTATTTCCAATCAAGTATGGCCTGAATTTCTCAAATGCATACACTATTGCTAGCAATTCTTTTTCTGTAGTCGCGTAATTTAACTGTGCGTCATTCAGAGTTTTACTAGCATAGTAAATGGATCTAAATACCTTATCCATTCTATGTCCAAGCACTTCTCCCACTGCATAATCGTTTGCGTCGCACATTAGTTCAAATGAGAGCTCCCAGTTTGGTGCAATGACTATGGGTGCTGAGATAAGTTTCTCCTTGAGTGTCTGAAAAGCGGTCATGCATTCCTTATTGAATTCAAAAGCAACCCCCGTCATTAGCAAGGTGGAAATGGGCTTTGAGACCTTTGAGAAGTCCTTGATGAATCTTCTATAAAAACTGGCATGCCCAAGGAAACTTCTGACTCTTTTTGTTGATACTGGAGGTGGTAGATTTTCGATTACTGAAATCTTTGCTTTGTCCACCTCAATACCTTGGTTCGATATTTTTTGTCCCAGGACAATCCCTTCTTTTACCATGAAATGACACTTTTCCCAGTTTAGCACAAGGTTAGATTCTTCACATCGGTTTAATACTGCTTCCAAGTGCCTCAAACATTCGTCGAACGACGCCCCAAAGACCGAGAAATCATCCATAAAAATCTCTTTAGTCCTCTCCACCATGTCTGAGAAAATTGCCATCATGCACCTCTGAAAGGTCGCAGGTGCATTGCAAAGCCCAAATGACATCCTTCTGAATGCAAATGTACCAAAAGGGCAGGTGAATGTCGTCTTTTTCTGATCTTCTGGCGCTATCGCAATCTGATGGTACCCTGAGTAACCATCCAAAAAACAGTAGTAGTTGTGCCCCGCAAGTCTATCCAACATCTGATCTAGAAATGGCAACGGAAATTGGTCTTTTCTGGTTGCCTTGTTCAACTTGCGATAGTCAATGCAGATTCTCCACCCAGTAACTGTTCTAGAAGGAATGAGCTCGTTCCTTTCGTTGGTCACTACTGTCATACCACCCTTTTTGGGTACCACTTGCACTGGACTCACCCATGCGCTGTCAGATATAGGATAAATTACTCCAGCATTGAGCCATTTCATGATTTCTTTTATGACTACCTCTTTCATGTTTGGGTTTAGTCTCCTTTGTGCATCAATGAAGGGTCTGCTATCCTCATCTAGACGGATCTTGTGCATTACTATTGACGGACTTATCCCCTTTATGTCTGCTAATGTCCACCCAATGGCACGCTTGTGAGCCTCGATTTCGCAGCTTATCAATCTTTACTGTGGATAGATGGCATGAGATGATCACTGGTAAGGATTGATCTTCACCTAGATATTGGTACTGTAAGTGATTGGGTAGAATTTTTAACTCTAACTCTGGAGCCTTCTCTGTGGATGGTACTGATCTCTGTGGCATCTGCTCAAGCTCTTCATATCTCTTCTTATCACATTTCTCATAAGAATTCATCCAATTTGCATACTCCATCAGCCTTGGGTCGTTTCCACTACTATCATCCCATCTGGTCAGTAATTCTTCAAGCGTATCATCATTTCTGAACCCTTTGTCTGACACTGCATCTTCGATTATGTTCATGGCCGAACAGTTATCATTTGCATCTGGGAAGGTTGCTGCCCGGAAAACATTGAAAATCACCTCTTCTTCTTCCACCCGAAGTTTCAACTCCCCTTTGTGAACATCGATTAGAGCCTGTCCTGTGGCTAGGAAGGGTCTGCCAAGTATGATGGGGATTATGTCGTTATCTTTTATGTCTAAGATGACGAAATCAGCGGAAAAGATGAACTTGTCCACCTTTACCAACACATCATCGATGACTCCCCTAGGATGGACTATGGAGCGGTCAGCTAACTGCAAAGTGATGTTTGTAGGTTTGACTTCTCCTATTCCAAGTTTGCAAAAAACTAGGTAGGGCATCAAATTTATGCCTGCCCCCAGATCGCACAACGCCTTCTGACATTCAAACTTCCCAATAGTGCATGGGATGGTGAAACTCCCAGGATCTTTTAATTTCTGTGATAGTTTTCTCTGTAGGATGGCCTTTGCATTCTTGATCAACACCATGTTTAAGTAGTCCTCTATCCTCCTCTTTTTGCTAAGAATGTCCTTCATGAACTTTACATAGCTTGGCATCTGCTCTAGTGCTTCAGCAAACGGGATATTGAGTTGCAATTGTTTGAGAATTTCCACAAATTTAGAGAATTATTTGTCAAGCGCACATGTTTTTAGCTTCTGGGGGGTACGGTATCTTTACCTGGGGTGCGTTCACAACAGCTTCCACCCTTATTTCAGCTTCTGGGTTATGGGCGTCGCGGCCCTGCAGCTCGGCGCCGTGGCGCCTAAAGTTCTGCACTGTCCCAGAATCTTGGCTATTTCGGCCAATGCGCGGCTACTGCTGCGAATTTTCTGCTTCCACTGATTCGGCATTTTTCAGGTCAATCGCCTGACATTGCTCTTTTATATTTCCTCCCATATGTGCAGAGTGCTTTTATTGCATTCCGCTGCTCAGCATGCCCGTGATTTGTCCTATTTGCGTTTCCAAATTCCTCGAGACACTTTGCGTTTAGTCCGTGAATTGAGTTTGGTGCCTAGTCAACACGAGTATGGCTCGTAACCCATCCTGCTTCTTAGCATGAAGTGGAGGATTACATTGTTGATAGTAGTAATCCATGTCTTCAGGATCCCTGAGATGAATCAAAACCAACAACGGATCACGGCACACTGGTTTTCACAAATTAAAAGAAAAATAGTAATAAATAAATAAAAGAAGGTAAAAACTAAATTAGAAATTAAGAATAGATAAAATTGATATTGAACTATGTCAATCCCCGGCAACGGCGCCAAAAACTTGATGCGCGATTTATGCACACACTTACGCAAGTGCACGTGTCGAGTCAAGTAATATAGTCTTAGAAGACCGAGTTATCGTCCTCAGGGATTAGTGTTCAAGTACCAAATTCTATTCTATGTTATCTATTTGGTGACCGATAATTGATATGTTGTTTATGACTATAATTATGAAAACTAATTAAACTACGTCGTTTTACTTCAGTAATGTGGAAATAGGGCTTCCAAATCTTCTCAACTATCCGCTTAACTTACTTATTAATGCAATTAATAATGGTTCTTCTTCTATTTTGAGATAGCAGGTTAATTAAGCCGTTTTATACTCCTGTTAAGGTTATATAAACACTCAACCCCAGTATAGAACATTTCTACCTTTCGGTGATAAGATTGACTATAGAGGAGGATTAAGACCAAAAACCTATTAATACTACACAAGTGCAAGGTACTTTCGTCACGATTTAACCTATGTTTATCCAACTACAACATATTCACAACCTCCTTTCGATTTCGGTTAGAAATCATAAGGATTATGATAATTAGTGATCGAGTAATTACCAAGCAATCAAAACATATATTGAATAAATCTCAACAACAAGAAGAAGAACCAAAACATGCATTAATTCATAAAGATAAGGTTCAAGTGAATTGACATGGAAAACCCTAAGTAGATTTAGTTCCTAGCCATAGACATGACAAGAACTAAATCAATATCCAACATAAACTGTAAAGAAAGTAAAACAAGAACAAGAATTTACTAAGAAAAGGTCTCCAATCTTGATCTCCCAAAAGTATTGTGATTTGGCAAGAAGAGGAACCCTGCGTCGACCTAAAGTCCTCTTTTTATAGTCTCCAAAACGTGATCTGAGTTTTCCTCGGGCTGGCCCATTGTCAATTCAATTTCTGATTTTTCCCTCGTGCGCTGCTGACCTGTGGCCGCGGCCGAATCTGCGACTCTGAAGATTAGGCGCCGTAGCGCTCTGTCCCTGCTGGAGGCGCCATGTGCCAGCTGTTTTGTGCCTGTTCGTCACTTTCTCGCTTTTCGAGCTCTGGAACCTCCGTTTCTGCCCTCTTTTTGCTCCTTTTTCGCCAATGAGCCACTTTAAACCAATAAGACTCAAAAGAAGGAAAATCTATCCTAAAACGACACGTATTTGTACACAAATGGACAAAAGACTAACTAAAAATGACTCAAAAGGTATATATAAAATACACCGATCATTACCACACAAAATTACTCACAGTCTTAAGATAATATTGTGCTTGAAACAACAACATGTTTGCTGAAGATCAATTCAACATTGAGAACACCACTGCTCAAGGCAATCCCACTGCTCAAGGCACTACCGTTGCCTTCAACTTCACTGCTTTTGGCACGTCTAGTGCCTCCACTATTTTTTGGCACGTCTAGTGCCTCCACTGTTTTTTGAACTTGTAGTGCCTCCGCTGCTTTTGGCACGACTGGTGTCAACAATCTTTATGGCACAACTAATGCCACCACTGTTGCTCCGGGCATTTACAACGCCTATGCTACAGGCCAAGGCATCCAAAACACCTATGCTCCTGTTAGAGGCTACAGGCCAAGGCATCCAAAACACCTATGCTCCTGTTAGAGGCGTTCCCAACGCCTTTGCAACTGCTCAAGTGGGCGCTACTGCTCCTACACCCGCTGGTTTTCACCATGAGCGTCCCGAAAAGTTCATGGGTGCTCACTTTAAGAGATAGCAGCAAAAGATGTTATTTTTCCTGACGTTTATGGGAATGTCACGTTTCATAACCGAAGACCCTCTACTAGTTGGGGAAGACATGAACCCTTAGCCAAATGATTTGGTGGGAGGGTTCCAAGGTAACCATGTCGCTGACGACATGAGGATGGTTCGCGAAGCATGGAAACATAATGATTTCATGTGTAGGAACTATATTCTAAACAGTTTGTCTGATCCTTTCTACACGGTATATTGCACCGTTGAAACTGTCAAGCAGTTATGAGACAAACTTCAGAAGAAATACAATACCCAAGATGCGGGTAGTAAGAAGTTCATAATTGAGAATTTCTTGAAATTTCAAATGGTGGACAACAAAAGTCTGTCATCCCAAGTCCAGGAATGATTCTAAATCACCTGGATTTGGAAGGATTAAAGCCCAACGAGCAATTCTTGGTTGGGGCGTTTATCGAGAAGTTGCCTCACTCGTGGACTGAGTTTATGAACTAACTGAAACTCGAAATGAAGGAGATCACCTTAGATAAACTTATTATCAAACTCCATATTCAGGAGGACAATAATAAGGCCATGCCAAAGGGGAAACAACCCGCTGAGGCTAAGGCGAACCTGACGGAAGTCAAAGGGAACTCAAGCAAAAAGCAAAAGTTCCAGAAGGTAGGCAAGACCCAAACAACTGAAAAGTTCAAGGGAAATTGTAATCACTGTGGTATAGTTGGTCACATGGCCAAAAACTGCCGTAAGCTCAAACATGAGAATAAAGAGAAGGCCAAAGGCAAGGCCAAGGCTAACATTATCGAAGACACGCTCATAGATGATATGATCGAGGAGTTCTCAGCGGTGGTTCTTGAAGTAAACCTCGTTGAGAATCCGGTGCAGTGGTGGTTGGACACAGGTTCCACTCGTCACATATGTTCCAATAAAGAAGCCTTCCACTTATACACCAGTCACAGACAAGAAGTTGTTCATGGGAAACAATTCTTCTTCAGAGGTGCTGGGGCTAGGAAAGGTGATCCTAAAGATGACGTCCGGGAAGGAGCTGACTCTGAAGGAAGTGATGCATGTCCCAGAAATTTGAAGAACCTTAATTTCTGGACCTGTGTTAGTTAACGCTAGATTTAGGCTAGTGTTAGAGGGTACCAAATTTGTAATCACTAAAAATGGAACATTTGTAGGAAGGGGCTTCGTCTGTGAAGTCCTCTTTAAAGTTAATGTTGCACCTGTAATTCCTTCGGCTTCCAATATCAATAAAACTGAGCCTTCTACTTACTTGGTTGAGTCTTCTAATTTATGGCATCATAGATTAGGACATGTTAACTATCAATCTATCCAAAGGTTGGTAAATTTGGAATTATCGCCGTCTATCGAAGTAAACCCTCAACGTAAGTGTGAGGTACGCGTAGAGGCAAAACTTTCCAAGAGTCCCTTTAGATCCGTCGAAAGGAAAACCGCTCCTCTAGAACTCATACATACCGACATATGTGATTTGAAGTTCGCTCAAACTAGAGGGGGTAACAAGTACTTTGTGACTTTCATAGATGATAGCACAAGGTTTTTCTACCTTTACTTACTTAAAAGTAAAGATAAAGCTTTTGAAGCGTTCAAACGCTACAAAGCAGAAGTTGAGAACCAATTAAGCGGACAGATTAAATCAATATGTAGAGATAGATGGGGAGAATATGTAGCGCCTTTTGAAGAATTTTGTACCCAATCGAGTAAGTTCATCAATCAATGGCGCCTTACTTACCTCAATCAAACGGTGTTGCTGAACATAAAAACTGAACGTTAAAGGAAATGATGAATGCACTACTCATCAATTCAGGCCTCCCTCAAAACATGTGGGGATAAGCTATCCGTACCGCTAATAACATTCTTAATAGAGTCCTGCACAAGGGTGGGGACAAGACTCATCTTGTCGCGACCAGCAGACGGGCGCGACTAGGCGCCACTGGTGGGCGTCATTACTGACCTGTCATACATAATCCATTTGATACCAAATAACATTTCGACAGCATAACGCTGCATCTACAACATATACCTGAATAGACAAGCCGGTCAGGCTGTCTTTACATAAGGGGGTACCTGCCTCCAGAGGAGTCACAACTAACCAACACAATATAATAAGCAAGCCGACAAGGCTGCCACCAACATAAGGGAACATCCCAAACAGAAATACGAAAGCATGACCAAACAAACACGTCTACACTCTCATAAATCAACCACGTCTGGACCTGCAGGAGTACAAAATGACATATGGCGACAGACCCCGTCGTGCCCAAGATATACATAAATGCGAAATATAAGAGTGCGTACCAAAGTGGTAGCTCCGAACAAGAGAGCTCTTTAGCAGCTGGTAGATATCCTAAACTGGAGGGTCACCTAACCGATCACCTGTACCTGCGGGCATGAACGCAGCCTCCCGAGGAAAGGGAGTCAGTACGAAATAATGTACTGAGTATGTAAAACATGAACTACTGTAAGGAGGATTATAACTGGCCAGAAGATATATGAAACATATATGAAAAATCAGAGATACCAATGCAACTGTACCATATGAAAAGAAAGTCATGCATGTCTAACAATCATCATAATCAAGATCATCTACGTACATATAACTACCCGACAATCAGGGACTGGTCTCATGCTTTATACATATAACTACCCGACCCATTCTGGGACTCGGTCCTCATACTGCGTACATATAACTACCCGGCCCATTCTGGGACTCGGTCATCATTTTCCGTGAATATAGCTACCCGGCCCATTCTGGGACTCGGTCCTCATAACATACAATCACAACTTACACAAGTAGAATATCATGAGAAACCATATGCAATACAAATCATCATCTGAGACTCCATGTAATAATCATGTGCATTTCAAATCATCATATAAGACTAAATGAAATAATCATATGCCTTTTTAAATCATCATATAAGACTGAATAGAATAATCATATGCCTTTTTAAATCATCATATAAGACTGAATGAAATAAGTAAAATAAACTATCCTTTAGAAAATCAAGACACGATCTCCTGAATCATTTTAAAACATCTTTTGGGAAGTCAAATCACTTTTCATATCATATATCATTTTATTAAAACTAGACTTTGAAGGAATCACGTACGTCCGCCGTACTTTCATTAAAATCATGCCAGAAGAAAGAAGAAAGATTTTCACAACATCATGCCAAAGAAGGAAAGGATAGTCTCACATACATTATAGTTGAGCTGACCAACTCACTATTAGAATATGTCCCGTCTAATACTTCAACCTATAATAATAGCAATAGGTTTGTCAACTCTATGATTCCTAACGTAGGTTAAATTGAAAGACGACTCTCTTATTCTATAAAAATTCGGGCAGCGCTTCCTTTGTTTATGTGCGTATCCATAATTTACCAACAATCCAAGTCAACCAATAATTCAAATCAAATCAACAATCCAAATCATTTCAATATGTCATCTAATTAGGCTCCATAAATTGCATATCCGCCATCATACAACCTCCTTCCTCGTTACTTATGAAAGACAACAACTTAAACCATCAAGGCGATTGTCGCACCTATTTACCATATTCATTCAATACTTAAAATGATATAACAATGCCTAAAAGATTTCATAATTCCTTTCTTGGTTTCTTAATTCCATTTCGTCTCGCGTCACCTTATATAACTAATTACAATATCAAGTATCAATGTTTCTTTCAATTCTTAACATAAAATTAGTGACAACGCTATTAATAATAATAACAATTAAAGTGCACCAAAAATCAGCTCGTAAAGGTCACATAATGTCCGAAACTTTTCCATGGATTTTAGGCCATCAACATGTAACTATTTTCCTCTTTCCTTAATTAACAATCCAACTTATCCTTCCCACAATTACATATAATGAACACCTTATAAATATTCACAAGTTATTCCATTTTTAGCACGCAATTGGTAATGAAGTTTACAACAACGTATTTCCAAAAATAGTCCATTTCCGGTTCAACATCCACAACTATCACATGCATTGCCTAAATTCAAGATTTCTTCCTAACACAAGTCAATTACTTCAACTACAACACATGAAACTTTAATTATATCTTAAGGAGAAGAATTATTACCTTAATTAACACCAAAACAGTCCGTAACCCGAGCCTATTGTCCACGCGAGTTGCTCGCTGTTTCGTCGACTTTTCTTCGCCAATTGGTCGTCGTTTCAACTCCAAATTGACTTGTATATAATCTATGATGTTAGTCCAACATCCTAACACATTTTTCTCCTCAAAATCTGGTCTGAAACGCTAAGAATAAATGCTCCTAAAATCGGCCAGAAATTGTTGAGTTTCTCACAGTTCTGTCCGCTGAATTTGTAACATCCGGTATTATCTACTCCGATGTTCTATCTACGAGAGGTTTATTGAGTTGGAAACTAGACTCGACGAACTTTATTTTAGGCTTTTGAAACACCTAAAAACTCCTAATATACTAGGAGATATACCTCTCCAAAGTTGAATAAAAAATCTGTCCAACAGTCCCGAAATCAGCCCACTGTTGCGTCGATTTCTCTCCAATTTCTCACTTCTTTCCACTCCAAATTAACATGCAACCATTATACAATGTTAACCCACCACCCTTACACATTTTTCTTCCCAAAATCTAGTCCAAAGACTTGAAATGTTTGCTCCTACTTTCGATCCAGTGGGGACCGAACTGCTCCCAGTTTTTGGCAAATTTGGGTTCTAAATTTTTGCTTCTAATTTGGTAAATAATGTAGTGTAAGAATAGCAGATGAAACTACAATTTTTGGTAGGGATGAGGTGGATATCGGCTGCAATGGAGAAGGAGGAGAGGATTTTTTTTCTTTGAAATGAGAAGGTGTAAAATGAGAAGATGAGGGGTTTCCTCCTAAGTCTTTAAAATCTGAAAATTATTTTGTATAAATACACATTGGTCCCTAATTATTTGCTTAAGTTAAATCAATCCCCCAAGTAATAAATCTTAATCACACTTCTTTTAATTTTAACTCCCGTTTCCTTTAATTCAGAGAGTTCCATAAGGTCTCATTAAGTAACTTATATACATTGCTAATCCATAATGGAACATATATATATATACACACTATCCTTAAAGAAATTCAGGCGTCCCACTCGTTTCCAAAATTACTCCGTATTAGCATGTAAAAGAAAATATACTTAAATTTCAAAATTCGAATTTTTATTCTTAATGACGTTCTTAATTATCGTCTTAAAATCACGAGGTGAAACATTCTTCCCCCCTTATAAACATTCGTCCTCGAATGTTTATAATAAACTTGATCTTTATAGAAATTTTGGCAGAATCTCCTTTATAACACATATCGAATCATACTTTCGTTGAGACCATCTACATTACCCACTATTTCGAAGGTACACTCATTATCAGCTCTACCATTCCATTATGTGAAAGGCTACCGCATGGCGATCTCGGATAATCTCTGATAATTGATGCACAAGGCAAAATCTTCATATTCTGAGGAAATGGCGATCCTCAATCTTTTCCTCTTTATTCAAAATGACATCAAGGTCGGGCATGTCTATCTCTGTCAGATTTTGCTATGGTATGGCGGCTATATATCACCGCAAGCAATTCTTATACCACGCGTGGCTATGGCAGAATCTCCTGCCGGTGTAGCTACCGAATGGATTCTGCGGCTCAGGTTCTATCCCTATTCTACTAGCAACAAGAGAGTATATATAGGACAAGGTGGAACTTGGATCAATCAAAGCATACATATCATAGAAAAAGGCCGATAATGTACTGCGCATCCGGTGGCGCCTCACGATCGCGTTCGCGGCAAGGCATAAATGCGGTTCGAAGATCGCGGAATTAGAAACTCGCCACGACTGCGGAGCTGAATACCTTGCCTGTCGGGCGCATAGATATAGATGGTGAAGAGCCGTGTCGATCCGTGGTGTGTCATACCACCGGACCATCTCTATGGGACACTCGCATCATGTGGCACGAGCGTCCGCAGAAAAACAATCACCGAAGTAGCGGCGTCTCCCAGTGATGCCTACGCATTGGGAACAGCGAGGCAAAAGCGGTCTGGACCGAGTAGAACCCTGTTCATTTGTAAATCTGAAGCCACAGCTCGACCGGCTCTGGATACCGTCGCGATCAAACCTCTAAATGTAGGCGTGTAGGTGCACTCTGGCTGGGTGGGAGGAATACCTTACATCTTCTTGAAATTGTCCGCCTCGGATCTCACCCGAATATCCAGTCAATCTAGCCCTCTTATGCTGGCCCCCGTCATGGTCTCTATCCAGCCGTCTCCCTCTATGTCGCTCCTCGATTCCCTGCGCAAATGCCTGAATACTGGCAATATCCATGCTCGGCTGAAGCGCTGCTGTTATGCACCCATCAATAAGATAGTGGTCCAACCCCATCACGTAACGGTGTACCTTATCTGTCATGTCTGCTATCATAGTAGGTGCGTACCGAGCCAAGGAGTCAAACTCCAGGCTATACTCTTTAGCCGTCCTCCCATTCTGCCGCAACTGTAGAAACCTGTCGACCCTGGCCCGCCTCATCTCTGGAGGCAGAAAGTGGCCAAGAAATGCCTCTGAAAACTCATCACATATTGCAGGAGGAACACCATCGCCCATGGACAACTCCCATGACTCAAACCAGTTGACTGCTATATCACGCAACCGGTATGAGGCTAATATAACTGACTCAGTCTCTGAGGCCCTGATCACTCTCAATGTCCTCTGTATCTGGCGGATGAACTCATAAGGATCCTCCTTGGGCATTGACCCATAAAACTCCGGAGGACTGCAACTCAGAAAGTCTCTAACCCTCAAACCCATGCGCCTAGGGTTAAGCCGGCTCTGCACTGTAAATGCTGCATTACTATCCTTGCCAATAGATGGACTGTCTCTCTCAAATCTCCATCCTGTGCCCCTGGCTGGGGAACTGAAGTCTCAGGTATTGGAGTTTCGGATACGGGTGATGTTGCCCCCTGAGATGGAGCCTCTAGAACTGGTGACGAGGCAGAACTCGTCGTCGGGCACACTCGTGAGTAGACGCGTCACGAGACACAGTAGCTCTCCGTACCCGACTAGTGTCCCCTATTGTAGATTTGCCCTTCTGGGCCACTGGCGCCTTCCTCAGAGGCATAGCTATAAATATAGTAAATTATCAGAAAACGGATCATCCTAATAACACAACTATATAGCACGATCTAAGAGATGGAAGAATAGAAACAATCCTAAATGTTCGGCAGCCTCCAGTGTTATGGTGCACAACATACCCATACACAAGACTCTACTAGACACGGTCTGTAGACATTCCGAGGACTAACTGCTTTGATACCACTTTTGTCACGACCAGACCCGACGGGCCGCGACTAGGCGCCCTAATTGGACGTCATTACTAACATGTCATACATAATCCATTTGATACCAAATAAAATTTCGGCAGCATAACGCTGCATCTACAACATATACATGAATAAACGAGCCGGTCAGGCTGTCTTTACATAAGGGGGCACCTGCCTCCAGAGGAGTCACAACTAACCAACACAATATAATAAGCAAGCCGACAAGGCTGCCACCAACATAAGGGAACATCCCAAACAGAAATACGAAAGCATGGCCAAACAAACACGTCTACACTCCTCATAAATCAACCCACGACTGTCTACAGACCTCTAGGAGTACAAAAATGACATATGACGGGACAGGACCCCGTCATGCCCAAGATATACATAAGTCTGAAATATAAGAGTCTGCATACAAAGTGATAGCTCGAACAAGGAGCTCTTTAGCGGTGGTAGATGTCCTAAACCGGAGGTCACCTAACCGATCACTGTACTGCGGGCATGAACACACCTCCCAGGAAAGGGGTCGATCTGAAATAATGTCTTGAGTATGTAAAACATGAACTCAGTGGGAGGATTATGGCGCCGGAAGATACATGAAACATATATGAAAAATCAGAGATACCAATGCAAATGTACCATATGAAAAGAAAGTCATGCATGTCTAACAATCATCATAATCAAGATCATCTCCGTACATATAACTACCCGGCCAATTTTGGGACTCGGTCCTCATTTTCCGTGAATATAGCTACCCGGCCCATTCTGGGACTCGGTCCTCATAACATACAATCACAACTTACACAAGTAGAATATCATGAGAAATCATATGCAATACAAATCATCATCTGAGACTCCATGTAATAATCATGTGCATTTCAAATCATCATATAAGACTAAATGAAATAATCATATGCCTTTTTAAATCATCATATAAGACTGAATAGAATAATCATATGCCTTTTTAAATCATCATATAAGACTGAATGAAATAAGTAAAATAAACTATCCTTTAGAAAATCAAGACACGATCTCCTGAATCATTTTAAAACATCTTTTGGGAAGTCAAATCACTTTTCATATCATATATCATTTTATTAAAACTAGACTTTGAATGAATCACGTCGTCAGCCGTACTTTCATTAAAATCATGCGTAAGAAAGAAGAAAGATTTTCACAACATCATGCCAAAGAAGGAAATGATAGTCTCACATACATTATAGTTGAGCTGACCAACTCACTATTAGAATATGTCCCGTCTAATACTTCAACCTATAATAATAGCAATATGTTTGTCAACTCTATGATTCCTAACGTAGGTTAAATTGAAAGACGACTCTCTTATTCTATAAAAATTCGGGCAGCACTTCCTTTGTTTATGTGCGTATCCATAATTTACCAACAATCCAAGTCAACCAATAATTCAAATCAAATCAACAATCCAAATCATTTCAATATGTCATCTAATTAGGCTCCATAAATTGCATATCCGCCATCATACAACCTCCTTCCTCGTTACTTATGAAAGACAACAACTTAAACCATCAAGGCGATTGTCGCACCTATTTACCATATTCATTCAATACTTAAAATGATATAACAATGCCTAAAAGATTTCATAATTCCTTTCTTGGTTTCTTAATTCCATTTCGTCTCGCGTCACCTTATATAACTAATTACAATATCAAGTATCAATGTTTCTTTCAATTCTTAACATAAAATTAGTGACAACGCTATTAATAATAATAACAATTAAAGTGCACCAAAAATCAGCTCGTAAAGGTCACATAATGTCCGAAACTTTTCCATGGATTTTAGGCCATCAACATGTAACCATTTTCCTCTTTCCTTAATTAACAATCCAACTTATCCTTCCCACAATTCCATTTAATGAACACTTTATAAATCTTCACAAGTTATTCCATTTTTAGCACGCAATTGGTAATGAAATTTACAACACAACGTATTTCCAAAAATAGTCCATTTCCGGTTCAACATCCACAACTATCACATGCATTGCCTAAATTCAAGATTTCTTCCTAACACAAGTCCATTACTTCAACTACAACACATGAAACTTTAATTATATCTTAAGGAGAAGAATTATTACCTTAATTAACACCAAAACAGTCCGTAACCCGAGCCTATTGTCCACGCGAGTTGCTCATTGTTTGTCGACTTTTCTTCGCCAATTGGTCGTCGTTTCAACTCCAAATTGACTTGTATATAATCTATGATGTTAGTCAACATCCTAACATTTTCTCCTCAAAATCTGGTCGAAACTCTAAGAATAAATGCTCACCAAATCGGCGAAGCTGTTGAGTTTCTCACAGTTCTGTCCGCTGAATTTGTAACATCCGGGATTATCTACTCCGATGTTCTATCGACGAGAGGTTTATTGAGTTGGAAACTAAACTCGACGAACTTTATTTTAGGCTTTTGAAACACCTAAAAACTCTTAATATACTAGGAGATATACCTCTCCAAAGTTGAATAAAAATCTGCCAACAGTCCGAAATCAGCCCATTTCTTTGCGTCGATTTCTCTCCAATTTCTCACTTCTTTCCACTCCAAATTAACATGCAACCATTCTACAATGTTAACCCACCACCCTTACACATTTTTCTTCCCAAAATTTAGTCCAAAGACTTGAAATGTTTGCTCCTACTTTCGATCCAGTGGGGACCGAACTGCTCCCAGTTTTTGGCAAATTTGGGTTCTAAATATTTGCTTCTAATTTGATAAATAATGTAGTGTAAGAATAGCAGATGAAACTACAATTTTTGGTAGGGATGAGGTGGGTATCGACTGCAATGGAGAAGGAGGAGAGGATTTTTTTCTTTGAAATGAGAAGGTGTAAAATGAGAAGATGAGGGGTTTCCTCCTAAGTCTTTAAAATCTGAAAATTCTTTTGTATAAATACACATTGGTCCCTAATTATTTGCTTAAGTTAAATCAATCCCGCAAGTAATAAATCTTAATCACACTTCTTTTAATTTTAACTCTCGTTTCCTTTAATTCCCGAGAGTTGCATAAGGTCTCATTGTCGTAACTTATATACATTGCAAATCCATAATGGAACATATATATATATACACACACTATCCTTAAAGAAATTCCCGACGTCCCACTCGTCGTTTCCAAAATTACTCTGTATTAGCATGTAAAAGAAAATATACTTAAATTTCAAAATTCGAATTTTTATTCTTAATGACGTTCTTAATTATCGTCTTAAAATCACGAGGTGTAACACATACGAGCTATGGAAAGGAAAAAAACTCACTTACAAATATTTAAAGGTGTGGGGTTGTCTGACCAAGGTAGAAGTACCTAAGCCAAAACAGGTCAAGATTGAACCTAAGACTGTGGATTGCATATTCATCGGATATGTCAATAACAGTAGTGCTTATCGCTTCCTAGTGCATAAGTCGAATGTACCGGACATTCATGTAAGTACAATCTTGGAATCAAGGAATGCTAAATTTTTTGAAAACATGTTTCCTAACAGAAAAGTAACATAACCTCTCGTAAACGATGTTATGAGCAAACCACTAAGGATCTAGGGGCCGCTGACTGCCCGGATCCGAACGGTTCAGATCTAGTGAGTTCTGAAGTGACTGATTATCCGAAATCCAATGTTTCAGATTCTCAAGACTTGGAAGATTCAGAGATGGAACCAAGATGAAGCCAAAGAGCCCGGAAGGACAAGTTCTTCGGTCCAAACTTTATAGCTTATTTGGTTCAGGACGAACCACGGACAATCGCCGAAGCATTTTCAACTCCAGAAGCACCGCTCTGGAAGGAAGCTATAGAGTGTGAGATAGAGTCCATACTACATAACCACACCTGAGAGTTGGTTGACCTTCCTCCGGGACAAAAACCTTTAGATTGTAAGTGGATCCTCAAATGGAAGTTAAAGGCAGATGGATCTATTAACAAGTACAAGGCCAGGTTGGTAGTCAAGGGCTATCGCCAAAAGGAGTGCCTTGATTACTTTGACACCTACTCGACAGTGTTAAGAGTGACATTCATACGTATGTTCATAGCTATCGTCGCCTTGCGGGATCTTGAAATACACCAAATGAATGTCAAGATAGTCTTCCTTATTGGTGATTTGGAAGAAGAAATATATATGGACCAACCCGATGGGTATGTGATTCCAGGACAAGAGACAAAAGTTTGTCGGCTTGTAAAATCTCTGTATGGGCTGAAACAAGCCCCGAAACAATGGCATGTGAAATTTGATAATACCCTCATGTCAAAAGGGTTCACCATTAACGAATATAACAAATGTGTTTACATGAAAGGAGATGCCGATTCGTTCGTCATGATATGCCTTTATGTAGACGATATGTTGATGACTGGGAGCAGTCCTAGGATAATCCTAGAGACTAAGAACATGTTAAAACAGTGTTTTGACATGAAAGATATGAGTATCTAAGACATCTGACGGACTTGTCTTATCTCAATCTCATTACATCGAGGATGTGCTAAAGAAATTTGGGATGTACGACTGTTCGCCACTTACGACACCACTGGATGCAAATCTAAATATTGATAAACATCATGGTGCGCCCATTAACCAAGAGCGGTATGCACAGGTAATTGGCAGTTTAATGTACATCACAAACTACACTCGACCTGATATCGTGTATACAATCAACTTGTTTGCTAGGTTCACCCGTAATCTGAGTGATAACCACTGGATAGCGTTGACTCGGGTATTACGATACCTCAAATACACGCAGAACTATGAGTTATATTATTCGAGGTATCCAGCTGTACTAGAGGGGTACAGTAATGCAAACTGGATATCTGACATAGATGACATCAAATCCACCAGTGGGTATATCTTTACAATTGGTGGTGGGGCGGTGTCTTGGAAATATTCTTGACAAACCCTGATTGCCCGATCAACAATGGAGTCGGAGTTTATCGCTTTGGACAAAACATGAGAAGAAGCTGAATGACTTCATAATACGAACCAGATAAATGGCCCATCTACATCCCAAACCCCAATGAAGACAGGTTTATGAGAGAAGATTACTACGGTGGTCATGTGGATACCTATATACCTGTAGGTGAGAAGCTACACTACTATGATGTAAACTCGCTTTGTCCTTTTGTAATGAATGAAAACATCATGCCCACTGAGCGGCCTGTCTGGGATGGGGTTTGCGTGAGCGAGACATTGATAGCCTCTTTGGCTTTATACGGGCATATGTGGTTTGCCCCAGGACGGAGAAATTCAAAAGGCCCTTTCTCCCCTATCGAATGGAAGATAGGACTCTGGTCTTCCTGACACGGAAGTTTGTAGGGGTATACTTTAGCGAGGAACTCAAGTATGCCAAAAAAATAGGATATTCTTAGAAGATGTCCCATGTTGGGACAAACACATATTTTCTGTAATGATCCACTGCGATAGTCAGTCGGCTCTAGGAAGGGCACGAAGTTCTATGTACAACGGCAAGTATCATCATATTCGACGGAGACTGCGTCCGTTAGGCAGCTGATCAGCACGAGTATAATTTCTATTGATTACGTAAAATCTAAGGAAAATATCGCAGATCCCTTGACGAATGGTATACGCAGAGATCAGATGTTCTGCCTGTCTAAGGGAATGGGCTTAAAACCCAATCAATAACCGACATCATGGACACCCAACCTTACGGTCAAGATCCGTGAATAAGGTTGATGAGAAAACTAAATCGTAAAGGTTCAGTTGAGCGCTTCGGTGGAATCAAGAGCACTTGGGATAATGATTTCTTCATAAGAAACATAATCCAAGGTCGTTCCCGTGATAGACATAAAGTGCTGCCTGCAGAGCGGGTAAAGGTTAAGTTTCCAAACCTTTCATGATCCTCAATGATTGAGGTTAGGTTGGGGAAACTTTTAATGGTGTCTAACACTTGTATAGTGGGGTATTGCAGGATACCTTGTAGGATACCACCTATTTAAGTACGAGGAAGGCCGCCTCAAATGAACGCACTTAAGAATCTAAGTGTGTCCACGGCCTACGACGGACAAAAACATAAATAAGGATTGAGTAGGAAAGGTGTTGTGTGGGTATCATTGTCTTGAATTATACTAAACACTGACGGTTCAAGACATCACATTCATCACGTAGTAAATAAGTCCGATGGTATTCCACTATGGAAGGTTCAAAGCTCCGGCTACCTTTCCAGATGCAACATCGATCCGCCAGACGATTGCTAGAAAGGCACCTTGTGCGTGCGCCAAAATCTCTTCCAAAAGGGGATTGTTGGAAATTTACTAGACGTGAAATAAAGTTAATCCTATTAATTATGACTCAAACAATTGGGGCCCCGCACGTCGGAAACTTCATTTCCACACATGTGCACACGTTGTACCAAAGATCATAAATTTCCTAAGTGGAAGAGATATTGGTACGTATACAAAATGTTTGAGACGTAAGTTAATAGACGGTTATTGGCTAAATGATAATGGTTTCAAGTTGGTAAATGAAGGAATAAATTTATAATGTGTTGAAAGATGAAACATGTCATGAAATCGCCGCGGAGCCACAAGGGCCGCTGCACTATCTCGGAAGGGCCGCGACACTTGAAGAGCCGCGGCATCTCCTCCCCTGAGCCTCAACGCTAATTCGGAGTTTGGTCATTGGAATTGAGGCGCCCCGACGTCTTGGTCCAGGTCCGCGACGCTTAACTTCCAGTAGCTACTGGATGAAATAGCGTCGCGGCGCCTCCCAGTGAGGGCCGCGGCGCTTGGGTTCCAGAAGGTCGCGACGGGAGACGAAAAGACATGACGTTTGGGCTGGGTTTGAGGCATTAAACCTTCATAACTTTCCAAATGAATTCAACCATTATTTGGCTGAATTACTCCCCTCAATTATGTACAATACATGGCATTCAAGGCCATTACTTGGCCATTTGAAGGGTCATCTTCTCAACACTATAAAATGAGACCTTAGGCTCATTTCCAAAATACACTTGAACACTCAACAATTTCCAGCAAATTGTCTTCCTCTCTAGCAATATCCAAACACTCAAGATCCTTCTTACTTAGCGAACACTTGAGTCTCCTTTGCTCTTTTGTTTGATTGATGTTTTATCTTGGGAGATAAGTTGTCATACAACTGTCGAAAGGAATATACAGGACAATATTATCTTAAGGAAAGATTGAATATCAATCAACTCAGCAAGCCCTCTTGTTTGTTTATTTCTAACCCCTTTCTTGTTGTTGTTTTCATTTCCCGTTTTTCTTGTTACCACACAAAATTACTCACAGCAACTTCAATAGTGCAAAATTCCTCCATTAGTTTCTATTTCATTATACCTTTGCAAATTTACTGCTCGGGCCAGGTATTTTGAGAAGAATTTAAGGTTTATGAGTTTTTACAACGACCTTAATATATAATAATTGAATACAATTTTTAGCGCATATATATAATTTAGGCAAAAACTATTGAATTTATGTGAACCTATAGTAACAACGATATATTTTAATTACAGGTATAGCAGCATAAATTATGTAAAAACAATAACATACCCAGTGTAATACCACAAGTGGGGTTTGGGGAGGGTAAGATGTACGCTGACCTTACCTCTACCTTTGTGGGTAGAAAAGTTGTTTCTGATAGACCCTTGGCTAAAGAGAAACGTAATCAATGCAGGGTTGCATGAAAAATAAGACAACAAAATAACAAGATACAAAATAAATAGTACAACATAACAATACCCACATAAAGATAATGATCGTCGTGATACCAATACTACAACTAAGAAAAAGATAAGCCCCCCACCTCTCTCAAATATCAACTACCCTTCCATCCTAATCCTCGATCGCCAAATCTTCCTATCTAAGTGTTATACCCCGTAGTTCTGACCCTACGTACGAGAGCGTACGAAAGTATGTAAGACTTAAATTTTTTAAGGATAGGTTGACGGATTGTTCCGGGCGGGTTTTAGTCAACTTTGAGGCGGGTTATGACCCGGTATATTGAGAGTTCCTAAGTGTTTCAAAGGCCTAGGGCGTAGTTCGTTGAGTCTGGATTCCAACGCAACCAACCGTTCGTCGATAGGGCGTCGGAGTAGGAAGTTATGAGAATTACAAGTTCGGTGCGCAATGGACGTAAACGTGTTTGGACTAAGCGGCAGCGCGGCTCGGGTGCGAGCGCGGCGCCTAAAGCACCGCAGGTCGCAGCGATTCTGAGCCGCGGGCGGTAGCAGGGCGCGGCGCCAAAGATCGAGAAGGATCGCGGAGGTTTGGCCGCGGGCCGCGCGTGGCGCGGCGCGGGTTTTAGGCGGAAAAACTTAGAAATCTGATTTTTGTTTTGAAAAGAGGCCATGGGAAGGTGACAAGTGTCCCCCATCGATTTTCTTGCATGCAATATATTGACCAAGGCTTGGTCATTTTCTATCTTTCATCTTCACTCTCTCTCTCTCAAATTGCTCCCCATTCTCTCTAAACTTCCAGCCCTCTCTCTAGAACCCCAAGAGAAATTCTAAGCCTAAGAAAAATCTGAAAGATAAGAGCAAGAAAAGGAAGCTTGTGGCTAGCTTGTTGGCATTGTTGTGGTGGTGTTCTTGGCAAGGAAGCTAGCAATATTTGGAATAAGTTTGGCTAAAACTTTAAGGTAACATTTCTTCCTTTAGAATTAGTTCTAGTGTTGCATGTTTAGAAGAAGGAATTTGTGATAGTAGATAATGCTCTTAGAATCATTGCATGCTAGAAATGTGGTTTGGATATGAAGAATGGGTTAAGAAGAGATTATGAGCATGTTGTAGCCTAAAAACTACCTTAGAATTGTTAAGTAAATTGTTGTAGACTTATGGGACAGAATTTTGGGTATGTAATCCCCTTTGAATTGTTGGTTTGATTGAGCCTTAAATGTGGCGTTTGGATGATAAATTCGACCTTGAGAAAGGTGGCAAAGTGAGTAGAAACAAAGGAAATGCTGCCCAATTTTCCATAGAATTTAGTGACTTAGAACTTGGATTGTTCTACTTTGAGATTAGAGGTTAACAAGCGTATCATGATTATTATAGGTTGAGATATTACTTGCGGTAGTTGAGCTTAGCAAGTGGATTGACCAAAGAGGTATGTGAAGCTTTCCTATCTCTTGAGCATGAATAGATGAAACTATGTAGTACGGTAGACGTACAAGATTTGGTGTTCTTACTTGTTTTGATTATAAAATGACTTGTTCGTTTTAAAAATGTATAAGTCCCTTGATTAAGGGAAAAGTATGATTTTACTAAAGTATAGAGTTAATATAACAACTTTATGGGAAGTTGGTTTATTAGCTTCATAAAAGGTTAATGAGAAGAGATTTTACTCTAAGTAAGATAAGTATATGAAGAGGCAAATTGATTTAAAGGCATCAATTGCCCAAAGGCTTTTATGTATAAAGAAGAGTCACTTTTAAAAGAGTTGAAGCATGTAGTACTTGGGTTAAATTCCCGGTTTTGCTTTTTATTAAAGATATGGTTAAGTGCCTTAAGTAAACTAAAATGAGAGGGTATATGAGCAAGATTAGTAAGAAGTTATAAGTTTTCTTAACTTATTTATTATTATGATATGATGACAGTTTGAGATAGGGTAAGAGTATGTCTGAGGGGCAAGCCCCAAGATCGCCATACCTCCTTCATGTAAGAGTATGTCGAGGCCACCCCAAGATCGCCATACCATCGCCCGGTGTAAGAGTATATCGAGGGCGGCCCAGATCGTTATACCGGCCTTGGGGTAGAGTATATCGGCGGTAAGTCCCCAAGATCGTTATACCACAGTTCGTGGATTTGCTACCCATGATGCGAGGAATACCTCACGCGAGTCCTTAGGGGCTTATGCGGGTGAAATAGTCCCATGCCGGCGGGTACAGCCGATGCGAGGAGTACCTCATGCGGGTCCACAGGGACCTATGCGGGTGAAATAGTCCCAGGAGTAGGGGGTGCTTATGGATACCGCAGCGAGTACCTGTCTTGATCCTAAGGCCTATTTTATGCGATATTATATGTATATATATATATACTTGTCACTCATTGTTAGTAAGGCACAAGAAAAAGGTATTTTAATTGTCTTCCATGACTCAAACTTACTTTTAGACTTGATATCATTATTACGGATTTTCTAGCTTTACATACTTGGTACATATTGTGTCTTGACCCTCTTCCTCAATGCGTTAAATGCCGCGCGGTAAGGGTAAGATTGAGGATCCTCGTTCTTAGGATCACTATTAGGTGTCGAAGCTCCATTCCTCGGACGCTTGTTGTTTTGGTGCGGATTTTCCCGATGCTATAGGTATTTTATACATTCAGTGGTATGGCGGGGCCCTGTCCGCCATTGTTATCTTTAAGTGCGTGGTCACATATGTATTTTGGGCTATAAGAACCGGTTGTATTATAAATACTTTGTTTAAGTATGTTTATGGAAGACACTTATCGGTGGCGGATATGTTTTACCCTTTTACGGTTATGTGTTGTGCTATGTTCATTGCTATTCTCGACATATACCGACGGTACCCCAAGAGGTACTAGTCGCGGCCGGCTCGGTCGTGACAAAAGTGGTATCGAGCGATTAGTCCTCGGAAAGTGTCCACAGACCGTGTCTAGTAGAGTCTTGATTATCGGTGTGTCGTGCACCACATCTATAATCAGGAGGCTGCAGGATATTTAGGATTGGTTTCCATTCTTTCACTCTAAGATCGTGCAATATAGCTGAGTTATAGGTTGAATCTCTCCGATGTTTCCCTTTGTATCGCTTATGCCTCACGCAGGCAACCGCGGCCCGTAAGGCAAGGCGGAGGTGCCGCTAGTGGACGCGGAGAGTCACGAGCACAGCCCGGCCTTACGAGATGATGTTTAGAGCGGCGAGTTCCACGCCGTCGCCGCCTCAGCGAAGTTCGGCGGCGCTGCCATCGAGACCGCGATGCGAGCCTCCATCCCACGGCAGGCCCGAGTACGAGATTACGAGAGCAGTTCGCCATCGACCAGCGATAGTGGCGGCGGCCAGCGAGCGACGGCTAACCCCAGAGCCGACGCTTTCTGATTCGGATTTCTTGGGTTGTCACCCACCCGAGTTCTATGGTTCAAGATTTGATGAGGATCCGCAGAGTTTGTCCGGCGATTCAATGGACCATGCAGTTCTTAGGGCCTCGGACCGAGTCTGTTATACTAGCTTCACCGTTACGCGATATTGCGTTGAACCGGTTTGAGTCATGGGTATTGTCGAGGTGAGGATGCTCTTCCGGTGATTGGGAGGAGTTAACAGAGGCGTTCTAGACCACTTCTTGCCCCGAGGTGAGAGGGCGTGTAGATAGGTTCTTGACCTTGAGACAAGACGGAGGACTATCGTGAGTACACACGAGTTTGACTCCTTGGCCGATATCGCACACCATAGTAGCGACATGGCGAGCATGGTTCATCGATATGTGATGGGGTTAGACCGTCACATGACTCTGATGCTTGGGGTGGCTCTTCACCGGATGGATATTTCGTGACGCAGCATACGCACGTGGATTGAGGATAGAGAGGCGGGATCACCTAGATATGGGTCACCAAGAGGCCAGGCAGCGAGGACTCGGGCGGATCTCGGCGGCGGCCTCAGCGAAATAGGTCCACATTCCGGCCAGACAGAGTGCTCCTTCTCGATTTCCGGCGAGAATCGTCAGCGAGGTTATTCGAGCGGTCGTGGCTCCGGACTTCGAGCTTCGAGGAGGCGAGACCAACACCAATCGAGACCACCTACCTCTGGTGCGTTCGATGTGGTAGATCTCATCCGGCGAGTGCCGTATGGGTTCTAGGCGTGTTACTCTTGTGGCGCAGGCCATCTAAAGAAGGATTGCCCGTCCCAGCGGCGGGAGCATTACGGTTCGGTACCGACGTGCATTCTTTGAGTCTTCATCTTCTATGGCTAGACGCCGAGGCGGTACTTATGGGCCAGCCGCGCGGCGGTCGTGGCAGGGTTCGATTCTAGCGGTCCTCGAACGCATTTATGCTATGTCGGATCGGCGGGACCGGGGCGTCCCGGATGCCGTCACGGTACATTATTGGTTTCTTCGTGATGTATATGCTTTGATAGATCCGAGTTCTACCTTGTCCTACATATCTCCTCATATTGCCGGTAGAATAGGATAGAGCCCGAGTCCATAAGACCTTTTGAGGCTACGCCGGTAAGCGATTGATGGTAGCTGAGCGAGTGTATAAGGCTTGCCCCGTGATTATAGATAGTCGTCATACCCTAGCCGACTTGATAGAGTTGGATATGACAGACTTTGACGTGATTATGGGTATGGATTGGCTAGCATCTTGCTACGCCAATGTGGACTGTAGGGAGAGACTAGTTCGGTTCCAGTTTCCCGGCGAGCCGGTTATCGAGTGGAAGGGGAATACAGCGTCGCCGAGGGGTAAGTTTATTTCTTACCTCAAGGCTAGGAAGATGGTGCGGAAAGGGTATATCTACCATATGGTTCGGGTATTCGACATCGAGGTCACGGACCTTGATCAAGACCGGTCGTTAGAGAGTTTCCAGACGTATTCCCAGATGAGCTTCCAGGTGTCCCTCCTGAGAGGGAGATTGAGTTTTGTATTGAATTGACGCCAGATACTCGACCGATATCTATTCCGCCATATAGGATGGCACCTGCCGAGTTGAAGGAATTGAAGGACCAGCTGAAAGACTTGCTGGAGAAAGGCTTTATTAGGCCAAGTGTTTCTCCCTGGGGAGCACCCGTGTTATTTGTAAAGAAGAAGGATGGGACGCTGCGTATGTGTATTGATTACAGGCAGCTGAACAAGGTAACTATCAAGAATAGATATCCCCTTCCCAGGATTGACGATTTGTTTGACCAGTTGCAGGGTGCAAAGTGTTTTTCCAAGATAGACTTGCGGTCTGTTTATCATCAAATGCGAGTTAGAGATAGATATCCCAAAGATCGCATTCGGGACCGGTATGGGCACTATGAGTTCAGGGTGATGTCCTTCGGTTTGACCAACGCCCCAGCAGTATTCATGGATTTGATGAATAGGGTGTTCAGGCCATTCTTGGACATGTTCGTTATAGTTTTCATCGATGATATCTTGGTATATTCGCGCACAGAGCAGGAGCATACAGATCATTTGAGGCGGTATTAGAGTCCTCCGAGACCGCGATTGTATGCCAAGTTCTCAAAGTGCGAGTTCGTTAGCTTCGATGGCTTTCCTAGGGCATATTATCGGGCCGACGGTATTCGGTTGATACAACTAAGATTGAGGCGATCAGACTTGGCGCACCCACTACACCAAGCAGTGCGCGGCTTTTGGGCCTCGGGTTATTATCGGAGGTTTGTAGAAGTTTGCTTCTATTTCAAAGATCACGACTAAGTCGACTCGTAGCGCCTATGTTCAATGGACGGATACTTGTGAGGAAAGTTTCCGGTTGCTAAAGGAGAAGTTGACGACCGCCCCAGTTCTTACTCTTCCAGAGGGCTTAGATGGTTATGTGGTTTTTTGTGACGCGTCAGGTGTCGGGCTTGGGTGCGTACTGATGCAGCACGGCAAGGTTATAGCTTATGCATCTCGACAGCTTAGGAAGCATGAGAAGAACTATCCCACGCATGACTTGGAGTTGGCGTGGTGATTCATGCCTTAAAGATCTGGAGGCATTATTTATATGGAGTTCATGTGGACATTTACACAGACCACAAGAGTCTCCAGTACATCTTCAGCCAGAGGGAGCTGAACTTGCGGCAGAGACGGTGGTTGGAGCTACTTAAGGATTATGACGTTGATATTCTGTACCACCCAGGGAAGGCCAATGTAGTGGCAGATGCCCTTAGTCGCAGATCGATGGGTAGTCTGTCTGATGTTCAGCCAGAGAAGAGGGATATGGTCCGAGAGTTACATCAGCTAGCAAGCCTTGGGGTCCGTTTGGTTGATTCTGTTAGTAACGGAATTCGGGTTCGAGAGGTTGCCGAGCCTTCCATCGTCGAGGAGGTGAAGAGGCGGCGATGTGAGGATCCGATTTTGCACTGCAGAGACGCAGCTCTCGTATGAGAAGAGTCTATTTGAGGTGGCGCCTGATGGGGTGCTAAGATTCGAGGGCCGGTTGTGTGTTCCCGATGTGACAGGACTTCGTCAGCAGATTCTGGGGGAGGCACACAGTGCTCGTTATTCTATTCATCCGGGGTCGACTAAGATGTACCATGACCTCGGACGTGTATTGGCGGATGGCCTAAAGAGGACGTTGCGGAATTGGCACGGTGCGGTGTCAACGTGTTAAGATTGAGCACTAGAGGCCCTGGGTCATTGCGAGCCATTGATATTCCAACTTGGAAGTGGGAGGTGATAAATATGGATTTTATCACAGGACTACCCACCACTCGGAGGAAGCATGATTCCATTTGGGTGATTGTCGACAGATTGACGAAATCAGCCCATTTTCTTCCGGTCAGAACGACGTTCTCAGCTGAGGACTATGCCAGATTATATATTAGAGAGGTTGTGAGACTGCACGGAGTCCCGGTGTCGATTATATCAGATAGAGGAGCCCAGTTCTCGGCTAACTTCGAGGTCTTTCGGCGGATTAGGGACACAGGTGAGTCTCGACGGGCGTTTCATCCTCGAATGACGGACGGGCGAGCGCACCATCCGAACAACGAGGATATGCTGCGGGCTTGTGTTATTGATTTGTGGGTAGCCGGGAGGATCACTTGCCTCAGGAGTTTTCTTATAACAACGCCTACCATTCCAGATTCGATGGCGCCTTACGAGGCCTTATACGGGAGGAAGTGCAGTCACCGATAGGCTGGTTCGAGTGGGAGAAGTTCGCTTAGTCGGGCAGACTTAGTTCACAGTTGTGGATAAGGTGAAGCTTATCCAGAGGCGGTTATCGCGTCAGTCGGCAAGTCGTATCACGAATCATCGGCGTCGACACTTGGAATTTGAGATAGATGATTGGGTTTTCTAAAGGTATCGCCCGTGAAGGCGTGATGAGATTTGGAAAGAAAGGAAGCTTAGCCCAAGGTACATTGGGCGCATCAGATTGTCCGTAAGGTAGGCAAGGTTGCCTATGAGTTAGATCTTCCGTCGATTTGGAGCGGTGCATCCGATTTTCATGTGTCATGTTGCGGAAATGTATTGGAGATCCGCTCAGAGTGCACCCGATTCATGATGTCCAGTGATAGAGGTTATCGATGAGAGAGTCCCATAGCGATACTCGATCGACGGGTTAGACGACTTCGACGAAAGACGTGGCTTCGTCAAGGTCCCGTGGCGAAGCAACAGGAGGAAATGACGTGGGAAGCGAGAGGATGACATGATGAAGAAGTATCCTCACTTATTCCTATACCTCCGTGTAACCTACTTTCACCTTGTTAGTTTTGATTTAGCATTTACGCTTGATATGTTGTGGCTCGTGGAGTTTCTTTTTGCAAAAGAATAGTTAAGAGGTCTATGTCGACGTTGTGATTTGAGTAAGTCTAGAAGGAACATTCGACGAATGTTTCTAAGGGGAGAATGTTATACCCGTAGTTCTGACCTACGTGCAGAGCGCACGAAAGTATGTAAGACTTAAATTTTTAAGGATAGGTTGACGGATTGTTCGCGGGTTTTAGTCAACTTTGAGGCGGGTTATGACCCGGTATATTGAGAGTTCCTAAGTGTTTCAAAGGCCTAGGCGTAGTTCGTTGAGTCCGATTCCAACGCAACCAACCGCTCGCCGATAGGCGTCGGGTAGGAAGTTATGAGAATTACAAGTTCGGCGTGATGACAGAAACGTGTTTCGGACTAAGCGGCAGGCCGCGGCTCGGTGCGAGGTCGCGCGCCTAAATCCGCAGGTCGCAGCGATTCTGAGCAGCGCGCGCCAGCAGCAGTGGCGCGCCAAAGATCGGAGGATCGCGGAGGTTTGGCCGCTGGCGCCGCGCGCGGGCGGCGGAGGCGGGTTTTTAGGAAAACTTAGAAATCTGATTTTTGTTTTGAAAAGAGGCCATGGGAAGGTGACAAGTGTCCCCCCATCTGATTTTCTCAGCATGCAATATATTGACCAAGGCTTGGTCATTTTCTATCTTTCATCTTCACTCTCTCTCTCTCAAATTGCTCCTTCTCTCTAAACTTCCAAATTTTCTCTAGAACCCCAAGAGAAATTCTAAGCCTAAGAAAAATCTGAAAGATAAGAGCAAGAAAAGGAAGCTGTGGCTAGCTTGTTGGCATTGTTGTGGTGGTGTTCTTGGCAGGAAGCTAGCAATATTTGGAATAAGTTTGGCTAAAACTTTAAGGTAACATTTCTTCCTTTAGAATTAGTTCTAGTGTTGCATGTTTAGAAGAAGGAACTTGTGATAGTAGATAATGCTCTTAGAATCATTGCATGCTAGAAATGTGGTTTGGATATGAAGAATGGGTTAAGAAGAGATTATGAGCATGTTGTAGCCTAAAAACTACCTTAGAATTGTTAAGTAAATTGTTGTAGACTTATGGGACAGAATTTTGGGTATGTAATCCCTTTGAATTGTTGGTTTGATTGAGCCTTAAATGTGGCGTTTGGATGATAAATTCGACCTTGAGAAAGGTGGCAAAGTGAGTAGAAACAAAGGAAATGCTGCCCAATTTTCCATAGAATTTAGTGACTTAGAACTTGGATTGTTCTACTTTGAGATTAGAGGTTAACAAGCGTATCATGATTATTATAGGTTGAGATATTACTTGCGGTAGTTGAGCTTAGCAAGTGGATTGACCAAAGAGGTATGTGAAGCTTTCCTATCTCTTGAGCATGAATAGATGAAACTATGTAGTACGGTGACGCACAAGATTTGGTGTTCTTACTTGTTTTGATTATAAAATGACTTGTCTGCTTTAAAATGTATAAGTCCCTTGATTAAGGGAAAAGTATGATTTTACTAAAGTATAGAGTTAATATAACAACTTTATGGGAAGTTGGTTTATTAGCTTCATAAAAGGTTAATGAGAAGAGATTTTACTCTAAGTAAGATAAGTATATGAAGAGGCAAATTGATTTAAAGGCATCAATTGCCCAAAGGCTTTTATGTATAAAGAAGAGTCACTTTTAAAGAGTTGAAGCATGTAGTACTTGGGTTAAATTCGGTTTTGCTTTTTATTAAAGATATGGTTAAGTGCCTTAAGTAAACTAAAATGAGAGGGTATATGAGCAAGATTAGTAAGAAGTTATAAGCTTTCTTAACTTATTTATTATTATGATATGATGACAGTTTGAGATAGGGTAATAGTATGTCTGAGGGGCAAGCCCCAAGATCGTCATACCACCTCCTTGAGGTAAGAGTATGTCGAGGGCCAGCCCAAGATCGCCATACCATCTCTTGATGTAGAGTATATCGAGGGCCACCAAGATCGTTATACCACCTTGGGGTAAGAGTATATCCGAGGTAAGTCCCCAAGATCGTTATACCACCGTTCCGTGGATTTGCTACCCATGACGCGAGGAATACCTCACGCGAGTCCTTGGGGCTTATGCGGGTGAAATAGTCCCACGTCTTGCGGCATACCGATGCGAGAGTACCTCACGCGGTCCACAGGACTACATGGGTGAAATAGTCCCGAGAGTAGGGGTGCTTATGGATACTGCAGGCGAGGTACCCTGTCTTGATCCTAAGGCACCTATTTTATGCAGTATTATATGTATATATATATATACTTGTCACCCTCATTGTTAGTAAGGCACAGTAAAAAGGTATTTTAATTGTCTTCCATGACTCACTACTTTTAGACTTGATATCATTATTACAGATTTTCCGACTTTACATACTTGGTACATATTATGCAGGACCCCTTCCTCTGGGCTGCGTTCATGCGCAGTGGTAAGCGATTGAGATCCTCGTTCTTAGGATCACTATTCCTGTCGGCTCCATTCCTCCGACGCTTGTTGTTTTGGTGCGGATTTTCCACGATGCTATAGGTATTTTATACATTCGGGGTATGGCGGCCCCGCCACTTGTGATTATCTTTGAGGTCTGTGGTCACATATGTATTTTGGGCTATAAGAACCAGTTGTATTATAAATACTTTGTTTAAGTATGTTTATGGAAGGCAGCCTTATCGGCTGGCCAGATATGTTTTACCCTTTTTATGAAGTTATGTGTTGTGCTATGTTCCGATGCTATTCTCTGACATATACCTGACAGGGTACCCCAGTAGGGTACTAGTCGCGGCCCCGGGGTCGGGTCGTGACACTAAGGTCATGTCTTCGGTCAACTAGAGTAGAGTCATATCATGTCTAATCACCTTCTCTCAATTCTTCTTCAGCCTACATCTACCTCTCATAACTCATATGACCGTCAATCTCTAACACCTCTTAAGTAACGCATCTTCACACCTCATATTTACATGCCTAGACCATTTCAACCTCACTTCTCTCATCTTGTCCTCCGCAGAGGCCACTCCGACCTTGTTTCGTATATCTTCATTCCTAATCATATCTCTCATAGTATGACCATACATCCATTAAGCATCATCATCTCCGTTACTTTCATATTCTGAACGTGGACGTTCTTGACTGAACCAACACTCTACCACATACAACAGTTCTGGTCTAACCAAAACTCTATATAAATTACCTTTCAGCCTAGGAGACACCTTCTTATCGCAAAACAGCCCAGAGGTAAGACTTCATTTCATCCACCCTGCTCCAATATGTTGGGAGACATCATCGTTAATCTACCTGTTCCCTTGTATAATGGACTCAAGATACTTGAAATTTCCTCTTTTGGGTATAACTTGTGCCTCGATCTTCACTTCCACATCTGTTTCTTGTGTTACATCACTGAACTTGCATTTCATGTACTCCGTTTTAGTCCTGCTTAACCTGAAACCCTTAGATTCTAAGGTCGTTCTCTAAATTTCCAGCCTATCGTTAACGTCACTACACGTCTCATCAATCAAAACTATATCGTCTGCAAATAACATACACAACGACACCTCCTCATGAATGTGTCGCGCCAATTCGTCCATCACTAAGACAAATAGAAATGTGCTAAGGGATGACCTCAGCTGCAATCTCATCACGACCAAAAAGTGTTCGAAATCATCTTCCACTGTCCTAACCCGAGTCTTAACACCCTCATACATGTCCTTAATTGCCTTTATGTATGCCACAAGCACACCTCTAGCAGCGTAAATTCTGTATTTGAGTTAAAAACTTTACTTAATATGTATACATCTTTTATTAAGAATCAAATTATAATTTTTTTTATAATTTAGAACTCATAAACTCGAAATTTTAGCTCCGTCTCTTGATCATGAGCACCTCATATCATAAGGTGGCTAGTGCCATTAACTCTGCCCTTAACCAAATGTAGTTGATGAATCCAATGGTAATTAAAATTTATTCGCACTCTATGTTTATATATAATCATAATAATTTATTATTGTTATAACTTATAAGTGATAAAAAATGTGAAATTATATATTAATTAACCACGATTTAGTAATAACATTTGAGAATACATATTATATATTCATTGGATTAGTATAAATATAGAATATGAATTAAGTTTTTTTTTCGAGGCCAATTAACTTATTTTACCATTTTTCTTGAAGCTCTTCACTAGATTGCTACCTATATATACGTTGATATTCCCCTAAATTCTAACCAAATTAAAGTACTTAAGCTCAGTCTTTGAGTTTTCTCTTAAAGGACGTTCTTATTGATCCTCCAAATTTTGGGCAAGAAACACTCCAAATTATCTTTTCTTGTTAAATTAGCTATTTCATGTGTTTCTTGTTTGAATTCTTCACCGTTTCCTTATCAATTCCCTTTAATTAAACAATACTCGTTCCACTTTACTCCTCTCACCAAATATCTTATAACTCAACGTTTGTACAAAGGTTTGATAAATTCTACCAACAAACACTACAAGAAAAACAGTTCTGATGATTCGCGTGTAATGAAAATCTGAAGTCGCATCTTTTTACTAAATTTACGTTTTTTCTTGACATTCATGTGACAGATTTTTTAAATGACATATAATTATGACATTTGTGTGACGGATTTTTTAAGTGTCATTTATTTATGACGTTTGTGTGACGGGTTTGTGAAATATCACATAAATAAGTGACTTGTATTTTAAATTGACAAAAAATGACGTGTTTGACTCATTAAAACGACATCATTATTATTATTTATTTAGCACTTTTTAAATTTAAATTAAAACTTACACGATTTTTTTTATTGTTTTTAATAAAAACAAACTAAACGTTGTCGTTTTAAATTTTTAGTGCAAGTAATTGACTTATATATTGCAATTTTAACAATGAAATTAGAGGATAAGTAATCTCTATTATGTCATAAAACAATGACTTGGATTAGTTAGTATGAAATAATTTATGTGGTACATTAAGCTATTAATAAAATAGGTTTCATCTAATTTAATAATTTGTAATTCATAAATACCTATGGCACATGTAGATATCTGCATCACCTTCTAACACGATAAAATAAAGTCACATTATTTATAGTGTCTAGAGAAGATGAATATCGTCATAGGCGAATGCACATGTTCATATCAAATGTGACTGCATTCACTATTTTCAAATTATAACCTATATATGTCTGTGTATAAATAATACAAACACACGATTTTTTCGTATCCATTAACACAATTTAGTGGTGGTTTTGGCGATATATACACCTCTCTCTCTCTATATATATAACATTATTAATTTTTATAATTTATATTTTTGCTTTGAAGTTATTACTAATGTTCTAATTTATGTGACATCATTTTCTTTTTGGTCTGTCCAAAAACGAATGTCACATTTCTATATTTAAAAATAATTTAACTTTATTATATGATTTACACATTTGTATATATAAGATTTATTTTGGACCACACATTTTAAAAATCTTCATTTTTTCTTAAATTTTATGTCAAGTCAAATTATGTCACATAAACGACAGGGGGAGTATCTTTTTTTCTAGGATAATAGAACATGACAACTTCACTTTTGTAATCACTTGAGTTAATTCAGTTGTGCTTTACGACTATTAATAAATTTTGGTAACATACAACTATTAATGTTGAAATATTCTAATTGTACCAAAAAAAGAAAAGTTCAAAGAAAATACCTAACCTCCATAAATAAATAAATGAAATTAATTGTTAGAGAAAATAGCCGTTAATGTTGCGCGTTACATCTCACGCGGTTTTTCTTTTGTTACATACACATAAATTCATTCACACAGTCACACACTTCAACTTCCATTGCTATATATTACAGCTATTCTTCTCACATACATCTCTTCACGTTCTCTCTATCTATATCTTTATTTTCACACACACAATATTCATACATAATATATATACAACAAAACAACAGCAACATACCACTGTAATTCTATAAGTGAGTTTAGAAAGGATAGAGTGTAGGCAGATTTTATCTTGCCTTGTGCAGGTAGAGATACTGTATTCATACACATACACAATATTCATATATAGAAGCTTTATTCACATACATACATAATATTCATATATATAAGGAGAGCAATTGAATTCAAAATTCTCATTTCAGTTTTAATTTGTATCTATAGATTGCTGAATACGCAATGGCTGATCGAGTACACCCTATGGATGTACCGTCGACGTCGAGCAATCCACCGTCATCTAACAACTCCGGCGAAGTATTAGGTTCACCAAAACAACCATCATTTCCATCACCAGCGAAACCTGTACCACCACCACCAGGAACTTACGTAGTACAAGTTCCAAAGGATCAAATTTACAAGTATCCTCCACCGGAAAATTCTCACAGGTATTGTATCAATTATATTAATATTTTCATGAACTCATAAATCTTTCAATGTGCTTTGCAATTTTCTGCTGAAAATAGCTAGCAGCAACCATATTTGGAGTCAAGATTTTCATTAAAAGGTGTCAAAAAATTATAAATATTGCAAGCTAGGATTAAACGCGATCTTAGGAAAGGTCCTTCAGCTTGTGTTCATTAAGGGGTGGTATATATTTCTATAACACCAAAATTTTATCTATTTATATAATGTAATTTTTCGGCGAAAAAGTGTGCGCAAGCATAGCTCCGCCCTAGGGCTGGCCAGTGGGCCGGGACGGGCCCACCGGGGTCGGGTTTGGCGGGAGCGGGACGGGGTCGGGGCGGGGAAAATGGGCGGGTCGAGGCGGGCGCACGGAGGGTCGGGTCGGGCGGGACCATACCATGTCCCGCCCCGATCCCGGCCCCGTTGGTAGAAGTCGGGGCCTGACGGGTCGGGGCGGACGGACGGGTTGGCGGGTTTTGTGTGTTCTTTTTTTTTTTTTAATTTTTTCACTAAATTAAAAATACTAAATTACTAACAAAGTATAATTTATAGACTTATAGTATTATAATTTATAATTATAGTATTATACTCATATATATAATATATTTATAAAGTATAAACTATAAAGTATAAACTATAAACTATAAACTATAAAGTATAAAGTTATAAACTATAAACTATAAAGTATAAAGTTATAAACTAAATAATTAAATTAAACAAAGACAAGAATAGTGTAAAAAAAACATCCCAAGGCTGTTTTTGTGCCTTTTATATTATTAATTTCATTGAAATATCAAATATCAAATATACAAGATTCAAAATTACATTGTAGATTGTACTGTATTGTTGTTGAAAAAAATTGCAAAAGAGTGAAAGACATAGAAAAATTTAAAAATTGCAATGAAATAAATTACCAATTTGAAAATACTTTTTCTAATTTCTTTATAATTTCTTGTGGCTCTTCGGTTGGAATTGGTATATCTTGATCAAATTGTTCCACGTCGCTACTCATGCCTTGGATAAAATGTCGTTGTAGTTGTCGCCATCTTCTTCGTTAATCTGGTTGGCCACCTCAGCCCGCTCGCTCGTATCAATCTCGAATAAATCGCCATCTCCAAGCCGCTCCCGCTAATGAGTGTCTGTGCTCTCTATTTGAAATCACTGCGAAAAAGCGCTTTGAAGCGGCGATGGACGCAGATGTTCAAAATATCTCGCCATCATTGAAAGTGTCGGAAATGTCTTCTCATGCTGGCTCCAATATTTAAGCAAGTCTTCCTTTCCTTCTTCATTGATTACTGCTTGGTAAGGTAAAGTACCCTGCAAAATAAAAACATCGAACTCGCTAATTTGGTTAGAAGTGCTACCACCGCACATTCTATTTCTGAGGCTTTCAATAGAATTAATACTAGGCCTAGCCACAGAAGAAGAAAGTGCTTGTCTTTTTTTAGGTTGTGTTGAAGAAGAAGATGGTACAAAAGTCGATTGGTTACTAGCACTTTCTTTGTAATGCCGATATACTTTTTTGCATTCATCTTCTACGCTATTCAACACTTCTTCTAGCGTTAGTTCAATAGGTGGCTCAACATTTAAATTTTTGGGAGTTGGAGGTGGTAGTACGTCCATACATGTATAAATATTTGTAATAAGATTTTTACAACCATCTACTTTAATAGTCGGGTTTAAAACAGCACCAATAATATAAATAGGGGGAATAGGAATAAAATATTTCTTTAATTTCATAAACATTTTTTTAATAGTTGCAGATAAGCGAGTTTTTCCATATATTCTTTAAGAAGTAAAAATATTATAGCTATATAAAACAACATAGTTGAAATAGTAGGATAATATAAAGTAGAAAATTCTTTTGTTGCTCGTTGAAAATTTTCTAAAAATACAATAAGTTCTCTAATTTTGTCCCAATCATTATCCACAATCATATCATTTGGATTTTGATTATGGGCGTTAAAAAATAAAGTAATAGGTTTTCTATACTCATAAGCAACAACTAGTTGGTCATATAAAGAATTCCACCTAGTTGGTACTTCTTCGGGAATTTTTCTATAAGATAGTCCATAATCGTGACAAATTTTTTTATAATCTTTTTTCCGTTGGATTCTATTACTTTTAAAAATAAAGTGTATAGCAAATTGTATTTTTTCAAGAATATCTTGAAAAAGTGAAAGACCATCCTTTACAACTAAGTTATAAATATGGCACATTTTATATGAAAATGTTTTGGAAAAGAAGGAGTTAAAACATCTCTTAAAATACTAATAGTGAATTGTTAGAAGATGCATTATCTAATGTAATACTCATAACTTTATCGATTATTCCGTAATGTCGGAGTGAATAAATATTTTCGAAATAAACTCACCAATTATTACTACTATCTATATATCTATATGCTAAAATACGTTTTTGCATAGAGCATTTATAGTCTATCTTATGAAATGTTACTGTTAAATAATCATGACCGTTATTACTACGGCCTATATCAGAAGTTAGATCGACTTTGCATTTTAAATGATATAATGCATAACGTAAATCGTTGATATTCATGTGCAAATTTAAATACATCTCTTTTAAGTTGATCTAGGAAAACCTTTATAAGCGAGGATTATACATATCTCTAATATAATGAATAAAACAGAGATTCGGAAATGAAAAAGTCAAACCCACCACAGCAACTAATTTTGCTAGTGCATACCTAACATTATGTTTAGCGTCTTTAGGTCCTACAACTCCCCGTCATAGGGTTAATTTGACCTGCTTTCTCAGGGACGATGTATGTGAACCTTGTCCCGATTGAGAGGACGCTTGCTCACCGCTTTTTCAATCATGTATTGGGCATGCAAGGCTTTGTGTTTTGCAACAGTGTCTTCCTAAACCCCCGTCCACCATGACCTTGTCCAGTTTAAAAGAATAAACATTTTTACAAGTTTTACATACACTACTTGATTAGCTACGTCCACTGTCAAAATATTTCCATACAACCGATTTTAATGGTCGTTTTGGGACCTGCGTCTCATAGTAGGGGGGATAGGAGGCATTTCACTAGTGGGTGTATCGTCATCTTCATTAGTAGGTGTATCATCAACTAGAGTGTCATCTAAATTAAAATCTTCTTCATTTTCAGGATAATCATTTGTGTCTAGATCATATGGTATTTCAGGAAACATTTCAGGATCTATAAAATCATCTTGTCTAGGAATAGTTGGAGCAGAATACTAGAAGAAGTACCACTTGTCCTTGTTACCACCCCTACTAGAAGAAGCGACCCTTACACTTGCAACACCTCTTAGTCCTTTCATTTTAATTATGCTAATAAATAGTTAAAGATAATGAAATTAAATGTGCTAAATGAAATAAAGACAAAATAATAATTTAATGAGAGAGCGAATGTACCAAGCCGCGTGAAGTCGACGTGTCGAAGGTTGAAAATTGAAACTTTGCTCGATAGATAATCCTCAAGCTAGTTGCCAACTTCACCCAATTCTCAAATTAATAAATAGATTGAATATGTAGACAATGTTGTATAGAATTAGAGATTGATTGAGAGATTAGAGTGTAGAAAGATTTGTGAAAATAATAAGAAGAGTAATGAGGTATTTATAGTTGAAAATTGGGTTAAAGGGGGTAGGGGTTGGGAGGAGAGGTAAAATGGGCGTTGTCAGCGGCGAAATGTAAAATGGCCGTTGGACAACGGCTATTTTCGCAGTCGGCCCAGGCGGGTGGGCGGGTCGGGCGGGTCGGGACGGTCGGGCGGGATCGGGTCTGGCGAGGTCGGGCAGCGGGACCATACTGTCGCCGGTTGCCCGATCCGTTTTTTTAAATAACGGTGTCATGCCGGGAGTCGGTGTCGGGTGGTCGGGGCCAGGCGGGAAGTCGAATGGCTCGGCCATCAGCGACTACTGCCACCCTATTTATAATAATATATACAGAACCTATTTTAACTTAATACATGATAATCTTTTCTTATATAATTTTTTATTATAAATCTTATTTAGACATATGAATTAAAATATCATATACTAATTAATTTATGTTTTATTTTTTCCAACAGGTATGAATCTCTGACCAAACGGAAGCCTCGACGGAGTTGTTGTTGCCGTTGTCTCTGCTTCACGTACATATTCTCAAATATTCTCAAATATTGTTATCTAGTACACGTACATATTCTCAAATATTGTTTCTGTTCTCCAATCCTTGGAGTTACTAATCAAACCTGGCCATTATGCTACTTGAATTTCCTGCTAAGGCTCTCCTCGGTCCTTACGACCTAGTTAGGTGGAGCAGCGTCCACAAACTCATTACAACGATTAACTAAACTTGGGCTGGCATCCCGGGACCCTATCACTTAACGGGACTATTTCTAGCGACATCACCCGATTCCATACTATCGGTTGACCCAATGAGTCTATAACCCGACTCATCGTCACACTTAACTTCTCGTTCTTGATGCGGAATAAATCTCTCTTATCTCAAGGTACTTCTTACCCTATCCCTATTCACTAGAGGTTCGTCACATAAGCCAAAGTATTTCTCTTGCATAATCTTTCCTATTGGTCTTACCTTTGTCATGGGGCAATTACAACTTGTGAACTTTATACAACTATAGTCTCAGTTCACTATCATTCTTGTCAACATTCTTACTTCTCACTTACTAATCAAAGTATCCCTACCTGCAGGGTACTATCACTTACAATTTGCTAGCACCTTAACTTGGTCAATAACATAACGGCTTTCCTCGACCTATAGTCTTCTCTGTAGAAACCGGCGGCTCTGGTCTTTGGGGCCTCAAAACCTGGCGCAGAAGAACTCGCCGAGTGCGGAACAACATCCAGTGTACCCTGGGCATAAGCCCTATCAACTCTCTGAGTCTGACTAGTAGCTCCTGCTACTCCTTTGCCCTTCAGGCGTGTTGCCCTCTCGAGGCATAAGCGTAACACAACAATACGTCAGAGAGGAATTTTCTTACTAACACAAATGGCTCATGTACGATCTTAGAGTGAAAAGAATAGAAACCAACTCTAAATGTCCTGTAGCCTCCTGTTTATGGGTGTGGCGCGCAACACCAATAATCAAGACTCTACTAGACACGGTCAGTAGACATTCCGAGGGTATCGCTTTGATACCACTCTGTCACACCCGAACCCGGGCGTGGTGGTGCCTACACAGGCACCCTTCTACCTTAACAATACAAGTAAATCGGAAATTAAATAACCTCATTTTTTTTCTTTTAAAACAACCGTGCGTGCAAGGGCAAAGCGACAAGGCTGCCATATATACATAAACAAAGACATTACACCGCATAAGTACAATCCACATATGAATACGGGCGTCTGGAGTTAAAGCCCGAACTATGACGACAAGGCCGTACCCAAAACTATACAAAGCCATGCTTGAAGGACATATACCAAAGATAAACTCGGAATAGAAGGAGCTTATCCAAAACCATGGCGAGGATCTACACTGCCGATCACCGAACTGCATACCTAAACTGCGGCGTGACGCGGCCGAAGGAGGTCGATGCGAAGAATGTACCAAGTATGTGAGCGATGAAATGCGTAATAAAATCATAGCGATCTAAATAACACGGGAGACATGTATGATATCAACCTACAATACATAACACATAAGCGATCATATCAAGTCGTGGGCGCAGCCGCCAAAGTCATTACTCAATATAACCGTGGGTCTCGCCCATAATATCAATCATGCGTGGAATCCTTCCTCCATTGCGATCCATGATGTAATAACATCAATAAGGATACATGAACACCAAGTCCCACCTGTGTCCTCAATACTCGTGTCCCATGCCCCTAATCCCACCTCGTAAAAACATGACCATAGGGTAACACAAACAAATCCGGGACATATATGATAATCAAAATACAACACATTGTGCCTTACTAACAATGAGAGTAAACAGAGTATCCTTACAATATAAACTAGGAAGCTCATGATCAAGCGGGACCATCCGCTCGCAGATCATTTAGCAATCCTATTCCTGGGACTATTTCACCCGCATAGGTCGCGTGGACCCGCGTGAGTTATTCCTCGCATAGGCTGGACCCGCCCGCATGGGACTATTTCACCCGCATAAGCCCTTTCGGACCCGCATGAGGTATTCCTCGCATAGGACTATTTCACCCGCATAAGCCCTTACGGACTCGCATGAGGTATTCCTCGCATAGGCTGGACCCGCCCGCATGGGACTATTTCACCCGCATAAGCCCTACGGACTCGCATGAGGTATTCCTCACATCGTGGGTAGAAAATCCACGGAATTATGCAAATGCCACAAACCCGGGGAATGACCCCGAAACGACTGATATACCAATAGCACACAACCGGCTATTTCCAGCACACATAGGCAATTCTCAATTAACAAGCCCAAGTACTTATCACGGCATACTTAGACAAATTCTCAATTTATCAAGCCAAAGTACTAATCAAGGCATACATAGAATGATTCTCTTTTAACAAGTCAAAGTACTTATCAAGGCATACTTAGAATAATTCTCTTTTAACAAGCCAAAGTACTTATCAAGGCACACTTAGACAAATCCTCAATTTATCAAGCCAAAGTACTAATCAAGTTATACATAGAATAATTCTCTTTTAACAAGCCAAAGTACTTATCAAGGCATACTTAGAATAATTCTCTTTTAACAAGCCAAAGTACTTATCAAGGCACACTTAGACAAATCCTCAATTTATCAAGCCAAAGTACTAATCAAGTTATACATAGAATAATTCTCTTTTAACAAGCCAAAATACTTATCAAGGCATACTTAGAATAATTCTCTTTTAACAAGCCAAAGTACTTATCAAGGCACACTTAGACAAATCCTCAATTTATCAAGCCAAAGTACTAATCAAGTTATACATAGAATAATTCTCTTTTAACAAGCCAAAGTACTTATCAAGGCATACTTAGAATAATTCTCTTTTAACAAGCCAAAGTACTTATCAAGGCACACTTAGACAAATCCTCAATTTATCAAGCCAAAGTACTAATCAAGTTATACATAGAATAATTCTCTTTTAACAAGCCAAAGTACTTATCAAGGCATACTTAGAATAATTCTCTTTTAACAAGCCAAAGTACTTATCAAGGCACACTTAGACAAATCCTCAATTTATCAAGTCAAAGTACTAATCAAGTTATACATAGAATAATTCTCTTTTAACAAGCCAAAGTACTTATCAAGGCACACTTAGACAACTTCCTAAACCTTCCATAAAGCCGTTATAACCAACTTCCCATAAAGCCGTTATAACCCTTTATGGTTTTAGGCGTATCCATTCCTTCAATAACCAAGAGACTTATACTATTAAAACCAAGTATCACATACTTACAAATCAAGTTCTTAACTTTCAAAATACTTCAAGTCTCTTAATAGTTAGAAAACAAGTTTTCTTCTACTTTTTAAACCTCAAGTAACTTCACCCTTAACGCGAGTTACTTCTCTTAAATCATGTCATTTCTCCTCTTTTAAATCAAATAAGTAAATCACTCCTTTGACTCCCCTAAAGTCATTATAATGACCTTTAGGTTTTAGAACTAAGGCACTAGCCAAAAGATTTGGAAACCACTTCCTTTTCAAGCCTCTATGTACTTTAAGAAAATACCTTCACTTTTAAGAATCCAAACTTCCCTAAGGAAATGGATTATACTACTTACAATTTAAACATCAAAGTACACTCAAGGAAGTACATAGAACAATTTCTATTTTAGGCAATCCAAATACAAGCAAGGAATGGATCATTCAAGGAGTAGAACTTACTTTCTTTATTCTAAGGAATCATGCTAGAAGAGGAGATAGTTCACATACCTTTTCGGCTAATATCCACAAGCTGTCGAATACGCTGCGTAGAAGTGTCAACCTATAATGGTCACAACAAGACTATCAACTTCTAGTCTCTACGTAGAATAATACTAAGTATACTGTCTCTAATTCTACGGAAAATCGGGCAGCACCTCCTTTGTTTCTACTTACTTTGCCACCTTTTTCAAGGCCGAATACAATAACCAACAAGCCACATTTAAGGCTCCAAACAACAACCAAACAGGGGATTACACGCCTTACAATACGTGTAAAATTCACCCACAATTCATACGAAATAGTGAATATGCCAAAAGCCATTCTCTACCAACCTCTAGAACAACACTAAGTCTTTTTCAATCCTTCTTACAATTCCAAGTTCTAAGGTCTAACATGTTATATAGTCTAAACAACTTCAACAACTACAATTTCCTTCTTTATACAACATGCGACGCTTAGACTAATAATCGACTAGAATTGAAATCTTAAAGTTAAACATGCTAGATTTCGGATTAGGGTTCCAATTGCCAATAAACATATCAAACTTCATACTATATAACACATGCTTGCTAAAATCCATAGCTACAACAATAAGTAAGTCTTAACTACCAAACGACAAAATTTATACCTTTATAAGCCCTTAAAATTTCCAAGATTCCAAAGTCGCGCCTTAGCAATTCTTAGCTCCTTTCCTTAGGTTCCAATCCGCTCCAAGCACTCCTTAGAGGCCTATGAAGAACCCATCTTCAAGTTCTAACTTCAAAGTGAAGAACTCCCTTAGTTTCCGCCATACTAACGTAAAAATGTGTTTTTTCCGAAATCTTTCTATTGAGATAACCTTACAATACCCTTGGGGACATTGGGTTAAAGTCTTGTGGCTAATGGATCAAAACTAAATTTTTTTGTGTGGGAATTATAGTGAACCCGAGAGCTTCCTTGAAGAACACAAGGTTCTTTAATTTTTCTAAGTGTTAAATGGCAAGTCTTGCACTAGTATTAACCTTATAATACACAATGGAGGGCTTAGACTTAAACAAATGTGAGGCTAGGATTAAAATCACATGGATCAAGCCTAAGTGGCAAGTTGACTAGTCAATTATGTCAAGCTTTGAAGACTTATCTTCCAAGAGGTTCAATGACCATAATACCCCTCCTCTAATTCGACCAAGACCACTTATGGGGGTGCCACGTGTCGCCCTCTCATTCGTCCATAAAATTCCGTAACCCTCGTGGGCCCCACAAAAATGTAAAATTCCTCGGGTGGGCCCCACGTGACCAAATCCGTAAAAATAAATTTCCATAATATTTATAAGTTCCATACTCTTCAAATAATGCATTTTGAGAATCCAATTCTCAATAACGAACATTTTTCCTTTCCGACGTTCGGAAGATTTTCCGTCGGAAAAACAATTCTTCCTTTCGTACTAATTTCCAAGTCTTGTTTCCTTACGTACATTCTCTTTTACATGTTCTGGACTTACGGGGTGTAACAGTTACATCCTTCCCTCCTTAGAAACATTCATCCTCGAATGTTGAGGTGATATATAACATACATCACTACATCAGACCTATCATGATCTTCAAGCATTAATTACAATATTAGGAATTGAAATTTACCTCATGCTTCCCCTGAACCCTCAGCGTTGGTCTTGAATAAGTGTGGATATTTGTGTATCTTCTCTTTTTCCGCCTCCTATGTCATTTTTCCACGTTATTATTCCGCCACAAAACTTTCACTGAAGTTACTTCCTTAGTCCTCAACTTGTGGACTTGTCGATCTAGGATAGCAACAGGAATCTATTCATATGACAGATTATTTATAATCTGCACATCCTCAATTGGCATAATCCGGGAAGGATCTCCAACACATGCTCTCAACATGGAAAACCGGATGAACAAACTCTAACTTCGAAGGTAAGTCCAATTCGTACGCTACCTGGCTAATTCGTTGAATTATGTTGTATGGCCCAATATACCTTGGACTGAGCTTCCCCTTTTTCTGAATATCATTACTCCCTTCATAAGTGAAATCTTCAAGAATACTCAATCATCTACCTGGAACTCTAAGTCTCACCGTCGTACATCTGAATATGACTTATGACGACTCTGAGCCGTTAACAATCGCTCTTGGATAAGCTTCACCTTTTATATGGCTTGATGCACCAAGTCAGGCCTAAATAACTCTGAATCACCTACCTCGAATCATCCAATAAGAGATCTACATTTCTGTCCGTACAAATCCTCATATGGAGCCATTTTAATGCTGGTGTGATAGCTGTTATTGTACGCGAACTCAATAAGGGGTAAGTGATCATCCCAATTTCCCTTAAAGTCCAACACACAAGCTCGTAACATATCCTCGAGTGTCTAAATCATTCGTTCATCTTGCTTGTCTGTCCGAGGGTGGAAAGTTGTGCTAAGATTAACTTGGGTGCCCTAACCCTTTTGAAATGATATCCAGAAGTTAGTTGTAAACTGAGCATCTCAGTCAGATATAATAGAAACAGGCACACCATGAAGTCGAACAATCTCCTTAATATAACTTCGCGTAGTCCTCAACTGTATAGGTAATTTTCACCGGTATGAAATAAGCTGATTTGGTCAGTCTGTCAAGCCACCAGGTTTTTGTTGCTCTATTTTTACCTGCTAAAAATTAGGACACTGAGCTACAAACTCCTTCACGCTCTTCTTTATGTCATTCCACCAATAAATGATCTTGAGGTCATGCTACATTTTAGTTGATCCCGGATGAATATAATACCGTGAACAGTGAATCTCCACCATAATTCTATCTCACAATCCTGCTACATTCAGAACACATAGACGACCCTGGTGCCTGAGAGTTCCATGTTCGTCAATCTCAAAAGTTGTGGTCTTCTTCTGTTGAATGGCTTCCCTGATTTTTCTCAAACTGGGGCCTTCCCACTGAAGTTCCTTAATTTCTGATATAAGGGATGATTCTGACATGTTCTGAATCACAAAACCACCATCCTCTGAATCCATTAGTCGGACTCCCAAACTAGCTAATTGATGAAGCTCTCTTACCAATTCCTTCATTTTGAGTTGCACTGGCATCGAACTGACCATTGACGTACGGCTGAGCGCATTTGCTATAACATTAGCTTTCTTCCACTCCATTCCTCTTGCGGTGTCTTTCCCCCATACACTTCTTGTTGTAGATCGATTTGACAAGTAGACTACACACATTACTGTTTCGGCCCAAAACTCCTTGGGCAGTTTCTTGCTTTTGAGCATGTTTCGTGCAATGTCGAGGATTGTTTTGTTCTTTCTTTCTACCATGCCATTTTGCAGGGGGGGGTCTAGGAACTGTCATTGGTCGACGAATTCCATTTGCTTCACAGAACTCTTGAAACTCCCTGGAAGTAAATTCTCCACCTCGATCGAATCTCATGGCTTTGATCTTTCTATCGCTTTCTCTTTCCACTGTAGCTTTGAACTTCTTGAAAACTTCGAAAACTTTAGACTTCTGTTTCAAGAAATATATCTAGGGTTTTCTTGAAAAATCATCAATGAAGAGAAAAAAAATTATTGTTACCGAGAGAGCTAGGCTTGATGGGACCACATACGTCAGTATGGATGAGCTCGAGTGGCTTCTTAGCTCTTGACTCTGACTCCTTTGGAAAGCTTTTCCTGAATTGCTTCCCGACTAGACACCCTTCACAAAGCTGGTTAGGATGGTTGATGCGAGGTAGCCCCTTTACCATCTCCTTCTTAGATAGCAGTTGTAGACCTTCAAAATTGAGATGCCCAAATCGAAGATGCCAAAGCCATGATGCATCTCTGTGGCAAGCTTTCAGGCACTTTGCAATATCATTTTGTATGTGAGGAACATTCTATTCTTTGACATTGGCACTTTAGCAATGAAGTTATTCTTATCATCTTTTATAGAAAGATTATAATCCTTCATATGAATATCATAACCTTTCTCTAACAGTTGTCCTAAACTCACGATGTTACTTTTCATATTGGGCACATAGTAGACATTGGAAATAAACTGATGTCTTCCATCTTTGAAATGGATAAGGATGTTACTTCTCCCTTTCACTGTTATTGTGGAATCATCTCCAAATGAAACATTTCCTCTTACTGACTCGTTTAGCTCCACGAATATGTCTTTCTTTCCACACATGTGATTGCTTACATCACTATCAATGTACCAGGAATTTGCTTAGCCACCATCAGTTTTATTTCGTGCTAGAAGAAAAGTTTCATTTCTATATGTCTTCTCCTCCATGTAGTTGGACTTCTCCTCAATTTTATTGTTGAGCTCTACACTCTGAAGCATAATTCTCAAACTTCTGACAATTATAGCATCGAAATTGAGATTTTTCATACCTTGAGTTCGGATTGATTCTTCCACGTCCTTGTGTTGAGCTTTCTCCTTTCTCATAGTTGTTTTTGGAATTATTTTTATTGTACTTCCAACCTCATGCACCACCGCGACTTCCACCTTGTCCATGGTACCTACCCATGCCTCATCCTCGACCACGTTGGTTTCTATCATTGCCTTGGATTTCATGCATATCGTTGAGTTGCAACTTGAGGAGTTGCTCAGTAAAATATTTCTTCTTCTTATGCTTCTCTTCATATGCTTGCAATGATCCTTGGAGTTGCTCGATCGTCATTTCTTCCAAGTCTTTAGTTTCTTCAATCGTCACAACGATGTGCTCAAATTTGGGATCCAATGAACGGAGTATCTTCTCTATTATCCTCACATCTTCTAACTTTTCACCATTTATTTTTAATTGATTAGAAACAACTACTATTTTTGAGAAATAATCTGAAATAGACTCAGATACTTTCATGTGTAAGGATTCAAATTCACCTCTTAATGTTTGGAGACGGACCTTTTTCACTTGCTCGGATCCTTTGAAAGATGTTTGTATCTTCTCCCACACTTTCTTGGCAGAGCTTGCACTCTAAATCTTTTCAAAGACATCATCATCTAATGTTTGGTAGATGAGGTAGAGATCCTTCTTGTCTCTCTTTCTTGAATCCTTCAAAGTTGTCTTTTGATCTGGTGTAAGAGCAGCAAAAACAACATCATCTGCAGGCTCGTTATAGCCTTTCTCTATGATATCACACGCATCTTGTGATCCAAGAAGTGCCTTTATTTTGATACTCCAATTGTCATAGTTGTTGTTGTTGAGTGTCGGGACTTGAAATGGTGCCATACCATTTGTCATGACTTTGATACCACTTTGTTGAAAATGAAACACTCTCACAAATAACTTTTATTCAAACTCAAACAAATATACAAGAGCACTCTCACTTAACAACAAGATACTATAACTCACTATTCTAAGACTTTGCTTCTTCACTCACTTACAAGCTCTTAATTTTTCTTGATGCCTAAACTAAAATGGAGAAGAGTGTTTATACTACTTAAGAACAATCCTACACCACACAAATAAACTAATCAAAAATTACAATAACCATACACATCATTCTTCTTCATCCTTCTAATAATATTTTAAATTACCAAATAATTCACATGCATGATTACCACACCGTAGAAGATTCTAGGTAGAAGTCTTGTAGTTTTGGACCTTGATTATGGACTTGGACTCTATTTTGATTGGGTTTGGGTTTGAGGTCCCATAATGGATCAAGTTTATGATCCAACAAGACTATCTTATTTTTAAAACCTACCAATTACCTCTAGAACTATTTTATTGACCAAGTTTGCTTCCAGAAAGAGAATCGAAAAATCCATCAAAATTAAAGTACAAGGCACACACCATATAAATCCCATCATGTGATTCCTTCCACTTCTTTTTCAAATAAGATCAAGTTTTGTATATAATCAAGATTGACAAGTCTGTTTGGCCAAGCTTCTAAATCAACTTATTTTGAAAAGTGTTTTTTTCAAATGCTTTTCGAAAAATTACTTTTGGCTAGATTGATGCATATGGCAAAGTACAGACTTATAAAGCAAGATTGGTGGCTAAAGGTTATAATCAACGTCCTGAGATCGATTATGATGAAACTTTTTCACCTATTGCAAAGATTAAGTCCATTCGGATTTTTGCTTGCAATAGCTGCATACTATGATTATAATATTTGACAAATGGATGTTAAAACTGCCTTCGTCAATGGAAGCCTAATTGAGGAGGTGTATATGATACAGTCAGAGGGTTTTACATCCAAGACTCAACCCAAAGTAGTATGCAAACTACAGAAGTTCATTTATGGACTTAAGAAAGCCTCAAGGAGTTGGAATATATGCTTTGACAAAGCAGTCAAATCGTCCGACTTTGTTAGAAGTAAAGAAGACCCATGCGTTTATAGTAAACGCACGGATGAGAGTATTGTCTTCATTGTCATATATGTAGATGACATATTGATAATGAGAGATAATAAGACTCTCATGTAATCAGTCAAGGAATGGTTATCCAGCACCTTCATGATGAAGGCCTTGGGTGAAGCTTGCTACATTCTTGGAAGTATGATCAACAGAGATAGACCTAATAGATTGTTAGGGCTGTCACAGTCTGTATACATAGACAAAGTGCTAAAACGTTTTTCTATGGATAATTCCAAGAAAGGAAATCTTCCTATAGGTTAAGGCATCAAATTATCAAAGAAGGATAGTCTTCTATAGTTGCAGAACTTGAACGCATGAAGAGGATCTCATATACTTCAGCTATAGGATCAATCATGTATGCTATGACCAGTACAACGCCAGATGTGGCCTATGCACTTAGTATGACTTGCAAATTTCAGCAGAGGCCTATGCACTTGGTAGGGAAGCTGTCGCGATATCTGAGTTCTTAAAAGAACTAAGGGTTGTTGAGTTGGAAAAGTTCCAAATAAGCTACAACTGCTAATTCAACTACTGAAGTCGAGTACATTGCTGGATCGGAAGCTGGTAAGGAAGTTGTCGCAATATCTGAGTTCTTAAAAGAACTAAGGGTTGTTCCAAGTGCCACTTGTCCAATAACGATTTGTTGTGACAATACTGGTGCGATTGTGCAAGCTAAGGAACCAAGATCAACGAACAAAAATAAACATGTACCAAGGAATTACCACATACTTAGAGAGATGGTGGAGACTGAAGAAATAAAGTTAGACTATGTTCCCACAGATGAAAATCTAGCAGACTCATTTACTAAACCATTAAGCTTAGTCAAGCATAATGGTCATTTAAAAAACATGGGCATTAGATACATTGGAGATTGGCTCTAGGTCAAGTGGAAGATTAAAAGTATATATGTCCTAGAGACAATCATTTTAGGGACACATGTACTTGAACACATTCATATTATTAATGAGATTAATATATTTATGGCATTTACAATTATTGAATTATTATTTGATTGTTTGTATTATTCATTCATGTGCATCCCTTGAACTACACGTTGTCATTGATAGTGTGAGATATTAATGATAGAGAGTAGTTCTTAAAGTAGCCTCGAATTGATGATCATTGAGAATTTGATATCAATGATATATTATAAGTCGATATGTGGTATGCATCATATTCTTAGATAATGTAGTATGTTTCACTTACTACTAGTAATAGTTACTAGTGACGGATACTCTTAGAGAGTATTGGAACGCCCTACTGATAAACTATGTGTTATACATGTCTAGAGTATTATCAGCATATGGGAGATAGAGGTTCTTTGACTTGAGATCAATATGCACCTGGTTTGTAGAGTAATGTACTTTGATCCTTCCTAAGCTTAAATTCCTTATAGGATAAGACATGACTTGTATTGGGTACATTGCGATACAGACTAAGGTGGTAGTTGAGCCAAGAATATGATTCATTCCTCGATTAGATATTCGAGAGAACACTCAGCTTCTCAGTGATATTAAGTTGACCAAGTAATTAGCCAATGCAAGAGACATATTTGAGATATGATAAACTGAAACATTCTGGGGCTACAAAGATAGTTATTAAATCGCTTCCATGATAATGAGGTCATTCTTGCATGGGCTAGGGCTTGGGCTTGCTTTGATGATGGGTAGGCTTGTTGTACTTTGGCCCTTCTGTGGGCTTTCATCGAGGTTTCATCAAAATAGGTCCGAGTCTTCAGATCTATCAACGAATAATAAACATTTCATAAGAAAAGCAAGTATATAACCTTTCATCACGTTCAGTCGACTTTCAATAGTTGCCGACTAATATAGATGAGATAAAGTGATAAAGTCATTTGGATAGACACTTGGAAAATCCTAAGTTTGATCGAGTGTGTTGAGAACGAAAGGAATTTATCATCCCACATAGAGGTTGTGTTTACTAAGAGTCTTGTAAACGTACTTCACACATTGAGTTCGTCATCGACGCAGTCTAGGAGTTACGTGTGACCCTTAATTTGATTAAGTCGATGTGAGAAGTCCTAAAGGATCACACTAAGTCGATTGTCTTTTCGGCCTAAGGGTATATTGAGAGAGGATAAAATATTCAATTAAGAATTGAGATATTTTAAACAATAATAAATTATGAGATAAATTCCATTTGATCGAAATTATTTAATTAAGTCAAAATTAGATTTAGGATTTAATCAAAATTAAAACGTGCAGAAATATTTGAAAAATAAGGGAGGCGTCGCGACGCCTAGGAGGTTGAGCCGCAACGCTGGTACGACAGTGGGCCCATTTCGACTGGCCCAATGCAACTCGATTTTTGGACAAGTTATTAAGCCTAATCTTAGTCTGATTTGTATCCTAATCTCCCCTATATACTCAGCACTTAACCTCATAATTTAGGTTACACAAATTCTACATAGAATTGACGCATATTTTCTTACTTTCTGAACTTAGAGTTCAGAGATTAAAATCCTCTCAAACCTCTGCCAAGATTTCCTGGCTTTCCTGACAGAGGAGTATACCGTAGCGAAGGTTTGCACCCGAAGAGACAATCGTGTGCGCACCCTTTAGTAGAGATTCAAAATATCAACTATAAATTTATATTTCATGTCTTTACAGGTTTCAATTGTAATGTAATCATACCAGACGATGACTTTGTTGGGGCAAGTAAGTTAACAAAAATTTTAAACTTCCGATGTGCCTTACTTGTGTGTTTTAGACCCAACAAAACCCTTCAGTGGTATCAGGGCCCAGGCTAATTCAATGGTTACATAACAATTTAAAGCTATTATAATATGGGTTAAACATAAAATTGATTTTAATATGAATTAAAACAAGGCTATTGAAATATGATCAACTTTGACTGAGTGATTAACCTTTTGAAATCACCATAAATTATCAACTACGCTAAATTGAGGAAGTCATACCATTCTAGCACGAACTGAGCCTTGTGCAGAAATTGGTTCATTACGAATATGGTGCACGACGAAGAACGTGTAGGAATGGATGATGGTTGGCATGTACGTTATTGATAATGGTGGGTGGTAGTAAAGGACCCGTAATCTGAACCCTAAATTAGATTTAGGGGTTAGACATTTTTTTAGAAAATCAGTGCGGAAACTACTCTAAAAGGACGTCGGCGCCGCAACCCTATTGTAGGGCACCGCGGTGCCAGCTAGGGTTTCATGGCGGCGCCGCAGCTACATTTCGGAGCACCATAATGCCAGTCACGGTAATTTCAGGGATCGTGGTCAGAAGCTTCATTTTGATATTCAGAACTCTCTTGAACTGAAGTCGCGGCCTCATAGTAGAGCGTCGTGACCCTATAGAAACAGAAACCAAAGTTTCTGCATGTTCAGCGTCGCGGCTCCATGGTGGAGCGTCGCGGCGCCAGAATTCCAGAATGTTGAAATCTCAATTTTTTGAAGTTTAATTCATGATTATTATTACACAATATGTTGTGTACTATTTACGTGCTAAATGATCGTCATTTACCTTACTAAGTTTATAGTCCGCAATCATGCTTGGATATGCGAAGTCCAAAACTAGTTTAGAGTCTGCAATCATGCTTGGATAAGCGAAGTCCAAAACTAGTTTAGAGTCTGCAATCATGTTTGGGTAGGCGGCGCCCAAAACTAGTTTAGAGTCTGCAATCATGCTTGGGTAGGCGACACTCAAATACATGTTTAAATGTTTTGAGTAATGTTTGAAACATGTAATAGTTGATCTTGAATAAAACCCTGAATTAAAATGTTCCCCAAAATTTAATACAAGTCTCATTTAAAATGAACACGTCGTCCGTTTTAATTGATCGTGGTGCGAAATCCTTTTCGGCGAGATGAGTATGTATGCCCCAACATTTGCTCTAAGTCTACGAGGACTCAGACCCTTTCATAGATGCATATAAATGTTGTAGTAGGTGATAAACCTTCGTGAGTATTTACACCCCAGTGTTTACTCGATGAAGTCAAAGCCCACTTAGATACATAATTGCATTCGTATAACGGGGTTGACTTGCTATGCTATATTGATGCCCCAGTGTCGGACAACCGAAGGATGCAGATCGTATTGTTTAGAACATGCGATCAACCAAGAATTGCAAATTGTTTGTAATTGGTTTAGAGACTTACCAGATCATGTTGTTGAAGTTATCAGCCTCAGCAAACACGGAGACAACATGAGTCTGGATCTTGGCCCATTATGACCGTATTTGATATGAGTCTGTATTCTTTCATTGGGTAAAAAAGTATGTTAAAATAGTGGGAGCTAATTTAAACTAAAGACCATGTAAATTAGTTAGTGAATGTGTTCAATAGAAATTATATTAGAATGTTAATTTCAAGTCAATCTTTTCTTCAGTTGCAATGTCAAATATGTCACTTAAAATGTTGGTTGAAACAAACAAGCTGAATGGAGCCAATTTTTCGACTGGTTAAGAAATTTGTGTTTGGTGTTGCGATTAGAAAAGATTGATTATGTATTGGATACATCATTCCCTACAGTCCCTGCTGAAGATTCTGAAGTATACTCCTGTTTGATAAGGCAGTCTATCAGAAATATCTTGATGATGCTATTGCGGCACAATGTGTCATGTTATCTTCTATGACTCCTGAGTTACAGAGACAACATGAAAATATAGGCCCTAACGAGATGCTAGAACACTTGAAGAGTCTCTATCACTCTCAGACAATGGAGTATGAACTGTTGAGAGATCTCTTTAAGTGTAAGCTGAACGAAGGGGGCCAGGTGTCACAACATATTTTGAAGATGATTGGGTTAATAGAAAGGTTAGCTTCGATTGGAACGAAGCTGCCCGTAACCGTTTCTGTCAACCTAATTTTGAATTTGCTTCCTGTTTTATTTGAGAACTTTATTGTAAATTACATCATGAATGGAACCAAAGAGAATCTCCCAGAGCTTCATAATATTTTGAAGACCTTCGAATCGTCCACCTCTAAATGTAAAGGTGTGCTCGTGGTGGGCTCATCTAGCAAGTTCAAGCCTAAGGGTAAGAATGTGCAGAAGAAAAAGGGTAAGGCGGTTGCCGCCACACCCACAACTATGAAGCCTCGAAAAGTTGTTCAAAAGAAGGCAAAGGTAGCTGCTAATGTTTGTCTCAATTGCAAGATAAATGGGCATTGGAAGAAAGACTGTACAGCCCCAGGGGGATACAAAGCACAAGGTGCTTCTGACCCTGCTGGACAAAGTATGTTTGTTATTGAAATAAATATGTTTATAACTAATTCTCACCGTTGCGTATTAGATACCGCATGTGGCTCACATATTTGTAACAATGTGCATGTGCTAATTGACAGCAGAAAGGCTGGACCTTGGGAAGTAGATCTACGCGATGGAACGTAGCAAGAGTTGATGTTGAACGCGTGCGGACTTATAGACTAGATTTACCTTCAGGATTTTGTTTAGAACTCAATAATTGTTATTTTATTCCCCCGTTAACGAGGAATATTATTTTTGTCCCTATGTTAGACATCGAGGAGTTTTCCTCATTTATGGTGTTGCTGAGAGGAGAAATCTGACCTTATTAGATATGGATGAGCTTTTCAGCTCTACCAACATACCTATGGGGATATGCATTACAAAGCTCAATCTATATTTTGAACAGAGTTCCTTCAAAGTCAGTAGAGAAAACTCCATATAAGATATGAAACGGCAAGAAGCCATCACTTAAACACATGTGACCCTGGGAATGCCCTGCTTATGTAAAGAAGTTGCTTACTGACAAATTGGAATCTAAAAGTGAGAAGTATTGTTTTGTGGTGTATCCTAAGGGAACAAGGGGATATTACTTCTATCTTCCTAGCGAACATAAGATTATTATTTTCAAAAATGCAACAATCCTTGAAGAATACTATGTCTACAAGGAACAGAGTTACAATAAGATAGAACTTGAAGAAATTCAAGAAGTATAAAATAATATAGAGAATGAACCCTTGTCAAATGACCTAGGCAAGGATTCAGTGGGAGTATTTGTTGATGATTGGGTACTTAGAGTACGCCATTCATCCAGTGGGAGTGATGTGAGGAATAATGCATAAATGCAAGACTCTCATACACAACCAATGGAGGATGACACAATGGTTGTAAAACATCCTATTCAAAATGATATTCCTGACAGTTCTCAAGGTGTTGGATTGTCCAACATACAAACACCTTCTCATAATCAAAATACTACAAACATTGAAACACAGAATATTCAACTCCGTAGGACCACTAGGACTCATCGTGCACCTAAAAGACTTAACCTCCTTGTTGAAACACACAATGAAATAGATATTCCTGATGATGATGAGCCTACTACCTACATCGAAGCAATGTTAGACATTGATTCAGAGAGATGGCAAGAAGCCATGAAATCTGAAATGGAATCCATGTACATAAATCAAGTATGGAACTTGGTTGATTTGCCAATAGGGTTAGACCCATAGGATGCAAATGAGTCTTCAAGAAGAAGATTGATGCATATGGCAAAATACAGACTTATAAAGCAAGATTGTTGGCTAAAGGTTATAATCAACGACCTGGGGTCGACTATGATGAAACATTTTCACCTGTTGCAAAGATTAAGTCCATTTAGATTTTGCTTGCAATAGCTGCATACTATGATTATAATATTTGGCAAATCGATGTTAAAATTGTCTTCCTCAATGGTAACCTAATTGAGGAGGTGTATATGATACAACCAGAGGATTTTACATCTAAGACTCAACCAAAAGCAGTATGAAAACTACAGAAGTTCATTTATGGACTTAAGCAAGCCTCAAGGAGTTAGAATATTTGCTTTGACAAAGCAGTCAAATAGTTTGACTTTGTTAGAAGCAAAGAAGACCGATGCGTTTATGGTAAACGCACAGATGAGAGTATTGTGTTAGGTGTGTTTTTATTTCGTTTGTGTCACAGCGTTCATAAAGGAGAAGATAGTACTTTTGAGGATGAAATTATACAAGAAAAACCCAAGAAATAAAGCCTAAGAAGTGCAGAGCGCCAAGCAGCGCCATGGCGCCAGAATGCAGGGCCATGGCGCTGGAAGTTCAGAGAGCTGCAGGAATTTTGACGCCATGGCGCCACGGCAGCGACGCGGGAACTGGGATAGAAAACTCGACTTTTTAAAGGGCAAAAGGGTCCGAAACGTGATTTTTTACATCTATAAGACCAAGGGATTATTCTTAAAGGAGAGATCATACTTTGGGAGGCAAGAAAGGAGGCTAAAACACAAGATTAGAGACAACTTTTGTTCAAGTTCTTTTCTTTCCTTTATTTTAATTTTAGTTTATGTTGGATTGTAAATTAGTTCTTGACATGACAATGTTTTGGAGCTAATTACTTTAATAGGGTTTTCCGTCGAATCACTTGAAACTTTTTCATATAGTTGATGCATAGTTATTGATTTCTTCTTCAATCATATTAAGATCTATTCAATATTGTGTTGATTGCTTGATAATTAACTGATCACTAATTGTCATCACTTATATGATTTCGAATCGAGATCCGAGAGGGGAGATTTGAATATGATGTAGTTGTTTAGACATAGGTTAAAATCGTGGACGAAAGTACCCCGATATTTGTGTAGTATTTAAGGTTATTGTTCTTAATCATCATGTGTGGTAAAATCTATCAAATAAATATAGAAGGTTTCTGCATAAGGTTGAGTTTTTATATGTCCTAACCGGAATATAAGACAGATTAGTTAACCTGCTATCTTAATAAGAAGAATCATTAACATTGCATTAACACGTGAAAGAGTGGATAGTTGAGGAGATTGGAAGCCCTATTTCCTTCATAACTGTTTTTAAACCCCAAGTATCATCACTTTTGTTTATTTTCTGCAAATCACTTTAATTATAGTTCTTAGTTATAAAACCAAATAAAATAACGTTAGCCAAATAGATACCATAGATTAGATATTCAGTACTTGTTAAACCAGTCTCTGTGGACGATAACTCGATCATACAGATATTTATTACTTGAACGATACGTACACTTGGGTAAGCATCTAGAAATATCGCAACAAGTTTTTGGCGCCATTGTCGGGGAATGACGTACTATCAATATCGAAATATCTAATATTATTTCTAATTTGGTTGCTCCATGAACAAGTTTCTAACTAGTTCTGCGAGTATCTTTTTATCAGTTTTAGTTGTTTTTCTTGTTTTGTAGGTAAAGTTAGTGTAAAGAAAAAAAACAAATGGTCAAATGGACTACTACTATGATCAGGGGCAGCAAAACTATCATCAACAACCTAACCCACAGGTTCCAGAGGAAGATCTAAATGAATTGCAGGCAGCCACACTCATGCTCACCAAGGCCCAGACACAACTCATGATAGAGACCAGGTCCTTCGTGACAGAGACTAGGTCCTCTATTAGGCACTTGGAAACTCAAATAAGGGAGTTAGCAGAGAGATTGAATGATAGACCACAGGAAAATCTCCCTAGTGACATAGTTGTGAAGAATGGTGAACAGATGGAGGAACCTGAACCACAACAAGCTGTTGAGAATAATGAGGAATTGAGAGAGATAGTTGGTGTAGAGAAAGAAGATGTTACTTAAATCCAATTTTTCACTTTTTTGGATTCCTTGGAATTTCTTTTTCTTGTACCCATTGCAGAAGAAACACCACCAATTGTCATTGCTGAGCCCCAAACAGAAAGTCCATACCCTCAAGAGAACCCCCAGAAGTCTAGAGATCCATGGAGCTTCATTATTCCCTGCACTATAGGGAATTTTGAATGCAAGCAAATATTGGGAGATTTGGGGACAAGCATAAAAGTACTACCCTTTTCTGTGCTTTATAGAATTGGTGTAGGTGAAGTGAGACCGGCAATAATAAGTGTTCGGATTGCAGACCTGTTGGTGAAGTATCCACGGGGTACTAACGAATATTATTTGCGTCCGGCTAAATGACGTTAAAGACAGCGCTTGTTGGGAGGCAACCCAATGTTTTTAATTATGTTATTTTAATTTCTGTTTTAGTTTATTTTATTTTATCTTGAACAGTCTCACGGTCTTGGTTTTTGTCTTATGTTTTGATGGCAGGTGGACTAGGGACTGACACTGAGTGGAAAAGGATCAAAAACGCTGGAAAAGAGCAAAAATCGAGCACAGCGTCGTGGCGCCAAAATGCAGGGCCACGACGCTGAAACTTCAGAGATCCCAGATGTTGTGCAATTTTCATAATTTCCTCCCAGACCTCTGTTATGACCGATGTATTGTGTTTGTAAGTTGTCCCTTGAATTTTGGTCATTACGCATTGGGGACAATGTGTCAATTAAGTTTGGGGGGGATCTTGTTTTATTATTTAGTTTTTTAGTCTTTTTGATTGTTTTTTTGTTGTTTTATGTGTTTGTGAGTTGTTAAGCATATTTTGTATACACTTTTTGAGTAATTTTTAGTTGGTATTTTTCCCATTTTTGTTGAAATAAGTGTCATGTTAGGGTCGTTTTTTTTTCTTTTGAGTCACAGCGGTTCTAAATGGCAAAATGGTAAAAGGAAGCTAAAAGTGGGCATAAAAGAAGGCTCTCGAATCAAAAAGGACGAAAGTTGGCAGATCCGGACGAAAGCATGCAGGGCCGCGGCGCCATAATTTCTGAGAAGCCGCAGAACATTCAGCGCCGCGGCGCTATAATGCAGGGTCGCGGCGCCGACGCGGATAAATACAAATCCGAGATATAGTTGGCAAGGGGCAAAAGGGTCCGAAGCACACGTTTTTTACAGCATATATAGACCCTTGGGACAGATTTTAGGGATATCCCTCTCAGTCTAACATAATTTTGGAGGCGACAAGATTGGAGACCTAGTTCAAGTTATTTTCTTTTCTCTTTTCTTTGTTCTTATTTCAGTTCATGTTGGATATTGAATTAGTTCTTAGCATGTCTATGGCTAGGAGCTAATATTTTATTTAGGGCTTTCCATTGAATCGCTTGAAACTCGTTTTCATGAATTAATGCATTAGTTTGGTTTCTTCTTCATCTTGTTAAGATTTATTCAATATTGGTTTGAATGTTTGATAATTAACTGATCACTAATTGTCATAATTTATATGATTTTGAATCGAGATCCGAGAGGGGAGATTTGGATATGCTGTAATTGAATAGACATATGTTAAAATCGTGGATGAAAGTACCCCGATACTTATGTAGCATTTTAGGTTACTATTCTTAATCCTCCTATGTGGAAAAATCTATTATAGAAATATAGAAGGTTTCTGCATAGGGTTGAGCTTTTATATATCCTAACCGAAATATAAGACAGACTAGTTAACCTGCTATCTTAACGTAGAAGAAGAAACTATTGTTGTTGCATTAAGGATTGAAAAAAAGTGGATAGTCGAGGATATTGTAAGCCCTATTTCCACCATAACTGATTTAAACCAAAGCATATTTAGTTTAATTCTTGCAATTACTCTAGCTAGTTCATAGATAAAACCCAAACAAACTATCGTTAGCCAAATAGATAAAATAGATTAGATGTTCGATAATTGAAAACCAGTCTCTGTGGACGATATTCGGTCTTACAGACTATATTACTTGGAACGATACGTACACTTGCGTGAGTATTTGGAAAATTGCTAACAAGTTTTTGGCGCCGTTGCCGGGGACTGACATACTTTTAATATCGAACTATCTATTCTTATTTCTACTATGGTTTTTTATTTTTATTTTTATTTTTATTTTTATTTTTATTTTACATCTTACTTTTAGAACCCTATTGCCTTGATTTATTTGTTGATTTTGATCGATTTCAGGGATTTAGTTTATGCGAAGAAGAAGAGGAGCAGACACACTTGTTCCTTTAAACCCAGAAATTGAAAAGGTGTGCAAGCAGAACAGGCGAAATACAAGAATATCTAATTTAGTCACAATGGAAAACCAACGGAATCATAATGGGGCGAATAATGAAATTCCAGATAATGTAGAGGAAAGAGTCCAGGTGCCAGCAGAGAGAAGCTTGGGGGACTACGTTCTGCCCACAGTTACAGGTGCGCAGACATGCATATCAATAGGAGGAAATAATTTTGAAATCAAGTCAGCTATTCTGAGCATGGTCCAGAATACAGTCCAGTTTGGGGGGCTGTCATCTAAAGACCCCCATATGCACATTGCCAATTTTCTGGAGCTGTGTTCCACCTTTAAGTACAATGGCGTTACTGACGATGCCATTAGACTTAGGCTCTTTCCATTCTTACTCAGGGACAGAGCCAAGAGTTGGTTGAATTCATTGCCTGCAAACTCCGTCACCACCTGGCAAGACTTAACTCAGAAGTTTCTTGTCAAGTTCTTCCCTCCATCAAAGGCAGCAAAGCTGAGGGGAGAGTTGAACAACTATTATCAGCTAGATGGAGAGTCACTTTATGATGCATGGGAGCGGTTCAAAGACTTGCAGAGAAAGTTCCCGCATCATGGTATCGAGAAGTGGATATTGGTCCACATTTTCTATAATGGATTGAGTGGTACTACTCGTGCCATAATTGATGCTGCTGCAGGGGAGTGTTTATGAGGAAGAGTGTCAATGAGGCACATGATTTTCTAGAGGACATGGCTGCAAATAATCATCAGGGGGCTGATGACAGATCAGCGAGTAGTAGAAAGACGATGTGTATACATGAGATAGATGATATCACTACATTAAATGCTTAGGTGGCTCTCTTGACAAAGCAACTTGCAGCAGAATACTATGTCCGTGAACGTTGTTCAGATGCCTGTGAGTTGTGAGATTTGCGGGGGCCCACACATTTTTGATAGATGCACACCAGTGGATCCTAACAATGTACCCATGGAGCTGGTTCATGAAATTAGAAATTTCCAACACCCATACAACTCCAACACATATAATTCAGGGTGGAGAAATCACCCCAACTTCTCATGAATGAATGACCAAGGGCAGCAATCTCAATATCAGGGCAATTACCAGAACCAGCAGCCACATAATCAGGCTTCATCCTCCCAGCAGTTCAGACTACCTACCCCGCAGGAGAAGCCTGATGATGAGAGCAGCCCTGCTTACACTAACAAACTCCCAAAATCAGTCCATGTCAGAAATAAGGTCCTCCCTCAGGAGCTTGGAAACTCAGGTGGGACAACTAGCAAAGATGGTGAACAACAGACCTCAAGATACTCTCCCTAGAAATACAGAGGTGAATCCGAGAGAGCAGTGCCAAGCAGTCATGTTGGGAAATGGAAAACCGTTGGAGTAGGTTGCACCCCAACCAGTGGTGGAGAAGGATAAAGAATGGGCAGAAAGATGATGTAGAGAAAGAGGGAGTTATTGATGACCGCCCTACATTAGAGAAGGCTCCACCAGCAGCTGTGAGGGACTATACAGACAAAATCCCTTACCCTCAAAGGCTCCAGAAGAAGTCCCTGGACAAGCAGTTCTCTAAGTTCTTGGAAGTGTTCAAGAAACTCCACATCAACATCCCCTTCATTGAGGCTTTGGAGCAGATGCCCACATATTTCAAGTTCATGAAGGAGATCCTTGGGAAGAAGAGGAGATTGGCAGACTATGAAATAGTGGTGCTGACAGAGGAGTGCAGTGCTATTTTGCAAAAGAAACTACCACCAAAATTGAGAGACCCAGGGAGTTTCACATTGCCCTGTACTATAGGAAAGGTAACCTAATCTGTGATTTGGGGGTTAGCATTAATCTTATGCCTCTATCTGTGTTCAAAAGACTAGATTTGGGAGAATCCAAGTCAACCAAAATGACTTTGCATCTTGCTGACCAATCCGTCGTGCACCCCCGAGGTATAATTAAAGATGTGTTAGTCAAAGTAGGCAAGTTCTTCTTTCCAGCAGATTTCCTCATTCTTGACATGGAGGAAGATGAGGACATGCCCATCATTCTGGGGAGAACATTCCTAGCCACGGGTAGAGCCCTCATTGATGTGGAGAAGGGGGAGTTAAGGCTCAGAGTCCAAGACGAGGATATGGTGTTCAAAGTCTTCAAGTCCACCACTGAGTCCCAAGCAAGCAACAAATGTTTTGATGTGAGCACGACTGACGCAGTAGCTCATCAAAAACAATCCAAAGATATGGGGATCATTGAAACAGCTGCACATCCGCAGGGAAGAAAGGTTAGTAAATATGCTGAAACAAAAATTGATGATGTAAACGTTGACCAAGAGGTAAATCTCTCTAAACTCAACTATGTAAAAAAGTAGAGTAGAATGAAAAAGAGAAAGATGATTTTTAAATGGGTGTGTTGTGGGGGTAACTTACTTCAGTGATTAAATAAGAAAAATGCGTCCGGCTAAAAGACGTTAAAGACAACGCTACTTGGGAGGTAACTCAATGTTTAAATTATGTTTATTTTGTTATTGCAATTAGTTTTAACTTGAAAAGTCTCACTTGATGGTATTTTTGGTTTTGTTGTGATGACATGTGAAGAAATTGGAGATTAAGCATGAAAAAAGGGGCTGGAAAACACGGAATTGAGCCAGCACCGAGACACTATTCTGCAGGGCCGCGGCGCCTAATGTTCAGAGTGTTCACAGTAATTTCGGAGCCGCGGTGCCAGACTGCAGGGCCGCGGCGCGATTTCAGAAAATAAAAAGCCCTAAATCCCCACATCTCTTCCCACATCAACTCAACCTTTCCTTCTCTCTACAGCAACGAAAACACATCATCTCCCTCCTAAAACTTTCCACAAATTCACCCAAATCCTTTCAATCCATACATACCATCACCATTCAAAACTCCTAGCATCTCTCCACAACATCATTCTTTCACGGGGGTCAAGAAAGCAGTGAAGAACAACCACTCCAAAGGTAATCTTCATCATTGTTCTTGAAATTTCAAGGTTAGTAGAGAAAATAACTTGTAATTTTGGGTGTTGTACGGGCTGTGTCTGTAAGGTGTTGTGTTCGCTGTGTGATTTTGGTGTTGTGTGGTGTTGTACGTGGTGTGTGTTGTCGTTGTGTTAATTTTGCTTGGTTGATTGTTGTTGTGGGGAGTTGATAGTTGTTGGGAAACCTTAGGGAAACAAAGGAAACGCTGTCAAAAAAATTCCAACACCTCTCATAAGGGCCTCTATAAAAGGAAATGTCTGAGCTACCTCATTTTCTTCAGCTCCAGACTACGATGTGACTCGATTCACCAACAAAAAGGCAGAGGATCGATACAATAAAATTAGTACTAGAGTGTTGATACCAGAAAGAGGAATGGATTACCAGGTCATGTCATTTGATGTTGATGATGACTATGAGGCCATCAGGGCCACGATCGAAGAAAACGGTTGGGAAAGGTTCGTAGATGTAGAAGAAATCCCACTCCAGAAAGCAAGTCTTGTTCGAGAGTTTTATGCTAATTATCCGGAGCAAGAAAATGGAAGATGTTTCGTGAGATGACGGTATGTGCCCGTCGATGATGAGGCGGTGAATGCAGTACTTGTGACAACTAATATTGAGGACCAAGGTTATAATCCGTACCACTTCAGAATTTGGTCTAGAGACGTCAACCACATCATGTGGGACGTAGTTACAGAAGCATTTTGTTACCCAGGAGCCGAAATTCACCTCTCTCGCAAGGGGTCCAGGGGACTCGCCCGCTGGCAATTCAACAGAACAGCCAGAGGTTGGCTATATTTCATAAGTGCTCGCTTGATTCCGTCAACTCATTTTACCAAGGTGCATGCGGACAGAATCAAGCTTGTGTATGGCATCATGTCGGGAAAGACAATTGATATTGGGCAGGAAATAGTGCAGAGTATAGGAGAGATCAGCAGGTTGACTACCACCGGCGGATTGGGACATGGATCACTTATATCTGTCTTATGTGCTAGGCATAGAGTCCTAACGTTCTCCACAGACATTCTTGAGAAGATTCAGCCACCTGTGACGTACCGTTTAGTGCACTCTTTCCCTGACTCTGCAGCAAGACCAACGGAGAGGAGAAGAGGTCCAGTTGGAACAGACGCAACCACCATGGAGGAAGAAGAGTCTGAGACAGCTGTGTATTATGAAGCAGGCGGAAGCAGCCACCAACCTCCCTTGACTTTGGAGCCCCCAGTGTCAATGATGGAGCAAATGCTCCTAAACCAACAAAGGATGTTGCGAAACCACGAGAGCATGATATAAAATCAGCAGCAAATGATGCAAGATCATCAGGACCTGAGCCAGCGCGTCAATGATTTAAGCGACATGTTTCATCAGTGGTCAATGCAACATCCGCCATCACCACCACTTTGAGCCGTTGTTTTGATGTTTGTAAGTCGTCCCTTCTAATTTTTAGTCTTTACACATTTGGGATAATGTGTCATTTAAGTTTGGGGGGTTCTTAGGTCTTATTTTGTGTTTGTTTTTTAGTCTTTTTTATTGTGTTTTTGTGTCTATATGGGTCAATTTTTTCTTTAATGATCATGCATGTTGTAGTTGCTGAAAACACCTAGTCGATTAAGTGGGATAATATAATGGAATGAGAAGCAAAAATTTGTGTGCTTAAATTAGATATGCCAAAAATTCGTGAAAATCTAATTATTGGGATATTTGTGCTTAGCCTATGTGTTGTCAATTATGAAAAGAATAGTTGAAAAGTGTCTATGAAGTCTGTTTGCTTGTTATTTGAGGCGGAATAGTTAAGATGTACATGTTAGGAAAATGATTCATGCATTTTTTCTTTGTTAGCTCTTCTTACCATTCATTACCTACCCTGACATAAATTGTATCCCTAGTTAGCCCTGTTGAGCCTAAAACAAGTTTTTTTCTTTGACACCCTATGATTCCATTGTGTACCATAAGCAGTAATTGAAAATTAGGATGAAGAAGTGTGGAAAAAAATACAAAAAGAGTAGAAAAAAAATTGATGCACCCCAATGAAAAACATGCAAAAGCTTAAGTTTGGGGTGCCTATGTGAATGTGTCTTATGCTCTCAACAGAAAATGAGGTAGATTATAGGTATGAACAAAAAGGAAAACCAAAAAGAAGGAAAAAAAGTTGAATGAAAAACGCTTATGGTATGTAATTTGAGCCTAAATGCCTACTTTTATCAACCCCTGTCTGAACCGATATTACAACCCTGAAGATCTCTAATATGTATGTCTATGATTAGTAAAGAATATCAAGTAAACAGGCTCATAGATCTTTGGGGAAAATGGAATGAAATTGACATGCATAGGTTAGGTGTTCATGCTTCAATTAATTATGATTGAAGTGAATTTGCGAAATATCTGACTTGAAATTCTAGATTGCTAAGAATTCATGCTATGTATGTTCCAGCATATTATCCCAACTAACATTCATGTTTTTCTAAGTAACCTTGGTGCAGCTACTTGATCGGAGTCTTTGAGTCATTTTCTTTTGTTTCTTTGATTTCGTTTTGATCTTTACTCGAGGGTGAGTAAAAGTTAAGTTTGGGGTATTTGTTAGGCATATTTTGTATACACTTTTTGAGTCATTTTTAGTTGTTATTTTTCCCATTTTTGTTGAAAAAGTGTCGTGTTAGAGTTTTCTTTCTTTTGAATCACAGCGGTTCTAAATGATAAAATGACAAAAAGAAACAAAAAGTGGGCAGAAAAGGAGGCTCCCGAATAAAAAAGGACAAAAGTTGACAGATCCGGACGAAAGCATGCAGGGTCGCGGCGCCGGACAGCAGGGACGTGGCGCCATAATTCCTGAGAAGCCGCAGAACATTCAGCGCCGCGACGCCATAATGCAGGGTCGTGGCGCCGATGCAGATAAATCCAGATCCAAGACAGAGTTTTCAAGGGGTAAAATGGTCTGAAGCACACATTTTTGACAATATATATAGACCCTTGGAACAGATTTTAGGGATATCCCTCTCAATCTAACATAATTTTGGAGGCGACAAGATTGGAGACCTAGTTCAAGTTATTTTCTTTTCTCTTTTCTTTGTTCTTATTTCAGTTCATGTTGGATATTGAATTAGTTCTTAGCATGTCTATGGCTAAGAGCTAATCTTTTAATTAGGGTTTTCCATTGAATCGCTTGAAACTCGTTTTCATGAATTAATGCATTAATTTGGTTTCTTCTTCATCTTGTTAAGATTTATTCAATATTTGTTTGAATGTTTGATAATTAATTGATCACTCATTGTCATAATTTATATGATTTCGAATCGAGATCCGAGAGGGGAGATTTGGATATGCTGTAATTGAATAGACATAGGTTAAAATCGTGGACGAAAGTATTTCGATACTTGTGTAGCATTTTAGGTTATTGTTCTTAATCCTCCTATGTGGTAAAATCTATCATAGAAATATAAAAGGTTTTTGCATAGGGTTGAGCTTTTATATATCCTAACCGGAATATAAGACAAACTAGTTAACCTGCTATCTTAACGTAGAAGAAGAAACTATTGTTGTTGCATTAAGGATTGAAAAAGAGTGGATAGTCGAGGATATTGGAAGCCCTATTTTCACCATAACTGATTTAAACCAAAGCATATTTAGTTTAATTCTTGCAATTACTCTAGCTAGTTCATAGATATAAAACCCAAACAAATTATCGTTAGCCAAATAGATAAAATAGATTATATGTTCGGTAATTGAAAATCAGTCTCTGTGGACGATATTCGATCTTACAGACTATATTACTTGGAATGATACATACACTTGCGTGAGCATTTGGATAATCGCTAACATGAGTCATAATTTGTTTTATGGATCATGTATGTTATAGTTGCTAAATATATTGAGTGGATTAATTGGGATAATGTAATGGAATTGAAAGCAAAAATATGTGTGCTTAAGTTAGATATGCCAAAAATTCATGACATCTAATTATTTGGGATATTTGTGTTTAGCCTATGTGTTGTCAATTATGGAAAGAAATGTTGAAAAATGTCTAGAAAATCTGTTTGCTTGTTATTTGAGGCGAAATAGTTAAGATATACATGTTTAGGGAGCCCTTCTTACCATTCATTACCTATCCTAAATCCTTAGTCAGCCCATTTGAGTCTAAATAATATCTTTGTTGGACACCCTATGATTCTCTTGTTGTGCCATAGGTAATAATTGAGAATGATTGGGATGAAAAATGTTGAAAAAGAAATGAAAAAGAGTGTGAAAATTAGATGCACCCCTATGAAAAATATGAAAAATTTGAAGTTTGGGGGTATCTGTTATTTATAATATATTTCATTCTCTCAAAAGAAAAGATGAGGAAAATAGGTGTGAGATTAAAAAGAAAGTCAAAAAGAAGAAAAAAAGAGTTGACGAAAAATGCTTATGGTATGTAATTTAAGTCCAAATGCCTACTTTTACCTACCCCTGCCTAAGCCTACATTACAACCCTTGAAAGTTTTGATGATCTTTAATATGTATGTCTATGATTAGTGGAGAATGGCAAGTAAACAGGTCTATAGCGTTTTGGGAAAGATGGAATGAAATTGACATGCTTAGGTTATGCTTGTATTTCTAGTGATTATGATATAAATGAATTTGTGAAATACATAACTTGAAATTCTAGATTGCTAAAAATTCATGATATGTATGTTCTAACATATTATCCCAATTTTCATCCATGATTTTGAGGCAGCACTGCTATAGTTACTTGATCCATTTCATAGAGTCTTTGTTTTTATTTTTATTATTTGTTTAGTGTTTTACTCGAGGGCGAGTAAAGTGTAAGCCCTATTTCCTTCATATCTGTTTTTAAACCCCAAGTATCATCACTTTTGTTTATTTTATGCAAATCACTTTAATTATAGTTCTTAGTTATAAAACCAAATAAAATAACGTTAGGCAAATAGATACCATAGATTAGATATTCGGTACTTGTTAAACCAGTTTATGTGGTCGATAACTCGATATTACAGATCTTTATTACTTGAACGATACTTACACTTGCGTAAGCATCTAGAAAAATCGCAACATTATGCCTTCATTTTAAATGGTGGAATAGTTAGTTGGAAAAGTTTCAAACAAGCTACAACTGCTGATTTAACTAGTGAAGTCGAGTACATTGCTGGATCGGAAGCAGGTAAGGAAGTTGTCACGATATCTGAGTTCTTAAAAGAACTAAGGATTGCTGAGTTGGAAAAGTTTCAAACAAGCTACAACTGCTGATTCAACTACTGAAGCCGAGTACATTGTTGGATCGGAAGCTGGTAAGAAAGTTGTCGCGATATCTGAGTTCTTAAAAGAACTAAGGGTTGTTCCAAGTGCCACTTGTCCAATAACGATTTATTGTGACAACACTGGTGCGATTGCACAAGCTAAGGAACCAAGATCAACGAACAGAAATAAGCATGTACCAAGAAAATACCACATACTTAGAAGGATGGTGGAGACTGAAAAAATAAAGTTAGACTATGTTCCCACAGATGAAAATCTAGCAGACCCATTTACTAAACCATTAAGCTTATTCAAGCATAATGGTCATTTCGAGAACATGGGCATTAGATACGTTGGAGATTGGCTCTAGGCCAAGTGGGAGATTGAAAATATATATGTCCTAGAAACAATCATTTTAGGGACACATGTACTTGAACATATTCGTATTATTAATTAGATTAATATATTTATGGCATTTGCAATTACTGAATTATTATTTGATTATTTGTATTATTCATTCATGTGCATCCATTGAACTAAACGTTGTCCTTGATAGTGTGAGATATTAATGATAGAGCGTATTTCTTAAAGTAGTCTCGACTGATGATCATTGAAAATGGGATATCAATGATATATTATAAGTCGACATGTGGTCTGCATCATATTCTTAGAGAATGTTATGTCTCACTTACTACTAGTAACAGTTACTAGTGATGGACACATGGATACTCTTAGAGAGTATTGGCACGCCCTGATGATAAACTATGTGTTATACATGTCTAGAGTATTATCAGCATGTGGGAGATAGAGGTCCTTTGACTTGAGGTCAATACTTGAAGATACGCTCTTGAGAACCTCTATCTGCCTCTTCTAACAAAGTCAAAAGGGAGTGATGTGAGCACCTTGTTTGTAGAGTAATGTACTTTGATCCTGTCCTAAGCTTAAACTCCTTATAGGATAAGACATGACTTGTATTGTGTACATTGCAATATAGACTAAGGTGGTAGTTGAGCCAAAAATAGGATTCATTCCTCGATTAGATATTCGAGAGAACACTCAGCTTCTCAGTGATATTAGGTCGACCAAGTCATTGGGCAATGCAAGAGACATATTTAAGATATGATCTAGTTGTCACTTATATAGATGAGATAAAGTGATCAAGCCATTTGTATAGACACTTGGCAAATCCTAAGCTTGATCGAGTGTGTTGATAATGAAAGAAATTTATCATCCACATAGAGGTTGTGTTTACTAAGAGTCGTGTAAACGTACTTCACACATTGAGTTCGTCACCGGTGCAATCTAGGAGTTCCGTGTGAACCTTAATTTGATTAAGTGTCGATGTGAGAAGGCCTAAAGGGTCACACTAAGTCGATTATCTTTTCGGCCTAAGGGTATATTGAGAGAGGATAAAGTATTCAATTTAGAATTGAGATATTTTAAACAATAATAAATTATGAGATAAATTCCATTTGATGGAAATTATTTAATTAAGTCAAAAATAGATTTTGGATTTAATCAAAATTAAAATGTGCAGAAATATTTGAAAAACAAGGGAGGCGTCGCAGCGCCTAGGAGGCTGAGTCGCAGGGCTGGTACGACAGTGGGCCCAGTTCTACTGGCCCACTGCAACTCGGTTTTGGGACGGGTTTTTAAGCCTAATCACAGTATGATTTGTATCATACTATCCCTTATATATTCAGCACTTAACTTCACAATTTAGGATATACAAATTCTACAAAGAATTGACACATATTTTCTTACTTTCTGAACTTAGAGTTCAGAGATTAAAATCCTCTCAAACCTCTGTCAAGATTTCCTGGCGTTCCTGACAGAGGAGTATACCGTATAGAAGGTTTGCACCCGAAGAGACAATCACGTGCGCACCCTTTAGTAGAGATTTAAAATATCAATTGTAAGTTTATATTTCATGTCTTTACATGTTTCAATTATAACGTAATCATACCAGACGATGACTTTGTTGGAGCAAGTAAGTTAACAAAAATTTTGAACTTCCGATGTGCCTTACTTGTGTGTTTTAGACCCAACAAAACCCTTCAGTGGTATCAGAGTCCAGGTTGGTTCAATGGTTACGTAACAATTGAAAGCTGTAATAATATGGGTTAAACGCAAAATTGATTTTAATCTAAATTAAAACAAGGCTATGGAAATCTGACAAACTTTGACTGAGCGATTAACCTTTTGAAATCACCCTAAATTATCAACTACGCTAAATCGAGGAAGTCATTCCATTCTAGCACGAACTGAGCCTTAAGAATGGATGATGGTAGGCATGTGCGTTATTGATAATGGTGGGTGGTAGTAAAGGACTCGTAATCTGAACCCTAAATTAGATTTAGGGGTTAGACGGTTTTTTAGAAAATCAGCGCGGAAACTGCTCTAAAAGGATGTCGGCGCCGCGGCCCTATTGTAGGGTGTCGCGGTGCCAGCTAGGGTTTCACGGCGGCGCCGCGGCCCCGGTCACGATAATTTCAGGGATCATGATTAAAAGCTTCATTTTGAAATTCGGAACTCTCTAGAACTGAAGCGTCGCGACCCTAATTCACAGAAACAAAAACAAAAGTTTCTGCAAGTTTAGCATCGCGGTCCCAAAGTCATATTGAGTTTCATTTTCGAGCTGGTTTATTCATGTTTAAGGTTAGGTGCTATATATACTACTTGGGTTGTATTATCCACGGATCGACGACGGTATGTTAAGGCAAATTCTTCTTTATTTTGGCATGTTTTAAGTACGAAACGTAAACGTGATATTGTCTCATAAATGATTCTACTCTTAATAGTTAAGGATGTTCATGTTCTTCATTCCTATTGTCAAAGCATGTGTAAATATTTTCCTAAATCCCTATTGAGGTATATAGAAAAGAGGTTAGTATTTATAATGTTAATTGGAGGTGGGTCAATATTACATCACTCCGACAAACTTATAGTGTTTTATTATCATATCATATATGCATTACATTCATGTACATACCTTGACCTCAAAAGGAGTTATATACTCTACTATATGCATGCATTATATATATATGGGATATGAGAAAAAGGGAAGGTGTTATATACGTACACCACCTGCAGCTGGTACAGATATACAAGAAAATAATTATGCCCACAAAGGCCGATATAATATGATGGGATGCCCACAGAGGCTTGATGGCATTGTATACGCAGATGTATATGCATGACCGCATTGTGCATGGCATTTAGACATATTATGGCCCTTAGAGGCATTTTGCGCAGACATAATACGTATGCATATTATGGGCCTCAGAGGCATTCACTACTGGTTGGTTGTTCCTTGTCTCAGTTTACTTTTTTATATCTGGTATGATATTCTTCATGTCTGACATACTCGGTATATCAGTCGTACTTACGTCCCTTTTGTTGGGAAACGCTGCATTTCATGCCCGCAGGCTCAGGTATATGAGGCGACGGTCCGCATTAGTAGGTTGCCGACTCAGTGGATAATGGAGCACTCCTCTTATTTTGGAGTGATGGTCTAATCTCGGTACGATATGTTTTGCATGTATACATGGGTATGGTGGGGCCTTATCCCAACCTTATGATATTGCGTACTCTTTTAGAGGCTTGTAGACGGTGTCTTATGTATAACAGTCACATATGACCTTGTCGGTCTTAGTATGTATATATATATGCATGGGTAGAGTCCTTCTGTTGGTAAGATTTTACATGACTTCTTTCTAGTCTATGATTTCTATATGTCAGTAGGGTATTGGGTAACGACCCTTGTGGCCATGATTAACTATGAATAGATGTTAAGTACACGACTAGTGGTACCCGGCAAGTAAGGTCCGGGTGTCCATCATGACCCTCCGGTTTGGGTCGTGACAAACTTGGTATCAGAGTCGATCTGTCCTAGAAAGTCTACAAGCTATGTCTAGTAGAGTCCTGTTTATGGGTATATTGTGCACCATACTTATAAGCATGAGGCTACCATACTTATGGTTTCCATTCTTTCATCTCATAGATCGTGTAGTAGAGCTGGATTTTAAGCATTTCATTCCTAATACACCTCGTGTTTATGATTTCAGCAATGCCTACAACAAGGAGGAAGTTTAAGAATATGAGGCCACTGGATACGACTGCCGGCGAAGGTACTACCCGAGCGCCACCTGCTAGAAAAGGCCAGAGTGATACCCACAGTGCGACTCCTTCGTACGACCTTCCCAGTTCGCTACCTCCAGATGAGGTTAGTGGGGCTGCAGTACCCTAGTTCCTCCACCTGATACTCCAAATGAGGATCTTGATATGTGAAGTATTGTATAGTTATTGACCCAATTAGTGGGCACTTAGGCCCAACGTTAGATTCCCAATTCTTCTGATAGGGCTGCTAGCGCGAGAGCCCAGGATTTCATCAACCTAGACCCTACGGTATTCACGGGATCGGACTTGAATACAGACCCACAAAATTTTCTGGATCAAATATAACGTACCTTACGGGTAATGGATGCTACTGATACTAAGTCGATAAAGTTTGTTTCATATAGACTGCGAGATGTTGCGGTGACCTAGTATGAGACATGTGAGCATTCTAGGGGACCTCGTGTTTCACCAGCAGGATGGAGAGAGTTCTCAGATTCAGGCTTATGCACAAAATCTGGAGGATCGTAAGAGACAAAAGCGGGTAGACAAAAGTTGTAAAAATATAAGTTGGGGGTGACCGACTTATGACTTATTTTGGCTTATAAACAGTTAACTTATAAGTATTTTTAGTGTTTACCAAATACGTAGATAAATTAAAAAATATTCATAATTTAATTTGACCAACTTATTAGCTTAGCCAAACACTCACGGTCTTTAGAAAATTTGCAATTATTTTCTTTGAAAAGACCCTAAATTCAAAAAAAAAAAAATAACAAACACGTCTCCGAAAAACCTTTTGCAAAAAAGTCGCTGACGTGTTGGATAGTTATGATTTTTTTGAGAAAATATATTTTGTGTGAATAGAACAAGTGATAAAACTTCTTTTCTTAAGAAAATTTTGTAAGAATTAACATTTTGATAGACACGTTTTTTGGAAAAACCTTTTGGTGACCATGTTTACAATTTGAATAAAAGAAATGATCTTACAAAGAAATCTTTTGTATTTTATTTACTGATCTCTTAATCATGTGAAAATGGTTATAAAAGGACTAAGAAGAACATTAATAAAACTGTTCTCCCCACTTGTGATGGAAGGATGAAAAATCTAGTAGAATCTATGCTTCTTCGATATTATCTGGAGAGTCGAAAAAACATTGATCATGAAAATAGGGCCTCCTTCCAGACTTCTAAAAGCGGGTGGTTTCAAGTCCAGAGCCCTATTCTGATTATAGTGCAGGTAGCCGACAAGTAGGTTAGCAAACTGGTGAATTAATAGGCTTTGAATGTGCTATCGAGCTGGAGTACAGGAAAGAAGCACCACTTTATTGTCTTGAAACTCTGCTCTGAACCAAATCATAGAATTCACACATTGATTTATCTCAATAGAACACTTTGGATTGGAATATGAAAAGTTTTCTATTTTACTTTATAATAAGTGGTGTTGGTAGTCTTCATAGCCACCTAGAGTGTAGCCTTCTTGTTGAACGAAGATGTAACATAAGTAATTTAGTGCTCCATACAGAGGAAATGAAAGCAAAAAAAATTCGAATCCTCCCACATATTCTATCTTTTTATAGCGATTTATTCATAGATCTTTATCATTAATGCGATCATTATCATTAATGCAACCCTCATTTTGCTCATTCATGGAGTTGTATTTAGTACCTCTAAGAAATATGATTATCTCTTAAGAATTGAAAGAACATCATTTGTGCCTTCTTGATTTTGTGAATCACAACTTAATTTAAAACAAAATGAAAAGATAAGAACATCACTTATTATGAAATGATGTCTTGATGATTTAAGAGACTTCTGGACATGAATATCTACATGTAAGGTGCTATACGTAGCACATAACACCTAAAAATAAGGTGGTCTACGTAGCACATAACACCTAAAAATATCTCCCTATCATCTCTTATGTATCCCTTCGATGCTTGAAGAAGAAACCTATATGTTAGGAGTCTCACATCAGAAATGATATGGAAACATGAACTTCTTATATGGACTTGGACAATCCTCACCCCAAGTCCCAATGAAATGGGAACATGGACTTCTTATATGGACTCGGACAATCATCACCCTACCAGCTAGCTTTTGGGGTTGAGTTAGACCCAAGATTCATTCTTTACATGGTATCAGAGTCGGACCCATTCCAATTTCCAATTCTTTGTTCACCGATGTTGGGCCCCCAAATTATATTGTCCACGCTCCAGTTAACGAGGTTTAGGCATGCGGAGAGTGTTAAGAGTCACACATCGAAAATGAAATGGGAACATGGACTCCTTATATGAACTTGGACAATCCTCACCCTACAAGCTAGCTTTTGGAGTTGAGTTAGGCCAACATCCATTCTTTACACTATAACCAAAAAAACGTAAACTGAAAAAATTATTGTTATGGAATTTATTCCAAAAATTAAAACTTCAAAATCATAAATTCTACTTAAGCCAATTAATCCAGCATAACAAAAAGAATTCTACATATTATATATACCAACACCAAGTAGGAATAATAATAGACATCTTTATAGGGAATAAGTTCATCCACCATCTACATCATCTGATTTGAACAACTAAATTGGATCCATAACATTCACCAATAACGGTGCCCAACACTCATCATAACATGTATTACTCCCTCCGTCTCATTTTATGTGTACACTATGACTGGGTACGGAATTTATGAAATATGGAAAGACTTTTAAAATTTGTGGTTGAAACAAATCATAAATATTTGTGTGTCTACATGTCTTCTCACTAAAGGTAAATTGAGAAATTTAAAGTTAAATTATTTCTAAATATATAAATAAATCATTCTTTTTGGACAAACACAAAGGAAAAGTGCATCATATAAATTAAGACAAATTAAGACAGAAGTAGTAACAACACCCATTAATTGAATTTTTTATTTTATTTTTATTGAATCCCCCGACCCATCACTATCTTGTACCCAGTCTCAACTGAACTAGAAGTCTTATTTGGCTTCTCAACTTGAAATACAATTCTCCAAAGTGATATGTACATATCTTATTTCTTTACTTGTGAGATAAATGACAATATTTTCCAGCACATTTTAAATAGCCTTTTAGCTATCCACAGAAAAAAGGCAGTAGAATCCATCCAATTCTGATTATCCTCATCCTCCAAAGAAAAATGTAAAATTTAAAAACGCACATACTAGAAAAGCTCTTGTGCATGTATTTACCCATGTCTACTTGCACTACTCATTTATTGCCAATATGCAAGTGATTCAAACATTATACGAAATTTACAAAAGAGTTAAAAGAACAACTACAAGAACCAAGAATAGACTAACAAAACGATATTTTTGACTATTAATTATGCTAGCCACGTTGAGCAAACTACCTTCATTCATTGTGGCACTATAATCTAAGTGTCAAGTTGCTCAAATATTTCCAGCATGAGCTAGAATGAAACCTTCACGGTTTATTGTACTCCCTCCGTCCCATTTTAAGTGTCTTACTTTCATTTTTGAGTTGTCCCAAAAAGAATATTTCTTTCTATATTTAGTAAGTTGACAATTCAAACATCACAAGTTTATAACACTAACACTAAAGAATGAATATTGGGTCTAACTCAACCCTTGTCCAATCCATATAAAGAGTTCATGTTCCCATTCCATTTCCGATGTGGGACTCTTAACACTCCCCCGCACGCCCAGACAAAGTTAACGTGAGCGTGGACAATATAATTTGGGGGCCAACATCGACGAACAAAGAATTGGAATGAGTCTGCTACCATGAAGGAATAGATCGTGTGCCTAACTCAACCCCAAAAACTAGCTTGTAGAGTAAGAATTGTCCAAGTCCATATAAGGAGTTTATGTTCTTATTCCATTTTCGATGTGAGACTCTTAACAATAACCACAAATAACCACAAGATTCAAAGGACAATTTAGAATATTACGCACATCTTTAAATTAGGACCACAAAATTCAAAACTCTCTTTATTTTCTTAAACTTTGTGTCTAATCAAACTAAGACACTTAAATTGAAGAGAGAAGAGTATTTGGTTTTGATGTCTATGACAGTGTGACTAGTGCTGGTATCGGTCCGGATACACCTGAGAATCGGACCGAAATACCCGAACCGATACTCAGACCGAAAAGTTAACGGTACGAATACGAGTACCAGACATAAGAATCCAACCGATAAGGATCCGGTCCGGCAACCTGGTAACCTTATCGGTTCGGTTCCGGTATGTCGATACCCGGACCGGATCTATAACAACCCAACTACCCTACCCCCATGATCTCTAGTAGCAAGATGGTTACCAATTTTATCGAACTCAATCGCGGAGATGATATCAACTACAACAATAAAGATGAGAAAATACATCATGATAATCAAAAAATAAGTGTCCTAAACATTGCACAGAGAAGCAGAGCACATGCTCTCATAGTTGCTAACTCCCTTTGCAACGGGAAATGGTAATTATCCAGGCAATACAAATTTGATTTAAAAATTTTGTTTCTAAATTAAGCTCATCTACAGATCCTATCACAGTCCAACAGTTAACTATGCAACTGTTTTAGATAATATGAAATGTCCACTGTTGCTAGTCAAACCATGTCATACAACACGGAGCACCAGATGAATATCGGTCCGAAACCACCCGAGAACCGGACCGAAATATCCGGACCGAAAAGTTAACGGTCCGGATACGAGTACCAGACATAAAGATCCGGATCGATAAGGATCCGGACCGAAATACCCGATAACCTTATCGGTCCGATTTCGGTATGTCGATACCCGGACCGAACCGATAACAGCCCTAAATGTGACTAAGCTACAAGATCAATATGGAATTGTACCACCATCTCCTATGAAGCAAAAAGTATAAAAGTGAAATGTGTTCCATATAATTTTCTTAGGAAAACTAAAACATTAAAAGAGAAAAGATTAAATTCGGAGAGGAGAGGAGCCGAGTATTTTTCCTTAAATTAGACACCAATTTTTTTTCTTTTTCCAAGAATTCACATGCCAAAGTGACAGAAACATTATTGAGCTGAATAAACACAAGCAAGAAACAAGCATTTAGCCGAATAGAAATGTCAGCTTGTGAAAACCCTTTTTCGTTAAAATATGAAACTCATTCAACCAAATGAGCAATAAGCTTGGCCCTCTAAGAAAATATACGGAAATTTAAACACCAAGAACTAAATTAGCATAAAACAATTTGGTCCTTCAAGAAAATAGACAGGGAATTCACCTTTGTTCCTCCTTTGTCCAATCATCCCCTCTTTGTTGTTCTATTTCTGCTCTTGATAGTCCAATATACATATAGATTGCACTGGTTGTCTACTCATGGGATAGCAATCAATTGATGTAGATTACAACATCACTTCAAGAGATATTATCGTCCTTGATGGTAGCATTTGAACTGGGATAAGTTTCACTCCCACTAGTGCCAGGAAATGATGGTATTTGCATGGAATCAACAGAAAAACCTCCCTCGTGAGCTCCCACTGTGCTTTCAAACCATTCTTAGCACCACTGCTAGAAGTTGTACAAACCTGGACTCCAATAAGATAGGCAATTGATAATGGCAATCTTGCAAATGTTAACGATAGGGACCTACTTGAGTCTCTCCAGCCAACTGCTTGGTCATTAGCTCTTTCAATGACTCGACTTTATTGAGTGGATGAGTGTACATTCCGGCACCACCACCAGCAATAGGTGGTTGCAAGCTACGGAAAATCACCCGTTTGCGCATGTTTGAAAATGTAGATCTGGAAAGAAACAAGCCCAACTGGACATGTTGTAGCTTCTCTTGGACTGAGGATAGTGTATTGGAGAATACCCAGACCGTCTACTCCTGGGATAGATTGCATGCAACGTCACTTCAAGAGATCAAAGAATTGTTCCATTACCTCGATATGCGAAGTGATTATACATCATTATAAAGAATTGGCCAAAGACGTACATGCTATTGAGTCTGAAAACGTTCCTTTGGCTCAAAATATATATCCCATAATTGAGGCAACAGAACATTTCTAGACTCAACAATATTTACATTTTTTGCTAATTCTTTATAATGATATATGATCACTTCCCATATAGAGGTGAAGGAACATTTACATCTTCTTCTTTATAGTGATGTATGATCTCTTGAAGTGACGTTGCAATCTATTCCAGGAGTATACGGCCGGGGCCATTCTCAAATATTCTATCCTCGGCCCAAGAGAAGCTATAGCATGTCAAGTCGGGTTTGTTTCTTTCCAGATCTACAATTTCAAACATGCGCAAATGGGTGATTTTCTGTAGCTTGCAACCATCTATTGATGGTGGTGGTGCCAGAATGTACACCCATCCATTCAATAAAGTCGGGTCACTGGAAAAGCTAATGACCAAACAATTGGCTAGAGAGACTCAAGTAGATTCTACCGTTAACATTTGCAAGACTGCCATTATCAATTACCTATCATATTGGAGTCCAGGTTTGTACAGCTTCTCAAGAACGATAACTTGCTTCTTATCTCGGTCCAAAAGGAGCTATTAGTTGGTTCTTGCTTCTTTCCAGATCTACAAGAAAGTACTCAAGCATGAGAAAGTTCACGAACATAATTAAAAGGATGCCATTTTCCATATACAGAAACCTCTACTAGCATATACCAATCCAATATAATATTCTCTATAACCACTAAAACTTCAAAAATAATCAGCCAGACTTCTAATCTTTGTAATGAGTGGAGATTCAAAATACAAGAGTTAAGTGATGAACTAATTAAACTACAGGTCGCTGAGATTGTGCTTGAATTAATTCACTCTATAGCTACTAAACATTTACTATGTGGGTTTTCAACCATCTAAAGCAGAAGAGGCTAAATAATAAATGCCAAAGTAAGAAAATGCTTTGTTAAGATAAAGATGAGCACGAAAAAGGATACTTCTAGTAGCTTACCTACTAAAGTACCTAAATGGATCCTGCTCAAAGTAAGAATATGAAGCATACAAATGACATAAAAGCATTGGCACTCCACATTTTCTATAAGAAGGAACAAACTTAATAAGAAAGAAGATTACTAAGACAAGGATCAATTTCCTCCAAGATAAACAAATATTACATTAACAAAATAGATCTTTCCGTCAATATGACAGACATCTAAGCCTAGCCTCATAAAGGATAAGAACGGGCAGATCTCACACCAACACACAACGAGCACATGAAACACATAAATTTTCTAGATGTTAAGTTGAATGTAAACATCGACAAAAAGCAATCAAACTTCAGAATCAAGAGTTAATTGATAGTTAAGCAATACTAGTCATCTGATGTCAATTTGAATGTGAACATTAAGGAAAAACAGCCAAACTTCTAATACAAGAGTTAAGTGACGAAATAATTAAGTACAGGTGGCTTAGATTGTTCTTGAAATAGTTAACTCCATAGATATTTAGTATGTGGGGTTTCAACCACTTAAAGCAGAAGAGGCTAAATAATAAATGCCAAAAAAGGAAATAACTTTTTAGGTAAAGATGAGCACGAAAAAGGATATTCAAGACAGCTAAACTACAAGGAGCAAGAATTTGACAAGATAATTCACCACTGTTAGAAATGGTAGTGTTAAAATAAAGGGCTGTTAGTATTGGCCCATTAGGGAGCCCAATATAAACAGCCCAGTAGGCCTCGTTAGTTATGTTTGTAATACAGCCCATAAGGGCCTTTTATGTTTTGTCTGGCTATAAGGTCATACCTTATGACCTAGATCCATTGTGTGGTTGCCTTGTGCATTGTACGAACTGCTTCTGAAAAAAGAATGTAAAAGGGTAGAAAACCCTATTCTTCATCTTCCTCTTCACGCTACTGTTTGTCTTCATTCTTGCTTGCATGTTCTGTCCATAATCAGTGTGTGTGAATATCTAGCTTCAGACTTCGTGGATAGTTCCGGTAGACTTGTTGGTGACAAGGTTTCAACATGGTATCAGAGCTTGTGATCGAGGGGCCAAACAAATCGCATCACTGAAACACTGTAAGGAAGATCTCGTTATTTTCTGTCTGTGCTTCCTTCCATAGTTCATTATTGAAAAACCTGAGACTAATCGTGAGTCGAAACCCCAAGATCTATCGAAACCCTAGGTTCTGGGTTAAGATCACTATCAGGGTAAGTCTGAAACTCATCAAGGGTCGAAACCCTAGTCTCTGAGAAGATTTGACACCTTCCTCAGGCTAGATCTGAAACGTAGTGTCTTGGAAATACAAGAATCTCTACAGATCTGTAAAATGGGCACTGACTCTAGTTCAGGAGACAACTCTCCGCACAAAACTCTTCCTGAGGGCAACACTCGACCCACAACTTCCTCAGTCACCTCTATTTTTTATCATAACCACCCACTCTTCCTCCAAGCCTCTGATGTGAGTGGAGCATCATTAATATCCTTCCAATTATTGGGTCCAAAATTATCTCAGATGGAGCAAATCCATGAAAATAGTCTTACTTGGTAGAAACAAACTGGGATTTGTAAATGGAAGATGTGTTAAGGACCAGTATGAAATGGAATTTTGGGACCAGTGGGACAGAGTCAATGCCATTGTCCAAGCATGGCTGATGAACTCAGTGTCCGATGCTGAGTGGGGTTTTGTATGCTGAATCTGCCTTAGAAGTATGGGAAGACTTGAGGGAAAGGTTCGATAAGATAGATGAGTCAAGAACCTATGACTTGCATAGGGAAATTGCCACTCTAACACAAGGAAATAACAGTGTTTCAGAATATTTCACTAAGTTGAAAACCCTGTGGGTAGAATATCAGGCCTTAGTGCCACCCCCTAACTGTGCATGCCCTATTTCCAAAGACTTCACAAATTACCTACAAAAACAAAAACTGTACCAATTCCTCATGGGCCTAAATGAAAACTATATGCAGGCTAGATCCCAGATATTACTCATGACACCACTCCCATCGCACAAGGCCTACTTATGATTGTCAGTGATGAAAATCAAAAGGGTATAAGTGTCAAGTCTGTAGGCTCGCTGGGTCAGCCCAAAGAATATGGGACAGGATAATAGTTCAGGCATGTATTCCAAGATAGGAACTACAGCTAAGGAAAAATTCAAAAGAAATACAAATCTTTTTTGTGATGTTTGCAAAATGAGGGGGCACACAGCGAGTTCTCACTATAGGATAGTTGGTTACCCACCGTGCTTCAGTCAAAAGAAAGGAGTACGCAGATGAACAATGCCTGCGCTGGAGATGCGATCACAATGTGGGTCGCATACATGGAAAGACTGGAAATAACTTGAAAGTTGGAGGAGCACCAGTGTTCTCACAGGACCAATATGAACAGATACTCAGGCTGCTAAATCAGAGCAAAGGACAGACTACTATGAACACTGACACTCAAGGTGACAATTCTTTAGCAAACTCTGCAGGTATGACTAAACTCAAAGCCTTACATGCTGACAATACAAACAAAAAATGGATAATAGATACAGGTGCCACAAACCATATGGTATCTGATTTAGGCATGCTAGATAAAGTAACCAAACTAAGTGAGAATAATGCAAGCAATAAGAATGTATTTCTACCAAATGGTGAATCTGCCAAGGTCACACACACTGGTACCAGCAATCTGTCTACCAGAAGTACCTTGAGCAATGTCTTGTATCTTCCTGTTTTTAAACATAACTTGCTATCTGTATCACAACTCACTAGAGAATCAAAATGTGCTGTTATTTTTTATCCTGATTTTTGCCTGTTTCAGGATCTCTACACTGAGAGGGTGAAGGAGATTGGTAAACTTCATGATGGCCTCTATATACTAGCTTCAGGAACCATACAAGATCCAAAAAAGTCTGCACTAACTGTACAAGCTAAAGAAAGTGCAGAAGCTGAGATAAATCTGTGGCATAGAAGGTTTGGCCACACCTCTAGTAAAGTACTTAGTCTATTGATTCCTACTAGTGCTTATAATATAGCTAAAACAATAAAAACTTGTAATGTGTGTCCCTGTGCAAAGCAATATAGACAACCTTTTACCAATAGCAATACTTGTAGTAAATCTATATTTGATATGGTACATATGGATGTATGGGGTCCTTACAAGATAGAAACACATAATGGCAAGAAATATTTCTTAACTATAGTAGATGACTATTCCAGAATGACTTGGGTTTACCTGCTTAAATTAAAATCAGAAACCTGTGTAGTTATTAAACAATTTCTTAGTTATGTGTCTACTCAATTCAACCAAACTATTAAGATAATTAGGACTGACAATGGCACAGAGTTTGTTAATGATATCTGTAGCAGTCTCTTTCAGAAGCTAGGGATAATCCATCAAAGATCCTGTGCCTACACACCCCAACAAAATGGTATAGCAGAAAGAAAACATAGACACATTCTAGAGGTAACTAGAGCAATAAGACTTCAAGCCAATATTCCTATCAAATTTTGGGGTCTATGTGTAGTAGCAGCTGTATACTTAATAAATAGAATGCCTTCTTCCATTACTAGAAAGACACCCTATGAAAGCATTTACAGACAAAAACCCTCCATAAGTCACATCAGAACCATAGGCTGCCTGTGCTTTGCTAAAGACCTTACTGTCACTGATAAGCTACAATCTAGAGTTAAATGCTGTATTTTGATGGGCTTTTCAGAGACTCAAAAAGGGTACATTCTGTATGACATGAATGCTAAAGTTTTTCTTGTTAGTAGGGAGGTTACATTCAGGGAAACTGAATATCCCTTTAAGAAAGATTTGGACACTGTACCTATTTTCAATAATTTGGAGGAGAATATTCACATGACCCAACCAGATGGTATCCCACAATCTGTCACTCAAAACTCTCTAATTGAATCTCAAAAGGAAACCACAAATACTACCACAAATGAATCTCAAAAGGAAACCACAAATACCCTCATTCCCACTACTGATACAACTCCTTACTATACTGATAATAACATCAATAACTCTGAGTTGTCTGAGAATCAACAACACCCAGATATTACAGGTAGTATCAGAAAATCCAGCAGGCCCAGACAACCTCCTATATGGCTCAAAGATTTTGTCATCTCAAATGTTAACAATGTCCTCTATCCCATTCAGAATTATGTGCACTATGAACACCTAAGTAATAGATATCAGGCTTTTCTGACTTCTCTTTCACAAATAACAGAACCTCAAAACTACAGTGAGGCTTCAAAAGATCCTAGGTGGGTAGAAGCCATGAAAGCTGAAATTAAAGCCTTACAAGATAATCAAACTTGGGAAATTGTTCCCTTACCTACAGGAAAGTACTCAATAGGCTGTAAATGGATCTATAAAATTAAATACAAAGAATCTGGTGAGATAGAAAGATTAAAAGCTAGGTTAGTTGCTAAAGGTTACAATCAACAAGAAGGAATAGATTATCAAGAAACCTTCTCTCCGGTAGTGAAAATGGTTACTGTAAGGACTATTTTAGCCACTGCAGCTTCTAAAAATTGGCATATTCATCAAATGGATGTGTATAATGCCTTTCTTCATGGGGATCTGTATGATGAAATTTATATGGATCTCCCACAAGGATTCACTAGTCAAGGGGGGAAACATGTGTGTAGACTACATAAATCCTTATATGGGCTCAAACAAGCACCCAGACAATGGAATTCAAAATAACAGCAGCCTTGATTCAAATGAAATTCAGGCAGTCTCACTATGATCATTCATTATTTATAAAACAGACCAGTCAGAGTATTATTCTTATACTAGTCTATGTAGATGACATGTTAATTACAGGGAATAATGTGAATCTGATAACAGAGACAAAGCAGTCTCTTCAAGATGTGTTCAAAATGAAAGATTTAGGAGAATTAAGATACTTCTTAGGAATTGAATTTACTAGATCTAATAAAGGGATCCTAATGCATCAAAGGAAATATGATTGAGTGATTTCAGATTTGGACTAGTGGGCTAAACCTATTAACACACCTACTGATTGTAATGCCAAAATGACCACAAAAGAATATGATGAACTAGCTGCTAAGCAGCAGAATAGTCAAGGAAAGAATAATGCCACTACTGATAAACTCTTAGAAAATGTTAGGATCTACCAAAGACTGATTGGTAAATTGTTATATCTTACTATTACAAGACCAGACATAGCATATAGTGTTCAAACTCTCAGCCAATTTCTACAACAACCTAAGCAGTCACATCTAAATGCTGCTCTTAGAATAGTAAGGTATCTAAAGAATCAGCCAGGACAAGGGGTACTTATGTCTAATAATCAACAGATTACACTAACTGTTTTCTGTGATGCAGACTGGGCTGCATGCCCACACACAAGAAAATCCATTACAGGTTATCTAGTGAAACTGGGTGATTCTCTCATTTCACGAAATCGAAGCGATCTACTATCTCCGAAGCTCTGCGAGTCGAATACGAAGCTCGCCAGTCTTATTCTTTGAAATAACTTGGATAGTTGGATTGTTAAGGGATATTGACATCACTGTAAGACAACCAGTCACAATCTTCACTGACAGCAAGTCAGCCATACAAATAGCAGCAAACCCAGTCTTCCATGAAAGGACCAAACATATAGAGATCGATCTACACTTCATAAGGGAAAAAATCCAGAAAGGAGTGGTAAGAACTGAATATGTTCCAACTGCAGAACAGCCAGCAGATCTGCTTACAAAAGGGCTGAACAGACATCAGCATCTTCATCTTTGTTCCAAGCTAGGATTGCTGAATATTTTTCAACATCCAAAGGCAGAGCTGTTAAAATAAAGAGGTCATTAGTATTGGCCCGTTAAGGGAGCCCAATATAAAGCGAAATTTGAGAGCCTCGTTAGTTATGTTTGTCTGACCCATAAGGGCCTTTTATGTTTTGTCTGGCTATAAGGTCATACCTTATGACCTAGATCCATTGTGTGGTTGCCTTGTGCATTGTACGAACTGCTTCTGAAAAAAGAATGTAAAAGGGTAGAAAACCCTATTCTTCATCTTCCTCTTCACGCTACTGTTTGTCTTCATTCTTGCTTGCATGTTCTGTCCATAATCAGTGTGTGTGAATATCTAGCTTCAGACTTCGTGGATAGTTCCGGTAGACTTGTTGGTGACAAGGTTTCAACAGGTAGCTACAACAAGATACTTTTGGTAGAAGATGAAAATATGCTACATGGTTAGGAACGGACTTACTAACGAAGAAGGTTGCCAAGAAGATGACAAATTGCCCTCAATCTAAACAAAGATTTTATCAACGAAACAAATCTTTCCGTGCTCGTTAAGAGACAGTTAAGGGGACAATGTGACAAATATTTAAGCCTAGCACCTTAAAGAAAAGAAAGCCACCAATCCAACTTGGTTTTCCTCTCAATAACAACAAACATATCCGCTTTCTACATTTCCTTCTCCATTTATTTTTTTGGATTAGGGCGAGGAGGAAGGGATGTATAGGTTACATATATAAGTTATGATTCCACCACTACCTTAACGTAATAATTGAGTTTTGAAGACATACGGAACTTTTTAAAAAATATATATATTTTATTATATAGGGGAAGGGAAAATGGGAAGGGGATTACAGGGTGGGTATTGAACCTCACCACCAAAGTGAGAGTCCAGATAGCCAACTAACTGAGCTACTAAGATTCCCCATAAGTAACTTTGAGGTTTTAGGAGGTGCAAACAAATTCATCTTAATACCTAGATTACTACGGTACATGAAACACAATGAAAAGGCTATTAAAAATATTGTTCACGAGAGGAAGGCTCCTTTTGCATCAGAAATGTGAATTCTTTTCAGCATACAGGTCTCAGTGACCGGTGAAAGGATAGTCCGTTGAGAGCCGGCAGTTATTGATGGCTCGGAAAGAAACTAGGGCTAGGTCTTCTTCCCTTATAGAGGCTTATTTTCCTTTCATGAGTTCTCAAATGTCTTATTTTGTCTCTGTTTATTCTATTATTAGTTCTACTGTTCCGTTTGCTTATGTTTCACACAGTCAAACCCGAGTCAATTCATCCAACAATGTCCGGAGATGCCCCTTAGGGACTTCTGTATTGGATTTTGACAACACCATTTCACTTCCAAGCTTTTTGTTCTGTCTTGATTTCACCATGACACACTCTTCCTTTCAGACCGATAAAAAATAACCCTTATCCCTCATTACATTACGTATGTGATAGCTTTCATCTCCTTCCACCTATACCTCATTCATTCATATGAGAAATGCGTCTTATTATTGTCCTATCCCCTGCTTTTCAACCTTTATGTATCTCTCTTTGTACTCTCTCCTTTATGTTTTCTTAATTGTTTTCTTTCTTTAGCTTCTTTCTTATGTAGCTTATTAGTTTGAACCCAAAACATTATTGTAATAATAGTAGAGTGATCTAGGCACCCAGGTCAATGAAGTGACTTGAGAATCATGAGTCTCATGTTCAATTTTAGCGGAGGCACCCCGTGGAATTAGTTTAAGTGTATGGAAGCTGACCCGAACACAGTTATAAAGTGAATAAATAATAATAAGTAGAGTTATTCAAGATCTTTATGAACCCCTTGGGTTGACTTTACATACCCGATATAGGACATCACTACATAAGTATATTATAAAATATTTTAAATTTTATCCTCGAATCACTAAACATATATACCGAGGACGTTTGTCAATACTAACGTATAGTGGTTGCTGGTGTGATTTGGAATAGAGTAATTAATATCTTCGAGGTAAAAATTTGAAGAGTTTCCTTGATTCTCCCTGAAAAAACAACCTTCCTCTTTTTAGCCTAATTTAAGGAAATCGAGAGAAATTACAAAATTCAAGAATAAGTTTATTGGTCAATGTAGGAAGTAACTGGAATACGGGAATGTCGTTGAAGTAATATTTCCAAGAGTTAAAATTGGAGTTGCCGAGATTATTGTGAGTTCCTCATTTAAAAAGTATCTTTATTCCCCTTCCACAACTACTTACATTCGTTTTTTTAATGAATATAATCAACCAAAATTCCATCTATTCTAGCTAGTGGTTTTTAAGGGTCAATACGTGATTACCAAAGGTGAAGTGACCCTCCAGAGCTCTCTCCTCAGCAGAGTTGAATTTGTTGATTCTCGTTCTGAAATATTATAAATGATATATAGCCAAAGGTCAAGTAACCATTCGATACCAAACTCGGTAACCGATAAAATCCAGGGATTCGATGTCCCCCTAATCATTATACTCCATAGTAGAGGAGTTTGGTTGCCATTAAAACCCTTCTCATGTTCAAGTACTTATGTTATGGCCATATAGGTGGAAGATCCTCCCTTTGGTTAATTTGAACCTTGAATGAAGAATGCGCGAGCGAGTACAAGTAACGAGGATGACAGATCGATGAGAGCGTTCCTACTTAATGGTTATACCTTCGACCCTTTTTTGGTAGCTCGCGAAAAGGAATTAAGCGTATTAAACTAGGAGCGGACAAAATCATCATGGAAAAATCCAGTCTTTTCATCATTAGCTAAAGGAAGTGTGGAGAATTCTTACCTTAAGTACACTCCCTTCTTCAATATTGACATTTCCTACTTTGAATAGGCACGACTATTTAACTAAGAAAATCATATCGTACTTGAAGAGGAGTGCGTCTCGAATGGAGATGAAGTGAACTTCCACAGAATTTATTTCTTATTAAAGTGACTTCCCAATATCGTTTTAACAATAGATAGAATATTGAAAAGTGACAAGAAAGATAGGTGAGAAGCTTCCTTGTAAATATACAGACAAAAGATCAGGATAACTCAAGAAACAAAAATTTCCAATTAATTGACAAAGAATGGGGAAACAAGGAAGAATTCTTTGCTTAGTGCAATGGAATACAAGAATAGTAACTAAGAAAACTTTCAGTTACAATCTTACTAAAAAAAAGTCAAGAGAGAGATGCTAACTAATTGTAAAATAGAAAAAAATGGATGGCTAAAAGTGGCATTCCAAACTGCTGACATAGCGAGCTTCACACAACTCTTCTTTTCCATAGCTACCACTTCTATAGGTTCATCACTCCTTGTCCCGCCATCCATTAATACATCACGCAGACCTCACCATGTTCAACCCTTTCAAAGAGAGAGATTTGAACCCCCAAGACCAAGCTATTTATGATTAGTAAAGAAACATCATTTCATTGGAACAAGCTGGGAAAGTTCCACAGACACATTAACCGCTAAGTTGTTTGCATAGTGCTAGTTTAATAGCTAGAAAATGATATGATTTTCTTGAAACTAGAAAGTTTAACAGGACATATCTCAACAATAATAGTAGGAGTGCCTCAGTTCCTATACTTTTATGAGTTGTGAATAGGTTATACTCGTTTATAACGATCTTATTAAAGCAGCCATAATCTAAAAAATGTAATACAATTTTGTTTTATCTTAGTTTCTATGCAGATGGGGAATTCTACTTATTTTAATATAATTGATTGTCGATACATTTTTATTAACGCTGCAATGGCTTGTTCGATACATATTCTAATTAGTGAAGTAAATTAGCAAAGTCAACTCGACTCCAAATACTTCCTAACGACTCTTACCAACATCCCCCATAAGATTTGGTAAGAACTTAGGATTACTTAGACATACCTTTTACATAGAGTAAATCAACATATGTACCTCTTAACTTCTAAGAGTAGAAGGAATCATAAAATAACACCACATGTATATTTCATACATAGAACATGTCAAAAGAAGGAAGAGGTTCACATACCTCGCGACGACTATCGACAAGTAGCAAAATGCTCCAAAATACTTCAACCTTGATAGCTATTCCACCCTTCAAGTAGAATACGCTATACGTAGTACTTCAACCTATAATAACCATAACATGTCTATCAACTCCTAGCTTATCAACGTGGAATAATACTAAGTGCTAGGTCTCTTATTCTACTGAAATTTGGGCAGCATTTCCTTTGTTTCTACGTACTTTTCCACCTTTTTCAAAGCCCGTAAATCAATAACCAACATGCCACATTTAAGGCTCAACCAATCAACTAATCAAAAGGGGATTACACGCCTAACAGGACGTGTAAAATTCTGCCCCGCAATTGTATAAAACAGTCCAATAATTCAATGGCCATTCTCGGCTACAACAACATTAATTCTCTTTCAATTCCTTTTCAATCCAAGTTGTTATTCTAACATGTTATATAATCTCAACCAATAACAACAACTATAATCTCATTCTTATATAACATGCGACGACTATAGCTATCAACCAAATTGATTTCCAATTTTTATGGCTAACATGCCAATTTCGGATTTAAGCTTCCAAATTCCATAACATTTATCAATCTTCATTCTAAATATCACATGCTCATCTATCAACTACTACAACATGAAATCTTGAATTACAATAGCAAGACGACGATTATTGCCTCAATAAGCCCAAATCTTATCCAAGATCAAAAGTCAATCCTTAGCAACTTTAGCTCATTTCCTTCATGTTCCAAACCACTCCAAACAATCCTTAGAAGTTCATAAACAACTTCTCTTCAAATTCCAACTTCAAAGTTGAAGAACACCTTAGGTTTTCATCTTGCGACTAACGTAAAAACATAGTTTTTCCGGGATTTTTGTATTGAGATATCCTTAGAATACCTTTAGGGACCTTGGGTTTGAATATTGAGATTTATGAATCAAGATTGCAAAAAAATTCCTCTTCTTTTCTTGCTATGGCCGAGAGCTCTAATGGAGTACAACAAGTCTTGCCAATTTTTTCTAAGTGTTGAAAAATGATCTAGTCTTGCACTACTAGTATAGATATATACTACATTCAAGGGCTTGGATCAAGGCAAATGTGTGGCTAGGATGAGGTCAATTTTGGTCAATATTATCAAGCTTCCACTTGACCCTTTGACTTGGTCAATTCTTCATCCAACAAGCCCATGTGGAGGGTGACACGTGTCGCCCTTCCATTGGTCTAAAATATTTCGTTTTCCGAAATTTCCATAATTGGTCAAAATATCGGAAACCTCGTGGGCCCCACAAAAACGTAAAATTTCTCGGGTGGACCCCACGTATCCAACTCTGAAAATAAAATTCCATAGTTCCGATAAATTCCAACAGTCTCAAATAAAAATTCTGAGAACTCAATTCTCATTAACGAACAATTTTCCTTCCCGAGGTTCGGAAGATTTTTCCTTTGGAAAACAATTATTTCTTTCGTTCAAATTTTTATGTCCTGTGTTCTCGCGTCTATTCTCGTATACATGTCCTGGAATTACGGGGTGTAACACTAGATCTCCTGCACCATGTCCTTTAGTGGTGCGTAAATCGATTATATTCATCAGTCATCATACATATGCAGCTGAGAGTTAAATATAAAGGAAAAATATGAGGAAATGGTATATGATTAATTAGGGTAGTACCCCACTAATTGAAAAAATAAGAGAAAACTTACCACTTTGATAGTTTGATGTATGGTTTGCTAATGGGTCGGGGCAATCAGATCCCAACCCTATCTCGCCCCGACCCCGCTATTTAAAAACGAAATATGGTACAGGGACGGGACATGGTCTTGTCCCGCTCGGACCCGTTCCACCACAATCCTGCTAGCCCGACCCGACCCCGATCCCGCCCAATCTATCCCCTTTGCACAAAATAGACGTTGCACCAACAGTCATTTTATATTTTGGTCGTGGTGCAACGACCATTTTTGGCCTCCCCCCTACCCCCCTTACTATTTATTTTTAACCCCTACATTATTATATTTATACTTTAACTCAATTTTTTAATTATAAATACCTCATTTTCTCTTCATCTTTCTCACAAATCTTCCTACAATCTCTCAATTTATCTCTCTACAAGACTATATTGTCTTTTAATATTCAATTTTATTTATTCATTTGGGAGTGAAGTTGACAAATAGCTTGAGGATCTTCCATCGAGCAAAGTTTCAATTTTCAACCTCTCGATTACACGTCGGCGTTACGTCGACGTTTGGTACATTCGTTCCTTCATTAAATTACTATTGTTTCTTTATTTTATTTAGCGCACTTAATTTTATTATCTTTAATTATTTATTTGCATAATTATAATGGAACGCCTTGGACGTATGATTAAGGGTAAGGCTTCTTCTACAAGGGATAACAAGGGTCGGGTTATTTCTTTAGTTCTAGTCATCATATTCCTAGAAAGCATCTTATTCCTAGATTAGATGATTTTGTTGATACTGAATATTTTCCTAATACCATTTGATTTAGACGAGGAGATATTTTCTGGAACTCAACAAAACTTTAATTTAAAAAATGGTGATGATATAGATGACCATCCACTAATGTAGATGACACACCCACTAGTGCGCCTCCAACTGGAATGCCTCATATTCTCCCAGTATGAGACGAGGTCCAACAAAACGACCATTAAAATCAGATGCATGACACTATTTTGTTAAGGACGTAGAGAATCAAGTAGCTATATATAAAATTTATAAAGGGGTTTATAAATTTAAAACTGGAAAAGGTAGCGATGGGAAGGGGGTTTAATGAGACACATAGCAGGGAAACACCCAGCTCGGTATGCCCAATATAAGGCTCAAAAACCGGGTGCGCAAGCACCCTCTCCATCGGAACAAGGTTCACATACTGTCCCGGACCAAATACAGGGTCAAATTAACCTTATGACGGGGGAAATTGTAGGCCCTAAATATGATAAACATAGAGATAGGGAAGCACTAGCAAAATTAGTTGTTGTGGAGGGTTTGCCTTTTTCATTTTCTGAATCTCCTGATTTTATTCATTACATTAGAGAAATGTATGATCCTGCTTTTAAAGGTTTTCCTAGATCAACTGTTAAGACATATGTATTTAAATTTGCCATGAATATCAACAGTATTTACGTTACTCATTATATCATTTTAATGGCAAAATGACTATCACTTCTGATATAGGTCGTAGTACTAACGGTCATGATTATTTAACGATAATTTGTCATTGGATAGATTATAAATGGTCTATGCAAAAACGTATTTTAGCGTATAGATATATAGATGATAATCACACTGGTAATTTTATTGCAGAAAATATTTATTCTGTTTGCCATTATTACAGAATAACTGATAAAATTATGTCTATTACATTAGATAACGCTTCTTCTAATAATTATGCTATTACAATTTTAAAAAATAGTTTAACTCCGTCTTTTCCAGATCATTTACATATAAGATGTGTGTGTCATATATATAACTTAGTTGTAAATGACGATCTATCACTTTTGTGAAGACATTCTTGATAAAATACAATTTTCTATAAACTATATTTTTAAAAATAATAGAATACAACTAAAAAAAGAATATAAAAAAACTTGTCACGATTGCGAACTACCTTATAGAAAATTTTCCGAAGAAGTACCCACTAGGTGAAATTCTTTGTACAAGCAACTACTTATTGCTTATGACTATAGAAGACCTATAACTTTATTTTTTAACGCCCATAATCAAAATTCAACTTATATGGTTGTAGATAGCGATTGGGATAAAATTGTTGAACTTATTGTATTTTTAGAGAAATTTTTTCAAGCAACAAAATAATTTTTCGGTATATATTATCCTACTATTTCAATTATACTGTTCTATATAGCTCTTATATTTTTATTACTTAATGAATATATGGATAAACCAACTTATAACGTAGCTATTAAAAAATGTTTATCTAAATAAAAAAATATTTTATTCATATTTCTACTATTTATATTATTGGTGTTGTATTAAATTCAACTATTAAAATAGACGGATGTAAATCACTTATTGAAACTATTTATGATTATATTATGTATAGTAGTACTACCACATCCAAGTCCCAAAAATCCAAATGACCCACCACCTATTGAACAAACTAAAAAAGAAGTGTTGTCTAACATAGAAAACGAATGCAAAAAAGTTTATAGGTATTACCAACAAGAAAGTGCTAGCAATCAACTGGCTTCCATACCATCATTTTCTTCTTCAACACAACCTCAAAAAAAACATGTTGTTTATGTGGCTAGTATTGAAAGCCTCAGAAATAGAATGTGTGGTGGTAACACTACTAACCAAATTAGCGAGTTTGATGTTTTTGTTTTGCAGGGTGCTTTACCGTACCAAGCAGTTGTCAATGAAGAAGGAAATGAAGACTTGCTGAAATACTGTAGGGGGAATAAGAATACCTTTCTGACACTTTCAATGATGGCCCGAGATATTTTGAACATTCAAGCGTCATCAACAGCGTCTGAAAACGTTTTTTCTGCCGACAGATTTCAAATAGGAGAACATAGACACTCATTAGCTGGAGACAGCTTGGAGATTGCAGTATTATTCAGAGATTGGATACGAGCGGAGCGGAGAAGGTGCGGTCAACCGGAGATCAACGAAGAAGAAGACGAAACTACAACGACATCTTATCTGAAGGTGGTGGAAGCGACGTGGAGCAATTTGACCAACAAATATCAATTCCAACCGAAGAACCACATGAAATTATAAAGAAAATAGAACAATTTTTTTTGAAAATGTAATTTAAATTTCTTTAATTGCAATTTTACTATGTCATTTGCAACTTTTGAACAACACAACAAAATTGCAATTTTGACAATTGTATATGTATACTGTATTACAAAAAATCATTCTTTATTAAATAATATAAGAGACACAAAAAACAGCCTTGAGATATTTTTATTACATTCTCTTGTTCAATTATTGTGTTGTTTATATATATGTTATTTTTTTAATTAAGTGCAAAAAAAAAATGCCCAGACCCCGATCCAACGGGACCGGAACCGGGACGAGGTATCGTTCCGCTCGGACCCGACACGTCAGTCCCGACCCATCTCGATCCTGCCACCCTCCCCGTCCCGCCCCAACCCCAATCCTGCCAAATTTGCCCTTGATTGGGTCCGGCCCGATCCACTGGCCAGCCATAGTTTGATGGTTGGTCAGCTTTTCTAATGTTAGTGGTAAATGATTGGATGTTAAAATATGAGGAAAACAGTAACAACCATTCACTGTTGAAAAGAAGTTTGACTTTTGGAACAAAATTGAAGAAGAAAAATGATTTTCTAGACACGTTCCCTACTTTAATATAATCATAATTAAGTATTCTAGTAAAAGTAACTTTTTCCCAAAATGAATGTGCTAGTTACCCTATAAATTAAAGCACAAGAATGCACTTCCTCCGTCTCAAAATAAATTTCATTTTAGCAACAAAAAAACGTCACAAAATAAGTGTTAGCTTCTAGGAATTCAAGACAAAAAGTGGTGTTTTATCCGACCCAAAAAAATTGTCTTAATTTGACTTGACACGAAATTTAAAAAATAAAAAAAGACTTTTAAAATATGTTATTCAAAACAAACATTAAATATTTATATATATAAATCATCTCATAACGTTGAATTGTTTCTAAATATAAAAAGTGATAATTTTTTTAGGACGGAGGGAGTAATTGTTTTCAACTGTACCCTTTTATTAAAGAACTTCTTCTTAATAATGCTCAATTCTCCATAATCATCTAATAATTATATTTATTTTAATGACTCGAAATGAGCTAAAACGATACTTATTTTGGGACGGGAGGAGTATGTAATTAGCTGGCTCTTCTTCAGAGTGGAGCCAACTGTGAAATTTCCACTTGAATTCTTAACATATATAATCTCTGAAGATTCAAAAAGATCGTTACTTCATCCAAAGATAGTGGCCCAGTGGCCATTAGTCAAATTTGTGGCCGTAGAATTTGCAAAACGTCGTGACAAGGAATATATTTCTAGGTTGACGACATCTAATTAAATCTGAAACGTTCTGATAATATAAAGAAATATATACTATTCATGCATAAAAAAATAATATTAGAGATAATATATAATTACAAGAAGACATTAACTTTTGAAAAGGTAATGGACATTGTGAATCCGACGAAAAGGTAATGGACATCTGCGATCTTTTTTTTACTCGCAGAAAAGTTTATTCGCCAATGTTAGCCATTTATCCGACGAAGTGAATATGTTTTTCTTTTGAAAAACTAATCTAAACACTTGCTCAGATCTTCCCTTAGTAAACTCAAACCTAATATCTAACAGAAGAGACTAAAAACATCCTGCCTTTACCAAAAAATCAACTTTCGAGCGAAGAATACCAAAGAGAATGGTAGAAAACATTTCTGCGCAAAATATGATACTTTTCAGTAAAGTAATAGGTAAGAGGTCTATAATATGTAAGGAAGAAATTAAAAGTCGAACCTCCAGATCTATAGCTTAAAAGATTCTGGATAGTAATGGAGATTAAGGTTCCTTTGAACAAGGAGGACAAAGAAAACAAGAAACCAACAAAAAATAGCAAAATGAAAAGAAAACAACTAAGAAAATGCTATAAAATATATTTTTAATAATTTTTCTGTTGCTGTGAATCACACGCCCTATGACACACGGGTATAAATGAAAGTATATGTATGTCCTAGAGATAATCTGTATTAAGACACAATGTATTTTATACACATTCGTATTTATATTAATGATGATTAATATTATGACATTTACATTAGTTGATTGCTTATAATATTCTATAAATGCATCCCTAGAGTTTACGTGTTTATTAATGATGTGAGAATTAGTGTTATAACGTAACTCTTAAATTACCTCGACTAATGATCATCGAAATTGGGATATCGATGATATGCGATACGTTGGTCTGCATCATATCCTTAGGGGATGTAGTATGTCTCACTTGCTACGAGTTATGACAACTCGTAGCAAACACATGAATACTTGTTGAAGTATTGGTATACCCTACTGATGCAATATTTGTTATATGTCTATAATGTCATCGGCATGTGGGAGATAGAAGTCCTTAGACTTGAGGTCAATATCATTTTGTTTACAGAGTAATGTACTTTGATCCTGTCCTAAGCTCAAATGTCTTATAGGTTGAGACGCGGCTTGTTTTGGGTGCATTACGAAGTAGATTAAAGGTGATATGTGAGCCAAGAAAGGATTCATTCCTTGAATTTATATTCGAGTGAACACTCAGGTATTCATATGTATTAGGGTTGACTAAGTCATTGGCCAATGCAATGGACATGTATATGATATGGTCCTGTTGTCAACTAATATAGATGAGTTATAATAATCAAGTCATTTGGATAGACACTTGACATATCTTAAGTTTGATTGAGTGTGTCATGAATGAAATGATTTTATCTTCTCACATAGAGATTCAGTTCACATATTTTGTGTAGCTAAACTTTACATATTGCGTTCGTCTTCCGGCGTAATCTAGGAGTTCCGTGAGGATCCTAATGTAATTAGTGACGATATGTAAAGGCCTGAAGGGTAACACTAAGTCAAATATTCCGTCGATTGAAGGATGTAATTAGAAGGAGATGCATATATGTTCGGTTGATGACCGGGACATTAAAATGGGAAAATGGCCAGAAAATTGGACGGGACCGCGGTGCCTTGATTCGTGGACGCGGTGCGAGAACACGTGTCGCGACCGCGTTCTTCTTCTGGGGACGCGGTGCTAGGCGTGTTGGTAGTCCGAATTTTGCCCAGTTCGTTTCTGTTGGGCATGGACCTACTGAAACTCTTGAGCTCTTATTTTATCCTATAAATAAGAGGCTCCTCTTCTCATTTAAAAACAACACAAAACCTAAGAGAGATCAATATCTTCTAAAGCTCTGTCAGAATCTCTAGCATTCCTGACTTAGCAAGTTACATCATAGTTTCCAGAACTTACAAATCGAGGGACGTTTACGTGTGCACCCTCGGACTACACAAAGATCCAAAAGATTCAACTGTTTGGCTGATTACTTCGAGAATATAAGTCTTCCATCGAAGTTTTACATATTACTTTGTGTTTATATTTTTCATTACATATCATACTGCAGTTCGACCGTCATCGGGTTTGAAACATAAATTTTCAAATTCTGCTGCATGTACGAACCCGACGTAAACTCCTACAGTGGTATCAGAGCCTGGGTTGTTTCGTGTGATTTGTAATGATATTAATGATAATATGGGTTAAGATTTATTTAGATATATATTTTATGTATTTAAAAGCTTTAAAATCCTAAATCTTTAGAACATATAGTCCTTGTGCCCTAATCTGTTAGAACAATTATGTATTCGAGAAAATCGATCCAATATATAATTCTTCTAAGTTGATATGTGTTATCCGGCTTAAAGCATGGTGCATTGAAACGAAGAACGCGAAGAAATTGGATTTGATGGTCGATGAACATATTGTTTTAATGGTGATGATAATACAAGTGATATATCTGAAAGATCTGGCCCTAAACCAGTTTTAGGGATTCAAAAATTTCAGATTTTGTGATTCTGGAGGAGAGGCACCGCGGTTCCATGATGGAGCACCGCGGTGCCTGCTAGGATTTTGTGGTGGCGCCGGGATTCCACAATGGTAACACCGCGGTGCTGCCCAGATAAAGCTAGAGGCACCACGTTCCTGTTCATGGAAGTCGCGGTGTTGTTCATCCAGAAGCTTAAAATTAATTTTCGGACAATCTGCCTTCAAGGCACCGCAGTTTCACCTGTTAGGACCGCGGTGCCTGTGACGATAATTATGAGGCACCGCGGTGCCACTTGTTAGGACCGCGATGCTAATTAATTTGCAGATTTCAGTGGCTTACTGCCTCAGAAGCACCGCGGTGCCACCTGTTGGAACCGCGGTGCCGACGACGAATTCTAAAAAAAATCGAGAATCAGAAACAAAGTCTTAAAAGTTTCAGATTTTGAATATGAAGTTTTAGAAGTTTCAGTTTCTGAAATAAAGTTTTGAGTCAGACAGATTTGGTCCTTTCGGGCAAATCTATAATTAAAGAAAGTTTACTGAAAGTTGATTTTAGGTTCTGGAAATTGCAAACAAGTCCCAGAAGTTTGAAAATATTTACTGAAGTTTAGAATTGAATTTTAAATTCTTAAGGGACTAAAGTATAAATTCTGAAAATTTACAGAATTCCCGAAAATCAGAATTTTAAAATCAGAAAATGTTTAGGGACTGTTTGACATTTACATAGATTATAGAGTTTAGACAAATAGACTCATAGTTATCATTAATAGTATATTATTGAATAATATACAAATGTGTTAAGTGTTAAATGTGATGCATTTAAATTATTAGCATAGCGTCCGCAATTATTGTCTGGGTAAGCGGCGCCCAGTAATTGTTTAATTTCAAATGACCGCTATAACTGTCTGGGTAGACGGCGCCCAGTATGTGATTAAAACCATCTTTTATCATGCCTATTGGGTTTGATAGTTTTCCATCTAATTGTGTTTATAAATTGCATGATAGGATGTCATATGATGTATGACTTGATTGTTGATCTTGAATGAATCCCCAAAAACTAAAAATGTTCCCCAAACATTAAATACAAGTCTAATTATAACACGTCGTCCATTATAATTGTTAGGGTGGTAAGTTCTTTTCGGCGATAAATGTATTTATGCCAAAGCATTTGCTCTAAGTCTAAAAGGACCGAGGCCTTTTCATAGATGTGTTAAAATGAAAGTAGATAATAAACTTTTGTAGGTATTTACACCAAAGTGTTTGCTTGCAAAGGCTAAATTTACTTAGGCATTTAAACGCAGTCGTGTAATGGGGTTGACTTATTTAGATGAATCTTGGCGCCAAAATGTCGGACTAGTCTAAAGACGTAAGATTAAAATGAAAGATATTTAATCAAACCAAGAGTTGTAGAGTTGTTTTACAATTGGTTGAGGACCTACCAACGTGTGTTATTGAAGTTATGAGCCAAAGCAAATGCGGATATAGCATATGTTTGGATCTTGGCCTATTATGACCTTTTATATTGATTTAGGTCCGTATTCTACCTTGGGATTGTAGAAGTATGTAAAATAATGGGAGCTAATTAAACAAAATGTCATGTTAAATTAGTCTTTAATGAATGTGTATACATTAGGAGAATGAATGTTGATTGCATTTTTCTGAGTCTATCTATATCTTCAAAACTTCAAAATATCGAACCTATCGTTGAAATTAACAAACTCACCAGACCGAACTATCTAGACTGGCTAAGGAAATCTAAGAATTGTCCTAAAAGCAAGAAAAGATAAATTACGTATTGGACAAAGTATTCCCCGCAGTGCCTGTTGATGATTCTGCAAAATATGCCATATTTGATAAGGTAGCCTACCATAAGAACCTAGATGACGCCACTTCAGCACGATGCGTTATGTTGTCTTCCATGTCAGTGGAACTACATAGACAACATGAGAACATGGTCCCTAACGAGATGCTCGAACATTTGAAGAATTTATATGACTCTCAGTTCCAAACATTGAAATTTGAGGTGTTAATAGAACTCTTCAAGTGTAAGCAAAGTGAAGGGAACCAAGTGTCTCAGCATGTGTTGAAGATGATAAGGCTGATAGAAAGACTGACCTCGATTGGCAGAAGGCTGCGGAGTAACGTCGCTTCCACCCTCTGCCGGAACGGCATGACATGTTAAAACTTTTGAATCTTCAATTTCCAAGAGCAAAGCTGTGCTCATGATGAGCTCCTCTAGCCGTCCTAAACCGAAAGGTAAGGAATGGCATAAGAAGAAGGGCAAGACAGTCACTGCGCCCTCAGCTATGAAGCCTATGGAAGGTGTGAAGAAGGAAAGATGATTCCGGCCAAGGATGTATGCCTCAACTGTAATATGAAAGGGCATTGGAAGAAGGGACTGTACTACACTAAGAGGAAAAGCACGATATGCTTCTACCTCTAGTGGATAAGGTATGCACATCATTGAAATAAAAGAAATTTTCAATATACAAAATAAAAGAGCTAAGTTAAATGAAAGAAATTCTACCTACTTGTGGCATTGCAGACTTGGTCATATCAATCAAACAAGGATAGAACGGTTGAGGAAATTAAATTACCTCGAACCATTTGACTTACAATCGTATGGTAACTGTGAATCCTGTTTGAAAGGTAAGATGACCATTAAACCTCTTTCTGGAAAGGGGATCCGTGCCAAGGAGGTGCTTGAGTTGGTACATACGGACGTATGTGGACCATTTTCGACTCAAGCTAGGGAGGGTTTCTCTTACTTCATCACTTTCATAGACGACTTATCAAGGTTTGGATATGTGTTTCTTATGAGACATAAATCCGAGGCTTTTGAGAAGTTTAAGGAGTTTAAGTGTAAAGTTGAGAAACAACTCTCAAAGAGTATCAAGACTCTCCGATCTGATCGTGGGGGTGAATACTTAAGCAAAAAATTTCTTGACTACTTAAAGCTTCATGAAGTTCATTCCGAATGGACACCTCCTGAAACACCACTGATGAATGGTGTTGTCGAGAGGAGAAACCGAACCTTGCTTGACATGGTTCGTTCCATGATGAGCTTTTCAACTCTTCCTACATACCTTTGGGAATACGCTATTTTGACCTCAATATATGTTCTAGACAGAGTTCCATCGAAATCAGTCGAAAATACATCATATGAGGTATGGTGTGGCAAAAAGTCATCACTTAGACACATGAGGCCCTGGGGGTATCTTGCATATGTCAAGAAGTTGATCACTGATAAGTTGGAATCTAAAAGTGAGAAATGTTACTTTGTTGGGTATCCAAAGAAAACTAAGAGATACTATTTCTATCTTCCTGGAGAATATAAGATTTTTGTTTCTAGGAACGCAACTTTCCTTAAAGATGAATATGTCTACAAGGATGAGAGTTGCACAGAGATAAAACTTGAATAAATTCAAGAACAAGGTAATATAGAGGTTGAATTCTTGCCCGATGATGAAGGAAATAATTCAGTGGGAGCTTTTGGCGAAGATTGGGTATTTAGGGTAACCCCTTCGGACAGTAGGAGTGCTACAAGGAGTAATGCAGAAATGCAAGATCTTCCGGCACAGACCTTTTGTTACACCCCGTAGTTCAGGTCATGCTTATGAGAATGTACGAAAGGAGTTAAGATTTAAATTTTAGAATGATGGGTTGACGGAATGTTTCGGACAGGTTTTTAGTCAACTTTGGGGCGGTTTATGCCCAGTTACATTAGGAGTTCGTAGGTGGTTCAAAGGCCTAGTATGTAGTTCATTGAGTCTAGTTCACAACGCAACAAACCGTTCGTCGATAGGACATCGGAGTAGAAAGTTATGGAAGTTACAAGTTCAGTGCACAGTCGAGCAGAAAAATATTTTCGGTCAGGGGCCACGCAGCGCGCGGCACGGATCACGGGCGCGCTCGGAATGCGAGGCGCGCGCGAGTATTGAAAAATTCACGGAGGTTTCAGCGCTGCGGCGCCGACTGCAGGGCCGCGGCGCCGAGGCGGGAATTTTGGGAAATCTGGGGGAAAAATCAGATATTTTCTTTTAAAGGGCCATGGGAGGGTGACAAGTGTCCCTCGCATCTGAGTTAGTGGAAATACTATTTAATTGACCAAGTCTTGAAGACTTGGTCATTCTTCCAAAAACCTTCTTCTCTCTAAAAATCTCTCTTCATTCTCTCTAAAAATTCCTCTCCCTTCTCTCTAGAAATTCAAGAAGAAAACAAGGCCTAGAGAAATTTCAGAAAAGTAACAAGAGGGAAACATGTTAACAAGCTTGTAGGAGGTTGTGGTGGTGATTGTGGAAATAAGGCAAGTGAAATTGTTGGATTATTTTGGGTAAACTTTAAGGTAACAATCCTTTCTCTTTTTGCTAGTAAATTGTGTTGCATGTGAGGAAGAAAGGACTTGTAGTTATCAATTTTGCTTTTAGGTATATTGCATGTAAGAATAACGATTTGGATTTGAAAGGATTGAATAAGGGTGATATGTGAACATGTTGTAGCCAAGATAATACCTTAAACTTATTGGATTGTTTAATTTGTATTGTGGGGCAGAATTTTACACGTCCAAGTTAGGCGTGTAATCCCCTTGTATTGCTGAAATGTTGGGCCTTAAATGTGGCGTTTAATAGTTGATATCGGACCTTGAAAAGGTGGAAAAGTATGTAGAAACAAAGGAAGTGTTGTCCAATTTTCCGTAGAATAAGGGGCTTTTCAATTAGAATGTTCTACGTTGAAGCTAGAAGCTAATGAACGTATTATGGTCATTATAGGTTAAACATACTACGTGCGGTATATTGGACTTGCGAGTGGATTGACCCGAAGAGGTATGTGGAACTTTCCTATCTCTTGAGCATGAATAGTTGCACTTGTATAGTACGGTAGACGTACAAGACTTTGATATTCCCTTACTTGTTTTAAGAATGACCAAGTTGGGTGAGTAAGGGGATTAACTCACTTCTTTAAAAGTATTAAGGATGTCTTAAGTTTTCAAAGTTAAGGGACTTGAAGTGTTTTAAGTATATGATACTTGTTTCGTTTTAAAAGTATAAGTCCCTTGGATATAGAGATTTGTATTTGACTAATGTATAAAGTTAATATAACGACTTTATGGGAAGTTGGTTATATTAGCTTTATGGAAGGTTAACAAAAGAAAGATTTACTCTAAGTAAAATAAGTACGGATAAATGATTTGAATTTATGAAAGACAAATTGATTTTGAGGCATCAATTGCCAAAGGTTTTAAAAGAAATGAAGTCACTTGATGTAGAAGCCTATTATATTTCTAAAAGGAAATGTGACTTGTCTTGAAAAGTAGTCGTAACTTGATACTACGGTTATTAGTATCTTGGGAGTTTTATATAAAAAGGAGTCGTTCTTAAAGGTTAGAGGTACGTGGTACTTGAGTTGAATTCCCGGATTTTCTCTTAAATGACATGTTAGTGCCTTAAGTAAACTAAAATGAGAGGATATATATTAATAATGTTAATAAGAAGTTAGAGGATTTCTTAACTTGCTTATGTTATGATAAGCCGGTAGCGCTTATGTTATGTATGATAGCCGGTTGTGCTAGGTTATATATTCTTACGGGGTAGACCCCGGGTTACTACTTATTCCATGGATTTGCTACCCATGATGCGAGTGCGGCGTTTGTACTCATTGCGGGCCCACCGGGCCCATGCGGGTGAAATAGTCTCATGCGGGTGAAATAGTCCCATGCGAGGCGGATGACCTCATGCGGGTCCACATGACCTATGCAGGTGAAATAGTCCCAGGAGTAGGATTGCTTAATGATACTACAGGCGAGGGACCCTGTTTTGATCATGAGTCTCCTATTTTTATGCAGTAAAGTTTATACTTGTTACTCTCATTGTTAGTAAGGCACAGTGCACTGTAATTTGATTATCATCCATGACTCCAGCTTTATTTAGACCTATGATATTATTACAGTATTTTTCCAGTTTTATATACTTGGTACATATTGTGTACTGACCCCCTTCCTCGGGGGCTGCGTTAAATGCGCGGTAAGGTAGCGGTGGTGGATCCTCATTCTTAGGATCTTTGATCAGGTGTCAGAAGCTCCATTTCTCCGGAAGCTTGACTTTTGGTACGGTTCTCCCTGATGTTGTAGATATTATGTACATTCAGGGGTATAACGGGGCCCTGTCCCGTCATAGTTGTTACAAACTCTTAGAGGCCTGTAGTCCTGTTATAAATTGGGTTGTAAAGGATGTAACTGTTCAGTTTTTGTTATATTTATATTTACGGAAATGTAGCCATTTTGGGTTAGTATGTTTCATATTTTATATTGTTTCTTGTTTACGAGTTTATTTCCGCTGGTTTTCTCTGATGTTGTATCACAAGGGTGCCCGGGGTAAGGCACCAGTCACGGGCCCGAGGTCGGGTCGTGACACCTTTGGAACAAGTGCACCAGTTACATTTCCTCACATTCAGGAAAGACATGAAAATGATATTCCTGAAAGCTCTAATGTTGGTGGTTCGACCAGCGCACAAGAACCTACTCACAGTCAGAACATACTTGTAATTGAACTGCAAGACAATCAACTTCGTAGGTCTACCAGATCTCATCGTCCTCCGGAAAGACTGAATCTACTTGTGGAAACACAAAATGAACTAGATATTCCAGATGATGACGAGACTATAACCTACAGCGAAGCAATGCTAGACATTGATTCGAAGAGATGGCAAGAAGCCATAAAATCCGAAATGGAATCTATGTATATCAATCAGGTGTGGAACTTGGTTAATTTGCTAAATGGGGTTAAACCCATAGGATGCAAATGGGTCTTCAAGAAGAAGATTGATGCATCTGGCAAGTTTCAGACTTATAAAGCTAGACTAGTGGCTAAAGGTTTTACTCAGCGTCCTGGTGTGGATTATGATGAAACCTTTTCACAGGTGGATAAGATAAAGTCTATTCAGATTTTGCTTTCAATAGCTGCACATTATGATTATGACATTTGGCAGATGGACGTCAAAACTGCATTCCTCAATGGTAATCTAATTGAGGAAGTGTATATGAAACAACCCGAGAGTTTTTCATGTGAGTCCAGACCAAATGATGTGTGCACGCTACAGAAGTCCATTTATGGACTTAAGCAAGCCTCTAGGAGTTGGAACATTTGCTTCGACAATGCTATCAAATCTTTTGATTTTGTCAGAAGCAAAGAAGATCCTTGTGTTTATTCCAAACGCAAGGATGAATGTATTATCTTCATTATAATATATGTTGATGACATATTAATAATGAGAGATAATAACCCTCATGCAGTCAGTTAAGGATTGATTGTCCAAGACCTTCATGATGAAAGATTTAGGTGAAGCCTGTTACATTCTGGGAATTAGGATCTATAGAGATAGACCTAATAGATTTTTGGGGCTGTCACAATCAGTCTACATAGACAAAGTGCTTAGACGCTTTTCAAAGGAGAATTCCAAGAAAGGCGGACTTTCGATGGGTCAAGGCATCAAGTTATCAAAGAAGGGCCGCCCTTCTAATGCTATTGAACTTGAGCGCATGAAGAAGATCCCATATGCTTCGGCTATAGGATCAATCATGTATGCCATGACCTGTACTAGGCCAGATGTGGCTTTTGCACTTAGTATGACTTGCAAGTTCCAGCAGAATCCTAGCGAGGAACACTGGAAAGCAGTCAAGAGTATTCTCAAGTACCTCAGGCGTACTAAAGATTACTTATTAGTCTATAGTGGAGTTGATGAGCTGGTTGTCACTGGGTATATCGATGCTAGTTTCCAGTCAGATGTTGATGATTTCAAATCTCAGTCTGGTTACACGTTTATTTTCAACGGAGGAGCAGTGAGCTGGAAGAGTTCCAAAAAGGCTACTACTGCAGACTCGACTACTGAAGCGGAGTACATTGCTGGATCGGAAGCTTCTAAAGAAGCTGTCGCGATTTCTGAGTTCCTGAAGGAACTAGGGGTTGTTCCGAGTGCTAGTTGTCCAATAACCATTTATTGTGACAACACTGGTGCCATTGCACAGACAAAGGAACCAAGATCAACAAACAAAAACAAGCATGTACCGAGGAAGTACCACATCCTGATCCTAAGAGAGATGGTGGAAGCTGAAAATATCAAGATAGATTATATTCCCACAAACAATAATCTAGCAGACCCGTTTACTAAACCATTAAGCTTGATGAATCATAATGGTCATTTTGAGAACATGGGTATTAGATATGTTGGTGATTGACTCTAGGCCAAGTGGAAGATTGAAAGTATATGTATGTCCTAGAGATAATCTGTATTAGGACACGATGTATTTTATACACATTCGTATTTATATTAATGATGATTAATATTATGGCATTTGCATTTGTTGAATTATTAGTTGATTGTTTATAATATTCTATAAATGCATCCCTAGAGTTTACGTGTTTATTAATGATGTGAGAATTAATGTTATAACGTAACTCATAAATTACCTCGACTAATGATCATCGAAATTGGGATATCGATGATATGTGATACGCCGACATGTGGTATGCATATATCTTTAGGGTATGTAGCATGTCTCACTTGCTACGAGTTATGTCAACACGTGATGGACACATGTGTCGCACCCGTTTTTTACCTCGGGGGTCTGAACGGTATCCGCAACGTTGCTCTTTGGCGCGGTTCCCTGGATGGAGCAATAATGTTGTTTTTAAGGAGTCGCCACCTAATTATTTAAGTGAATTAGGACACTTGATTTATTGCAATAAAATACTACAATTAATCTCCATTTAATGGTCTGCGAAATTAGTGAGATTCTGAATCAGGGTTCTTTATTATCCTAAAGGGAAGGGGTTAGGCATCCTTTAAGATCCGCTAACGTGCGGTTATTCGTTCAAACCTATGTTAATTATTTATTGCCCTTTTTATTCTACGTATTCTAAGCATTTTTTTATAATTTATAATTAAAATAAAATGCAATACAAAATAATAAAAACTAAAATTAAATGCAACATAAAATAAAACACCGGGACATCTTTTAGCCCTTTTTAGTCCTTCTGCACGAGATGATCTCCGGGTACCTGCATAAACACTTAATAAAAGTGTTAATAGTAGAATAAATAATTTTAAAGCAATGACAAGAATTTAATAAATAAAGCAAAAAATAAATAAATAAATAAATTTGTCTTTTGCACAGAGGAGGCCTTGGAAATCAGACGGAGATTCCTTCATCGGCCAATATTGCTAAAAATAATAAAATAAATAAAACCTTCGGATCCGCGCCAAAACAATAATAGTTTTAAACACGGAGGACTCCGATATATAAAAATAAAGTGGGACATCCTAAACAAGTCCGGCTGCGAAAATTCGCCTCGCCAGCGCATGTTGGTTATCCTGTGTAAGTAGAAGAAATCATCAACGCCCAAAAAGATTCATTTATTTTATTTTTTCCGTCTTTGCAACTGTGGAGGCCTAAAAAATCGACGGATAACTTTTTCATTGGCCAATCAAGTGTAGTATCTTGTTCAAATCAGTAAATACCAAATGTTCAGTATCAGTTTTACCAATTTAATAAAAAATAGAGGGCAATATTGTCAAAACCAGTCCAGAACCGACGAACAGGTCCCCTGGACAATCGACCAAAATACCAACGAAATACCAAATATCAGTAACAAAATGAAATAGCATTAACCCCAAAAGCAATCACGAATCGAGGCGAATGAACCCGACAACGAGCGGTAAGCGGATGCGAAAATCGTGCCAGCGAGTCACCGAGTTTTAAACTCGGCGGTACAAAATAAAAATCAGTCAATAGCCGAAAACAACGAGAAAAAATAAACCGATCCCACGGCAAAAATAAAAGTCGAACAAAGGGTCACGGAGTTTAAATCCGGCGGATTCAGCGTTACCAGCAGAGAGAGCGGCGGCGTCAACTTCCACGGAGAAGTCGCCGGAGCGACGCCATTGCAGTGGTTTGAGTACGGGACGGTGACAGTGAGTGTTGAGTGCGCTGGTTTCGCCGGTGCAGGGCGAGTGGTGGTGGTTCGCTGGTGGTGATGGGAAAGGGCGACGGGAGAGGGCGACGGGAGAGGGCGACGGGAGAGGGTTTGTGCGGGAGAGGGTGTGAGAGAGTGGGGTGGGCTGGTTTAAAAGGGGGGCTTCGCCGGAGCTTGGAGCTCCGGCGAAGGGCGACGGCGGCGACTGGAAAGGGGAAGAGGGAGACTGATTCTTTCTTTTCAAAAATGAGAGGAGGGTCGAGAGAGGCCTGGGCTGAAGTTGTAGTAGGGCTGCCCCCATTTTTTAATAAAGGGGGGTTAAGGTTTATTATATAGGGGTAGATTAGGATTTGGTATTTGGGGGGAAATGAAAAGTGGGGTTCGAAATTTAAAAATAGGGGGGGAGGGGGAAATAAAAGGGGGTGTTTGGATGAAATAAAAAATGGTGTTGGGATTTGAATGATTCGGATTGAGTCTCGTACTGGACTGGTTTGACAAAAATGCAAGGCGGGTAATTATTTAAAGAAAAATTATTTCAAAAGATGCAAAATTATTAAAATGCAAATGCCGACGCAATAATAATAAAATACAATATTTTAGTAAATGTTTAATGCCTAATTAAAAGTAAAAACGGGATGCCAATTAATTATTTAAAGAGATGCAAATATTATTAAAATAAAAACATAATATTAACAAAGACATAATGCTTAATTTAAAATAAAGAAGATGCAATGTCATTTTGTGAAGAAATAAACATAGAATATTATGTAAAAAATATGCAAAATAATGTTTAAAATGCGGTGTGCTAAAATACTTAAATTTGCAATCAATATCAAAACGGTCAAAATTGATCACAATGACATGTCCCTCTTTGTACGGAGATGATGGAAGAGTCTTCGGACAAAGATGTTGACTTGTAGCCAATTTTGTCCTGTTTTATATACGGGAACTCAAAAGTAGGGCTGATGCAGACCCAAAATTGTCCCAATGTCAAATCATGATGACACTGGATCGTTGTGATGCGAAAAATAAAAAGCAAAGCTGACGCTGATTTAAAAATGTCCCAGTGTCGAAGTATGATTAACACTGGGTTGCAGGTGATGTGGTGTTGTAATAGACAGGGTGTTTGTAGATGTTGATGGCGTCATTGCATGGACGCGATGCAGATGCTCGTCGTTGCATAGACAAAACATGGATGAAGCCGTTGCATAGACTTTGAATGAAATGACGTCGTTGCATAGACGTGATGCAGATGCTCTTCGTTGCATAGACGAAACATAGATGAAGTCGTTGCATAGGCTTAGATGAGATGGCGTCGTTGCATAGACGCGATGCAGATGTTCGTCGTTGCATAGACGAAACATATATGAAGCTGTTGCATAGGCTTAAATGAAATGCGTCGTTGCATAGACGCGATGCAGATGCTCGTCGTTGCATAGACGAAACATGGATGAAGCCGTTGCATACGCTTAAATGAGATGACGTCGTTGCATAGACGCGATGCAGATGTTCATCGTTGCATAGACGAAACATGGATAAAGCCGTTGCATAGGCTTAAATGAGATGGCGTCGTTGCATAGACGCGATGCAGATGTTCGTCGTTGCATAGACGAAACATGGATGAAGCCATTGCATAGGCTTAAATGAGATGGTGTCGTTGCATTGACGAGATGCAGATGATCGTCGTTGCATAGACGAAACATAGATGAAGCCGTTGCATAGGCTTATATGAAATGACGTCGTTGCATAGACGCGATGCAGATGTTCGTCGTTGCATAGACGAAACATAGATGCAGCCGTTGCATAGGCTTATATAAAATGACGTCGTTGCATAGACGTGATGCAGATGTTCGTCGTTGCATAGACGAAACATGGATGAAGCCGTTGCATAGGCTTAAAAGAGATGGCGTCGTTGCATAGACGCGATGCAGATGTTTGTCGTTGCATAGACGAAACATGGATGAAGCCGTTGCATAGGCTTAAATGAGATGTCGTCGTTGCATAGACGCGCGATCACGAATGCTCGTCGTTGCATGACGAAACATAGATGAAATCGTTGCATAGGCTTATATGAAATGGCGTCGTTGCGTAAACGCGTCACGGATGTTAAATCGTTGCATAAACGAAACATAGATGAAGCCGTTGCATAGGCTTAAATGAGATGGCGTCGTTGCATAGACGCGTCTGAATGCTCGTCATTGCGTAAACGAAACATAGATGATCAGATGTTAAATCGTTGCATAGACGAAACATGGATGAAGTCGTTGCATAGGCTTAGATGAAATGACGTCGTTGCATAGACGCAATGCAGATGTTCGTCGTTGCATAGACGAAACATGGATGAAGCCGTTGCATAGACTTATATGAAATGACGTCGTTGCATAGACGCGATGCAGATATTCGTCGTTGCATAGACAAAACATAGATGAAGCCGTTGCATAGGCTTAAATGAGATGTCGTCGTTGCATAGACGCGATGCAGATGCTCATCATTGCATAGACGAAACATAGATGATGCAGATGTTCGTCATTGCATAGACGAAACATGGATGAAGCCGTTGCATAGCTTAAATGAGATGGCGTCGTTGCATAGACGCGATGCAGATGTTCGTCGTTGCATAGACGAAACATGGATGAAGCCGTTGCATAGGCTTATATGAAATGACGTCGTTGCATAGACGCGATGCAGATGTTCATCGTTGCATAAACGAAACATAGATGAAGTTGTTGCATAGGCTTAAATGAGATGACGTTGTTGCATAGACGCGATGCAGATGCTCGTCATTGCGTAGATGAAACATAGATGATGCATATGTTCGTCGTTGCATAGACGAAACATGAATGAAGTCGTTGCATAGACTTAGATGAAATGACATCGTTGCATAGACGCAATGCAGATGTTCGTCGTTGCATAGACGAAACATGGATGAAGTCGTTGCATAGGCTTATATGAAATGACGTCGTTGCATAGACGCGATGCAGATGTTCGTCGTTGCATAGACGAAACATAGATGAAGCTGTTGCATAGGCTTAAATGAGATGACGTCGTTGCATAGACGCGATGCAGATGCTCGTCATTGCATAGACGAAACATAGATGATGCAGATGTTCGTCGTTGCATAGACGAAACATGGATGAAGCCGTTGCATACGCTTAAATGAGATGTTGTCGTTGCATAGACGCGATGCAGATGTTCGTCGTTGCATAGACGAAACATGGATGAAGCCGTTGCATAGGCTTTGATGAAATGCGTTGGTTTATGGGCGTACCTGCTTTGTGACTCATCTGGGTTGAGATAACGTCATTGCATAGACGTTGTATGTTTGTAACCCGCATGAGTTTATTGTTGTGCTCCTGCCTTTGCTGATATGAAGATCCTACACTCAAAGAAAACTTAGTGAGTTTTAGGAAATGAATGATTGATTAGCGTCGACTATGTAGCTTTGGCTCTTGACGCTTGCATTCTTGGTTTGCACTGAAGACCTAGTTGGCCTGCTTTTTCCTGTCTATTGTTATTTTCTTGCAGTGAATCCCTAAAATGTCCCAGTTTCTGTTAATGAAGATGTTGAACTTTCAACTGGGTAAGGTTGAATCTTGACGCTATCAAGGCGATCATGTAAACATTTTTTTTATATTGAATGAAAAGCTAATGCGAGAATATGGACAATGTACAATTGAGTAGATGAGAATGCAACCCTAAAAAATATGTCTCAGTCATGTGTAGGTAGTCATGGATGCAAAGTATATGAGTATGCTAAACTCTCCCATGAACAAAATCGAGTCTTGTGTACAACAAGGAAGAAATATTTCTAACGGTGTGACCGAAGCCGATGTGGCTGCCTACGTATCCCGCCGAGGGAGTCAGGTCAAGACGTAGTTCATGCTGCAAAAATAAGAATTTTTATGATTTTAAAATGATGCGGGACCGAAGCCGATGTGGCCGCCTACGTATCCCGCCGAGGGAATCAGGTCAAGATGTAGTTCGTGATGCAAAATAAGGATTTTTTATGTAATATGCATTTTGTTGTTGTTGTTTTTTTTTTTTTTTGAAAAAGTGGAAGACAATATTACATTCCGATTTCAGTTGATACCAACAATTAGTATTGTGCATAAGGATTTTCGTTTATTGCTTTCAGTCTAACCGAGATTGACTCCGATGTTATTCACACAGCTTCAGATAGTACCTCAGACATACCTGAGTGTCGGCACACCTGCATGCATCCAGAGTTTCGAACTACACGTAATCTCACGTTTCAAATGCCCTCACTGAAAGAAAGTCCCATTTCTCACATATATTCCAGTATTTTGAATTTTGGGACGTTTAGAGAAGTACGCTCACACTCAAAAAGATGTTCAATGCATGCAATTGTGATACCATAGGCTTAGCCGTCATGTAAGTATCCACTAATGTGATAACCCTCAGTATAAGATCATGTAGGGCTTGTCACAGGCTTGTAATGTTGGCTTAGGGAAAGGAATGGATATCATTTGGATAAAAGTGACTAATCATTCCTCGAGAGTTGGACTATGTCCATGCTTGATATTTGTGCGCTTTAATGCTGACTTGCTTTCTTTTTGTCCCAGTTTTCTGTAATGACTTCTTTTGAATCTTTCATTTGGAGCCCCCCCCTTTTTTTTTCGGGGCTTTTGATTTCCTCTTTGTGTGAAGTCGTCGTTTTTTTTTTGAGACTTTGACAATTTTTGTTTTTGCAAACTTCAGCTAGAAATTTATCAGCCATTTGCACATTTCTAAAGCGCTCGAGGAGGTCGGGCCAAGAGAGGGATAGTGCGTACGCACTCAGAAAGGGTATAGGTGTAATATGCAGTTGTCGAAAGAAATAGGTTTAGGCTCAAAGGGGTGTACTAGTGATAATGTTATTTGGTAGGCTGAAAAGGCTCAAGCGGGTCAAAGAAAGCCTACGATCATTTCCTACACCGAGTGTAACTCAGGATTTCGCCTCAACAAACATTCAGGCCAAGTTCTAGATCACAATGCAACACAATTGAACTTATTCAAACACTCACCACACAATGCACATGAAACGATGAGGTTGGTTTCGTCCTTATCTTGGAAACACGCAAGACAATGTCATTTACGGGTGTGAATAAGAGGTACCAAAAGAATTTATGGTTTACCACAAAGTCTACTCATACTGTTTTTTAAAAAAAAAATTATGCACACTTGTAACTGTGTTGGTATCAACAAAGTCAAACAATAATACTTAAAAAAAATGTTTTTGTATTTTTGAATAACGTTTTTTTTGTATTTATGAACTTTTTTTTTTTGAATAAAGGGTACCGAATAGAAATTTCGCCACGTATCCGTAGAGAATCAAAGCGCGTAGTTCATTCAAATATGTTATAAAATGTATGCTTAAAAAGAATTTATTAATGAAAGAATGACAATGTAAAGCTATGCAAAAGAAAATGATTGTCCACTGTGGACGAATGCAAAGTAAAAATGAATGTCCGAAAACATGATGAATGAGATGCACGAGTGAGAAAAATATGCTTCTTATTTTTTTTTGTGGTTTTTATTTTGTGGTGTCGAACCCAAAATGAGTTGCCTACGTATCACACCGTGTGGTGAGAATCAGACGCGTAGTTCAGAAATATGGTAAAATGCATGATATGAAAGAACTATGTAATTAACGCTAAACATATCAATTGAGTTTGCAAATATGAATAAAAATACAAAGTATAAAAGAACTGAGAGCGATGTCTCGTTGAATCTGGTATAAACTGACTTCTATTAGTCAACACAACTCCCGCTCATTTTTGTGATGATTTTTTCTTTTTCGATCATTTCGATCGCTTATGCGACGACCTTCCTGCAAAAATATGAGAAATGGGTGAGTAGGAAAATGACAAAAATAATAAAAATGCAAAGGTGTGACAATATAGTCAAAGACTCCCCTGATTGGTTCGACCAGACTGGTGGTTGATGCTTCACAAAGTCCAAGTCGCGCTATTCAAGAGTGATTTACGCAGTAGAAGTCCTGATTGCAACGTGACAGCAAAAAGTGCAAAAATGCAAATACTCGAACCCGGAATCACAAAAGGGTAAATATTGCATTAAATAATATGTACATAATTGCTAGCGACAACAATAGTAAACAAAAGCATGCAAATCAAGCACGCGCCCTAATATGCATGAAACCTCTTTTATGCCAGAGGTCGGCCTAAACGCTAGATATGCGAGATTATGATAAATAGGTCCAAGCCGTTAAACTGCAATGTTTTGTTGGAAATGGCGACCAAATGACAGTGCACGTTTTCCAATTTCGGTGTGTCATGACCAGACTTGAATCCGTCTATCATCATCACGCTACACATAGTATGCTAATGGGTCGTTGGGTTGTGAAACCCGTCGACAAGTTTTGGTGGATTTCTAATTGTGGCATTAATACCAATGATTAACCCACCTAAGGTTTATGCATGCATGACTTAATAAAAAAAGGTGGTATAGCTCTATCTTAAGCTTTCTAAGATTTGGCTTACTAGACGCAAGGTTCCCGAGTGGACAACTCGAGTGAGAAGGCTCTGTGACCACGGTTAGACCGGACACTCCACGTATATTACCAACTCTCATAAATTTGGGTTTTGAAGAAAGAATTTTGCTGATGCACCCAGCGCACCTCGCATGTAGTGTGTGATAGTGTGGATTTTCCAGAGTGGAAGAAATATGAGCGAAATGCCAATTTAAGAAAAGCAGTAAAGAAATGTAGCAATTAAAGTAGTTAATTACAAAATAAAAGCAAACAATATAAAACATTTACAACAAATATAAAAGCAAAATAAAGCGCAATATTTAATCAACATGGATTTGCTATGATCAAGAACCTGATATCCCCAGTGGAGTCGCCATGCTGTCGAGCCCGTTTTTTACCTCGGGGGTCTGAACGGTATCCGCAACGTTGCTCTTTGGCGCGGTTCCCTGGATGAAGCAATAATGATGTTTTTAAGGAGTCGTCACCTAATTATTTAAGTGAATTAGGACACTTGATTTATTGCAATAAAATACTGCAATTAATCTCCATTTAATGGTCTGCGAAATTAGTGAGATTCTGAATCAGAGTTCTTTATTAACCTAAAGGGAAGAGGTTAGGCATCCTTTAAGATCCGCTAACTTGCGGTTATTCGTTCAAACCTAGGTTAATTATTTATTGCCCTTTTTATTCTACGTATTCTAAGCATTTTTTATAATTTATAATTAAAATAAAATGCAATACAAAATAATAAAAACTAAAATTAAATGCGACATAAAATAAAACACCGGGACATCTTTTAGCCCTTTTTAGGCCTTCTGCACGAGATGATCTCCGGGTACCTGCATAAACACTTAGTAAAAGTGTTAATAGTAGAATAAATAATTTTAAAGCAATGACAAGAATTTAATAAGTAAATCAATAAGTAAATAAATAAATCCGTCTTTTGCACAGAGGAGGCCTTGGAAATCAGACGGAGATTCCTTCATCGGCCAATATTGCTAAAAATAATAAAATAAATAAAACCTTCGGATCCGCGCCAAAACAATAATAGTTTTAAACACGGAGGACTCAGATGTATAAAAATAAAGTGGGACATCCTAAACAAGTCCGGCTGCGAAAATTCGCCTCGCCACCGCATGTTGGTTATCCTATGTAAGTAGAAGAAATCATCAACGCCCAGAAAGCTTCATTTATTTTATTTTTTCCGTCTTTGCAACTGTGGAGGCCTCAAAAATCGACGGATAACTTTTTCATTGGCCAATCAAGTGTAGTATCTTGTTCAAATCAGTAAATACCAAATGTTCAGTATCTGTTTTACCAACTTAATAAAAAATAGAGGGCAATATTGTCAAAACCAGTCCAGAACCGACGAACAGGTCCGCTGGACAATCGACCAAAATACCAACGAAATACCAAATATCAGTAACAAAATGAAATAGCATTAACCCCAAAAGCAATCACGAATCGAATCGAATGAACCCGACAACGAGGCGGTAGCGGATCGAAAATCGTGCCAACAGAGTCACCGGAGTTTTAAACTCCGGCAGGGTACAAAATAAAAAATCAGTCCAATAGCCGAAAACAACAGAAAAAAATAAACCAGTCCACAAGCAACAAAAATAAAAGCCGAACAAAGGGTCACCGGAGTTTAAATCCGGCCAGATTCAACGTTACCAACAGAGAGAGGGCAGCAGCGACGTCACTTCCACGGAGAAGTCGCCGGAGCGACGCCACTGCAGTGGTTTGAGTGCGGGACGGTGACAGTGAGTGTTGAGTGCGCTGGTTTCGCCAGTGCTGGGCGAGTGGTGGTGGTTCGATGGTGGTGACGGGAGAGGGCGACGGGAGAGGGTTTGTGCGGGAGAGGGTGTGAGAGAGTGGGGTGAAATGGTTTAAAAGGGGTTCGCGGAGCTTGGGCGAAGCGGCGGGCGGCGGCAGAAAGGAAGAGGAGGCCGATTCTTTCTTTTCAAAAATGAGAGGAGGGTCGAGAGAGGCACAGGTTGAAGTTGTAGTAGGCCACCCCCTTTTTTTAATAAAGGGGGGTGAAGGTTTATTATATAGGGGGTAGATTAGGGTTTGGTATTTGGGGGGAAATGAAAAGTGGGGTTTGAAATTTAAAAATGGGGGGGGGGGGGGGGAATAAAAGGGGGTGTTTGGATGAAATAAAAAATGGTGTTGGGATTTGAATGATTCGGATTGAGTCTCGTACTGGACTGGTTTGACAAAAATGCAAGGCGGGTTAATTATTTAAAGAAAAATTATTTCAAAAGATGCAAAATTATTAAAATGCAAATGCCGACGCAATAATAATAAAATACAATATTTTAGTAAATGTTTAATGTCTAATTAAAAGTAAAAACGGGATGCCAATTAATTGTTTAAAGAGATGCAAATATTATTAAAATAAAAACATAATATTAACAAAGACATAATGCTTAATTTAAAATAAAGAAGATGCAATGTCATTTTGTGAAGAAATAAACATAGAATATTATGTAAAATATATGCAAAATAATGATTAAAATGCGGTGTGCTAAAATACTTAAATTTGCAATCAATATACGAAAAATGAGTCAAAATTGACTGTCAACAACATGGATACTTGTTGAAGTATTGGTATACCCTGCTGATGCACTATTTGTAATGTCATCGGCATGTGAGAGATAGAAGTCCTTAGACTTGAGGTCAATATCATCTTGTTTATGGAGTAATGTACTTTGATCATGTCCTAAGATCAAATGTCTTTGTTACACCCCGTAAGTCTAGGACTTGTATAAGAGAGGTTTGTGGCTCTATCCACACAAAAAATTTGTAGTTTTTCTCCATTAGCCACAAGACTTTAACCCAATTTCCCTAAGGGTATTGTAAGGATATCTCAATAGAAAGATTTCGGAAAAACGGCGTTTTCGTATTAGTCGCAAGGCGGAAACTTGAGGAGTTCTTCAACTTTGAAGTTGGAACTTGAAGATGGGTTCTTCATAGGCTTCTAAGGAGTGCTTGGAGCGGATTGGAACATAAGGAAATGAGCTAAGAATTGCTAAGGCGCGACTTTGAATCTTGGAATTTTTAAGGGCTTATAAAGGTATAAATTTTGTCGTTTTAGTAGTTAAGACTTACTTATTGTTGTAGCTATGGATATTAGCAAGCATGAGATGTTTAGTATGAAGTTTGATAAGTATATTGGCTATTGGAACCCTAATCCGAAAACTAGCATGTTAGCCTTAAGATTACAATTCAAGTTGATTATTAGTTTAAGTCGTCGCATGTTGTATAAAGAAGGAAATTGTATTTGTTGAAGTTGCTTATGACTATATAACATGTTAGACCTTAGAACTTGGAATTGGAAAAGGATTGGAAAAGACTTTTAATTGTTGGTTATTGTTGGTCGAGAATGGCTAGTGAGTTTTAAACTACTTGGTATGAATTGTGGGGCGGAATTTTACACGTATTGTAAGACGTGTAATCCCCTTTGGTTGGTTGTTGTTTTGAGCCTTAAATGTGGCATGTTTGGTTATTGTATTCGGCCTTGAAAAAGGTGGCAAAGTGAGTAGAAACAAATGAAGTGCTGCCCGATTTTCCGTAGAATTAGAGACCGTATACTTAGTATTATTCTACGTTAGAGACTAGAAGTTGATAGTCTTGTTGTGACCATTATAGGTTGACACTTCTAAACGCAGCGTTCGATTCAGCTTGTGGATTTAGCGAAAGGTATGTGAACTATCTCCTCTTCTAGCATGATTCCCAAGATAAAGAAAGTATGTCCTACTCTTAAATGATCCATTCCTTGTATTTGGATTGCCTAAAATTAGAATTTCTATGTACTTTGATTGTACTTTGATGTTTAAATTGTAAGTTGTATAATCCATTTCCTTGGTGAAGTTTGGATTCTTAAAAGTGAAAGTATTTTACTTAAAGTACATAGAGTCTTGAAAAGGAAGTGGTTTCCAAATCTTTTGGCTAGTGCCTTAGTTCCAAAACCTAAGGGTCGTTATAATGACTTTAGGGGAGTCAAAGGAGTGATTTACTTAATTGTTTTAAAAGAGGAGAAATGACATGATTTAAGAGAAGAAACTTGTTTTCTAAATATTAAGAGACTTGAAGTATTTTGAAAGTTAAGAACTTGATTTGTAAGTATGTGATACTTGGTTTTAAGTATAAGTCTCTTGGTTATAAAAAGGAATGAATATGTCTAAACCATAAAGGGTTATAACGGCTTTATGGAAAGTTGGTTATAACGGCTTTATGAAAGGTTAAGAAAGTTGTCTATTTTGATTATTAGGCATAAGTTGCCTAGATTGTGAAAATTTGAAGTTACTTGATTTTTTGCTTTGAGTTTTTTTTTTCTAAAGTACTTAACTTACTTTGAAAAATGCCTTATGCCTTTATGTGGTGTTATTATCTTGGGGTTTTAAAAAAAAAAAAAGAAAAAAGAAAAAAAAACTATGCGAATTTTACTTATTTGGAGAATTAGTATGTGTGCCTTGATAAGTACTTTGGCTTGTTTAATTGAGAATTATTCGATGGGTGCCTTGATAAGTACTTTGGCTTGTTTAATTGAAAATTATTCTATAAGTGCCTTGAGTTTATAAGAATGAAAGTCTATAGATTTTATGAACTTGCCTATGTGTGCTGGTGATAGCCTTTGAGTGCAAGTATTATGTTTTATTACGTTGCCGCGACTCTCGGTTGGAGGGTGTTTGTCTTGTTGTGAGTTTACTTGGGCGTCGAAGCGGTGATGTGGGATTCCACGGGTATGCTTCCATTATTTGTGTTACTCCTTGGACATGTTTTCGATGTGGGATTCCGGGGCATGTGACCAGGAGGCGGGTTAGATTCCCGGATTTATAATGTCATGTTAGTGCCTTAAGTAAACTAAAATGAGAGTGTATATGAATAAGACTAATAATAAGTTAGGGGGATTTCTTAACTTGCTTATTTATTGTGTGACGGCCGGTTGAGATAGGGTAAGAGTATAAGTGAGGGGTAAACCCCCAAGACGCTTTACCACCTTCTCCAGGGTAAGAGTATAAATGAGGGGTAAACCCCCAAGACGTTATACCACCTGCTTTACCACCTTCTCCAGGATAATAGTATAAATGAGGGGTAAACCCCCAAGACATTATACCACCAGCCTCAGGGTAAGAGTATAGATGAGGGGTAAACCCCCAAGACGTTATACCACCTGTTTCCATGGATTTGCTACCCATGATTTGATCGTGAGTTTCCTATTTTATATTGTAAGTATACTACTATTTACTCTCATTGTTAGTAAGGCCTTTGTGTCTCGTTATTTGAGTAGTGACTTTGAGGGCATCGTCCACGACTTGATATGATCGCTATGAATTGTGTCTTCGTAGGTTGGCAATCATACATGTCTCTGCTTTGTTTAGTATTATGATTTCATTACGATGCTGCATTCACATACTTGATACATTCTTCGTCTTGACCTCCTTCGGGGTTGCGTTCATCTGCGAGTTTAGGTACACCGTTTGGTGATCGGCAGTGTAGGACCTGCTCGAGTTTTGGATATCTCCTTACATTGGGAGTTTATCTTTTTGGTATAAGTTCTTTCGATGTGCTTTTTATCTGATTATGGATGCGGCGGGGCCTTGTCCGTCATAGTTCATAAAACTCTTAGAGTGCGTATTCATATGTGGGATTGGACTCGTATGCAGTGTAGTGTCTTTTTTTATGTATATTATATGGCGGCCTTGCCGCCTTGTATGCGTATGTTGGTTTTGAAAAAAAAATTGAGGTGTTATTTAATTTCCGCAGTTTGCTTAGTTGTTAAGGTAGAAGGGTGCCCAGGTAGGGCACCAGTCACGGGCCCAGGGTTCGGGGTGTGACAGCCTTATAGGTTGATACGCGGCTTGTTTTGGGTGCATTACGAAGTAGATTAAAGGTGGTATGTGAGCCAAGAAAAGATTCATTCCTTGAATTTATATTCGAGTGAACACTCAGGTACTCATATGGTATTAAGTTGACTAAGTCATTAGCCAATGCAATGGACATGTCTGTGATATGGTCCTGTTGTCAACTAATATAGATGAGTTATAATAATCAAGTCATTTGGATTGACACTTGACAGATCTTAAGCTTGATTGAGTGTGTCATGAATGAAAAGATTTTATCTTCTCACATAGAGGTTCAGTTCACATATTTTGTGTAGCTAAACTTTACATATTGGGTTCGTCTTCCGGCGCAATCTAGGAGTTCCATGAGGATCCTAATGTAATTAGTGACGATATGTAAAGGCATGAAGGGTAACACTAAGTCAAATGTTCCGTCGATTGAAGAATGCAATTAGAAGGAGATACATATATGTTCGGTTGATGATCAGGACATTAAAATGGGAAAATGGGCAGAAAATTGGATGGGACCGCGGTGCCAGGAACACGTGTCAGCACTGCGGTGCCAGGAACACGTGTCAGCACTGCGGTGCTTCTTACTGAGGACCGCGGTGCTTCTTCGAGGCGCGGTGCTGGGGCGTGCTTTGGCAATCGAATTTTTCCCGATTCGTTCTGCTGGGCACGACCTCTTGAAACCCTTGAGCTCTTATTTTATCCTATAAATAGGAGGCTCCTCTTCTCATTTAAAAACAACACAAAACCTAAGAGAGGTCAATCTCTTCTAAAGCTCTGTCAGAATCCCTAGCATTCCTGACTTAGCAAGTTACATCTTAGTTTCCAGAACTTACAAATCGAGGGACGTTTGCGTGTGCACCCTCGGACTACACAAAGATCCAGAAGATTCAACTGTTTGGCTGATTGCTTCGAGAATGTAAGTCTTCCATAGAAGTTTTACATATTACTTTGTGTTTGTATTTTTCATTACATATCATACTACAGTTCGACCGTCGTCGGGTTTGAAACATAACTTTTCAAATTCCGCTGCGTGTACGAACCGGACGTAAACTCCTACAGTAAAAGGGGCTGTTAATTCCACTTTAAATTGATTCAGGGAATAATAGAATCCCCCCAAAGTTAAATTATCTTTTTGAAAATAAGATACAAATTTAGGGGATAATTATGTATCTCAAAACTTACCTTCAATTAGTCGTAATCTTTTGTAACAAAATGTCAAATCTGCTAACCGTTGAATTTTGGCAACATATTATCACTACAAGATTAGGGTATAATTCCATTCATGATAAATTTAAAAAATAGTTAATCCAAATCTAACTAGTTTGGGTATTCTAGATTTACGTCGTGTAAGGTCCACTAAACAAGAAAACATTCCTATTTAGAGTTTTTTCATTCTCCACGATTGAACCTAAGAAGAATAACATGTATCACTACATAAATGATTCAGCTCGGGGCTCGGCTCAACTTGTTTGTATCTTATCTCTGGTTTGATTCATCTTATTTTTTGTCAAAGTTTTCTCGATTCAATCGAACACGGTCAAATCTTGAATCGATCAGTATCGGACTGGACTTGACCCGACGAAGTCATCAAATGATTACTCAAGACATTAAATTCAATTATGGTGTAACCCATTAATATGTTAATTCAATAATTACCAAAATTTGTGATTTTGTACCAAACACATAGCTTAAATGGATTTTTAGTAATGATCTGAGGATTCTTACTCAGTGAATCCTTGATTTAATTTAGGTTAATTTTTTCTTAATTGAATCATCGTAGTTCTAGTATGAATCTAATGTTTTAATTGACTCCTAGGATCTTAACAAGAAAATTTCTCTCAATAATAAAGAAAACAAATAATAAAAGTCATATTCCACCAAAACAAATTCGAGAAAGAAATAGAAAAAGGAGAATTCAAGAGGCCCATAAGTATCAAAATAAAGATAAAGACGATTACACCAACTTGATAATTTGGTATTATCGCCACAAAGAAGAGCTTCCGGATTTTTCAGAGAAGATGAGATCAGAAATTAATAAATTTAAAATTTCTATTCCATATCCGTTGTAACTAGTATTTGATTGTTTTTGCTTGAGTTATACGACATGAAAGTCTCATACACGGTATGTGGATGTAAAATGTAACTAAAGTTTATGTTGAGGATAGTTAAAATTCTTTATACTTAGTTTATTACTATTTTACCCTTACTACACATTTTACTACTTTACCCTTACTTGGCATTTTACCATTCTATCCTTATAGAAAACTATACACTGTATTGCTTATCAATCGTTCATTTGAACATTACAGAAATAAAAGAAAAGCTTCTGCAAGTTTCCATTGTCTTCTATTTTCTCCCTTTCCACCATTGTTAAGGAACTTCGATTCTTCTACACAGCTGCATCTTAACATGGTATCAGAGCCATAGCAGTGAAGAATCGAAAGGATACAAACATGCAGCAGTCAAATCTGACTTGCCGCGACGTTAGGACATTCAGATCGATTTTCTCGATTTTCTGAGCTCTCGAGGTTGCAATCGTATACAAGTTCAGGTTCGACGGTGATTGAACAGTTTTATGGAGAACATCAACACATTTGCAGCGGATTCGGGCATCACAGTAGAGGATCAAATTTCTGGATTAAATATAGCAGACCACAATCATCCCCTGTTCCTAGGAGCGTCGGACACAGCAGGGGCAATACAAATGGAGATTCAGCTAGCAGGTATGGAGAATTACACCTTATGGTGTAGATCTATGAAGCTAGTTCTGTTGACGAAGAACAAATCGGCTTCATAGATGGTTCCATTAAACGAGATACATTTGGTCCTAATCAAGTGAGACAGTGGGATCGATGTAACGCTGTAGTCATCTCTTGGATTATGAAAAATGTTTGTAGAAACTTGTTGAGTAGTATACTGTACAGATCTACTGCTTATGCAGTATGGAAGGATCTGAAGGAAAGGTTCGACAAGATAAACCTGTCTAGAGTTTATCAATTGAAAAGAGAACTCACACTATTGACTCAAGGAGTTTCGCCTGTGTCAAGCTATTACTCTAGGTTGAAGGATTTATGGGATGAGATCGACTCGATCATTCCTCCACCAATGTGTGATTGCACAAGTCCAAGAGAATACATAGAGCATTTATCTAATCAAAGGCTATTGGAATTTTTGATGGGACTGAATGACGGATACAATCAGGCAAAGAGCCACATACTCCTGATGTCTCCTACTCCTAGTGTAAATCAAGCTTACGCAATGATTGCACAAGACGAGAGTCAGAAACATATAACAGAAGGATATTCGTATGGAGGAGAAACTGATGAGAGTATTGCACTGGCAAGTCGATTCCCTCAGAACAAACAACAACAGCAGAGAAGGCCATATACATTCTGTGATTACTGCCAAATGAAGGGACATACTAGAAAAGGATGTTTTAAGTTGATGCATTGCGAATACTGTAATAAACAAGGACATGTCAAAGAAAAGTGCTATGAGTTGATAGGGTATCCAACAGATTATAAGGGAAGAAAGAAGGTGAATGCAGTCATGACAAGTGTGCCTCAATTGGAAGGATCTGGAGGATGCAGACAGCTATCACAGGACCAACAGGAGCATCTTAATTACCTGCTGAGGACATGTACCCCAGAGAAGCTTGAGGAGATAAAAGCTATGGTGTATCCAGTGGAAACAGGACCACAGTATGGTCCTCCACCAGTTCACAAGGTTCATATGGCAGGTAAACTTGCACTTGACAAAGAAAGTTCCTGGATAGTTGATTCAGGAGCAACTAACCATATGGTAAATGATAGAAGTATGATTGACCAACCTGATGCATTAGAGAATGCAGGGAAAGTTCAGCCGCCATCGGTGATCTGCTCCCATTACAGGCATCGAGTTGCAGGCTAACTGGAGGTGACCTTATAAAACATGTGCTATGTGTACCAAGCTTCAAGTTTAACTTGCTTTCTGTTTCAAAGCTAACAAAAGAATTGAACTGTAGTGCAAGGTTTTTTCCTGACTTCTTTGTATTACAGGATCTCTTCACTGGGAAGGTGAAGGAGATTGGTAGAGAAGTAGATGGTTTATACATGTTGGAGTCAAAAGGAAGAAGTCTTGATTATATGAAGACACATGCACACATTGCAGTTGTGACAGCAGATGAGCTGAATGCAGATCTTTGGCACAGAAGGCTAGGGCATGTGCCAATGAGTGTTATTAGAAAGATAGACAATTTCAAAAATAAGTCTAACTTCACAATACAACACTGTGGAGTTTGTCCTATGGCAAGACAAACCAGAATGAAATTTCCAGTTAGTAGTAGTAGAGCTAATAGTGCATTTCAGTTGTTACTCCTTGATGTATGGGGACCATATAGGATTCCCACTTATACTGGTATGAGATATTTCCTGACTGTTGTTGATGACCATACTAGATGGACTTGGATTTTCTTACTTCATGTTAAATCTGATGTTGTTATCATTCTTAAGAATCTTAGTACAATGGTTAAAAATCAGTTTGGTGCTTGTATTAAGAGTGTTAGGTCAGATAATGGTTCAGAGTTCTTTAATAGATCTTGTAATGAGCTATTTGCACAGCTAGGGATTGTGCATCAGAGTTCTTGTCCACATACTCCTCAACAAAATGGAGTAGTGGAAAGAAGACATAGACACATATTAGAAATTGCCAGGGCCATTAAATTTCAGAGTCAGTTACCATCAAAATTCTGGGGGGAATGTGTGGAAACAATTGTTTATGTGATTAATAGGATCCCATCTGTAGTAATAGGAAATGTTTCCCCATATAAAAAGTTGTATGGAAGAGTTCCTAATCTGTCACATCTGAGAGTATTGGGATGTCTTTGCTATGCCACCAACTTACAGAAGAGGGATAAGTTTGACACTAGGGCCATCAAATCAGTATTACTTGGATATTCATCTAGGCAGAAATGTTACAAGTTGCTCAATCTCACTAATAATGCTATCTTTGTGAGCAGAGATGTGGCATTTTATGAAGATATATTTCCCTTCAAAGATCATCAGCAGGACACCATTCCAGATATTAGTAGCTCTGTTCCTTCATTCTCTGAAGATCATATGGGTGGCAGAGGCCATCAAACTGTTGAGTCAGATGGAGCAAACAAGTCAACAGCTCAGTATGAAGACACAAGTGTTGTTGCAGATGGAATCACAGTAGATAATTCAGATGCTGTTGCAGATGGAACCACAGTAGATAATTCAGATTTTCTCCTCCTGAGGTTGCTGCTTTGCCTGTTTCTCCAACTGCTCAGACTCCAGCAATAAGGAGATCTGACAGGACTAGGAGACCCCCAACATGGATGAAGGACTTTATTCAGCCTACATCAGATTCAAAGAGTATGCAGACATGTCTATATCCACTATCTGCAACTTTCAGCTATGCAGGACTATCCTCCACTTATCAAAGTTTTTTAGTCAAGGAATCAGAAGAATGTGAACCACAATCCTACAATGAAGCAGTGAAAGACAGCAGATGGGTTGAGGCCATGAAGTCTGAAATTCAGGCTTTGGAGGACAATCATACCTGGGAAATCATGGACCTCCCTGTTGACAAAAGGGCTATAGGTTGCAAGTGGGTGTTTAAGATCAAGTACAAGGCATCTGGTGAGGTTGAGAGATTCAAGGCAAGGCTTGTGGCAAAGGGGTATAATCAAAAGGAAGGCATCGACTATCAGGATACATTTTCCCCTGTGGCAAAGATGGTCACTGTCAGATCTGTCATCTCTGTTGCTGCTTCAAAGGGCTGGAACATATATCAAATGGATGTCTTTAATGCTTTCTTGCAAGGTGATCTCACTGAAGAGGTTTATATGACACTGCCTCAAGGTTTTACAAATCGATGAAAAGGTCATGCATTTGTTGAAGTCCTCTATGGATCGAAGCAGCTTCTCGGATGGAACATTAAGTTAACCACTGCCTTGCTCTCTTTTGGTTTTGTCCAAAGTCATCTGGACTATTCTCTGTTTACCAAGAAGGATGCTCACACCTTGGTTGTGGTTCTTGTCTATGTGGACGATTTACTTATTACAGGCAATGATCCACTCCTCATCCAGGAGACCAAGTTCTTGCTTCAACAGAACTTCAAAATTAAGGATTTAGGGGACTTGCGATACTTTCTGGGTCTGGAGTTTGCCAGGAATAACACTGGCATTGTAATGCACCAACGAAAATATGCATTGGAATTGATTGCTGACTTGGGTTTCACAGGGAGAAAGCCTGCTGGTTCTCCTTTGGAATTGAATGTCAAGCTTACTTCCTTTCTTTATGATCAGCATGTACCTCCTGATGCTTCTGCTTGTGTGCACAGTGATCCACTTTTGGATGATCCAGTCAGCTATCAACGACTGATTGGTCGACTTCTATACCTGACTCATACTAGGCCAGACATTGCCTTTGCTGTCCAGAATCTGAGCCAATTTCTGCAAGCACCCAAGACTTCTCATCTTCTGGCAGCACATAGAGTGGTCAAGTATGTTAGACAGGCTCCTGGATTGGGGATTTTTTTGTCCTCTGGAGGTTCTGTCCAGTTATCTGCTTATTGTGATGCTGATTGGGCGTCATGTCTCAACACAAGGAGGTCTGTTACGGGGTATTTGGTCTTCTTTGGTGCTTCTCTTATATCTTGGAAATCGAAGAAACAACAGACCATCTCCAGGAGCTCGTAGAAATTTGAATCTGAAGCATGGCCTGCCGTATGAAGGTAGTCTGGTTGTCTAGTTTGTTCACAGAACTTGATGTTTCCCTGCCTATGCCTATTCCCCTGCACTGTGACAGCAGGTCCGCAATCCAAATTGCTGCGAATCCTGTTTTCCATGAACGTACGAAGCACATCGACATTGATTGTCACTTTATCCGGGAGAAGATACGTGGTCGATTTCCACCGTCATGTGCCTCACGAACATCAACTCTGCGATGTGTTGTGAAGAGGGCGACTCGAGTCATCACTCTTATTTGCTGTCCAAGCTCGGTCTGAAGAACTTATTTCCAGTACCTAGCTTGCGGGGGGGTGTAGAGGATAGTTAAAATTCTTTATACTTAGTTTATTACTATTTTACCCTTACTACACATTTTACTCGTATATTATTTTGATATTATTAGAAATTTTGTACATATGTAATTATGGTAGTAATCTTTTATATTAGAAAATGTATATTTGATTTCCGTAATTATAGGCTAGGTTTACTATTGTATATTATGTATATAAACCCTTTACATTAATGAAAATAATCAAGGGATTATTCTCTTTCATGGTATCAGAAGTCTAGGGAAAACTTCTTCCTTCTTCACATAAACTTCTGACGCCCTACTATCTCCGTCGGCCGACCCCACTTCGGCCGTTCCCCTCGCTTCAATTTTTTTTCCTGGAACCCTAGTTCTCCTCTTGTTCCTCAATCATGTCTAACACAAAGAACATCTTTCATCATACCCTTGCAGTCTCCAACATAAAAAACAACATCCCTATTGTTCTTGAAATGGAGAACGTCCAGTACGCAACGTGGCCAGAACTTTTTAAAATTCACGCAAGGTCTAATAGAGCCCTCCATCACATCGTCAAACCAGAAAAGCCAAGGATAAGGTGCCTTCCACAGATGATGAAATAGAGTTGTGGGCAACTCTTGATGCTACGGTGCTTCAATGAATTTATTCCATCATCTCTACGGACCTCTTACAGACAATTATCGAACTCGTTGTCATGACAATGGAAGCTTGTAATAGGTTGTGTGATATATTCCAAGATAACAAGAATTCATTTGCCGTGACCCTTGAGCAAGAATTCCCCCACATAAATATGGAAGATTTTTCGAATGCCTCAGCCTGTTATCAAAGACTTAAGGAGTTGTCATATCAACTTAAGAATGTTGGCGCGCCCGTCACAAATGATTATCTCGTTCTTCAGATGGTTACAGGCCTCTCCAGGGCATATAACGGGGTTGGAACTCTTCTTCGTCAAAGCAATTTTTTCTCATCGTTCTACCAAGCACGTTACATGCTCACCTTAGAAGAAGCAAGATTGACTAAAAAGGCTTCTACCAGAGCTAATTTCATTATGATGATGCCTACGTCCCACGAAATTGATGAATCAAAACTGTAACAATAGGGGTGGCAAAAAGGGTCAAAACCATGGAAAAAAATGTAGTGGCGGACGTGGCGGTGGCAAGGGTGGTGGTCGCGGAGAAAATGGCGACGAAAATGGCAGACCAGAATCCTACAGTGGCGGTCAACAGAGGACTGGCCCACTGAACCCCCGGTAGCAGACTTGGGCCGCTGGGCAGTGACCTTGGGTTGGGCCAATGGGTAGTGGCCCATGTCGCCCTGCCGTTTCGAGATCAAAGCGGGCGAGCCTAGTGGCGATCGATGAGGCGCAACAAGGCGCCACCGGACGCGAAATAATTCAAGATGGCGTGCCGCCTCGCTGGGCATCGCCCTTAGTAGGCTTTTGTTGTTGCGGACCCAACAACAGCTCTGACCCACATGGATATCGAGACAGTGATGCATACACTTAGACTAAATCCTCCGGATGCAAATTGGTACATGAACACCGGTGCTACTTCTCACATGACGTCCGCACCAGGTAATCTCTCGTCTTATTTCAATTTGAGCAAAAATCATGGCACAATTATTGATGATGGTAATTTAATTCCAATTCGTGGTTATGATCACATAAAATTATCTCCCCCGAACCCACCTTTAGCCTTGCAAATTTTCCTTCATGCTCCTTACTTAATTAAAAATTTGGTGTTTGTTCAAAAATTTACAACTAATAGCTGAGTTTCTATTGACTTTGACCCTTTTGGATTTTTTGTGAAGGATTTCTCGACTGGGATACCTCTAATGAGATGTGATAGTCGGGGCGAGCTCTATCCTATCACCGCCACCATCACTACTAAACAAGCCACACTGTCAACGTTTGTTACTTTAGCACCTTCCTTATGGCATGCGCGTTTGGGTCATCCGGGAGCGTCTGTTCTTTCCTTCCTTAAAAATAATAAATTTATTATGTGTAATAGTACGCGTAGTACTAATATTTGTCCTTCTAGTCCGCTTGAAAAACATGTTAAATTTCCATTTATTGCCTCCAATTCTAGTACTTTGTTGCCATTTGTTATTATTTATAGTGATTTGTGGACATCTCCCTTTTGAGCTCTTTGGGCCACCGTTATTATGTATTATTTTTGGATGATTATTCTATTTTTTTTAGACATTTCCATTATCTAAAAAGTCTCAAGTTTATTCAACATTCCTATCATTTAGATCATTCATCCGTACCCAATTTGAACGGGAAATTAAGAACATTCATTGTGATAATGAAAGGAAATTTGATAATGGGCTATTTAGAAAATTTTGTAAGGCTAATGGTATATTTTTTCGGTTTTCTTGTCCACATACGTCCTCACAAAATGGAAAAGCCGAAAGAAAAATCCGCACCACTAATAATTTTGTTCGACATTACTAGTACCACCTTCATTTTGGCATCATGCATTACAACTGACTACTTACCTTCTTAACATACTCCCTATCAAAGGATTAGCATACCAATCTCCCCTTAAAATTCCTTATCATAAAGATCCTTCGTATTCTAATCTTCGGGTGTTTGGGTGTTTATGTTATCCTCTTCTCCCATCCACTACAATAAACAAACTTCAAGCCTGCTCTACCGCTTGTGTGTTTTTGAGTTATCCGTCTAATCATCGTGGTTACAAATGTTATGATTTATCTTCTAATAAAATCATAATTAGTCGTCATGTCATTTTTATGAAACCTAATTTCCGTTTGCTAATTTGCATAATTTTGTGTCCAATTCTTATACTTTTTGGATGATGTGCTCTCCCAGTATGTGGTCCACCATTTGATTCAGCCCACACCTCGGCATCCGGACCAGCAGACACCTGCAGTGCCATTGTCTGCTGGCCCCGAAAATTCCCGTAATATAAATCCACTAGCAGGCCCACTGCATACTGGCCTAATTCCCTCTCCCCGTAAGTCTCTGCCAGCAACCACTTCACCCAGCATGCCCACTGCCTGCTAGCCCAACCCAGCCATCACCCAGCCCAGGTCTTCCCAACTCATATCTAGCCCACTTATATTCCAGGACAGGAGTCTGTTACTCGTAGTCAACGGGGTATTTTTAGACCAAAATAATATTTTAATCTCAATTTTAATGGCAATAAATCTCCCCTACCGCATAACTTTGTGTCTGCCCTTCGTGACGAATTAGAAAATGGCCATGGATGATGAATATACTGTTTTTATTGAAAATAAGACCCGAGAGTTGGTGCCCTGTCCGCCTTGTGTAAATGTAATTCGTTCTATGTGAATTTTTACTTATAAGAAAAACTCTGATGATTGTTTTGAGAGGCATAAGGTCGTCTTGTAGGTGATAGCAAAATTCAACAGGTTGGCATGGATTGTGGAGAGACATTTAGTCTGGTGGTCAAACCGGCAACTATCCGCATTGTTCTTAGTCTATCTCTCTCAAATGTATGGCCCATTCATCAGATGGATGTGAAAACTGTGTTCTTATACGGTAAACTCAATAAAATTGTATACATGCATCAACCCTTGGGGTTTAGCGACCCCGATCATCCTAACCATGTGTGCTTGCTAAAGAAGTCCTTATATAGGCTCAAACAGGCTCATCGGGCCCGGTACAAAAGTTTTGCAGATTATGTGTCTACTATTGGGTTTTCTCACAGCAGATCTGATCATTCTCTGTTCATTCATAGTTGCGGTACTTCTCTGGCATACATTCTGTTATATGTGGACGATATTATATTGAATGATTCCTCTGATAAACTGCGCAAGACTTGAAGCCTTTGAGTTATTTTTTTGGTATAGATGTAACTCGTCATGTAGGTGGTCTATTTCTGTTCCAGAGGAAGTATGCAATAGAGATTATTGAACGGGTTGACATGTCATCATGTAAGTCATCTCATACTCCGAATGACGCTAAACCGAAGTTGAGTTCTACATCTAGCACACCTTACGAGGATACCTCCCACTATCGTAGTATTGCGGGGCTCTTCAATATCTTACATTTATGAGGCTCGATATTACTTATGTAGTGCAGTAGGTGTGTTTATTCATGTAAATACGAGGGAAGAACACATGCACGCTCTCAAACGCATTGTGTGTTACATTCAGGGCACTCTTGATTACGGTTTACACTTATATCCATCATCAGTATCTACTATCATATCTTATATAGATGATGATTTGGGTGGATTTCCAGAGACCATGCGTTCGATATCTAGTTATTATATGTTTCTTGGTGATAACTTGGTCGGCTAAACACCAAGCTACTTTGTCGCGATCCAGCGTGGAGGCCGAGTATCGAGGGGTAGCCAATGTGGTGTCTGAGTCATGTTGGTTGCGTAATCTCCTCTTAGAGCTTCATTTTCCAATTTAGAAAGCAACCTTGGTATACTGCGATAATGTTAGTGCAATTTATCTCTCTGGGAATCCTGTCAACATCAGTGTACTAAACATATTAGATGAATATTCACTTTGTTCACACAAATTAGCTCGTGGACAAGTACGTGTCTTACATGTGTAAAATTACAAAATTTATTGTGTGTCTATGTGATTATGTTACAATCTTATTCACATTCGAGGACGAATGTTGCTTAAGGAAGGGAGAATGTAAAGTCCCAAATTGTTGTTACAATAACAATAATAATAATAGTAGTAGATGTATTAGAAAATTAAGAATTTAAGTTATACTATATTAACATAGTATTAACTTTTTTTACACTATCCTATTAAATAAAAGATGATGACCTCTCATATTACAATTTACATGATAGTATTAAATCTTATCTTAACACTATAATGGTAAAAAAGAAATCTGCACATCCATTCCCGTCCCCCCCCCCCCCCCCTTTAATTCCCATCAACTCTTGTTCTTTGACCTTTCAAAGGTTACATACAAATACCTCAATTTATATATTATGCTTGGCACAAAACAAAGCACCCAACACAAAGGATAAAAAAAATCAGAAAATATCAAGTGAACAAGAAGAATAAAAATCAGAAAAAATATCAAGAGAGCAAGAAGAACAAGAATCGAAAAATACTAGGGAGTAAGGATCACCTTTAGCAACCGAACAATAATCTTTTTTCACGCTTACAAGGTGAGTTTTCTCACTCAGAAATTCTTAGTGAAATCCTTTATTTTAATTTTAATACATGTTAGAATACGAATCGGGTGTTGAAAAGAAATCATGCACTTTTAATTGTTTAAACAACTAGTTGAGTCATGAAATTTATGAACTGTTTTCACTAAGTTATACTTATTAGAATTGAAATTTGGAAGTGTTTTACACCTCTTCGTTACTATCAGATCGAGCCAAAAAGGAGATAAAACTGACTTCCTGTTTAAGATTTATCGCAGTTGAAAGTTTCTGCCCCGGATTGAACGAAATCTGGAAGGGCAGAACACGAAAACGTAAAACTGTACAAATTGGTGAAGAATATGAAAATTTGTGTTAAATAAAAGTTCTATATTTCTCTGTTGATGACATTTTGAGACCTTACAGAGGTCTATCCGACTTACGGATTATGAGTTATCGCTGTTTAAAGTTTCTGCCTCGGCTTGACTAAAACTCGGGAAGACAGAACTTTACAACATGTTTTCACTAGGTTATACTTGTTAGAATTTGGTGAAATTTGAAAGTGGTGTATATCTATATGTGAAGGTCATATTGAGATAAATCAGGGAAAAAATAGACTTACGGTTTGAGAGTTATTGTAGTTTAAAGTTTCTGCTTCGGATTGATCAGAATCCGAAAAGGCAGAACACAAAAATGAAAAAATGTATCAACTGGTACATGCATATTATGTTATAATGTGGTTGTACTTAGAATATTGTGAGGTTACTTTGAATTACAGGTCAAGGTTCTCACTCAGCCCCAGATGGCAGGGCTGACTCTTTATTTAACATGTTTCAGGAAAGCGCGATAGAGAAAAGACTCCACATCAAGGCTAGCGATCGTCCCGCAGCCTCTTTGCCGTATCAAATCCATTGCTTCAGACTTGGTACTTGTCATGTTTAGTATGTAGTTGAAAGGTTCAGTTTCAGTATCTCGAGAAATGCCCGTGTGGGATTGTCTCCTTTCAAACTTGGAATAATCACTCTCATTATGTCTAGGTAGAAACAGTATTTGCATGAGCATGAGCTCGCGTTATGTTTTAATAAAATTCATAAACAGATTTCTCTACTTCCATTGTTATTACTAGTTCCTCATTTAAATACACGTCTGAATTTCAAAATAAAGAGAATTAGATGGTGCTCCTGGAGAGGAATAATTATTCAGGTGCCATCACGCCCTAAGCAAAGACTTGAGAAAAATCGGGGCGTGACAAGTTGGTATCAAAGCTAAACCAGGTTAAGAGATTCTAGGAAATTTCTTTTAGTTGGGTGTTTGAACGATTACTTATTGCGATGGTGTGTGCGCCACCTTAGTAATAAGTGAACGGAATAACATCCTAAATAGTTTCACTTCTTTCATACTCTTCTCGTACCTATCTTGAGTCTTTTCAAAGACTTGATTCTCGTACTACCTGCTTTAAAGGATTGTGGAAGGGGATGCGCAACGATAAACTAACCAGATGTGACTAGACCACCGACCGAAAAAGTAGGAGCCCAGTCAGTACCAGATAGACTATGAGGCAAATTTTATGAGAAAATTCCCTTATACTAAAGGAAGGACTCCAAGTTTGACCCGATAGTGTTTCTCGATAAGGTAGAAGACCTAAAGTTGACCCTGGGATGTGTGGAGACGCATTGCGTCAATTTGGTAAGCGCGTGTTTAGCGGACGACGCAGGAGTGTAGTGGAGAAATTTGGTTGAAATTGTTCCCCGATGTCACCACTGATGACATGGGAGGATTCAGAGTTGCATTCATTGAAAAATTCATGCCTAATACGTGCAAAGATGCGCTCAGACGGGAGTTTGAACAGTTGAAGCAAGGGGACCGCAGTGTGCAAGAATATGATACTCAGTTCGTGAGATTGTCAGCATACAACTCACATGTCATTCCTACAGAAGGGGAGAGAGTCAAAATATTTGTCGAGGGTTTAAACCCGAACTTAGCAGAGAAGGTGGTGGCGTTAGCCAACGATCGAACCTACCTTCAGATTGTCGATATGCTATGAGGGTAGAAGGTTTTGCTAAATAAAAAAAAGAGCATTCGCAGAAGATATTTCAGACGTCTGGATCATTTAATCAGAGTCAAAACCAGAAGCAAGAGCTTAGTAATCGGATCTTCAAGACCGAACCAGTCTGTGGGCCAGTCCCATTTCAAGCCTAAGGCGAATAGTTGGTTTAATCACCAAGGTAGTAAGGACAAGGCCACCAACCCTAACATAGGAGGTGACAAACCGATTTGTAAGGTTTGTCAGAAGAAACACGTTGGATAATATTGGTTCTTAATGAAACCATGTTATAACTATGGAGAATCACGCCACTATGCCAGAGATTGCAAAAAGAGAACTCAAACTCAGTCTATTCAGGGGAGGTGAAAAGCAACCACAACTGCCTACAAGGGAAATCAGGGAAATCAGTCCCGCCAGAGTCAGGGAGGTCAACAACCCAACAATTCTAACCGGCTCTATGCTTTGCCCCAGAGGAATGAGGCAGAAGCATCTAATGCGATGGTCACAGATATTTTGCTGGTCTCGAGTATTCCTGCATTTGTATTATATGATCCCGGCTCTACATTTTCATATGTGTTAATGAGTTTTGCTAAGAATTTACACGTTGAACCTTCCTATTTAAGTCAACCTTTTGAGGTTATGACACCAGTAGGGGCCTCAGTTTGGGTCTCTCGGGTAGTTAAAAACTTTTCATTAGAAGTGAATGACAGAGGAACAATAGTAAACCTAGTACTACTTGATATGGTAGACTTCGACATCATTTTGGGTATGGATTGGTTGTCAGCATGTTATGCCGTGTTAGATTGTCAGCGAAAGATAGTGAAATTATCTTTTTCCGGGGAACCAGAGATTGTTATAAAGGGTAGGATTGGAATATCTTCGCATCAGCTTATTTCCTACCTTAGGGCTCAAAAGTTATTAAGAAGCCAAGAAGTGGAGTACGCATATCTGGCCAGTATAATGGATAACCAAAAGGAGTCTCCCGAAGTTCATGAAGTCCCTATTGTTCGAAATTTTCCGGAGGTATTTTCTGAAGATCTTCCAGGCCTTCCTCCGGACAGAGATGTGGAGTTCGTTATAGAATTAATTCTGGGTACAACACCCATTTCCATTCCTCCATATCGAATGGCCCCAACTGAATTGAGGAAGTTAAAAGAACAGTTGAAGGATCTTCTGGATAAAGGCTTTATAAGGCCTAGTGTTTCCCCTTGGGGTGCACCGGTTCTTTTTGTGAAGAAGACGGATCACTCCGAATGTACATCAATTATCGACAACTCAATAAGGTCACGATCAAGAACCGATGTCCGTTACCAAGAATCGATGATCTTTTTGACCAACTTCAAGGAGCTAGCTATTTCTCCAAGATTGATCTTTGTTCGGGATATCATCACTGAAAATAAATCCAGATGATATATCAAAACAGCCTTTAGAACCCGATACGGTCATTATGAGTTCTTGGTCATGTCTTTTGGGTTAACTAATGCCCCAACAACTTTTATGGATCTAATGAACAGAATCTTCAAACCATTCTTAGATTTGTTCGTGATTGTGTTCATAGATGATATCCTAATTTACAGAAAGAGTGTTGAAGAACATGAATAACATCTGAGGGTAGTGCTTCAAGTCTTAAAACAGGAGAAACTATATGCTAAATTTCAAAGTGTGAATTTTGGTTGGAAAATGTATCCTTCTTGGGCTAGGTTGTGTCAAAGGATGAAATTATGGTACACCCCCAAAAGATAGAGGCAGTGAAGAATTGGCCAAAACCAACCACTCTGACAGAAGTTAGGAGTTTCTTGGGTTTGACTGGGTATTGTAGAAGATTTGTAGAAGGGTTTTCTAGTCTTGCTGCTGCCTTGACTCGGTTGACTCAGAAATCGGTTAAGTATTAGTGGTTAGAAGCATGTGAAGCGAGTTTTCAGAAACTGAAGGAGTTATTAACTACTGCACCAGTTCTAACCTTATCATCGGGACAGCAAGAAACTCTCCTGCACCAAGACCGGAACTGAATCCACAGCTGCTGATTATGAAACTCGATCTACTGATTTAAAGTAACCTCCTTCCTCCGCTTGCTACTGGAAGAAGGGTTTATAGTCTATTGTGACGCCTCCGGGGTTAGGTTAGGCTGTGTTTTTTATGCAGTTTTGAAAATTGATTGCATATGCATCTCGACAATTGAAGATACATGAGAAGAATTATCCAACTCATGACTTGGAATTGGTCGCGGTAGTGTTTACCTTACGAATATGGAGACACTATTTGTATGGTGTGCATGTTGATATATTTACATATCATAAAATTTTATAGTACATAACCACGCAAAAGGATTTGAATCTCCGACAAAGAAGATGGTTAGAGTTGCTTAAGGATTATGACCTTAGCATTCTTTACTATCCTAGAAAAGCTAACGTGGTGGCTGACGCACTCAGTAGGAGATCAATGGACAGCTTGGCCCATTTGGCGATACAAAAGAGAGGTATTGTTCGTGAGGTACAAAAATTGGAAAACCTCGGGGTTAGTTTAACTGAGGTCGGTAAAGGCAGGGTGGCATGATACCTCTCAGTATGCCTTAGCTGCGAAAATAAAAGAAAGTCAGTTTGAGGATACAGAGTTTGTTAGATTTCGGGAGAAGATTCAATAGGGAAAACCTTCACAGTAAACATTAGGAGAAAATGACGGTACCCTTCGGTATAAGGGTAGGTTATGTGTTCTTGAGGTAAAGGATCTAAGGAGGAGGATCTCAGATGAGGGTCACAACACAAGATATTACATTCATTCAGGGTCAACAAAAATGTATCAGGACCTCAAGGCAAATTACTGGTGGGACGAAATGAAGAAAGATGTTGCAGAGTTTGTCGGAAGGTGTCTTACATGTCAACAGGTGAAAGATGAACATCAAAAACCTAGAGGACTACTCCAGGACATTGGTGTCTCCATGTGGAAATGAGAGGCGATTCATATGAATTTTGTAACTGGTCTACTGAAAACTCGAGAAGGGTATGACTCTATCTGGGTGATTGTTGATCAACTTACAAAGTCAGCCCATTTCCTACCGGTCAAGACTACGTATCGCACACCACAGTACGCGCAGATTTATTTGAAAGAAATTATGTTGTTACACGGGATTCCATTACAAATTATCTCGGATAGGGGTTCCCAGTTCACCTCACACTTTTGGCAAAGTTTCCAGCAGGGTCTCGATACAAAAGTTAAGTTGAGCACGACTTTCCACCCACAAACAGATGGGCAAGCTGAGCGAATAATTCAAACACTTGAGGACATGTTGCGATCTTGTGTGCTAGATTTTCAGGGCAGCTGGTTGGACCACCTGTGTCTAATTGAGTTCGTCTACAACAAAAGTTTCCATTCGAGCATACAGATGGCTCCGTTGGAAGCCTTGTATGGGCGAAAATGTAGATCTCCACTTGGCTGGTTGGAGGTGGGTGAGACACAACTGTTCGGAACTAAAGTCATTCAAGAAACAAATGATAAGGTGCAGATGATTCGGGAGAGGATCAAAATAGTTCATAGCCGTCATAAGTCTTATACGGATCATCGCAAAAGAGATCTCGAATTTCAAGAAGGGGAGAAAGTATTTTTAAAAGTGTCCCCAATGAAAGGAGTGATGCGCTTTGGTAAGAAAGAGAAATTGAGCCCAAGGTTTATTGGGCCGGTCACACCCTTTTTCGACCGCGACATTACTCAACTCCTTCTTAGAAGGTTAGAAAAATAAAAGTGCTAAAAATGGTAAAAGGGTGTTAAAAGTGCTGAAATGCTAAAAGTAGTGCTAAAATGCTAAGGGGTTGCTAAAAGGGTTCGCGAAGTCGCCACCTAATTAGTTTGGGTGAATTAGGACACCTAAAGGTTAACTAGGTTAAAGTCAACATTAACTCCATTTTTATGATCTGCGAAACTAGTGTGAGATTCTGGGTAAGGGTTCTTTATTAATAAAGAGGGAAGGGGTTAGACACCCTCTAAGATCCGCTAACTCGCGGTTGTCCGTTCAAACCTAGGGTAATTATTGCCAGCAAAATGCGTGTTTTTAAAGTACTTAGGCAAAAGATAAGTGTAAGTGTATTTTGGCCTGCATAAAAAAATGTAAGATTTGTTTAAAATATAAAGAATTTTAGTTGAAGACATGCATTTAAAAAGCAATTAGAAGAATTATTCCAAAAGGTATATATGTTGCTTAATATAATATAGAAGTAATAATGCAAAATCTACTATGAATAAAATAGGTTGCGAAGACATATATTATGCAAAGGCTAACAATCCTACAATTTAAATAATTGTTTTTTGCTATGTGAGTGCTAACAAGAGATTTATAAAAATGAGGAGTTTCTCAAGTTAGGATTTAGTGATAAATGATGTCCCAACTGCTTAAATAATTATGTGGGTGAAAAGTTATTAGATGGTTTAATCATAACTTAAGCAAGCTAGAATAATTAACTTAATGAGAAACAAATTTCTAGTGTCGAATTGCTTTCTAATAGTGACTTAAAGCTTAGGGGTCCTACTAATGTAACGTTAGACAAATAATTTACAACAAATGAATGGGGAAAGGATATGAATTAATAAGGATGACTCGAAGAATGGCGATGTCCTTTCGTCCGCGGTTTGGAATTTTCCTATGCGAGATGGATGCACATAAATGCGGGCATTCATTTGTTGTAGCTTGTGATGAGTCTCGCCCTGAGACTCTTCATTCAGCTCCGATGCATTTCATGTAAAAAATAAGAAAAGATAAGGATTAACATAGATTCCAACCTTATCAATAAACAAACAATCACATGTTCAGATATGCGTATGATTCAATTATTTTTATATTAGTCCAAATAAGGTAATAGACAGCAAACCCGTAATACTTGGCTTCGGTACAGCTCATCAGGCAGAAAGCAAGTTCAAGACAGGCCCAAAAGTAAAATATCATATTTGCCAAAGAAACTTAATTAGCACATACATGTGGTAGGCCCAAATTCAACGTCACATAACCTCAGGATATGCCATACTTCGATTCATTTAAATAGCAAACCACAATATCAGTGAATCTCATGCGGGTTGGGACAGAAAACAAGATTTCGCATAAGGCATTGGACTAACAATAGGTCGATAAAAATCACACATAAAGACCACTTTCTTGACCCTTTGAAAGACAATTAGCACGGGAAAATATTTTGATTTAGAGACAACTACGCTCACACAAATCAAACTAAGACAGAGACAAATAAACACATGCTTTAGGCTTCTTTTAGATTGAAAGTGCGGGCCAATTTTTAACTATTTTCCTAGAATCAACATACGAGGGTGTGAACAACATACTTTATGATCTTAAAGACTCAATACCAAAGAACTTTGTTTAAGTAGATATGGGTAATTGACAAAAGAGCAGAAACAATTTATCCCTAGAATGAGGCCTATTCGAGTCATTTTTTAGGTTATTCATGCTTATTTGGATAATCTCAACATTGGATTGTTCCTGGTCGTACCCCACAACATGAGACATTATTCTCTTTTAAGTATGAAATGCAACAAAGACTACAACTTCACATGAAATAGCTCATGAGATGTAACATGCTAGTATAGGTATCATTTAGCCACCAGACATACAAGACATTGAGATTGCTAGCTCTGTGAACACATAGAGATATTGTAATGAGCATACGAACACAAAAGGGTCACTCAAATGTATAGGGTCACCTAATATGCAAATTAAACTAGTCAAAACCGTATCATGTTGTTCTCAGGTATAGCAATGTTAAGACTTATATCAGAACACATGGACAGATATGTAGAGTCGAAGACGAGTATTATTATTCAATTTCAAATCACACTAATATACCGGCAGATGATATGCGGGTATACGTGCCTATAAAGATGAGTATTAGACATACACTTATCATACCTAAGAGGCAGGCACACTGGTTTGGTTAACAGACAATCGACTAGGGATATTATAACTGCATTTCAAGATTTGATATACACACCACAACGAATCTAAATTCGATATAACATCTGGCAAAGTATATAAGCTACAGGGATTATAACGCGGCGCTAAATAAACTTGATAGAACTGACTGGACATTATATCGACAAACAGAATGGACACAGAGGCCTCTATTAGTGAACTAACATAGCATTTAACACAACAACATAGTAGGCAGATTGTTAAGATATGCACTATGTAAAATGCTTGATACTATGCCAACAGATTCAAGCACCAAATAATCCTCATCAAACATGCTTCGAATTGATTTAATACACATACATGACGAGACTACATTACACTAACATATCACGCAAGCGTCATACCAGCAAAAATGCAAATCAGACAGAAGGCGACGAGTTTAACAACAATTTAGTACGCATGTCGATCATCGCCGACATGCGCTTAAACGATCCTGAAGCATATATTTCACTTAATATCAAGCGAAATTTAAAACGGAAAGGGTGATGAATTTACCTTCTCCGGGCAGCGAACCGAGACAGCGTATCAAGTCTTCGATCCACTCGGGGTGTATTGCGATGCAGTTTGAAAGGGAAAACGAAGCTGTTTCTGAATTTCTATTTTGTGCTATCGGGGCTAAAGCTGTGCGAAACTAGTGTTTTTTGGGTGTTCATGCGGTTGTCTTTCAATTGTATTGAAGGGTTTTTACTGTCCGGCGTCGATGATTTCCGGATATTAAGACTGATTTTTCCTCCACTGCTAAGATTTTTCCCCGGTCCCTTTTGCTTGTATTGAGAGTTGGTATTTATAGCTAGGATTTTGGGTTCTAAGTTTGGTAATATTTTTATGGCGATTTGGGCTGATTTTGTTGCTAACTTTGATAGACGATTTTGGTGTTTATTTTGGTGTGATTTTATGCTTGATTATTTGGGCAAATTCTGTTAGATGTGGTTATGGTAACCTTTGATTGTGAGGGTAGTTTTTAAGGGCGAGATTTGTGACGATTTGTTTATGGTAAATTTGGGGAGATATGGAGGTTGATGTGTGAGGATCTTGGGAGGGATTTTAGGGATGAAAATGGTAAGGTTTTGGGGCGTGTGGGTGAGGCGGCGGCGGGTTGAATTTTTTAAGTTTTAGGGTTGTGTATAGTATTTTGTGGAGTGTGTATAAGGAAGATGATGGAATAAGATTGATGGGTCGTTTTGGTGGACTGGCTAGGGGGGAATGTTTTATTGGGCATGGTTTAAAAGGGCTGGTGGTATGTTTTGGGTTGGGTAGAAGTTTGAGTGTATTAGTATATTTTATTAGTTTTATATATGATTTTAGATGTTTTATTAATTTTAGCCTTGGGGTTTAAATATTAAATAATATTTATAAAATTGCTTTAAGTATTAGTAAATGCGGATTTTATTTTTTAGGAGTGCTTAATGTTTTTATATAAATGCGACGCCATTATTAAAATATCTATGTATTATCATTTTACGGCGTTAAATTAAAATTAGTTTAATAGGAGTTTAAATTGCAAATAATTATGAAATTGCTTTGAGTATTAATAAATGCGAATGTGATATTTAAGAATGCTTAGGGCATTTATATAAATGTGGTGTCATTATTAAATTGCTCATTTATGCATGTATTTATGTTTTATTGTTGCATTTTATTATTATAAAATTGTTAAAATTATTTTAAAAAATTAGTGTGATTTTATAGTTAATGATTGGACGAGAGGGTCAAAATTGAGTGTCAACAGGGCCATATGAGATCTTGCGAAGAGTGGGGAATGTGGCTTACGAACTAGCACTTCCGCAAGAGCTGGAACCAGTGCATCTGATATTCCATGTGTCAATGTTACGAAAATACTTGCACGATTCAAGTCACGTCTTCTTCCCACAGGAGATAGTTCTTAATGAGGAGCTCCAATATGAAGAAGTTCCGGTAGAAATACTTGATAGGAAGTTTCAGCGCCTTAGAAATAAAGATATTACTTCCGTGAAGGTCCTATGGAGGAATCACTCCACACAAGAAGCCACCTGGGAAGCTGAAGACGCGATGAAAGTAAAATATCTATTTCTCTTTGAATAAGGTAACAATTTTTTTTAAAATAGTACTCCATATATGTGCTTTTTACGTGTCTACATGCATGTGCTACGACATTATTCACATTCGAGAACGAATGTCGTTTAAGGAGTGGAGAATGTAAAATTCTGAAATTTATTGTGTGTCTATGTGATTATGTTACGACCTTATTCACATTCGAGGACGAATGTCGTTTTTAAGGAGAGGAGAATGTAAAATTCCGAAATTTATTGTGTGCCTATGTGATTATGTTACAATCTTATTCACATTCGAGGACAAATGTTGCTTAAGGAAGGGAGAATGTGAAGTCCCAAATTGTTGTTACAATAACAATAATAATAATAATAATAATAATAATAATAATAATAATAATAATAATAATAGTAGGATGTATTAGAAAATTAAGGATTTAAGTTATACTATCTTAACATAGTATTAACTTTTTTTACACTATCCTATTAAATAAAAGATGATGACCTCTCATATTACATGATAGTGTTAAATCTTATCTTAACACTATAATGGTAAAAAAAAATCTGCACATCCCTTCTCCCCCACTTTTAATTTCCATCAACTCTTGCTCTTTCACCTTCCAAAGGTTACATACAAATACCACAATTTATATATTGTGCTTGGCACAAAACAAAGCACCCAACACAAAGGATAAAAAAATTCAAAAAATATCAAGTGAACAAGAAGAAAAAATCAGAAAAAATATCAAGAGAGCAAGAAGAACAAGAATCGGAAAATACTAGGGAGCAAGGATCACCTTTAGCAACCGAACAATAATCCTTTTTCACGCTTACAAGGTGAGTTTTCTCACTCATAAATTCTTAGTGAAGTCCTTTATTTTAAGTTCAATACATGTTAGAATACGAATCGGGTGTTGAAAAGAAATCATGAACTTTTAATTATTTAAACAACTAGTTGAGTCATGAAATTTACGAACTGTTTTCACTAAGTTATACATATTAGAATTGAATGAAATTTGGAAGTGTTTTACACCTCTTCGTTACTATCAGATCGAGACAAAGAGGAGAAAAAACTAAACTGTTTAAGATTTATCGCAGTTGAAAGTTTCTGCCTCGGATTGATCGGAATCTGGAAGGGCAGAACATGAAAACGTAACACTGTACAAATTGGTGAAGAATATGAAAATTTGTGCTAAATAAAAGTTCTATATTTCTCTGTTGATGACATTTTGAGACCTTACAGAGGTCTATCCGACTTACGGATTATGAGTTATCGCTGTTTAAAGTTTCTGCCTCGGCTTGACTAAAACTCGGGAAGGCAGAACTTTACAACTTGTTTTCACTAGGTTATACTTGTTAGAATTTGGTGAAATTTGGAAGTGGTGTATATCTATATGTGAAGGTCATATTGAGATAAATCAGGGAAAAATAGACTTACGGTTGGAGAGTTATTGTAGTTTAAAGTTTCTGCCTCGGATTGATCAGAAACCGAAAAGGCAGAACACAAAAACGAAAAAATGTATCAACTGGTACAGAATATGAATGGTTGGTTCATGTAGAGACATAGAAATATTTGTTATCATTGTTTTGAGATTTTACGGGAATTAATTCGACCTACGGATAAGAAGTTATGATTGTTTTAAGATGGTGTCTTGTTTTACAAAATTTCTGGCGAGACAAGTTATATGTGGATGCTTTGTGGGTGAATTTGTACTAGTTACCCAAAGTGTTTCCAAAAGAATTTTGGTATCTGGAAAGGTCCCCGTGTTACCTTAGTTTCAGCGTAAGAAACACTTTAGTTGAAGTTACAGTTGAAGATTTATAACCATTGCAAGTATGAAAGGCAGAATGTTGAAAAAAAGAATATTATTTATTTGACCTTCTGAAAAATACAAAGTGAATACGTGTTCACAAATTGGTAAATGCATCGGATCGGGTTGCACGTCGAAACAAATATGTAAAGTGAATACGTGTTCACAAATATGTAAATGCATTTGTAAATACATTGGGTCGGGTTGCACGCCGCAACAAATATGTAAAAAGTGAATACGTGTTCACAAATATGTAAATGCATTTGTAAATATATTGGGTCGGGTTGCACGCGGCAACAAATATGTAAAGTGAATACGTATTCACAAATATGTGAATGCATTTGTAAATATATTGGATCGGGTTGCACGCTGCAACAAATATATAAGGTGAATACGTATTCACAAATACGTAAATGCATTTATAAATGCATCGGATCGAGTTGCACGCCGCAACAAATATATAAATGCAAACACAATAAATGTATAAATGCAAGGAAATGTCTTAACATGTAATACGGAGTAAAAAAAATGTTAGTTAAATTAAGAGTTTCCTATAAGGAGTTGAGAGGAGATGTCACACACTTGTATGATAAAAGTATTGTAACCTAATATGTTCTTACAACATGCATATTATGTTATAATGTGGTTGTACTTAGAATATTGTGAGGTTACTTTGAATTGCAGGGCAAGGTTCTCACTCAACCCCGGATGGTAGGACTGACTCTTTATTTAACATGTTTCAGGAAAGCGCGATAGAGAAAAGACTCCACATCAAGACTAGCGATCGTCCCGCAGCCTCTTTGCCGTATCAAATCCATTGCTTCGGACTTGGTACTTGTCATGTTTAGTATGTAGTTGAAAGGTTCAGTTTCAATATCTCGATAAATGCCCGTGTGGGATTGCCTCCTTTCAAACTTGGAATAATCACTCTCATTATGTCTAGGTAGAAACAGTATTTGCATGAGCATAGGCTCGCATTATGTTTTAATAAAATTCATAAACAGATTTCTCTACTTCCATTGTTATTACTAGTTCCTCATTTAAATACACGTCTGAATTTCAAAATAAAGAGAATTAGATGGTGCTCCTGGAGAGGAATAATTATTCAGGTGTCATCACGCCCTAAGCAAAGACTTGAGAAAAGTCGGGGCGTGACAAGTTGGTATCAAAGCTAAACCAGGTTAAGAGATTCTAGGAACTTTCTTTGAGTTGGGTATTTGAACGATTACTTATTGCGATGGTGTGCGCGCCACCTTAGTAATAAGTGAACAGAATAACATCCTAAACAGTTTCACTTATTTCATACTCTTCTCGTACCTATCTTGAGTCTTTTCAAAGACTTGATTCTCGTACTACCTGTTTCAAAGGATTGTGGAAGGGGATGCGCAACGATAAACTAACCAGATGTAACTGGACCACCGACCGAAAAAGTAGGAGCCCAGTTAGTACCAGATAGACTATGAGGCAAATTTTATGAGAAGATTCCCTTCTACTAAAGGAAGGACTCCAAGTTCGACCCGATAGTATTTCTCGATAAGGTAGAAGACATAAAGTTTACCCTGGGATGTTGGAGACGCATTGCGTCAATTTGGTAAGCGCTTGTTTAGCGGACGACGCAGGAGTGTAGTGGAGAAATTTTGGTTGAAATTGTTCCGCGATGTCACCACTAATGACGTGGGGGGATTCAGAGTTGCATTCATTGAAAAATTCATGCCTAATACGTGCAAAGATGCGCCCAGACGGGAGTTTGAACAGTTGAAGCAAGGGACCGCAGTGTGCAAGAATATGATACTCAGTTCGTGAGATTGTCAGCATACAACTCACATTTCATTCCTACAGAGAGGGAGAGAGTCAAGAGATTTGTCGAGAGTTTAAACCCGAACTTAGCAGAGAAGGTGGTGGCGTTAGCCAACGAACCTACCTTCAGATTGTCGATATGCTATGAGGGTAGAAGGTTTTGCTAAATCAAAAAGAGAGCATTCGCAGAAGAGATTTCAGACGTCTAGATCATTTAATCAGAGTCAAAACCAGAAGCAGGAGCTTAGTAACCGGATCTTCAAGACCGAACCAATCTGTGGGCCAGTCCCATTTTAAGCCCAAGGCGAATAGTTGGTTTAATCACCAAGGTAGTAAGGACAAGGCCATCAACCCTAACATAGGAGGTGACAAACCGGTTTGTAAGGTTTGTCAGAAGAAACACGTTGGATAATGTTGGTTCTTAATGAAACCATGTTATAACTGTGGAGAATCAGGCCACTATGCCAGGGATTGCAAAGAGAGAACTCAAACTCAGTCTATTCAGGGGAGGTGAGAAGCAACCACAACTGCCTACAAGGAAAATCAGGGAAACCAGTCCCGCCAGAGTCACAGAGGTCAACAACCCAACAATTCTAACCGACTCTATGATTTGCCCAAGAGGAATGAGGCAGAAACATCTAATGCGGTGACCACATATATTTTGCTGGTCTCGAGTATTCCTGCATTTGTATTATATGATCCCGACTCTACATTTTCATATGTGTCAATGAGTTTTGCTAAGAATTTACACGTTGAACCTTCCTGTTTAAGTCAACATTTTGAGGTTATGACACCAGTAGGGGCCTCAGATTGGGCCTCTCGGGTGGTTAAATTTTTTTCATTATAAGTGAATGACAGAGGACCAATAGTAAACCTAGTACTACTTGATATGGTAGACTTCGACATCATTTTGGGTATGGATTGGTTGTCAGCATGTTATGCCGTGTTAGATTGTCGGCGAAAGATAGTGAAATTATCTTTTCCCGGGGAACCAGAAATTGTTATAAAGGGTAGGATTGGAATATCCTCGCGTAAGCTTATTTCCTACCTTAGGGCTCAAAAGTTATTAAGAAGCCAAGAAGTGGAGTACGCATATCTGGCCAGTATAATGGATAACCAAAAGGAGTCTCCCGAAGTTCATGAAGTCCCTATTGTTCGAAATTTTCCGGAGGTTTTTCCTGAAGATCTTCCAGGCCTTCCTCCGGATAGAGAAGTGAAGTTCGCTATAGAATTAATTCCGGGTACAAGACCCATTTCCATTCCTCCATATCGAATGGCCCCAGCTGAATTGTGGAAGTTAAAAGAACAGTTGAAGGATCTTCTGGATAAAGACTTTATAAGGCCTAGTGTTTCCCCTTGGGGTGCACTAGTTCTTTTTGTGAAGAAGAAAGACGGATCGCTCCGAATGTGCATCGATTATCGACATCTCAATAAGGTCATGATCAAGAACCGATACCCGTTACCAAGAATCGATGATCTTTTTGACCAACTTTAAGGAGCTAGCTATTTCTCCAAGATTGACCTTCGTTCGGGATATCATCAGCTGAAAATAAATCCGGATGATATATCCAAAACAACCTTTAGAACCCGATACAACCATTATGAGTTCTTGATCATGTCTTTTGGGTTAACCAATGCCCCAGCAGCTTTTATGGATCTAATGAACATAATCTTCAAACCATTTTTAGATTTGTTCGTGATTGTGTTCATAGATGATATCCTAATTTACAGCAAGAGTGTCGAAGAACATTAAGAGCATCTGAGCGTACGACAACCGCCCTCTATGTCTGCGTACGACAACCGTCCGCTATGACTGCGGGGGTGTGATAGATTATACACCGTATATTCTTTTGATATTATTAGAGATCTTGTACATCTGTAATTATGGTAGTAATCTTTTGTATTAGGTAAATGTATATTTGATATCCGTAATTATAAACTAGATTTACTATTGTATATTATGTATATAAACATTTACATTAATGAAGATAATCAAGAAATTTTTCCCTTTGAAAAATTAACTAGGTCGAAATTTCATCATCAGGTTTGCAGATAACTCTCCAAAAAGTATCACAAGAATGTAGGAATTCAACATACAGGAGGGGCAGAACAGATCAAAGTCCACACAGCAGATTGAAAGATAACTCAGGAAAATTGCTAAATCGGATTCAGCATCATCAAAACCTCCCTTCAACCGATCAATGAAGTTGCCAAACTCATCCATCATATACACTACAAGAAAGACAATGTTTGCCAACAAAATTTCTTGCTGCCATAAATCAAATGTTATTGCAAAATGTACTTATGGCAATGATAAAAAAGTCATTGCATGCCGTGACAACAACAGTCGATGGGAAATGTTTTCGCAATAAAAAAATTGTAGCTTAAAAGTTAAAACCAATTTAACATAACAAAATGTATCGTTGCAACAAATTATATTTGGTTGCTATATACACAATTCACATTTCTTCATAGAATATTTTGAAATGTATATATATTTGCGAAGGTCAATACATAAACAGATGCACTAAATATTTAGTCTGAATAAACTAAATACTCCTAAAAAGTATATGTTTACTTGCAAAATAATTAAAAACATCATATATCTACGATCACTAAATTCTAATACTAATAGTAGTCTAAAATAGATCTTCTTCCATTCCCCTGTGCATTACATGAACCATACGTTCATCCTACAAAAAACGATATATAATTATATTTTAATAAAAGGAAATCAAAAAATACATAAGTAATTTAATTATCTCTTAACCTTCCTGTTAGGATTTGAGTCTCAAATCCTACGTAATTAGAAAGTAGTAAATAAACGAAGAACAAATAACGCACACACATATTTATAGTGGTTCACCCTCAATGCGAGAGTTACGTCTACTTTGCAGCTGCAGATTTTACTATAATCAAATAGGGAGTTTGAGTTTACAATTCTCTCTTTCTCTCTTGCTCGACCTCAAAGAAATAAAAATGACTCCCTAGTCTATATATAGCGAAAACTAGGACGAACATAATACAAGCCTAAAATTCCTAAAATACCCTTCACTAAATAACATTACATTATAAAAAAAAATCAGCGTTCCACACTATGCATAGGGTCCTCATAGTGTCGGCGGTGAATTAGGCTCCAAAACTCAACACTTCCAACATAGATTAGTGGTCCTCAATAAATTAAAGAGTTGAAAAGAGAAAATTTACATGTAACAAAAAATTCAATGGTTTAAACCGAAAATAGCATCAGTGTTCCACACTCTGCGTAGGGTATTCATAGTGTCGGCGGTGAATTAGGCTCCAAAACTCAACAATATCCCACTTGGAGACTAATTTCAATCATCTGTCTCCATCTGCAGCGGCGACTCTGATCTTCATCCAAGAAGTCCAACTGAAGTTACACAAAACTTAAGTTTATCATTCGACACGGCCTCCGTCTGCATGTCTACTGGATTCCGACTTCCTGGGATCTTCTCAAGTACTAATACTCCATCTTTCAAAGCTGATATAATGAAATGGTACCGGAGTTGTATGTGTTTCATGTGAGCATGGTAGACCGAATTCTTTGCCAAATGAATGACACTCTAGCTATCACAGTATAGAACACTCCCCTCGTGGTCCTGATTCAATTCCCGTAGAAAAGATTTTAGTCACATCATCCCATTGGTGGCCTCCGTCACGACAACATACTCAGCCTCACATCTAGAGAGAGCTACTATCTTCTGCAACTTTGAAACTCAGCAAATCGCAGTACCTCCGAAGGTGTAAACATACCCAGATGTGCTATTTCTGCTATCAACATCACCACCTTTTTCAGCATCAACACATCCCTGCAAACCTATCTCTGACTTTTCAAAACACAAAGCTGAACTTGAGCTGCCCTTCAGATACTTGAAAATCTACTTCACAGCATCCCAATGTTGCTTTCCCAGATTACTCATAAACATGCTAACAACTCCCACTGCATGTGCAACGTCTGGCCTTGTACATATCATCACGTACATAAGACTGTCAATAGCAAATACATAAGGTACCTTGTCCATATGCTCCTTTTCGTCCTCGGTCACAAACGACTGATCCTTTGACAAACGAAAATGTCCAGCCAATGGAGTACTGACTATCTTGGCATCATCCATGTTGAACCTCTTAAGAACCTTCTTCATGTATTCTTCTTGTGAGAGCTCCTTACTTCTGATGAGTCTCATCCCAAGAATTTACTTTGCGCCCCTCATATCCTTAATTGCAAATTCTTCTGACAGCTTCTTCTTCAGCTTATCAATCTCATGTCATAGCTTCAACATAAAGGAGCAGTATCATGTAAGAGTTTTCAAATCTCTTGAAATAACAACAATGATCTGTTTTGCACCTTAGGAATTCGGCTTTCTTCATAAAGCTGTCAAACTTCTTATACCACTGTCTTGGAGCTTGTTTCAGCCCGTACATGCTCTTTTTTAAGCTTGCACACTAACTTCTTTTTCCCTTGGACCTTAGGTTGCTTCATGTAGATTTCCTCTTCTAAGTCACCGTGAAAAAAATAGTTTTTGCGTCCATATGTTGAAGATGCATATCTTCCTTTGCTACAACCCAAGAATAGTTCTGATTATCACCAACTTGACTATAAGAGAGCAGATCTCTGTGTAGTCAATGCCTTCCTTCTGTTGAAATCCCCTCACAACCAACCTTGCTTTATATCGCTTACTTCCATCGTGTTCTTCTTTTATCCGGTAGACCCACTTGTTTTACAATGGCTTCTTCTCCTCTGGTAACTTAGCCAACTCCCATGTATGATTTGACATCAGTGAGTCCATCTCATCTTTCATTGCCAGCTCCCACTTGATCGATTCATCAATTTGCATCGCTTTTTCATAACATTCTGGCTCCCCTCTGTCAGTAAGCAGAATATAGTTGAGGGACAGAGAGATACTTACAACGAGATACTTACAACAATGGGGTCAGGAACAGATGTTTCGCGTTCGGTAGAACACAATAGCTTGCTTAACCTTGTATTTGTATTAAAAATTCATCGAATGTGTATATATAATCTATCCAGAACCCAGTACGTAAGAAGAATTGTGATCCAAAACGCATAAAATAAAAATCCTAGCTCCGCCTCTAAATGGGTGGTAAAAATCTCTTTTAATCTAAGACGGTTGTTGGTGAAAATCCTCACCTCAGCAAACACGAACTTGTATTTTTTAGCCAAAACAACTTAGAAGATGGTAGAAGACAACTACTATGATCAAGGTGAAACCATCATATCAAAATGAACCAAACGAAAATAATCCAAGAGGACTTCAGCTGACCATACACAGAATATCAATCGCCAATTATACTATACTTGGAACAAATCATTGACTAGAAAGACATAAGTGAGAACTAATAGAGGACAATCTTATATTCATCTCAAGTAACTCCAATTGGCAACTTTAGCAATTGATGCAGAAGAAACTCCAATTGTACATGCATTTATCCAATTTCAAAACCAATAAAGTATAATTTAAGATAACTAGCTGCCAACATATTCTATTTTTCATGATATACTATTATATAGATGAAACCAACGGACAAAAATTTAATTCTCTCAGTCAATCACAAATAAGTGAAATTTCTCCCAGTAACCTGTTGAAGGAGAACAATGAAATCTGAAACTATAAGAAATAAGAAGTAAGAAAAACAGTTAGGAAGTTAAGGTGGTTAAGAAATAGTTAAAGAGTTGGTTGAAGAGGGTATCTAGGAGCTTCTACACTTGTATATATATGTGCATGCAATTTAATTATAAAAGTAACCTCTGAATGAATAAGAAATTAGATCTTAATACTCCATCTTCTTCTTCTTTCTTCTTCTTCTTTTACTGTTTTCATTACTGTCTGCAACTGTATACACAATGTATACTCAGTGTATACCACTAACTTGATTGATTAATCCAATATGGTATCAAAACATCGGTCAACATTATCAATTCAGCAACCATTCTGAAAGTATTCAACTGATCTCTGGAGAAGGTTATTACTTCTTATTTCTCTGAGAATTCTGTGTTTCTGAGTTTCTGGTTCTTTCTTCTACCTTCTGTTTCTTCTGATTGTACTATAAGTATAATCTTCATCTATATTGATATTGTGATACAAGGCATTGTCAAAATATCTTCATCTATCTTGATATTGTGATATAAGGCATTGTCAAAATTATAAAAGTCAGAAAAACTGCTGACATAGTAAGCATTGAATTCTGTCAAACTACAAGTTATTAAAACAAGACTTATGTATCTTTTCTATCTTGATTTTGAATCCTATACAATGGACACTGAACTTCCTTCTGTTGGGAACAGTGATAACACACAGTTACCACCAAGAGAAAGTGCAAGAATCACTACCATCACCACAGTTCTTGGTCATAATCACCTTTTTTTCTTGCAATCTTCTGATGTAAGTGGGGTGTCATTAATTTCATTCCAGCTTCTTGGATCAGAAAACTATGTCCTCTGGAGTAAAAATCTATGAAAATATCTTTACTTGGTAGAAATAAAATTGACTTTGTAAATGGAAAGTGTAAAAATGAGAACTATGGAGAAGAAATGTAGGATCAAGGGGATAGAGTAAATGCAGTGGTGCAAGCATGACTGATGAATTTTGTGTCAAATGGCCTTCTTAGTGGAGTTTTATATGATGATACTGCTTATGAAGTTTGAGAAGATTTAAGGGAAAGATTTGAAGGTAGATGGATCTAGAACATATGACCTTCATAGAGAAATAACTACCTTAACACAAGGCAATTCTAGTGTATCTGAATACTTTTCCAAACTGAAAACACTATGGGTAGAGTTTCAATCCCTAGTTCCTCCTCCTAGTTGTTGTTTTCCTAAATCCAAATTTTTGTAGAATATCTACAAAGACAGAAGTTATATCAATTCTTGATGGGACTAAATGAAAACTATATGCAAACAAGGAGTCAAATCTTACTAATGTCGCCATTGCCTACTGTGAACAAAGCCTACTCCATGATAACTAGTGATGAAAATCAGAAGTCAATTACTGCAAAACCAGCTGGACTGTTAGGGGTTGGACATGGTAGATTCAGTAACTATGACCCTACTGCCATGTATTCCAAAACATGTCCTAGTTTCAGAAGTTGAAAAAGAATTTCAATCTGTTTTGTGAAGTTTGTAAAATGAAAGGACACACAAAAGAGTCTTGTTAAAAAGTGGTAGGTTATCCTCCAAATTTCAAGTCCAAAAGAAAGAAGTATGTTGCTCATAATGTCCCTGCTACTGAGGAATACAATAGTACTGAGAAGAAATGCAGAACAAGTGACATAAATGACAAGTCATCTAGTATGGGTACTGATCCCAGCAACTGGCAAAGTCATGGAGCACCTGTATTTTCCAAATATCAGTATGCACAAATTGTGCAACTTCTGAGCCACAACATAACCAAGATATCAACAGAACCAGCTACTATTCAGTCTTCAGCCAATGCAGCAGGTATGAATATACACAAAGCTTTACTTGTGTCTAACATTATTAATAAATGCATTATAGATACTGGAGCTACAAACCATATGGTATCTGACATAGACATGTTAACAAAGGCTACAAGTTTAAGCATCTCTCAGTCTAAAAAGGTACATTTACCCAATTGAGTAATGGTAAAAGTTACTCATATAGGATCAAGTAATATATCTGACAGAAGCACTTTGAATAATGTGTTCCATTTGCCTCATTTTAAATACAATATGATGTTTGTATCACAACTAACAAAAGAATTGCAGCGTGCAACCATCTTCTACCCTGACTTTTGCTTATTTCCGGATCTCTACAATGGGAGGGTGAAGGAGATTGGTAGGGAGATTGGATGGACTATACACACTAATAAATCAGACATCATCCAGACATTCAAATGAACAAGTCAAGCTAGGACTAAGTGTAAACAATAATGAAAAAATCTCTGCACTATCGAAGAAAGAAATAGAGTTATGACATAGGAGATTTGGACACACCTCTAGTATTGTTCTAAGAAAAATAATAAGAGCTAACTCTAATGTTATATTCAGAACTATAGATAATTGTAATGTGTGTCCATGTGCCATACAATGTAGACTTCCATTTCCTATCAGTGTTATTAAAAGTCTTTTCAGCTTTGATTTTGTTCATATGGATGTTTGGAGACCTTACAAAGTACCAACTCACAATGGTAGTAAATATTTCTTAACAATTGTGGATGACTTTACAAGAATGACTTGGATATACTTACTTAAACTCAAATCAGATGTGTGTGTAGTACTTCAACAATTTCTTGCCTATGTACAAACTCAGTTTAATAAAACTGTTAAAGTTATAAGAACTGATAATGGCACAGAGTTTGTAAATGATGTCTGTAATAATATCTTCTTAAAATTAGGCATTATACATCAAAGATCATGTGCTTACTCACCTCAATAAAATGGGGTAGCTGAAAGAAAATATAGACACGTCTTAGAAATAACTAGAGCAATAAGGTTCCAAGCTAACATTCCATTAAAATTTTGGGGACTGTGTATTAAAGTTGTTGTATACTTAATAAATAGGCTACCATCATCTATTACAGGTAGTTCACCCTATGAGAAACTGTAAATGAAAAGACCTTATATTTGTCATTTTGAGAGTATAGGATGCATATGTTATGCTAATGACTTAACAGTTTCAGATAAACTATAGTCTAAAATAAAAACTTGTGTTTTAATGTGATATTCTGAGATACATAAAGGTTACATATTATATAACTTGCAAAACAACATATTCTTTGTTAGTAGAGATGTGACTTTCAGGGAAACTGTTGACACCCAATTTTGACCCATCTTTTAGTCATTTCTTGCAATTTTAAGCATTTTAGGACACCGCATTTTAATCATCATTTTTGCATTTTTTACATAATATTCTATGTTTATTTCTTCACAAAATGACATGACATATTATTATTTTAAATTAAGCATGATGTCTTTGTTAATATTATGTGTCTATTATTATTACACCGTCGTTTGATTTTAATAGTGTTTGCATCTCTTTAAATAATTAATTGACACTGCATTTTTCTTGTAATTAGGCATTAAACATTTGCTAAAATATTGTATTTTATTAGTATTGCATCGGCATTTGCATTTTAATAATTTTGTATCTTTAAATAATTTTTTCTTTTAAATAATTAATCCATTTTGCATTTTTTGCCAAACCAGTCGATCAAGGCTGTCTGAATCAGTCAATCCAAAAACCAAGCCAAATCAAGCCCAAAATGAAGTCAGACCGCTTTCATCTTTGCCCTCCAATACCCAAAACCCAATACCCACTACTCAATACCCAAACCCAAAACCCTAAACCTAATCTTACCCTATAAAACAAAACCTCCCCCCCTATTAGAAAGGGACCAGCCGCCCACTTCACAACAGACCACCCTCTCTCTCCTTAACACCTGCCTCTCGGCCACCTTCGTCACACCTGCCGCTCTCAGCCCTACCTTCCCGTCGACCCTCTCTCCCTGCAACAACACTCAGCCCTAGAATATCTTACCCAGTATGGCTGCCTCGCCTCGCCCTACCGCTTTCCGTCGCGCCGTCTGGCGGAGCTCAGCTCCGTGAACACCTCTCTCACACACATCACCCGCGCGCGAACCTTCAGTCGCCGCTCGACACACCACTGTCGAAACCACCTACCACCATTTCACACACATACACCATCGCCGACACTCGCGTGACCACAACTCCGCGAACACCTCTCCACATCGCCATCACACTTCCGCTGCGCATTGTCACATCACGGCGGCGTCGCTCCGGCATTAGCCGTGGAAGTGACGCCGCCTCTCTTCTCCCTTCACCGTCTCCGTCGATGTGTTTGTTATATCTACTTCGGTTACTATTTTTCTGTGTGTTTGTCGACCGGCGGTTATCGTCTTACTATCTTTTGTTGGGCTGATTTATTATTTTGAATGTCGCCGGAGTTTTAACAAACTCCGGCGATCTATGTTATGTTTCATTTTTGGACTGATTACGAACCGTTTGTTCGTTGGACCCTGTTGGCTCGATTTTCAGTATTTGTTGGTTGTTATCTGTTGTTGGCGGACTGGTTTGATTTCCTGTTCTGGTTATATGCCGGAGCTTTGCTCCGGCGAAGCTTTGAAGTTTCCAGCGGTCATATGGTTATCTGTTGTTGGCTACTGATGCTACTGTTTTTGGCTTTTCTTTTGGGATTGATTTTCGGCAGTTTTGCTACTGATTTTGGCTATTTTTCGGGCTGATTGTCCCTGTATTCTGGACTGATTTTGGACATTTTTTGCTGGTTTATTGATTTAGAACAAATACTACACTGTTGGTATTTTACTGATGTGAACAAGATGCTACACTTGTTTGGCCGATGAAAAAGTTATCCGTCGATTTTTGAGGCCTCCACAGTTGCAAAGACGGAAAATAAAATAAATGAAGCTTTCTGGGCAAGGATGATTTCTTCCACTTACACCGGATAACCAACGTGCATTTGTGGCGAATGCTCGCAGCCGCGTTTGTTTAGGCTGTCCCACTTTATATTTTTATATCTGAGCCCTCCGTGTTTAAAACTATTACTGTTTTGGCGCGGATCTGAAAGTTTTATTTATTTTATTATTTTTAGCAATATGGCCGATGAAGGAATCTCCGTCTGATTTCCCAAGGCCTCCTCTGTGCAAAAGACGGATTTATTTATTTTTTTGCTTTACTTATTAAATTCCTGTCATTACTTCAAAATTATTTATTCTGATACTAAAACTTTTACTAAGTGTTTATGCAGGTAGCCGGAGATCATCTTGTGCAGAAAGCCTAAAAAGGGCTAAAAGATGTCCCGGAATGTTATTTTATATCGCATTTAATTTAGTTTTATTATTGTGTAGTGCACTTTATTTTAATTATAAATGCTTAGAATAGGTAGAATAAAAAGAGCAATAAATAATTAACCTAGATTTGAACGAACAACCGCAAGTTAGCGGATCTTAAAGGATGTCTAACCCCTTCCCTTTAGGATAATAAAGAACACGATCCGTAATCTCACTAATTTCGCAGACCATTAAATGGAAGTCAATTGCAGTATTTTTATTGCAATAAACTAAGTGTCTTAATTCACTATAATAATTAGGTGGCGACTCCTTAAAAACAGCATTAATTGCTCCATCCAGGGAACCGCGCCAAAGAACAACGTTGCGGATAACCGTTCAGACCCCCGAGGTCGAAAACGGGCGCGACAGAAACATAATTTCCTTTCAAGACAGCAACACCAGAAAAAAGATTTTTGTGTAGAAGGAGTAGAGATATATTCAACTACAAAAAAAATTGTACCCATACAAGTCTACAGACAAGAAGACTCAAGTCAGAGACCACATACTTCAGGAGGTAACATTGAAACAACAATGTCAGAAATAATCCAAACTAATACACCACAAATACAACAACCAACATTATCAGAAACAATTCCAAATATATAACACACACAACAACACTTGCCACATATAAACTTACCTCAGACACAAACACATGCTACAAATACAATGTCTACCAGAAAATCTAACAGAACAAAACAACCATCAACATGGCTTAAGGACTTTATCATCAACAAGACAAATAACATACCTTATCTTATAGATAATTACATATCTTATGAACCAATCTCTACAAAATATAGAGCATATCTCACAGCAATATCAGAGATAACAGAACCAAAAAAATTTACTGAGGCATCTAAGGATCCTAGGTGGGTGGAAGCAATGCAAGCATAAATAAAAGCATTGCAAGACAACAACACATGGGAAATAGTAGAACTACCAAAAGGAAAAAATACAATAGGTTGTAAATGGGTGTACAAGATCAACTACAAAGAAACTGGAGATATTGAAAGACTCAAAGCTAGATTGGTTGCAAAAGGCTATAGTCAACAAAAAGGAATAGATTACCAGGAAACCTTTTCTCCAGTAGTTAAAATGGTCATTGTTAGAACTATATTATCTATAGCAGCATCCAATCACTGGCACATTCATCAAATGGATGTATACAATGCGTTTCTACAAGGAGACTTATATGATGAAATCTATATGGAACTATCACAAGAATTCATCAGTCAAGGGAGAAAGGAAGTATGTAGACTGATCAAATTCTTGTATGGACTCAAACAAGCACCAAGACATTAGAATTTTAAACTCACAGAGGCCCTAATTCAAATGGAGTTTAAACAGTCACAATATGATCATTCATTATTCACAATGAAAACAAACAAAGGGATAATCTTGGTACTGGTGTATGTGGATGACGTGCTGATTACAGGAGAGCACATGAAAAAATAGATGAGACAAATCATGCCTTACAAGCATTCAAAATGAAAGATCTGTGAGAGCTAAAATACTTTCTAGGTATATAATTTGCAAGATCAGATAAAGAGATTATGATGCACCAAAGAAAGTATACTTTAGAACTAATTACTGAACTAGGACTGTCAGCAGCTAAACCTTTTAATACCCCTATTGATTGCAACATGAAACTCACTACAAAGGAGTATGATGAGCAACAGGACACAGACAAAAGAAGATCAAAATTAGAAAATGAACTGCTGGAAAACATTAGTGTGTACCAAAGACTGATATGAAAGTTGCTTTATCTAACTGGTACAAGACCAGATATAGCCTACAATGTACAGACCCTTAGTCAGTTTCTACAACAACCAAAAAAATCACACATGGAGGTTGCACTTAGAATAATGAGATATATCAAAATGCAATCTGGACAAGGAATATACATCGATGAAGACTCAGCTAACAACATATTGTGATCTTGTTGAAACTTGTCTAACACCAGAAAGTCAGTCACTAGTTATTTAGTTAAGTTATAAGAGTCAATGAACTCATGAAAATCTAAGAAACAGTCTACAATATCAAGAAGCTCAGTTGAATCAGAATATAGAAGTTTAGCAAATACAGTGGTTGAACTAACTTGGATACTTGGCATACTAGGAGAAATTAGGATCAACATTAATACACCAGTAACAGTATACACAGATAGCAAATCTGCAATTCAGATTGTTTCAAATCAGTATTTCATGAAAGAACCAAACACATAGAAATTGATCTACACTTCATAAGAGAGAAGATACAGAAAGGAATAATAAGACCAGAATATATTAATACCTCGAATCAACCTGCAAATATACTTACTAAAGGATTAAGTAAAAACCAACACTATTACCTATGCTACAAGCTTGACTTTCTTAATATATTTTCAGCACCCAGCTTGAGGGGGCTATTGAAGGAGAACAATGAAATCTGAAACTATAAGAAATAAGAAGTTAAGAAAAACAGTTAGGAGTTAGGTAGGAAGTTAAGGTGGTTAAGAAGTAGTTAAAAGAGTTGGTTGAAGATGGAATCTAGGAACTTCTACACTTGTATATATATGTGCATGCAATGTAATTGTAAAGTAACCTCTGAATGAATAAGAAATCAGATCTTAATACTTCATCTTCTTCTTTCTTCTTCTTTTACTGTCTGCAACTGTATACACAATGTATACTCAGTGTATATCACTGACTTGATTGATTAATCCAACATAACCTTCCTACGATCTAAAACATTCTAAGTAGATGAATTAATCAGCAGTTAATTTCAACTATGTGCATCAAAATTTTCATACAAAGGGAATATCCAGCAAATTCACCAATTAATCTGAGCAACAGTTAATTTCAACTCCGTACATCAAAATTTTCATACTAACGGAATATCCAGCAAGTTCACCAACTAATCTGTAATCGGCGTGCTTGCGATCATCGATCAGAACTTGTTTGAATTTAAGAGTAGCATTTTCCTGCTACTTGCTTGATTATATATATGTTACCACAGAGTTGGTAGGAAAGTTGCGAAAAATTTGGTTATACATTGAATGATTTTCCATAGTGAAAAAAATTGGGGGTATATATATTGAAACCTAGTTCTAATTCATTTCATATCGATTTTCTCCTCGCTCCGTCTCATAGCCGAAATCATCTCTCTTGGAGCTCGAGATTTGCAGCTTTCCTATGTCGGACACCGTGTTGTCACAAGCAGCATGACCGTCAACCTTCAGTCGCTAATTCTCCTTCACTCTCTTGGTTTTGTAGAAAATCCCTTGATTTTACTACTATCAAACTTTTAGTAATGAGTCTTCTTCTAGTTTTTTTATATAATGTTGTCAAAGATTTGAAAGTTAGATACATTCACAGACATGTTCCTTTAATCAATTTTTTACCATTGTTAAGTCATTTATGCCTTATGTGTGACATCAAGATTTGATTAAAAAGATAGGAATTTATAGCAAGCTCAAATATAAAGGTTTTGAATCTAACCTTTACAAGTAAGATCCTTATTAAAAACTCATATTTTAAATCTTGGTACATGTCAGTTTCATATGCAACTGCAAAATGGACATCAGCCAAAATTTTGATATGATTCCTAATGTTGGAATAGTCTGTGTTGATGGGAGTATATTGAGAGAATGAATTTTGGAGAAAACATTACTCTTTTCTCCGAATTCATAGCATCTTTGTTCTTGCAAACATTGATGTAAAATTATTATTTGAGTTGTTACATTGACCTCCCTCTGTGTACTTGTTTCTTGCTGGGCTCAGAAAGTACCATTCTTTCACTTACACAAGGACCATGCGTCTTTGTCTAAATGAAACTATATTTTTTCACCAAGTGTGAGATCTCTAAACCAAAATCAAGGCAACAACACTAATAAGATTGGTAAATGTAAAACTTTCTTGATGCTACTATAAGAGACAACATCACCGAGCTACTCTGTCTACCATATCCAAGTGTGGGAAAACTGTAGGGATTTGTTGGGTGTAAAACACACAAGTAAGGCACAACGGAAGTTTAAAATTTTGAGTAAACTTACTTGCTCCAACAAACATTCCTGGTATGATTATGCGATAATACAAATCTGCAAAGACATGAAAACTTACAGTTTATGCTTTTAATGCAGTCTCTACTAAAAGGTGCGCACGCGATTGTCAATCCGGGTGCAAGCCTTGCTTCAGTATATTCCTTTGCCCAAGAAAGCTAGGAAATCTTGGCAGAGGTTTGAGAGAATTTATTTCCTGAACTCTAAGTTCAGAAAGTGAAAAATGAGTTCTTATGAAATTATGGGTTAAGTGTCAAATATATAGTGAGGAAACCCTAAACCCAATCAGATTTGGATCGAGCTTGAACTGACCCGAATCAAATTGCGATGGGCGATCGGGGGCCCACTGTTATGCGACTCCTTTATTTATTTTCTGCACGTTTTAGTTCTAATTAAATCCAAGACTTAATTTTAACTTAATTAATTAATTTTCATCAAATGAAAATTATCCCATAATTTATTATAAAATAAAATATCTTGATTCAAAATCCGATATTTTACATTCTCTCAATATACCCTTAGACCGAAAAGACAATCGACTTAGTGTGACCGCTTTGAGCGCCTCACACGTGACTTGATCAAATCAAGGTTCACACGGAACTCACAGGCTAGCGGTGGCGGACCCGATATGTGAAATGCGTTTACAAGACTCAAGTAAACAAACCTCATGTGAGATGATAAATTCCTTTCATTCGCGACACACTCGATCAAGCTTAAGATTTGTCAAGTGTCTATCCAAATGGCTTGATCACTTTATCTCATCTATATTAGTTGAAAACTAGACCATATCCTAGATATGTCTCTTTGCGTTGCCAATGACTTGGTCGACCTAACATCTCTCGAGAAGGTGAGTGTTCTCGAAATTCAATCGAAGAATGAATCCTATTCTTGGCTCAACTACCACCTTCAATCTACTTCGTAATGCACTCAATACAAGCGCGTCTCAACCTATAAGGCATTTGAGCTTAGGGCGGGATCAAAGTGCATTGCTCAGTAAACAAGGCGATATTGACCTCAAGTCTAAGGACTATATCTCCACGTCGATAATACTCTGACATGTATAACAAATAGTTTATCGTGGTATGCCAATACTCATCAAGAGTATCCATGTGTCCATCACTAGCAACTATTGCTTACATGAAGTGAGACATACTACATTCTCAGAATGTGATGCGGACAGCGTGTCGACTTATAACATATCATTGATATCTCATTCTCAATGATCATTAGTCTAGGCTATTTTAAGAACTACACTCTATCATTAATATCTCACACTATTAATGACAATGTAAGTTCAAGGGATGCGTTAATGAATAATATAAACAATCAAATAATAATTCAATAATTGCAAATGCCAAGTATATATTAATCTTATTAATAATATGAATGTGTTCAAGTACACGTGCTCCAAAATGATTGTTTCTAGGACATATATACTTTCAATCTCCCACTTGGCCTAGAGCCAATCACCAATGTTTCTAATGCCCATATTTTGAAATGACCATTATCTTGACCAAGCTTAATGGTTTAGTAAATAGTCTGCTAGATTATTTTCGGTGGGAATATAGTCTATCTTTATTTCTTCTGTTTCCACCATCTCCCGAGTATGTGGTATTTCCTTGGTACACGCTTGTTTTATTCGTTGATCTTGGTTTCCTTAGCGAGCAATCGCACGATGTTGTCACAATAAATCGTTATTGGACAATGGTACTTGGAACAATCTCTAATTCCTTTAAGAACTCGGATATCGCGGCGAACTTCTTTACCACCGATCCGGCCAATGTACTCGGCTTGTTGTCGAATCGGCGATTGTAGCTTGCTTGGAACTCTTCCAACTAACTACTCCACCATTTAAAATGAAGGCATAACGGTGATATTTGAAGTCATCAAGATCCATGCGGAAGCTAGCATCGATGTACCCGGTAGCTCTAGCTCTTCTTGTCGCCATAGACTAAGAAGTATTCTTTAGTTCGTCTAAGATACTTAAGAATACTCTTGGCGCTTTCGATGTTCCTCGTGATTCTGCTGGAATTTGCAAGTCATGCTAAGTCATAGGCCACATCGGCCTTATGCAGTCATGGCATACATGATTGATCCTATAGTGAAGCATATGGGATTCTCTTCACGTGTGTTCAAGTTACGCAATTGTGGAAGGACAATCCTTCCGACAACTTGATGCCTTGACCCATAGGAAGATTCCCTTTCTTGGAATTTTCCATAGAGAAACGTTTTAGCACTTTGTCTATGTATACGGTGTGACAATCCAACAATCTATTAGGTCTATCTCTGTAGATTCTAATTCCAAGAATGTAGCGCTTCACCCAAGTCCTTCATCATGAAGGTTACGGATAACCATTCTTTGATGATTGCATGAGAGCTTTATTGTCTCCATTATCAATATGTCATCTACATATATAACAATGAAGACAATGCTCTCATTTGTGTGTTTACTATAAGCATACGGATCTTCCTGCTTCTAACAAAGTCAAACGATTTGATTGCTTTGTCAAAACAAATGTTCCAACTCCTTGAGGCTTGCTTAAGTCCATAAATAGACTTTGTAGTTTGCATACTGCTTTGGGTTGAGTCTTAGATGTAAAACCCTGCAGTATCATATACACCTCTCAATTAGATTACCATTGAGGAAGACGGTTTTAACATCCATTTGCCAAATATGATAATCATAGTATGCGGCTATAGCAAGCAAAATCGAATGGACTTAATCTTTGCAGCGAAAAGGTTTCATCATAATCGACCCTGATTATAACCTTTAGCCACCAATCTTGCTTTATAAGTCTGTATTTTGCCATATGCATCAATCTTCTTCTTGAAGACCCATTTGCATCCTATGGGTCTAACCCCTGTTGGCAAGTCAACCAAGTTCCATACTTGGTTTATGTACATAGACTCCATTTCGGATTTCATGGCTTGCCATCTCTCGTGAATCAATGTATAACATTGCTCAGTTGTAGGTAGTAGGCTCATCATCATCGTGAATATCTATCTCATTATGTGTTTCAACAAGGAGATTAAGTCTTTCAGTGCACGATGAGTCTAGTGATCTCTGAGTTGAACATTCTAACGTTTGATGTTTCTTTGTATTTTGATTTTGAGAAGATGTTTGTGTGTTGGACAATCCACCACCATGAGAACTTTCAGAATATCATTTTGAATCGGATGATGCACAACTATTGTGTGTCATCTATCATTGGTTGTGCATGAGGTCTTGCATTTCTGCAGATCCTCACAACTCCCATTGGTGAAGGCGTACTCTAAGTACCAATCATCATCAAATACTCCGAATCCTTGTCTAGGTTATTTGACAAGGGTCATTCTCTACATTATTTTGTACTTCTTTAATTTCTTGAGTTCTATCTTGTTGCAACTCTGTTCCTTGTAGACATAGTCTTCTTGAGAAAGTTGCATTCTGAAACAATTACTTTATGTTCCTCGGGAAGATAGAAGTAGTACCCTCTTGTTTCCTTAGGATACCCTACAAAATAATACTTCTCACTTTTAGATTCCAATTTGTCGGTGAGCAACTTCTTTACATATGCAGGCACCCTGTGGTCGCGTGTGTTTAAGTCTTTGTCTTGCCATTCCATATCTCATATGGAGTTTTTCAACTGACTTTGATGGAACTCTATTCAAAATGTAGATTGAGCTTTGCAATGCATATCCCATAGGTATGTTGGTAGAAGTGAGAAGCTCATCATGGATCTAACCATATCTAATAAGGTGCGATTTCTCCTCTCAAGAACACCATTCATTTGTGGCGTTAGAGGTGTCCATTCGAATGGACTCCGTGAAGCTTCAAGTAATCTAGAAATTCTTTACTTAAGTACTCACCTCCTCGATCGATCGAAGAGTTTTAATACTTGTTTCAAGTTGCTTCTCTACTGACTTGTACTCATGAATTTCTCAAAAGCTTGGACTTATGCTTCATAAGATACATGCCTAAACCTTGAGAAATCGTCTGTAAAAGTGATGAAATAAAGAAAGCCTCCCTTAGCTTGAGTTGGAAAAGGCCCACATACATCGGTATGGACTAACTCAAGCACCTCTTTCGCACGCATCCTTTCCCGAAAGTGATTTGGTTGTCATCTTTACTCTTAAGCAAGATTCGCGATCACCATATGACTCTAAGTCAAATGGTTCTAAGTAATCTAATTTCCTCAATCTTGCTATCCTTGATTCATTGATGTGACCAAGTCTGCAATGCCATAAGTAGGTGGGATTTCTTTGATTACTTATTTTAGCTCTTTTATTTTGTATATTGAAAATTTCATGGCTCTGATTTAGAACATACAATCCATCCACAAGCGGGCATTTCCACAAATAAAACCTTTATAAGACAAAACATAGTTTCCATTGGTAATATGTGAGAAAACCCTCAATGTCTAACATAGGGATAGAAATAATATTTCGTCAAAGACGGGACAAAATAACAATTATTAAGTTCTAAACAAAAGCATGAAGGTAAATCTAGTCTATAAGTCCCCACGTTACTGCATCAACCCTAGCTCCATTGCCAACGCGTAGATCTACTTCCCAAGTCCAACCTTTCACGATTAGCCCGCGCACATTATTACAAATGTGCGAGCCATGGCGGTATCCAATACCCAGCGGTGAGAATTAGTTATAGACATATTTATTTCAATAACAAACATACCTTGTCCAGGCCAGCGGCGCGCATGCCTTGTCTCCCGCAGAGTGTATAGTCTTCTTCCAATGTCTCTTTCTCTTACAATTGAGGCGGACATCGGCTATCTTGGCCTTCTTTCAACAACTCTTTTAGGTTTCATAGTTGTGGGTTTGGCGGCCTTACCGCTTCTTCTCGCATATTCTTACCCTTAGGTTTGAACTTGCTAGATGAGCCACCATGAGCACTTTACCTTTGGAGGTGGGCGACTCGAAGGTCTTCAACATATTATGAAGTTCGGGAGACTTGCTTTCGTTCCATTCATGTTGTAATTCACAATGAAGTTCTCAAAGAAACGAAGCGAGTTCAAGATTAGATTAACGAAACATTCACAGCGACCGTTCAATCGAAGCCAACCTCTCAATTAATCAATCATCTTCAAAACATGTTGTGACACGGACCAGCCGTTTAGCTTACACTTAAAAGATCTCTCAGCGGTTCATACACCATTATGCGAGGCGTGATTCATAAAGACTCTTCAAATGTTCTAGCATCTCGTTGGGATCCATGTTTTCATGTTGCCTCTGTAACTCTACAGTCATGGAAGACAACATTGTACATTGTGCCAGGGGAGCATTGTCTAGATGCTTCTGATAAGCCATCTTGTCAAACAAGGCACTCAGCAGGATCATCAGCAGGGACTGTTGGGAATGTTGTGTCTAACACATACTCAATTCTTTCTAGTTTTAACACTAATCGCGATTTCTTTAACCATCGGGAAAGTTTGCTCCAGTCAACTTGTTTGTTTCAACCAATATTTTAAGTAACCGATTCGACATTTTATACTGAAGAAAAGATAGACTTGAAATTAATACTCTAATATAATTTCTATTGAACACATTCATTAACTAACTAACTAACATGGTCTTTAGTTTAATTAGCTCCTACTATTTTAACATACTCTTTTACCCCATAAAGAATACGGACTCATATCAAATACGGTCATAATGGGCCAAGATCCAAACTCATGAAGTCGCTGCGTTTGTTGAGGCTGATAACTTCAACAACACGATCTGGTAGGTCTCTAAACCAATTGCAAACAATTTGCAACTCTTGGTTGATCGAATGTTCTAAACAATTCGATCTGCGTCCTCATTTGTCAAACAGGCGCGAGCGACTAGCAAGTCAACCCGTTATGCGATCGCAATTATGTATCTAAGTGGGCTTAGCCTTCATCAAACAACTGGGGTGTAAATACTCACGAAGGTTTATCACCTACTACAACATTTATATGCATCTATGAAAGGGTATGAGTCTCGTAGACTTAGAGCAAATCTTTGGGGCATAAATACTCATCTCGTAGAAAAGGGTTTTGCACCAATCAATTATAACGGACGACGCGTTCATTTTAAATGAGACTTGTATTAAATTTGGGAACATTTTAATTCGGGGTTATGACCAAGATCAACTATTATATCATACATCATATGAAATTCTATCATGCAATTTCTAAACACATTTAGATGAAACCATCAAACCCAATGGCGTGATATAAGATGGTTTTAATCATATCTTGGTAGCCGTCTGCCTGACAATTATAGCGGTCATTGAAAGTAAATAATTCTTGGTAGCGCGCTACCTGCACAATAATCGGACTCTATTCTAATTATTTAAATGACAATCAATTAAACAATTAGGAGAAACAATTAATTTGTGCACATTATCAAATAATATGCTAAATAACAATAATTGTGGGTTAATTAATTTTGTTTCAATTTAGGAAATATTTAAATTCAAAATTTAAACTCAATTTTCAATTTTGAATTTTACGCTCATCAAACGATCCTTAACAATTCGAAATTAAAATTTAATTTTCGGGTATTTGCAATTTTCAAAACCTTAAAATATTCTGATTTACCAGGACCAAATCGCTTTTCTAAAATTTCTGATTGACCGAGGCTAGAATTTGCTTGATTTTAAAACTTTTAAAATTTGAGAAAATATCTCGAGGACTAATTTGTAATTTTGAACTTAAAATATTTTTGATTTGTTAAAGGACCAATCTACAATTTAAAACCCTAATTTTAATTTGCAAAAGGTCCTTACACTATTTCAAATTTTCAAAACCAATTCCAACTCAAATCAAATTTGGGATTCGGTTCGGCGAAATGTGGAATTAAAACACACCAAGTGATGGCACACGTCGGGACGAACTCACCGGTGGTTTTCACCACCGATTTGGTGGCCCACGGTGGCCGGAATCTGGGACGCCGCCGGCGGGTTCTAAAAACGTCGGTGGTGCTCCTTTTCCGGTCATCGTTGCCGTGTAATACTACCACCATTAGATTCCTCTCGTCGAGACGAACACGATGATATTATTACTTTCTGATTTCGTCGCCCGTGGTGGCCGGAAACCGTCCCGCCGTCGGCGGTTTACGGCGACCTAAAAACAAAAAAAAAATTCCCGAAATCCGCACTGTTCACGCGGAGCGATTGTCGACATCTTGTTAAATGCCGGGAGCGATTGTGATTCTTATTTGTTCCAATTTTTTTTTAAATGCCCGTTATTCACGAGCGATGGCGCGACTCTTGTTCGCGTCGGAACGATGCAGTCTTGTTCATCGTGAGCGATGTGATGCTTGTTCTAAAAAAAAAAAAAAAATTAAAATTCCGAAAATCAGTTCTAAATCAAAACAATCAATTATCCCACATATCGTTATTAAAGATTATCGTATAATCATTAAACGGCTGAGCTCGATACATTTGTAGGGATTTGTTGGGTGTAAAACACACAAGTAAGGCTCAACGGAAGTTTTAAATTTTGAGTAAACTTACTTGCTCCAACAAACATTCCTGGTATGATTATGCGATAATACAAATCTGCAAAGACATGAAAACTTACAGTTTATGCTTTTAATGCAGTCTCTACTAAAAGGTGCGCACGCGATTGTCAATCCGGGTGCAAGCCTTGCTTCAGTATATTCCTTTGCCCAAGAAAGCTAGGAAATCTTGACAGAGGTTTGAGAGAATTTATTTCCTGAACTCTAAGTTCAGAAAGTGAAAAATGTGTTCTTATGAAATTATGGGTTAAGTGTCAAATATATAGTGAAACCACTAACCAATCGATTTGGATCGGGCTTGAGGCGACCCAAATCCAAATTGCGATGGGCGATCGGTGGGCCCAGCATTATCTGACTCCTTTATTTATTTTCTGCACGTTTTAGTTCTAACTAAATCCAAGACTTAATTTTAAGTTAATTAATTAATTTTCATCAAATGAAAATTATCCCATAATTTATTATAAAATAAAATATCTTGATTCAAAATCCGATATTTTACATTATCTCAATATACCCTTAGACCGAAAAGACAATCGACTTAGTGTGACCCTTTAGACCTTCACACATCGGCACTTGATCAAATCAAGGTTCACGGAACTCACAGGCGGCGCGGTGGCGGACCCGATGTGAAGTACGTTTACAAGACTCAAGTAAACAAACCTCTATGTGAGATGATAAATTCCTTTCATTCGCGACACACTCGATCAAGCTTAAGATTTGTCAAGTGTCTATCCAAATGGCTTGATCACTTTATCTCATCTATATTAGTCGACAACTAGACCATATCCTAGATATGTCTCTTGCATTGGCCAATGACTTGGTCGACCTAACATCTCTGAGAAGCTGAGTGTTCTCTCGAAATTCCAATCGAAGAATGAATCATATTCTTGGCTCAACTACCACCTTCAATCTACTTCGTAATGCACCCAATACAAGCCGCGTCTCAACCTATAAGGCATTTGAGCTTAGGACAGGATCAAAGTGCATTGCTCCGTAAACAAGGCGATATTGACCTCAAGTCTAAGGACCTCTATCTCCCACATGCTGATAATACTCTAGACATGTATAACAAATAGTTTATCAGCAGGGTATGTCAATACTCCTCTAAGAGTATTCATGTGTCCATCACTAGCAACTATTGCTTGCAGTAAGTGAGACATACTACATTCTCTAAGAATGTGATGCAGACCACATGTCGACTTATAACATATCATTGATATCTCATTCTCAATGATCATTAGTCTAGGCTATTTTAAGAACTACACTCTATCATTAATATCTCACACTATTAATGACAATGTAAGTTCAAGGGATGCACATTAATGAATAATATAAACAATCAAATAATAATTCAATAATTGCAAATGCCAAGTATATATTAATCTTATTAATAATATGAATGTGTTCAAGTACATGTGCTCCTAAAATGATCGTTTCTAGGACATATATACTTTCAAAAACAATAACAGATAATGCCTAAGAGAAATAGACATAGATATTTATCAAAAACAATAAAGAGATGAAAAATCATTGTCGATATGAAACTTTGAGATTTATAATTACAGCTAATAAAATAAATAAATATTCAGAACCCAAAATTTATTTAGGAACTCAGACAACCATACAATAACTAGATATCCATTTTGCATTTTCTTCGTCGCTAAAAATTAAATGGATCATCTTCACGTGATACATCATGAATTACAAGAACAAAGATTATATGAATTCGGAGAAAAGATTCAAAACTTTTATATTTGAGCATGCTATAAATTCCTATTTTTTTCATTAAATCTTGATGTCACACATAAGGCATAAATGACTTAACAATGATAAAAGTTTGATCAAAGAACATGTTTTAATGTATCGTATCTAACTTTCAAATCTTTAACGTCATTATAGAAAACAAAACGCGAAGAAAACTCATAACTAAAAGTTTGATAGTACCAAAAATACTCAAATCAAGGGTTTTTACAAAATCAAGAGAGCAAAGGAGATTTAGCGATTCAAGGTTGTTGTCGCGCTGCCTATGACAACGCGGTGTCCGGCGGAGGAAAGGTGCAAATCTCGAGCTTCAAGTGAGATTGGTTTCGGTTGTACATACTAGCCAAGGCGAGGGAGAGTAGGCCCGTGACTTGGATCACATGAGGTGCATCAAGGATGAGGACGCTAAAGTACTGGTGGAGGACGCGCATATTAAGCGGAGGTGACAGTCTTACTTCCATAAACTCTTGAACGAAAAAGGAGATAGATACATTGTGATGTGAGATCTGCAGCAATCTGGTAGGTACCAGGATTTTGAGTATTGTAGAAGCATTAAGGTTGAGGAGGTTAAGGGTGATGTTCGTAGGATGCGCATGGGACGAGCGATTGGGCCTCATGAGATCCCAATTGAATTTTGTAAGAGCGCAGGCAGAGCAAGTTTGAAGTGGCAGACTAGGTTGTTTAACGTCATTTTTAAGATGACGAGAATGCCCGAAGAATGGAGGTGGAGTACAATGATTTCTTTGTACAAGAACAAATGTGATATCCAGAGTTGCAACAACTATAGGGTATCAAGCTGCCAAGCCACATTATAAAAGTTTGGGAAAAGGTCGTAGAGATGAGGGTGAGAAGAGGCGTGTCTATTTCTGAGAACCAGTTTGGATTCATGCCAGGGTGTTTGGCTACTGAAGTCATTCATCTTATTAGGAGGTTGGTGAGCAGTATAGGGAGAGGAAGAAAGACATGCATATGGTTTACATCGACCTCGAGAAGGCATACGACAAAGTCCCTAGGGAGGTTCTATAGAAATGTTTGGAGGTTAGAGGTGTACAAGGCGTACACTAGGGCGATCAAGGATATGTATGATGGATCCAAGACCAGGGTACGGACAGTAAGAGGAGACTCGGAGCACTTTCCAGTGATGATGGGGTTGCACCATGGATCAGCTCTTAGCCCATTCTTATTTGCCTTGGTGATGGATGGATTGACGCGACAAATCAAATGGGAGGTGCCATGGTGTATGTTATTCGCAGATGACATAGTCCTGATTGATGAGACTCACAGTGGAGTGAACGCTAAGCTAGAGGTTTGGAGACATACTCTGGAGTCTAAAGGGTTCAGGCTGAGTAGGACCAAGATAGAATACTTGGAGTGCAAGTTCAGTAACGGGAGCGACCTTGAGACAGGCGTGGAAGTGAGGCTTGGTACTCATGTCATTTCAAAGAAAGGAAGCTTCAAGTATCTCAGGTCTATTTTCCAATGGGATAGAGAGATTGATGACGATGTCACACATCTATTGGGGCATGGTGGATGAAATGGAGGCTCACATCTAGAGTCTTATGTGATAAAAAGGTGTCACCAAAACTTAAAGGCAAGTTTTATAGGGTGGTGGTTAGACCGGCTATGTTGTATGGGGCGAAGTATTGGTCAATCAAGACTTCGCACATCCAAAAGATGAAAGTTGAGGAGATGAGGATGATGAGATGAATGTGTGGGCATACAATGAGAGATAGAATTAGAAATGATGATATTCGGGTCAGAGTGAGAGTGGCCTCGGTGGAGGATAAGATGCGGGAAGAGAGGTTGAGATGGTTTGGACATGTGCAGAGGAGAGACACAAATGCTCCAGTGCTGAGGTGTGAGAGGTTGGCGATGGACGGGTTCAGAAGGGGTAGAGGTAGGCCGAAGAAGTATTGGGGAGAGGTGATTAGACAGGATATGGTCCAGGTGCAACTTACTGAGTACATGACCTTAGATAGGGGTTGTGGAGAAAACAGATTAGGGTAGAAGGGTAGTAGGTAATCGAGTGTAGCCCAACTTACGCGTGCAAACTGGTAGTTGTAGTGTTATTATTGTACGCCCGCTTAGCCTATCGTACCAATAGACGCAATATTTCTTTATAGTCTTCTATATTTGATTTTGTTGTTATGTGTTCTTTAGTGTATTTTGTTTATCTTATTTAGTTGCGTTAGATGTTGCTTCTTTTTCAGAATGAACTATCATGTCTTGTTCGCTTTTGATACCAGCATTTTCATATTACTTTAAATTTGTTGCTCGTGTCTGATCGTTTCTCTTGCTTTGCTTATGCTTATGGTCTGTCTTGAGCCGATGGTTTCTCGGAAACAGTCATTCTAACTATCAAGGTAGAGGTAAGGTCTGCGTATACTCTACCCTTTCCAGACGGCGTTGTCAAATTTAACTGAATATGTTATTGTTGTTGTTGATCACTTAATTCTTCTTTTCAGTTTCTTCGAAAAAAGGACGCTTTTTAGATAGCTTTAGCACATAATATGGTCATGAGAAAGAAAATTATTATAGATTAAAAAGGGAAAAATATTACCTTCAAATAGTCCTGACCTCTTAGGGTTGTTTGGCACGCGGTCCCGAGATTTTCTTTGGGATAATATTATATCTTGTACGTTGAAGGTATAAATTTATCTCGAATAAATTTATACTTCCAATCAAACAAGGTATAAAATTTATCTCAAACTTAGTCTTAATAACCAACCATTTTATCCCATCAAATTTGGTAGTATTTTATCCCACCTGCCAAGTGGGATGAGATAAATTAGTCCAGCAATTATAATCTGAGGACTAATTTATTTGGCATCATATTAACACTATAAGGTTAGTATTTTGAGAAGTTTGAAGCATACTTGGTTCAAAACTAATTAGTTTGTCTAGTTTGGATTTACATTGTGTAAGGTTCACTAAACGGGAAACCAGTTCAATTAAGGGGTTTTCTATTCTTCAGGACTAAATCTAAATAGAGCTACAAGGCCTCATCACATTAAATGAGTCAGAGCTCGGTGCTCAGCACAACTCATTTGTATTTCAGATCAGGCTTAATTCACTTCAATATTGTCAAAGTTTTGCTCGACTCACTCCGAACTCAAAGCGATCAAAGCTCAGACTTGATTGAGCCAGCTCAATTGACTCGACAAAACAGTTGTAGTTTATCAAGCTATCAGCTATACACTATCACAAAGCTACGTTAAGCTATCGCTCAGTCTGCCCCAATATTGCAACTTTTAGTCCTATAGTAAGCTTAATTGGATTCAGCTTGCTCAACTCGACACCAAGTGCAAGCACCCCAGAATTTACCATTTTTCAAGTGTCCTAAAAGAGAAAATTAACTATGTTGAAATCTCCTCATTAAGTTAGCAGATAATTTCCCAAAAAGCAACACGTCAATGTGGGTATTCAATATACAGAACGGGGAGAACAGATCAAAGCCCACAGAGTAGATTGAAAGATAACTCTGGAAAATTGTTAAATCAGATTCAACATCATCAAAACTTCCTTTCAAGTGATCAATGAAGTTGCCAACTCATCCATTGTAGCTACTTTTCATAATAACAATTGGCAACTTCCGAATAAGAACCAAAACAGCATTCAATCCAACACCCACCTCACTGGTCACCAGGCAAGCTCTTAATAATATCAGAATCACCTGTAATACAGAAAAGTAAACGGGGAAGACTTGAGAAATCGACAAGACAAAAGCAGATTCTTTTTAGTATTGGGGAAAGAAATACAATTAAATAATGGACGCTATGAAGAATTCCACTATATGCCCACCTGGGTCAATAATACTGAGGCAACAGACTCTGAAGTATTTACCGCAGGCAGTCCCCAAATCTACGTTGTCTGAAACAATGGAAAACATCAAGCATAAGAACAATAACTTTTCCAAAAAATGAATGCACTCTACCAATGTGATAACCTCAAATCATCACTAGTACAATGAACAATAATAAACTTATTATCCACTAAGCGGTGTTTCACAACAAAATGTAGTTCTTTTCAGGACTCAAAGCGTAACCAAACTCACTAAATCTTTTGACTTTTCAAATTCAGGAGGAATCAACAAGATCACGCATAAGAAACCATAAGAGGCAAGAAAGACCATGCAGACACGATAGATACGCACCTTAACTATTACTACATATCAAGCAGTCCATCAAAACTTTCTTAATAGTTAGCCACTGACAGATATCAGGTTACTCACTACATATAAACTTCCTTTGCATCCCAAGACTATGTATGCTTAGATATATTTTCATGTAATCAATCTTATGAAGAGAGTGGAATCTTTTGTGGCCCTCTAGATTACTCTTATGAGCGCCTTTATTGAACCCATACACAAATCCAAATAAGAATCTTTCTAAAACGATGCTGATACAAGAACTTCAGACAGGAGATAAATGTTAGCATAGAAGCACACAGAAAAAAGTAAATCAGTCCTGGAAAGCCATATGGTGAAAACAATATTAATGAAACACCAAGGACACTTTGTGAGCATAAAGTGATATATAGATATCTAAAACGATGAAATGAATGACATGGACTCACTTCCGTTGTAGTGATGTACTCCAACCTTTGCCAACATAGCATAGTACTCTATCTCGGACTTCCTGATAGGAGGACAGTTGTTGGCAATGATAACAAGTTTTGCTGCAACACTCAAAACAAGATATGTTCCAAGTTAGAATCCAACATAGACTACTCCCTCTATAACAGGGAATCCTTAATCAGGAAATTAGTATCCTTCCCTTCTTACTTATTCTAAATATAAACAAAAAGCACCATTAACCTCACAAGATTTAGCAAGTAACATTTACATGGAAAAGAAGCAAATATTGCTAGGTCTATATTTGCAAGAAAACAAAGAAGATGAATAAGCTATCAAAACAAGAATCAAACTAAATAGCCCAAACAAAGCAAAATGAATAGAGGAGTTATATAACCGACCACAACTATACTGGGATTGATGATACAAGCACAAATTTCCCGTCAACCTTGCTGTAAAAACTAGCCATGATTGATATAGTCACACATTCAAGATTTCTCCTTAAATATTAATGAAGGCTGCTACGAATGATAATTATCTTGAACTGCTCTATTTGAACAGTCTAGTAAGAAGCATGTGGTAGAGCTTTTAAGACCGTGCTTATTACATTTTGGCCCATTGTTTGATTGATTTAATAAAATATTAAAACAACTAAGATCTGATTGGTTAAAATTGAGAAGTTATTTTCTGCATTAACAGCTTAATGACCTGCACAAGAATACTAGCCAGCCTTAGTTGTTTAGAGTCTTATTAATAATATCACGGATCGAGGTATACTTTTTTGGATAACTGATTAATATTATGTTCAAAGTGAAAATCGCCAAACAAATGATCCAAGAGTCATCTATAAGGGTTTATGGCAGATTATTCTGTTTACAATTGAATGCTTCTTACAGACACATCTACTGACTAAGCGTAAAAGCAATCCTATATCTCAATTCAAAATTAACATTTTTCAGGAAGTCTCAGATAAGCATAACATTCAGCTAAAGATCATTCTTTCATACCTACATTGCCCAAACACAGAACACTGATATACAGCAAAGAAGTAATTCAATTCCATATTGGACATCAAAATATAATAAAAGATGACCTTTTGCCCAATCAAACAAATCACTGAACAACGATCCAAGTTGATCTCATTCACAAAAAAAAGTCGTACTTACTAGTCTATATATAATTTTATAACAAATTACACACCAAAATAATACAAGAGTACTTTTTTAGTTCACTTGACATACTTTTGGAGCTTCTAATAGTCTTGAGAACAGTTTTGTATCCCAACGTATATTTTCCGCTCTTCATAACAAGAGCCAGCCTATTGTTAATACTCTCATGAGTCTTCTTCTGCAAAATTCACAACAACAACCTCTTGTTTAACATTCACCACACACATTTTCCAAAATCTGATTCCTACACAAATATTAATGAAGAAGAAATACTTAAGCGATATATAGCTAGAAAAATGCGTTGCTCTAGGGTTTCCCTACACAAATATTGATAAGGGAAGAGATAATTACTGTCTTCTTTGCAGCAACCATGGTGGATTTCCGGTGAGTAGAAACGACGTCGGTGAGGATTTGGAAGAAGCGTCGACGGCGGAGACCGAACAAAGCTGATGAGTTGCTCTAGGGTTTGGGTTGAGGACTTATAAGCCCAAATTCTAGAGGTTTCTTCTTTTGAGCCCAATTTGCCCTATAGGTGAGACCGTGACGGAAGGAAATGGGACAATTTCAATTAAAATCGCATTAACATGAATATCTCGAGATTAAATTTTGGATAAATTTTATATTTTATTTGGTTAAAGGTATAAATTTATATCTTCAACCAAATAAGGTATAAAATTTATCCCAAATTTAATCTTATATCATCAATCTTGATATTATTTGGAAGGTAGAATAAATTAATTTAAGAATTATAATCCATAACTATAATTCTAAAATAACTTAATCTGTGTACCAAACGACCCCTAATGAATTATATATTGCTCGTGATAAATTGGTGCATTTTTTTTTTTGAAACTATGGAGTAACTCTCACGATATATTCTTGTTAAAATATAACGGCTAGCTTCTCAAATCAACTTATTTATAAAACTATTTGCTAAAGTACTTTTTAAAAAAGCACTTCTATTGAAAAGCAATTGTATTTGTCCAATCAATTTTAAAAAGTATTTTTGAGCAGCAATTAATGTTTGGCTAAGCTTTTAAAAGATGCTTCTAAGTGTTTTTTTTAAAGTGCTTCTCGAAAAAAATTATTTTTTTAGCTTCTGTAAAATAGTTTTTGCTACTTTCCGAAAGCACTTGTTTTCTCCCAAAAGCTTGATCAAATATCTCACTTTTTAAAAATAAGTACTTTTGAAGAAAACTAACCGTCAAGCTTATTTTTTTCTCAAAAATGCTTATATTTTTTTAATAAGTGCTTATTTTGAAAAAAAGTGAGGTGTTTGGCTTAGCTTTTAGGAGAAAATAAATGTTTTTGGGAAGTAGCAGAAGCAGTTTTTCAGAAGCTAAAAAATTAGTTTTTGCCCAAAAGTCCTTTTTTAAAAGACACTTTTGAAAAAAAAAACACTTAAAAGCACTTTTTACAAATTTGATCAAACATTAATTGTTGCTCAAAAATATTTTTAAAATTACTTGTTCAAACACAAATTATTTTTCGTCAAAAGTATTTTTTTTTTTAAACACACTTTTAAAATAAGTACTTTTCAAAATAAACTAATTTTAGACATTTGGTCAAACAAAACTATACTCTTGTAAAACAAATAATATCATGTTGACTCATCATAACTTGAAGAATTCTCTACACACTCATAAAAACAATACTTCTTCTCTCTTTTATGACTATGGTAATTGTCATAAATAGGGGTAAACTTTTTATGATTGAAGGTTTGTGATCGTGCCACATTTAAGTCTCATACTCGGGAGCAATCTGTCACTCTGGAACCAACTGAGCTACACTCATGCGGGTTTTAAGTCTCATACTTGATTTAATCTTTTCAGTACTAAATCAATTTTTTTTAAATTTGGCCTTAGTCTAAGTTTAGATAGTAACAATCTTGTATATAAGACCACTCATGAGCTTGCTCAAATTTTCCTCTCAAAGACTTGTTTTAAGTATAACTAGTTCTCCTTCTAAAGATGTTTCTCCCTCATGAACAAATGTTGTGCTGATCTAGACAAAGCCAATTGCCCACCTATTTGTCATGTGTTTGATAACTGTTATGTGCTTCATATACTGAAATGAAGAAAAATATTTTGTTGATGAACTCTATCAATTTCTGAGTATCTCTCTTATTCTCTCTTTTTATCACTTGTTATGAAATTAACTAACAACACTTCTAGTAAAAACTTTACTTCAACTCAAAACATAAAAACATATTCTTGTATGAATTTTAACTATAAATCCTAATTAAACATGAATTAAACTATTAAATCTTAATCAACTTTGATTTTCTACAATTTTAAATTATTTTTTCCAACATTCTCACGTAATTCAAAATTGTATATCTAATTTTTGATGTAATTGTCACCATCTTTCAATCCATCAATTGTTGGAGCACTTTAAATTCAACCGTCAGACACCATCTTTCAATTTGTTGAAACACTTTCTCTTCAACATTCACAATCGTTGGAGCATTTTCTCTCCAATATTCTTATTTTGTTGATAACCCTCAATTGTTGAAGCACTTTATCTTCAACTTTCACAATCGTTGAAGAACTTTCTCTCCAACGTTCCAATTTTGTTGATGCACTTTCTCATCGGTCTTCATTGTTGGATCACTTTCTTTTCAACATTCACAATCATTGGAGCACTTTCACTCCAACATTCCAATTTTGTTGATGCACTTTATCATCAACCTTCATTGTTGAAGCACTTTCTCTTCAACCTTCACAATTGTTGGAGCATTTTACCTCCAACTTTCCAATTTGTTGATGCACTTTCTCTCCAACATTTCAATTTGTTGATGCATTTCTCACCAACCTTTAATTGTTGAAGCATTTTCTCTCAGCTTTTAATCATTGGAACATGTTCTCTCCAACCTTCCAATTTTCGATTTTTTCATCTTCCTCTTGTGCCATAATTTGCACTCTTTTGAACCTGCAATTTTTTTAATCTTTCTCAACATGATTATTTTTCATGCATATATCATTGGCCTCACATTTTCATACATAATTCTTGCCCAGACGGACGACTGGCAGTACTTGATCAGGCAGGCACCATCACTTTCAATTGTCTTTTCTGTTAAACTTCGGCTGATTTCTGGTATGAGTTCCAATGGTAAATCAAGATGCATGTTTATTCATGTTACAATAATAATTTAAATTGTTCAGTAGGGAAAATGATCATGAGAAGAAGCACAAAGATGAATAGCGGAATGAGAATTAACTGAAAGTAAATTTCAAGATGAAGTCCAATGTAGTAATATTGCACTCCCCAGTACTGTAGGGTTTTGTCAGGTTCGTACACGCAGCGAAATTTGAAATTTTATGTTGTAAATCCGACGGGCGGTCAAACTGATGGATGATTATATAATGTAAAACACATAGATAATTGTAATACATCGAACGAATACTTAAGGGTTAGCAAATTTGGAATCTTCAAGTGTGTAATCCGAGGGTGAGCACACAACTGTTCCTCGATTGCAAGTCTAAGACTCTGATGTAATTACTCTTTCGGAAAGCTAGGAAATCCGACAGAGTTTTAGCAGAGAATAATTCTTGTGAATTAGGTATATTAAAACAAAGATTGAACCCTCTATTTATAGCTGAAAAGTCAGTTAGGATTTCCTACGTGGGCCAGGCTCAGAAGTTGTGACAGAGTGGATCATTTGGACCCACTGGACATGTGGCACCGCGGCGCTCAATGGGATGCGTCGCGGCCCTTGGTCCCTTGAGCCGCGGCCCTTGTCTAATTCTGCCCCATTTCTATTTTAATTAAATCTGAAACATCATCTCGATTTAATTAAATAATCATTACCTATTCTAATGTCTCGATTATAAATCGAATATTTATATTCTCTCTAATTACATTATTGGATCGACGGAACAATTGACTTAGTGTTACCCTACATGCCTTCACATACCGACACTAATATCATTAGGGTCTACACGGAAATCCTAGACAGCGCCGGAAGACGAACTCAATATGTAAAGTATAGTTATACGAAACATGTGAACTGAATCTCTATGTGGGTAGATAAAATCATTTCATTCACGACACACTCGATCAAGCTTAGGATCTGTCAAGTGTCTATCCAAATAGCTTGATTATTATATCTCATATATATTAGCTGGCAACAAGATCATATCAAAGATATGTCTACTTCATTAACCAATGACTTAGTCAACCTAATATCATATGAGAATCTGAGTGTTCTCTCGAAGATACATTCGAGGAATGAATCCTAATCTTGGCTCAACTACCACATTTAATCTACAACGCAATATACCCAATACAAGCCGCGTCTCAACATATAAGGCATTTGAGCTTAGGACAGGATCAAAGTATATTACTCTATAAACAAGGCGCGTATCGACCTCAAGTCTAAGGACTTCATCTCCCACATGCCGATGATACTTTAGACATCTATAACAAAAGTACATCATCAAGGTATATCAATACTTCTACAAGTATTCATGTATCCATCACGAGTTGCCATAACTCGTAGCAGGTGAGATATACTACATCTCTAAGGATATGATGTAGATCACATGTCGACGTATCACATATGATCGATATCTCATTTTCGATGATCATTAGTCGAGGCAATTAAGAGTTACATTATAATATTAATCTCTCACATTATTAATAACCACGTAACCTCTAGGTATGCATATTATAGAATATTATAAACAATCAACTAATAATTCAATAACTGCAAATGTCATAATGTTAATCTCCATTAATATAAATATAAATGTGTATAAAGTACATTTGTCCTAATACAGATTGTCTCTAGGAAATAAATATATTTTTAATCTCCCACTTGGCCTAGAGCCAATCACCAACACATCTAATACACATGTTCTCAAAATTACCATTATGCTTAACCAAGCATAATGGTTTAGTAAATGGGTATGTTAGATTATTGTCTGTGGGAACATAATCTAATCTAATATCTTCAGTCTCCACCATCTCTCTGAGTATGTGGTACTTCCTTGTTATATGTTTGTTTCTGTTTGTTGATCTTGGTTCCTTTGCCTGTGCAATTGCTCCAGTGTTGTCACAATAAATGATTATTGGACAACTAGCACTCGAACAACCCCTAGTTCCTTCAAGAACTCATAAATCGCGACAACCTCTTTACCAGCTTCTGATCCAGCAATATACTTTGCTTCAGTAATCGAGTCAGCAGTTGTAGCTTGTTTGGAAGTCTTCCAACTCACTGCACCACCATTGAAAATAAACGTGTAACTAGACTGAGATTTAAAGTCATCAACATCTGTCTGGAAGCTAGCATCAGTGTATCCAGTGACAACTAGCTTTTCGTCTCCACCATAGACCAAGAAGTAATTTTTAGTACGTCGGAGATACTTAAGAATACTTTTGACTGCCTTCCAGTGTTCCTCACCAGAATTCTGCTGGAACTTGCAAGTCATACTAAGTGCAAAGGCAACATCTGGCCTAGTACAAGTCATGGCATATATGATTGATCCTATAGCCGAAGCATATGAGATCCTCTTCATGCGCTCAAGTTCTACATCACTAGAAGGGTAATCCTTCTTAGATAACTTGATGCCTTGACCCATAAGAAGACCGTCTTTCTTGGAATTTTTCATGGAAAAACGTCTAAACACTTTGTCTATGTAGACCGACTGTGACAGCCCAAAAAATCTATTAGGTATATCTCTATAGATCATAATTCTCATAATATAACAGGTTTCACCTAAATCATTCATCGTGAAGGTATTGGACAACCACTCCTTAACTGATTGCATGAGAGTCTTATTGTATCTCATTATCAATATGTCATCAACATATATAACAATGAAGACAATACCCTCATCCTTGTGTTTGCTATAAACACACGGATCTTCTTTGCTTCTAACGAAATTAAATGACTTGATAGTCTTGTAAAAGCGAATGTTCCAACTCCTTGAGGTTTGCTTAAGCCCATAAATGGACTTCTGTAGCTTGCACACAGCTTTTGGTTTGGACTCGGATGAAAAACCCTCGGGTTATTTCATATACACTTTCTCAATTAGATTACCATTGAAGAATGCAATTTTGACGTCCACCTGCCAAATGTCATAGTCATAATGTGCAGTTATCGCAAGCAAAATCTGAATAGACTTAATCTTAGCAACATGTGAAAAGGTTTCATTATAATCGACACAAGGTCGCTGATTATATCCTTTAGCCACCAGTCTAGCTTTATAAGTCTAAACCTTGCCAAATGCATCAATCTTCATCTTGAAGACCCATTTGCATCCTATGAGTTTAACCTCATTTGGCAAATCAACCAAGTTTCACACTTGATTGACATACATAGATTCAATTTCGGATTTCAAGTTTCTTGCCATCTCTTTGAATCAATGTTTATCATTGCTTCGTTGTATGTTGTAGGCTCATCATCATCTGGAATATCTATCTTACTATGTGTTTCCACAAGTAGAATTAGTCTTTCTAGAGGACGATAAGTTCTTACAGACCTACGGAGTTGATTGTTTTGCAGTTCAGTTCTAGGTATATCCTGATTGTGAGAAGGTTCTTGTGTGTTGGTTGATCCACCAACATGAGAGCTTTCAGAATATCATTTTCATGTCTTTCCTGAATGGGAGAATGTACAATCACTGCACTTGATCCCAAGGTCCGTGTAGGAGGGTCTTGCATTTCTGCATCATTCCTCACAACATTCCCACTGGCCGAAGGGCGTATCCTAAGTACTCAATCTTTACCAAAATCTCCCACTGAATTCTTGCCTTGACCATTTGGCAAGGATTCAACCTCTATGTTACTTTGTTGTTCTTGAATTTATTCAAGTTCTATCTATGTTCAGCTCTCTTCCTTGTAGACATATTCTTCTTTAAGGAAAGTTGTGTTCCTAGAAACAATGATCTTATGTTCGCTAGAAAGATAGAAATAGTATCCCTTAGTTTCCTTTGGATACCCTATAAAGTAACATTTCTCACTCTTGAATTCCAACTTATCAGTGAGCATATTCTTGACATATGCAGGACACCCTAGGGCTTCATGTGTCTAAGAGTTGGCATCTTGCCACACCATATCTCATATGGCGTCTTTTCAACTGATTTGGAAGGAACCCTGTTTAGAACATATATCGAGGTTTGTATAGCATATCCCCAAAAGTATGTTGGTAGAGCTGTAAATCTCATCATGGAACGAACCATATCAAGTAGGGTTCGGTTTCTCCTCTTGGAAACATCATTCATTTGTGGTGTTCTAGGAGGCGTCCATTCAGAATGAACTCCATACAGCTTCAAGTAATCTAGAAATTCATTACTTAAGTATTCACCTCCTCGATCAGATCGAAGAGTCTTGATACTCTTTGTGAGTTATTTCTCCACTTCACACTTGTACTCCCTAAACTTTTCGAAAGCCTCGGATTTGTGTTTCATAAGATACACATATTCATACCTTGTCAAGTCATCTATAAAAGTGATGAAGTAAGGGAAACCTCCTCTAGCTTGAGTCGAAAATGGTCCACATACGTCAGTATGTACCAACTCAAGCACCTTCTTGACTCGTATCCCTTTCCAGAAAGAGATTTATTGGTCATCTTACCTTTCAAACAGGATTCACAGTTACCATAAGATTTTAAGTCAAATGGTTCGAGGTAGTCAAGTTTTCTTAACCTTTCTATCCTTGTTTGATTGATATGACCAAGTCTACAATGCCACAGGTAGGTAGAATTTCTTTTACTTATTTTATCTCGTTAGTTTTGTACATTGAAAATTTCTCTTTATATCAATGACGTACATACCTTGTCCACTATAGGTAGAAGCATTTGGTGCTTTTCCTGCTAGTGCAGTGCAGTCCTTTCTTCCAATGCTTTTTCTTGTTACAGTTGAGGCATATATCCTTGGCCGGAATCACAATTTCTTTTTCACACCTCCCTTAGGATTCATAGCTGAGGGCGCAACGACTGCTTTGCCCTACTTCTTCTGCCATTCCTTACCTTTCGGTTTGGGATGACTAGAGGAGCTCATGAGCATAGGTATGCCCTTGGAAGTTGAATATTCAAAGGTTTTTAGCATGTTATGCAGTTCCGACAGACTCGCCTTTGTTCCGTTCATATTGTAGTATACAATAAAATACTAAAACGAACGAGGGAGAGAGTTCAGGATAAGGGTGGAAGTGACGTTATTCTGCAGCCTTATACCAATCAAGGTCAGCCTTTCTATTAGCCCTATCATCTTCAACACATGCTGAGACACTTGGCTCCCTTCACTTAGCTTACACTTGAAGAGTTTCTATCAACAACTCATATTCTATAGTTTGGGACTGAGAGTCATAGAGTCTCTTCAAGTGTTCGAGCATTTCGTTAGGGACCATGTTCTCATGATGTCTCTGTAGTTCCACTGACATGGAAGACAACATGACGCATCGTGCTGAAGTGGCGTCATCTAGGTTCTTATGGTAGGCTAACTTATCAAATGTGACATATTCTGCAGAATCCTCGGCAAGGACTGTGGGGAATAATTTGTCCAATACATATTCTATCTTTTCTTGCCTTAGGACAATTCTTAGATTTCTAAGGCCAGTCTAAATAATTTGGTCAGGTGAGTTTGTTTATTTCAATGATAGGCTCGACATTTTGAAGTTTGGAAGAATTTAGATAGACGGGAAACTACAGTAAAAAATTATTTCCCTATTATACACATTCATTTTAGGCTAATTTAACATGATCTTTTGTTTAATTAGCTCCCACAATTTTAGCATACTTCTACGACCCCAAGGTAGAATACGGATCTAAAACATTTTAAGGTCATAATGGTCCAAGATTCAAACCTATGATATATCCGCGTTTGCTTTGGCTGATAACTTCAATAACACATTTTGGTAGGTCTAAAACCAATTGCAAAGCTTATTTGCAACTCTTGGTTGATTAAATAATTCAATTTTAATCATGCGTCCTTAGATTAGTCCGACACTTTGGCGCCAAGATTTGTCTAAGCAAGTCAACCCCATTATACGACTGTGTTTATGTATCTAAGTAAACTTAGCCTTTGTGAGTAAACCACTTTGGTGTAAATACCCACAAAATTTTCTCATCTACTTTTACATTTAACACATCTATGAAAGAGTCTGAGTCCTCGTAGATTTAGAGCAAATACTTTGGCATAAATACTCATATCGCTGAAAATGATTTTTCATTCTAACAATTATAATAGACGACGCGTTTTAATTTTAGACAAAGTTTGGGGAACATTTTCAGTTTTCAGAGATTTTAACCAAGATCAATTGTTACACCCCGTAGTTCCAAGACATGCATACGAGAGCGTACGTGGGACAACAAGACTTTAAGTGAGGAACAAATGAAAGATTTATTTTTCCTAAGGAAAATTATCCGAACCTCGTGAAGGAAAAAGGTTTATTAATTGGAATTGGGTTCTCAAAATTTGTAAGTGAGACTTATGGAATTTATTGGAATTATGGAATTTTATTTTTGGATTTGGTCATGTGGGGCCCACCCGGGAAATTTTACGGTTTTGTGGGGCCCACAAAGTTTTTGACATTTTGACCAATTATGAATATTTCGGAGGATAAAATATTTTGGACCAATAGGAGGGCGACACGTGTCACCCCCATATGACATATTTTGGACCAATAGGAGGGCGACACGTGTCACCCCCGCATGGCCCATGTTGGGCGAGAACCATGGTGGCCAAGTGTGTGCAAGCTATTTGTTGGACAAGTGGACAAGTAGGTCCCACACACACTTGTCCCTAACCTTGTCCCTACATTTGTCATGATCTCGTTCCTTGTCTACATTATATATACACATAGAGGTGCAAGACTTCATCAACACTTAGAATTATTTCACTAAGCAAACTTTTGCCTCTTCCATATTTCTCTCGGCTTTGCCCCCTTTCCAAGATCAAAAATTCTTCAATCATTGTTGATAAATCCCCATATTCAAACCTAAGATCTCTAGTGGTATACTAAGCATAACCAATCCTTTAAACCTCGGAAATACTATGATGAACCGTTAGTCGAACCTTGAAACCCTAAAGTGTTCTTCATATTTTGAGTTGGAACTTAAAGAGGAGTTCTTCATAAGCTTATAGTGGTTGCATATTGCGGATTGGAACGTGAAGAATGGGAACAAGGAATATGCTAAGGATCGACTTTTAAACTTGGATTATTTTGGGCATATTGAGGTAAGGACCATTGTCTTCTTAAGGTGATTGAAGATTTCATGTTATAGTAATATATGAGTAAGCATGTGATATAAAGAATGAAGTTTTAAAAAGGTTTGGACCATGTTGGAGGGTTGAAACCGAGGCATGACATGTTAGCCAATGAAGTTGTTAATCATTCTTATTGGTATTATCACTTGTTACATGTTATATAATAAAGGAAATATGGTTGTTGATAGTTAGTATAACTTATATAACATGTTGGAATGAGAATTAGATAAAAAGAATTAAGGAGAAGGACTTAGGATTTGTTGTTGTTGTGGCCGAATGCCCTTAAAAATATTGGACTGTTTTATATGAATTGTGGGGCAGAATTTTACACGTCCTGTTAGGCGTGTAATCCCCTTTGGTTAGCTATTGGTTGTGCCTCAAATGTGGCGTATTGGTTGTTGATTCCGGGCCTTGAAAAAGGTGGAAAAGTACGTAGAAACAAAGGAAGTGCTGCCCAATTTTTCGTAGAATAAGAGACTTTATACTTAGTATCATTCTACGTTAGAAACTAGAAGTTGATAGTCGTGTTGTGATCATATAGGTTGACAATTCTACGTGCGGCGTATTCGACTTAGCGGGTGGATTAAGTCGAAAAGGTATGTGAACCATCTCTTCTTCTTCTAGCATGATTCCTTATTGTAAAGTAAGTAAATCCTACTCCTTAAATGATCTATCTCGTGATTGTACTTGGATTGGCTAATATAGAAGTTGTTCTATATACTTCCTTGATTGTACTTTGGATGTTTAAATTAGAAGTTGTTATAATCCATTCCCTTGATAATATTTGGATTTTCAAAAGTGAAAGTTGTTTTACTTAAAGTACTTAGAGTCTTAAAAAAAGAAGTGGTTCCTAATCTCTTATATAGTGCCTTATTTCCAAAACCTAAAGGTTGTTATAACGGCTTTATGGAAAGTTAGTTATAACGGCTTTAGGAGAGTCAAAGGAGTGATTTACTTAATTGATTTAAAAGAGGAGAAATGACATGATTTAAAGAGAAGTAACTTGTTTTAAAGGTGTGAGTTACTTGGGATTTAAAAGTAGAAGCTACTTGATTTCAAAACCTTGAATTGAAGTTTTATAAGTGTAGTTTGATTTGAAAAATAGAAGTGGCTTGATACTACGAGTGTTAGTGTATTAGGGGTCATAAATGAATTTGGCTTCATTGTAGTACATAAAATAAGTGACTAGAGTGTAAAGAGTGTAAACCACTTAATTTGAAGAATATGTAACTTGATGTTGCAAGGCTAGGGCCTTGGGATTTTATGAAAAAGGTAAGAACATGCGGCGGACGTACGTAGTACTTTGGCTTGCTTAAATGAGAATTATTCTATTTGTGCCTTGATAGTAATTTGGCTTGCTTAAATGAGAATTATTCTATTTGTGCCTTGATAGTAATTTGGCTTGCTTAAATGAGAATTATTCTATTTGTGCCTTGATAGTACTTTGGCTTGCTTAAATGAGAATTACTCTTAGTTTGTTAAAAAGGAAGGCATGGTAATTGTCTTGGTTTGTGTAAAAAGGAAAGGCATGGTATTGTCTTGGTTTGCTAAAATGATGGTTTATTCATTTTATAAATAAAGGTCAAGGATGGTTTGCTTGCATATGGGTTGCTCATATAGACATTCGTGCAAGTGTCGTATTTCCATATCTCCGCGTCCCTCCATAAAGGGTCGGCAACATAGTTCAAGAAATATCATGGAGTAGCTCCCATGGTGTGAGTGGTACACACTCACGGCGGGTCGGAAAGACTCGGGCGGATTCAAATCCCGGGATATAATCCATGGACTAGCAATCTGTGATGCGAGTATCGTGTGCCGATGCTCATTGCGGGTCCACATGACCTATGCGGGTGAAATAGTCCTATAATAGGTTGCATAATAATTCAGAGGGTGGATGACCACAGCGACACGACGCCCGTGTTTTGAAAGCGGTAGTGATTTCATTAATGAAAAGTGCGGTGTGTTCATGACTTAAAGTGGGCCGATTAGTCTCATTGTTAAAAACATAACTTAAAAGGTAAAGATGATTGCATTACTCTCATGTTTGCAAGGTTCGGTGTCTTTGTTGTTTTGAGTTATCATACTTGTTTCTGTTATATTTGGGTATGTGATCTCCTTTCTGATGACTTCTTGTTTCATATACTTGGTACATTCTTCGTCTTGACCCCTTTCTCAGGGGTTGCGTTACATCTGCGAGTTTAGGTCTTGATTTGGTGATCTGCAAGTGTAGGACCCTTGCTCAGAGTTTTTGGACAACTCTATTTGTTCGGGAGCTTATCATTTTGGTATAGATCTTTCATTACAGGCTTTTGTACAGTTATGGATACGGCGGGGACTTGTCCCGTCATAGTTCAGTAAAACTCTTAGAGGTCTGTATTCATATGTGGGATTGGACTCGTGTACAGTGTAGTGCTTTTTGATTATATATATATATATATGGCAGCCTTGTCGGCTTTGCCTTTGCATGTTCGTTGGTTTAAAAAAATGAGGTGTTATTTAGTTTCGCGGTTTACTTGTGTCATTTAGGTAGAAGGGTGCCCAGGTAGGGCATCAGTCACGGGCCCGGGGTTCGGGTCGTAACATCAACATACATGTCATATGTTATACCCCGTAGTTCTGGCCATACGTGTGAGAGCGTACGAAAGGGATTAAGACTTAAATTTTAGAAGGATAGGTTGACGGATTGTTTCGGACGGGTTTTTGGTCAACTTGTAGGCGGGTTATGACCCGTTACATTGAGAGTTCCTAGGTGTTTCAAAGGCCTAGGGCGTAGTTCGTTGAGTCTAGTTTCCAACGCAACCAACCGTTCGTCGATAGGACATCGGAGTAGAAAGTTATGGGAGTTACAAGTTCGGTCTTGTGATCGGACGAGAAAGGTGTTTCGGATCGAGAGCCTCGGGCATGGCGCCGGATGCGAGGCAGCGCGATTGATCTGAGGGTTCGCTGAAGTTGCAGCTGCCGGCAGGAAGCGAGGCGTGGCGCGGCTGCGGCATGGCGCGGCGGGTCTGCGAGTTAAGTGGAAAAATCTGAGCATTTTGTTTTAAAAAGTCATGGGAGGGTGACAAGTGTCCCCCCATCTGATTTTGCATGCACTACTTATTGACCAAGTCTTGAAGACTTGGTCATTCTTCAAGTTCTTCTCTCTCTCTAAAGCTAAAGCTCTCCCTTCTCTCTAGAATTTCAAGAGGAAATCAAAGCTTGAGGAAAAATCTGAAAAAGTGTGGCAAGAAGGAAGATTGTGTGGTTAGCTTGTAGGAGTATTGTGGTGGTGTTTTTGGGAAAGGAGGATAGCAAACTTGTTGGAATAATTTGGCTAAAGCTCTAAGGTAACAATTCTTCTCTTGTAGCTAGTTTTTGGTGTTGCATGTGAAGAGGAAAGATCTTGTAGTGGTAAATATTCCTCTTAGAGAAATTGCATGTAAGAAATGTGGTTTGGATATGAAAGAATTGGATAAGAAGGTTATGTAAGCATGTTGTAGCCAAAATACTACCTTAAACTTGTTAAGTTAGTTGTTGTACATTGTGGGGCAGAATTTTACACATCCTAGTTTAGGTGTTGTAGCCAAAATACTACCTTTGAAATGTTTGGATTGTTGGGCCTTAAATGTGGCATTTGGATGTTGAATACGACCTTGAAAAAGGTGGCAAAGTATGTAGAAACAAAGGAAATACTGCCCAATTTTCCATAGAATTTAGTGACTTTGAACTTGGAATATTCTACATTGTAACTAGAGGTTAATGAACGTATTATGGTCATTATAGGTTGATATACTACGTGCCGTATTCTGGACTTAGCAAGTGGATTGACCGAAGAGGTATGTGGAACTTTTCTATCTCTTGAGCATGAATGGTTTTACCTATGTAGTGCGATAGACGTACAAGTTTTGATATCCCTCACTTGTTTTAAGGATGGTCAAGTTTTGTGAGTAAGGGGGGGTTAACTCATTTCTTTAAAGGTACTAAGGATGTCTTGAGTCTTCAAAGTTAAGGGACTTGATGTGTTCAAGTATATGATTCTTGTGTCTTTTTAAAAGTGTAAGTCCCTTGGGTTTTAGGAAAATGTATTTGACTAAGGTATAACGTTAATATAATGACTTTATGGGAAGTGATTATATTAGCTTTATGGAAAGTTAATAAAGAAAGATTTACTCTAAGTAAAATGAGTACGGATAAATGATTTGAGGTTGTAAAAGGCAAATTGATTTTTAAGGCATTAATTGCCTAAGGTTTTAAAAGAGTAGAAGTACATAGTATGTAGTGCTTTGGGTTAAATTCCCGAATGTCTTTTATTAAGATATGTTGGTGCCTTAAGTAAACTAAAATGAGAGAGTTTTCTTAACTTATTTATGTTATGTGTGATGGCCGGTTGAGCTAGGGTAAGAGTATAAATGAGGGGTAAACCCCCAAGACGTTATACCACCTTCTCCAGGGTAAGAGTATAAATGAGGGGTAAATCCCCAAGACGTTATACCACCTGCTTCAGGGTAAGAGTATAAATGAGGGGTAAACCCCCAAGAAGTTATACCACCTATTCCGTGGATTTGCTACACATGATGCGAGGAATACCTCATGCGAGTCTGTAGGGCTCATGCGGGTGAAATAGTCCCATGCGGGTGAGTCTGACTATCACGAGGAATACCTCATGCGGGTCCACATGACCCATGCGGGTGAAATAGTCCCAAAAGTAGGAGTGCTTAATGATACTGCGGGGCGGATGACCTTGCTTTGACCATGAGCTTCCTATTTTCATGCAGTATATTATATGTTGATATTCTCATTATTAGTAAGGCACAGTGTTTTGTGGCGATCTTTATACATGACTCGGTTATTTTGTACTTATGAGGTATTTTGATATTTTCGATTTCGCATACTTAGTACATATTGTGTCTTGACCCGCTTCTCGAATTTGCGTTAAATCTGCGGTAGGGAGTAGCGGTGGTGGATCCTCATTCTTATGATCATTGTTCTGGTGTCAGAAGCTCCATTCCTCCGGAGGCTTGTTTTGTTGGTACGGCTTTTCACGATCTTGTAGGTATTTTGTACATTCGAGGTATGGCGGCCCGCCACGCTTGTTATTCTTAGAGTGCGTGGTCACGTTTGTGGTTTTGGGTCAGAAAACAAGTTGTACTTTTAATTAAGTATATTTTATGGAAGCGACCTTATCTACCTGGTCGGTGATGTTTACTTTATACAGTTATGTGTATGTATGTTCATGCTATTCTCTCGATGTATACTGACGGGGTGCCCGGTAGAGCACGATCAGCGCCCGGCCGGTCGCGACAAAAGTGGTATCAGAGCCAGATTAGTCCTCGGAAAGTGTCTACAGACCGTGTCTAGTAGAGTCTTGATTATCGGTGTGTTGTACACCACATCTATAATCAGGAGGCTGCAGGATATTTAGGATTGATTTCCATTCTTTCACTCTAAAGATCGCGCAATAGAACTGTGTTATAGGTTGAACTTCCTCTGATATTTTCCTTTATGTATCAGTTATGCCTCCACGCAAGGCAACCGCGCCCGAGCGGCAAGGCGGTGAGGTGCCGCTAGTAGACGCGGAGGGTCACGAGGCACAGCCCAATCCTTACCGAGATGATGTTTCGCGGCGAAGTTCCACGTCGCCGCCTCAGTGAGTTCGAGGCTGCGGCCATCGAGACATGCAGACGAGCCTCGATCCCACGATCGGTGAGTATAGAGATTACGGAGAGCAGATCCGGTTATTGACCAAAGATAGTAGCGAGTGGCAAGCGACAGAGCGGCGCCAACCCTGAGCCGACGGTTTGATTCGGGATTTCCTAGGTTGTCATCCACCCGAGTTCTATGGTTCGAGGTCCGAGGAGGATCCTCAGGAGTTCGTTCGGCAGTTACCGCGGACTATGCAGGTGCTTAGGGCCTCGGAGGCTGAGTCCGTCATGCTAGCCTCTTACCGGTTACGCGATATTGCGTTGAACTGGTTGAGTCATGAGAGTTGTCTAGAGGTGAGGATGCTCTTCCAGCTGTTTGGGAGGAGTTCACTGAGGGTTTCCTGGATCACTTCTTGCCTCCTGAGATGAGGAGAGCCCGCGTAGATAGATTCTTGACCTTGAGGCAGAACGGGAGGACTATCAGAGAGTACAGCCTGGAGTTTGACTCCTGGCGGTATCGCACACCATCAGTGACATGACGCATGTGGTTCATCGATATGTGATGGGGTTAGACCGTCATATGATTACTGCATGCTTGGGGGTGGCTCTTCAGCCAGGGATGGATATTGCCAGGATGCAGGCGTATGCGCAGGGGATTGAGGACAGAGAGATGGAGGATCAGCTAGACTTAGGCCAGCCCAAGAGGCCGGGACAGCAGGTCTCGAGGCGATTTCGAGGCGGCCTCGGCAGACTAGGTCCACTTTTCACCAAAGCCAGAGTGCACCTTCTCGATTTTACGCGGGAGGTCCGATCACCGGGTCATTCGAGCAGTCGAGCTCCAGACTTCGGGTTTCAGGAAGCGGATCTGCATCGATCGAGACCACCCCCATCTCAGTGTGCTCGATGCGGTAGGTCTCACCCAGGCGAGTGTCGTGTTCCTTCAGGAGCTTGTTACTCTTGTGGCCAACAGGGCCATTTGAGGAGAGATTGTCCTACCAGAGGCGGCGGGACTGTGCTGGTTCACCGGCGGTCGATTGTTGAATCTTCGCTCACGACGGCATGCGCCCCGAGGCGGGGTGTTCACGCCGAGCGCGCAAAGAAAGGTCGTGGTAGGGTCCCGGCCCAGCCGTCCTCGAACCGCATTTATGCTATGTCCAGCCGTCAGGACCAGGAGGCGTCACCAGATGTCGTCACAGGTACATTATTGGTTTCTTGCTGTGATGTATATGCTTTGATAGATCCAGGTTCTACATTGTCCTATATATCTCCTCATATTGCTGGTAGAATAGGGATAGAGCCCGAGTCCATAAAACCTTTTGAGGTGGCTACGCCAGTGGGTGATTCGGTGGTAGCTGAGCGGGTATATAAGGCTTGCCCAATGACTATAGATAGTCGTCAGACTCTAGCCGACTTGATAGAATTGGATATGACAGACTTTGATGTGATTATGGGTATGGATTGGCTAGCGTCTTGCTATGCCAATGTGTGGGTAGAGAGATTGACGCTTCCGGTTTCTGGTAGGTTGCTCGAGTGGAAGGGGAATACTGTGTCGCCGAGGGGTAGGTTTATTTCTTACCTCAAGGCTAGGAAGATGGGGCGGAAGGGGTATATCTACCATATGGTTCGAGTATTCGATACTGAGGCTGAGATACCGGACCTTCAGTCAGTTCCGGTCGTTAGAGAGTTTCCAAACGTATTCCCAGACGAGCTTCCGGGTATCCCTCCTGAGAGGGAGATTGAGTTTTGCATTGATTTGGCACCAGACACCCGACCGATATCTATTCCGCCATACAGGATGGCACCTGCCGAGTTGAAGGAATTGAAAGACCAGCTGAAGGACTTGCTGGAGAAAGGCTTTATCAGGCCAAGTGTTTCTCCCTGAGGAGCGCCAGCGTTATTTGTAAAGAAGAAGGATAGGACACTGCGTATGTGTGTTGATTACAGGCAGCTAAATAAGGTAACTATCAAGAACAGATACCCCCTTCCCAGGATTGATGATTTGTTTGACCAGTTGCAGGGTGCAAGGTGCTTTTCCAAGATAGACCTGCGGTCTGGCTATCATCATGTGCGAGTTAGATAGGCAGATATCCAAAGACTGCATTCAGGACCCGGTATGGGCACTATGAGTTCAGGGTGATGTCTTTCGGGTTGACCAACGCCCCAGCAGTATTCATGGATTTGATGAACCGGGTGTTCAAGCCATTCTTGGATATGTTCGTTATAGTATTCATTGATGATATCCTGGTTTATTCGCGCACAGAGCAGGAACATGCAGATCATTTGAGGGCGGTATTGGGAGTCCTCCGGGACCGGCAGTTGTATGCCAAGTTCTCGAAATGCGAGTTTTGGTTGGCTTCAGTGGCTTTCTTAGGGCATGTTATCGGGGCCGATGGTATTCGGGTAGATACAAAGAAAGATTGAGCGCCAAGACTTGGCGGACCACTACACCAGCGAGTGCGCAACTTCTTGGGCCTTGTGGGTTATTATCGGAGGTTTGTGGAGAAGTTTGCTTCCATTTCAGCACCTTTGACTAAGCTGACTCAGAAGGCAGCTATGTTCCGGTGGACGGATGCTTGTGAGGGAAGTTTTCAGTTGCTAAAGGAGAAATTGACGACCGCCCCAGTTCTTACTCTTCCATAGGGTTTAGACGGATATGTGGTTTATTGTGATGCGTCAGGTGTCGGGCTTGGGTGCGTGCTGATGCAAAGACGACAGTTATAAGCGTCGATCCCGACACTCGGAAGCATGAGAAGAACTATCCCACACATGACTTGAGTTAGCGTGATTCATGCCTTGAAGATCTGGAGACATTATTTGTATGAGGTTCATGTGGATATTTACACAGACCACAAGAGCCTCCAGTATATCTTCAGCCAGAGGGAGCTGAACTTGCGGCAGAGACGGTGGTTGGAGTTACTTAAGGATTACGATGTCGATATTCTATACCACCCAGGGAAGGCCAATGTAATTCTGAGCGCCTTAGTCGCCGTCGATGGGTAGTCCGTCAGTGTCTGACTAGAGAGAGGATATGGTCCGAGAGTTACATCAGCTAGCGAGCCTTGGTATTCGTTTGGTTGATTCTAATAGTAATGGAGTTCGGGTTCGAGAGGTTGCCGAGTCTTCCATCGCCGAGGAGGTGAAGAGGCGACAGTATGAGGATCCGATTATGGTACGGTATAGAGATGCAGCTCTACAGGAAGAGAAGAGTCTATTTGAGGTAGCACCTGATGGAGTGCTAAGATTTGAGGGCCGGTTGTGTGTTCCCGATGTGGCAGGACTTCGTCAGCAGATTCTGGGGGAGGCACACAGTGCTCGCTATTTTATTCATCCGGGGTCGACTAAGATGTACCATGACCTCAGATGTGTGTATTGGTGGGATGGCTTGAAGAGGGACGTTGCGGAGTTCGTGGCGCAGTGCCCGAATTGTCAGCAGGTCAAGGTTGAGCACCAGAAGCCCGGTGGTCATTGCAGTGCTATTGATATTCCGACTTGGAAGTGGGAGGTGGTAAATATGGATTTTATTACAGGGTTACCTCACACTCAGATGAAGCATGATTCCATTTGGGTTATTGTCGACAAGGCGTGAAATCACCAATTTTCTTCGATCGGGGCGGCTTTTTCTAGAGGATTATGCTAGACTGTATATCAGAGAGATTGTGAGACTGCACGGAGTTCCTATATCGATTATTTCGGACAGAGGAGCCCAGTTCACGGCTAACTTCTGGAGGTCTTTCCAGAAGGGATTAGGGACACAGGTGAGTCTCAGTACTGCGTTTCACCCTCAGACCGACGGACAGGCCGAGCGTACTATCCAGACCCTTGAGGATATGCTGCGGGATTGTGTTATTGATTTCAGGGGTAGCTGGGAGGATCATTTACCTCTTGTGGAGTTTGCTTATAACAACAGCTATCATTCTAGTATCCAGATGGCGCCTTATGAGGCCTTGTACGGGAGGAAGTGCAGATCACCGATAGGTTGGTTTGAATTGGGAGAAGTTCAGTTGGTCGGGCCAGACTTGATTCAGCAGGCAGTGGATAAGGTGAAGCTTATCCAGGAGCGGTTGTTGGCAGCTCAGAGTCGACAGAAGTCGTATGCAGATCATCGGCGTCGACACTTGGAGTTTGAGGTAGATGATTGGGTTTTCCTGAAGGTGTCACCCATGAAGGGCGTGATGAGATTTGGGAAGAAAGGGAAACTTAGCCCAAGGTACATTGGGCCTTATCAGATTGTCCGTAGGGTAGGCAAGGTTGCCTATGAGTTAGATCTGTCGTCCGATCTAGAGGCAGTACATCCAGTTTTTCATCTGTCTATGTTGCGGAAATGTATTGGAGATCCATCTAGAGTGCACCCGATTTGCGATGTCCAGGTGACAGAGGGGTTATCGTATGAGGAGAGTCCCATAGCGATACTCGATCGTCAGGTTAAGCGACTTCGGACAAAGGACGTGGCTTCCGTCAAGGTCTTTTGGCGGAATGAGAACAGGGAAGAGATGACGTGGGAAGCAGAGGATGACATGATGAAGAAGTATCCTCACTTATTCCCTATACCTCCAGGTAACCCACTTTGCCGATTAATAGTTTGATTCGGCGTATATGCTTAAGTATTGTTGTGGCCATGTGGAACATCTTTATTTGCAAGAGAAATAGTTAAGAGGGTCTATGTCGATATCGTGATTTGAGTAAGCCTAGAAGGAACATTCGGGACGAATGTTTCTAAGGGGGCGAGAATGTTATACCCCGTAGTTCTGGCCATACGTGTGAGAGCGTACGAAAGGGATTAAGACTTAAATTTTAGAAGGATATGTTGACGGATTGTTTCGGACGGGTTTTTGGTCAACTTTGAGGCGGGTTATGACCCGTTACATTGAGAGTTCCTAGGTGTTTCAAAGGCCTAGTGCGTAGTTCGTTGAGTCTAGTTTCCAACGCAACCAACCGTTCGTCGATAGGACATCGGAGTAGAAAGTTATGGGAGTTACAAGTTCAGTGCGTGATCGGACGAGAAGGTGTTTGATCGAGCCTCGGCGCGGCGCCGGATGCGAGACGCGGCGCGATTTATCGAGGGTTCGCTGAAGTTGTAGCGTCGCGGCGCTGGGAAGCAGGGCCACGGCGCCGGAATGTTCTGGGAGTCGGCAGAAGTTTCAGCGCCGCGGCGCCGGCTGCAGGGCCGAGGCGGGTTCTGCGAAGTTAAGTGGAAAAATCTGAACTGTTTTGTTTTAAAAAAGGTCATGGGAGGGTGACAAGTGTCCCCCCCCCCATCTGATTTTGCATGCACTACTTATTGACCAAGTCTTGAAGACTTGGTCATTCTTCAAGTTCTTCTCTCTCTCTAAAGCTAAAGCTCTCCCTTCTCTCTAGAATTTCAAGAGGAAATCAAAGCTTGAGGAAAAATCTGAAAAAGTGTGGCAAGATGGAAGCTTGTGTGGTTAGCTTGTAGGAGTATTGTGGTGGTGTTTTTGGGAAAGGAGGATAGCAAACTTGTTGGAATAATTTGGCTAAAGCTCTAAGGTAACAATTCTTCTCTTGTAGCTAGTTTTTGGTGTTGCATGTGAAGAGGAAAGATCTTGTAGTGGTAAATATTGCTCTTAGAGAAATTGCATGTAAGAAATGTGGTTTGGATATGAAAGAATTGGATAAGAAGGTTATGTAAGCATGTTGTAGCCAAAATACTACCTTAAACTTGTTAAGTTAGTTGTTGTACATTGTGGGGCAGAATTTGTTACACCCCGTAGTTCAGGTCATGCGTATGAGAGCGTACGAAAGGGAGTAAGACTTAAAATTTTCGAAAGATAGGTTGACGGATTGTTTCGGACGGGTTTTTAGTCAACTTTGAGTTGGTGTATGTCCAGTTACCTTGAGAGTTTGTAGGTGTTTCAAAGGCCTAGTGTGTAGTTCATTGAGTTTAGTTTCCAACGCAACCAACCGTTCGTCGATAGGAGATCGGAGTAGAAAGTTATGGAAGTTACAAGTTCGGTCTTGTGATCGGGCGGAAAAATTCAAATTCAGAGCCACGGCCGCGCGCCGGAAGCGAGGCATGCGCGCGGGTCTTGAGGATGCAGGGTTTCAGCGCCGCGGCTGACGCGCCGCGGCAGGGCGCGCGCCAGGCGGGTTTTCTGGCGGAAAAACTGAGGAAATCTGATATTTTCTTTTATAGAGGCCATGGGTGGGTGACAAGTGTCCCCCCCCCCCCATCTGATTTTGCATGCACTACTTATTGACCAAGTCTTCATTCTTCAAGTTCATCTCTCTCTCTAAGATTAGAAGCTCTCCCTTCTCTCTAGAAAATCAAGAAGAACACAAGGCTTGAGAAAAATCTGAAAAATGTGGCAAGAAGGAAACTTATTTGCAAGCTTGTGGGAGTTGTTGTGGTGGTGTTTGTGGAAGAGGAGGCTAGCATTTTGTTGGATTAATTTTGGCTAAAACTCTAAGGTAAAGATTCTTCTCTTGTAACTAGTTATTGTTGTTGCATGTGAAGAGGAAGGAACTTGTAGTAGTAAATAATGCTCTTAGATTCATTGCATATAAGAATGATGGCTTGGATATGAAAGGATTGGTTAAGAAGGTTATGTGAGCATGTTGTAGCCTAAAAACTACCATAAACTTGTTAAGTTAGTTGTTATGCATTGTGGGACAGAATTTTACACACCCAAGATTAGGTGTGTAATCCCCTTTGAATTGTTTGGATTGTTGGGCCTTAAATGTGGCGTTTGGATGTTGAATTCGGCCTTGAAAAAGGTGGCAAAGTATGTAGAAACAAAGGAAATGCTGCCCAATTTTCCATAGAATTTAGTGACTTGAACTTGGAATATTCTACATTGAACTAGAGGTTTATAAACGTATTATGGTCATTATAGGTTGACATACTACGTGCGGTATTTTGGACTTAGCAAGTGGATTGACCGAAGAGGTATGTGGAACTTTCTTATCTCTTGAGCATGAGTAATTATACTATAAAGTACGGTAGACATATGTGTTTTAAATAAAGTAGTCCTTTGGTATACTTGAAGTATTTTTGAAAATTGTGTAAACTGATTTGAAGTATAAGTCTCTCGGTTAATAAAAGGACGAAATTGTTTATAAGGAGTTATAACGGCTTTATGGGAAGCTAGCTATAACGGCCTTATGAAAGGATAAGAATGTCTTAATTTCTAAAGCATAAAGTTAGTATAACGGCTTTATGGGGAGTTGGTTATAATAACTTTATGGAAGGTTAAAGAGTTGGTTTTCTTGAATAAGGTAAACAAAGATGAAAGGATTGAAATTAAGTAGGGAAATTTGATTTAAAAGGCATCAATTGCTTAGAGTGTAAAATGGGAATTTTTATGGGAAAAAGGGATCTTTTGAAAGAGTAGAAGTACATAGTACTTCGGGTTAAATTTCTTCGGATTTGATTAAGCATTAAGAAGGTGCCTTAAGGTCAATAATGAGATTTATTTTGTAGATTAATGAAAGTCTAAAGAGGTTATGAGTTTACTTGGACGTACCGTCAGTGATGGAGGATTCCACGGGTATGCTTTCATTGTCTTAGTATGAGTTTACGTGGACGTACCGTCAGTGATGGAGGATTCCACGGGTATGCTTCCATTGTCTTAGTATGAGTTTATGTGGACGTACCGTCAGTGATGGAGGATTCCACGGGTATGCTTTCATTGTCTTAGTATGAGTTTACTTGGACGTACCGTCAGTGATGGAGGATTCCACGGGTATGCTTCCATTGTCTTAGTATGAGTTTACGTGGACGTACCGTCAGTGATGGAGGATTCCACGGGTATGCTTCCATTGTCTTAGTATGAGTTTACGTGGACGTACCGTCAGTGATGGAGGATTCCACGGGTATGCTTCCATTGTCTTTGTATGAGTTTACTTGGAAGTACCGTCAGTGATGGAGGATTCCACGGGTATGCTTCCATTTTCTTAGTATGAGTTTACGTGGACGTACCGTCAGTGATGGAGGATTCCACGGGTATGCTTCCATTGTCTTAGTATGAGTTTATGTGGGCGTCTGCATCGGTGATGGAGGATTCCACGTATGCTTCCATTGTCTTAGTATGAGTTTACTTGGGCGTCACTCGGTGATGGAGGATTCCACGGGTATGCTTCCATTGTCTTAGTATGAGTTTACTTGGACATACCGTCAGTGATGTGGGATTCCACGGGTATGCACCTTGGACATGCTTACGATGAGGGATTTCGAGGCATGCGGTATGAAGGGTAAGAGTATAAATGAGGGGTAAGTCCCCAAGATCGTTATACCACCTTCTTCAGGGTAAGAGTATAAATGAGGGGTAAATCCCCAATATCGTTATACCACTTGTTCCGTGGATTTGCTACCCACGATGCGAGGAATACCTCATGCGAGTCCGTTGAGGCTTATGCGGGTGAAATAGTCCCATGCGGGTGAGTACAGCCTATGCGAGGAATACCTCATGCGGGTCCACATGACCCATGCGGGTGAAATAGTCCAGGAGTAGGAGTGCTTAATGATATTGCGGGCAGGTGACCTAGCTTTGATCATGAGCTTCCCATTTTCATGCAGTATGGTATATACTTGATATTCTCATTGTTAGTAAGGCACAGTGTTCTGTAAACTGATTATTTTACATGTCTCCAGTTATTTTAGACTTATGAAGTATTTTCAGTATTTTCCCAGTTCGCATACTTGGTACCTGTTGTACTGACCTCCTTCGGGGGGTTGCGTTCATGCCGCAGGTTGAGGTACGTAGCTTGCTGATCCGCACTCTTTGGATCACTGTCAGTTCTTGGAAAGTTCCATTCCTCCGGAGGCTTTGTCTTTTGGTACGGTTCCCTGAGGTTGTAGACTTTTGTACATTCAGGGGGTAAGGCGGGGCCTGTCCGTCGAGTTATTATTCCTGAAGTGCAGTAGTCACATTTGTGGTTTGGGCTGTAAGAACAAGTTCTACTTTTGAGTAATATACTTTTTATGAAAGGCGGCCTTGTCGGCTAGCCAGTGATGTTTGCTATATTCAGGTTTATGTGTATGTATGTTCCGCTGCTATTCTCTGATGTATACCTGACATGGTGCCCCGGCAGGGCACCAGTCGCGGCCCCGGGGTCGGGTCGTGACAGAATTTTACACATCCTAGTTTAGGTGTGTAATCCCCTTTGAAATGTTTGGATTGTTGGGCCTTAAATGTGGCGTTTGGATGTTGAATTCGGCCTTGAAAAATGTGGCAACGTATGTAGAAACAAAGGAAATGCTGCCTAATTTTCCATAGAATTTAGTGACTTTGAACTTGAAATATTCTACATTGTAACTAGAGGTTAATGAACGTATTATGGTCATTATAGGTTGACATACTACGTGCGGTATTCTGTACTTAGCAAGTGGATTGACCGAAGAGGTATGTGGAACTTTCCTATCTCTTGAGCATGAATGGTTTTACCTATGTAGTGCGATAGACGTACAAGTTTTGATATCCCTCACTTGTTTTAAGGATGGTCATATTTTGTGAGTAAGGGGGGATTAACTCATTTCTTTAAAGGTACTAAGGATGTCTTGAGTCTTCAAAGTTAAGGGACTTGATGTGTTCAAGTATATGATTCTTGTGTCTTTTTAAAAGTGTAAGTCCCTTGGGTTTTAGGAAAATGTATTTGACTAAGGTATAACGTTAATATAATGACTTTATGGGAAGCGATTATATTAGCTTTATGGAAAGTTAATAAAGAAAGATTTACTCTAAGTAAAATGAGTACGGATAAATGATTTGAGGTTGTAAAAGGCAAATTGATTTTTAAGGCATTAATTGCCTAAGGTTTTAAAAGAGTAGAAGTACATAGTATGTAGTACTTTGGGTTAAATTCCCGGATGTCTTTTATTAAGATATGTTGGTGCCTTAAGTAAACTAAAATGAGAGAGTTTTCTTAACGTATTTACGTTATGTGTGATGGCCGGTTGAGCTAGGGTAAGAGTATAAATGAGGGGTAAACCCCCAAGACGTTATACCACCTTCTCCAGGGTAAGAGTATAAATGAGGGGTAAATCCCCAAGACGTTATACCACCTTCTCTAGGGTAAGAGTATAAATGAGGGGTAAATCCCCAAGACGTTATACCACCTGCTTCAGGGTAAGAGTATAAATGAGGGGTAAACCCCCAAGACGTTATACCACCTATTCCGTGGATTTGCTACCCATGATGCGAGGAATACCTCATGCGAGTCCGTAGGGCTCATGCGGGTGAAATAGTCCCAAAAGTAGGAGTGCTTAATGATACTGCGGGGCGGATGACCTTGCTTTGACCATGAGCTTCCTATTTTCATGCAGTATATTATATGTTGATATTCTCATTATTAGTAAGACACAGTGTTTTGTGAACTGATCTTTATACATGACTCCAGTTATTTTGTACTTATGAGGTATTTTCAGTATTTTTCCAGTTTTGCATACTTAGTACATATTGTGTACTGACCCCCTTTCTCGAGGGTTGCGTTAAATGCGGTAGGGTAGCGGTGGTGGATCCTCATTCTTAGGATCACCATTGCAGTGTCGAAGCTCCGTTCCTCGGAGGCTTGTTTTGTTAGTACGGCTTTTCCACGATCTTTGTAGGTATTTTGTACATTCGGGGTATGGCGGGCCCGCCACGATTGTTATTCTTAAGTGCGTGGTCACGTTTGTGGTTTTGGGCTGTAAAAACAAGTTGTACTTTTGATTAAGTATATTTTATGAAAGGCAGCCTTATCGGCTGGCCAGTGATGTTTACTTTATACAGGTTATGTGTATGTATGTTCATTGCTATTCTCGATGTATACGGCCAGGGTGCCCGGTAGGCACGATCGCGGCCCCGGGGTCGGGTTGTGACATCATATTTCATACGACATCCTATCATGCAATTTATAAAACACATTTTGATGGAAAACCATCAACCCAATATGCATGATATAAGATGGTTTTAATCAACTACTGTGCGTCGCCTACCCAGACAGTTATAGCGGTCATTTATGTAAATCAATTATTGGGCGGCGCCTACCCAGACATTAATAGCGAACATTATGCTAATAATTAAATATTTGCATTTAAACACTTAGCACATACGTATATTACTCAATAATATAAAATTAATGATAATCATTGGTCTATTTGTCTAAACTCTAAAATCTATGTCTATGTCAAACTCAGGTTCGATAGTCTCAAGAAGGTATTAGCCACCGGTGACCATACTTTCGTAAAAGCACCATTGGGCGGTGGTTCCTCTCCTTCCTCTTTCACCTCGAACAAAAAATCGATCTCGTTATCAGCTCGACTAAGAGTTCCGAATCGAAAAAGTCAACTGAACTTTACTTAAGATGAAGGAAGCGAGTGCCGGAAAAAAAAACCATTTTCTTAAGGCTTCAAACTACTAGTCATTTAGACTACTATGAATGAAAAGTAAGGAAGTCCTTTTCTTGACTTAGCCTGCGTGCATTATACCTAACCTTTTCACTTGATTTTAATCTCAACAAAGAAATGAAAGCATAACTCTTTGTAATCCCTAAGCATTTTTTAATTTTAAAATTCTAATTTTCAGGAAATACTGTAAACTTTCAGAATTTACAATTTAGTCCCTCAAGAATTTAAAATTTAATTTGAACCCTATTAAATTCAGAAAATCCAATTTTAATTTTTAGAAAATATTTTTAGGTTTCAGGGACTTGTATGCAATTTCTAGATTTTTAAAAAATTCAGTTTTTAGAAACTTTATTTAATTACAGAATTACCTGAAAGGACAAAATCTGTCTAATTAAAAAGTTTTAATTTTAGATTCTGAATATTTTAAACTTTGAAATCAGAATCTGAATAATTAAAACTTTTGTTTCTGATTCAGAATTTATTTATTTTTAAATCACAGTCGGCGTCGCGACCCTTAGGGGTGGCGCTGCGACGCCTTAGAGACAGTGACGAAAATTTTAAATTTTACGCTTTCGGGATGAACAGCACCGCGACGCTCCAGAATGGATCCGCGGCGCTTCTGACAAACCCAAGCAGCACCGCGGTGCTCCATTGTGGCGTCGTCGTCAAACCCTAGCAGATGTCACGACGCTCCATGTGGAGCCGCGGTGCCTCTGCCCCAGAAGCGCAAAATTCTGCAATTTCGAAACTCTAAAACTGGTTCAAGGTCAGATTTGTAGATTCAACCTCGTACCCCTTCACCATTAAACAACACGTTCATCGACCATCATTCAATCCCTTCCCGTTCTTGACTCGATGCACCGTATTGAAATGAGCCGTGCATACGTCAACTTAGAAGAGTTAGATCGGAATGACTTCCTCGATTACATCATTGTTCAATAGTTTAAGAGACAAGGATTATGTGTTCTTGAGGTTTAAGGTTTTAAAGCTTCTTAACGACATAAAATTAGATTTCAACAAATCTTACCCCATATTATCATTAATAAATATTATATAATCACACAAAACAGCTCAGGCTCTGATACCACTGTAGAGTTTTGTAGGGTTCGTACACGCAGCGCAATTTGAAAATTTATATTGCAAACTCGACGGACGGTCAAACTGATGGATGATTATATAATGTAAAACACATAGATAACTGTAATACTTCGAACGAATACTTACAGTTTTGCAAATCTGGAATCTTCAAACTTCAATTGTGTAATCCGAGGGTGAGCACGCAATTGTTCGTCAATTGCAAGTCTAAGACTCCGATTTAATTACTCTTTCGGAGAGCTATGAAATATGGCAGAGTTTTAGCAGAGAATAATTCTTGTGAATTATGTATATTAAAATAATGATTGAACCCTCTATTTATAGCTGAAAATCGGCTAGGATTTCCCATGTGGGTCAAGCCTAAAAACCGAGACAGAGTGGGTCATTCGGACCTACTGGACACGTGGCGCTGAGGCGTCGTAGCCCTAGTCTAATTCTGCCCCATTTCTATTTTAGTTAAATCCGAAACATCATCTCGATTTAATTAAATAATCATTATCTATTTTAATGTCTCGATTATAAAATCAAACATTTATATTCTCTCTAATTACATCATTGGATTGATGGAACAATTGACTTAGTGTTACCCTACAGGCCTTCACATATCGACACTAATATCATTAGAGTCTACACGGAACTCATAGACGGCGTCGGAAGACGAACTCAATATGTGGAGTATAGTTACACGAAACCTGTGAATTGAACCTCTATGTGGGTAGATAAAATCTTTTCATTCACGACACACTCGATCAAGCTTAGGATCTGTCAAGTGTCTATCCAAATGACTTGATTATTATATCTCATATATTTTAGCTGACAACAAGACCATATCAAAGATATGTCTACTTCATTGGCCAATGACTTAGTCAACCTAATACCATATGAGAATCTGAGTGTTCTCTCGAAGATACATTCGAGGAATGAATCCTAATCTTGGGTCAACTACCACCTTTAATCTACATCGTAATATACTCAATACAAGACGCGTCTAAACCTATAAGGCATTTGTGCTTAGGACAAGATCAAAGTACATTACTCTGTAAACAAGGTGCGTATCGACCTCAAGTCTAAGGACTTCTATCTCCTACATGCCGATGATACTTTAGACATCTATAACAAACAGTACATCAGCAAGGTATACCAATACTTCTACAAGTATTCATGTGTCCATCACGAGTTGCCATAACTCGTAGCAGGTGAGACATATTACATCCCTAAGGATATGATGCAAATCACATGTCGATGTATCACATATCATCGATATTCCATTTTCGGTGATCATTAGTGTTATACCCCGTATTTCCTGAGTATGTATGTGAGGGCGTACGTACAAAAGTTTAAGCCTTAGTTAGGCATAAGGGACGAAATTTGTGCCTGTTAGCGAAAAGATTGTTTTTAGGCGGACAATTTTCGAACCTTGTAAGGGAATTTGCGTGTTCAATAATTTTTTTTTTTGCGAATTTTTCCAGAGATGAAATATTTTGGACCAACGAGAGGGTGACATGTGTCACCTCAGTGGACAGTTTGGGTGAGGAAATCTTGCACGTTTTTCAAGGAAAAAGCCTTAAACATTTGGTCAATGTTTTCTAGATATTTGTGGAGTAGATGGATAATGTACACATGTGCAAATCTACACCCTCCACTTGCCTCCACTTGCCTTAATCTTGGCCCTTGGTAGTCCTATAAATACCCCCTTAGTGCAAGACTTCTTCATCCATGAAACATTTTTCCAAGTCTTAAAATCCTTCCCTTTTAGTTGTAGTTCTCGTCAAGTCCTCTCCCCTTCCTTGTGTTCTGTAGAAACATACCACTCCTTGGTAGAAAAATTGTCTTCAAGTATTGTTGCAATGCCAAAATACTTTAGCCCAAATCCCTTGTAGTATTCCCAAGTCACCTTTATACTAAAAGCCCAGAAATACTACTTTATATCCATTAGTCACTAAACGAAACCCTAGGAGAAACTTCATAGTTGGTTGAAGTAGTAAGTAGAAGTTGTGTGGAAACTTCTAAGGGTTTCTTGGAGCTATCGGAGCGTGCAAATTAGGAGCTAAACGTTGTTCAGGATCGACATTATAACTTGGATAATTTTGGGCTTATCGAGGTAAATAATCTTATCCTTCTATTGTAATTGGAGATCACATACTGTAGTAATATAGAGTTAAGTATAAGATATATAGAAGGATATTAAAGAAGAGAATTGAACTGTAATTACATAGAAGGATGGTATAAGAGAAGAGAATTGAACTGTACTTACATAGGACTGTATTCTGATGAACTTGAGTAGTTTGTGGTAGGAAATCTGCCCAATTTTCCGTAGAATTAAGAACCTTCGCTTAGAATATTCTACAGTAGTCTAGGCGTTGATAGGCGTATTTGACCATTATAGGTTGATACTCTGCGCGCGACATATTCGACTTGGCGGTGGATTTGTAGGAGGTATGTGATTCTTCCTATCCTCTTGAGCATGATATTTTTAAATATATATATATATAGTACGGTAGACGTACGTGTGTTAACTGAACATGGTTTTACTTAACGTCTTTTGACTTGAGTCTAAACAATAAGAATCTTGAAGTATTTCAAAATAATTATGAATCATTTTTAAGAAGAGAAATACTTGGTTTTTAAACAAAAGCTTAAGAGTTATACTAGCTTTATGGGAAGTTAGGTATAACGACTTAAGAAAGATAAAAGGCAGTTTACTTATGTGTTTATGAAAGACTTGTATTGATTTGGAAAGTATAGTAAGATGTTTGGATGAGTTGACATATTATGATGCTATGTGTGTTAGTGTCTTATAACGTTTGAGAGGTTATTCTTATTGTGCTTATGTTGTTTAACGATAAGCGTTATGTTAGTATTATACCACTCGCCTCTTGACATGATATACGGGGTTAAGCGCCCCGTCACGAGGATGCCTCGTGCGGGTCGGGGACCTATGCGGAGCTACGAGTTCGGAGTTAGTGTGCGGGGAATACCTCATGCGATCTATGTGGCCATGCGGACTCGAGAGTCGGGGCGATGCCGGAGTAGCTACCCTCGATGCGGGAATACCTCATGCGGGCCTAGGTGGCTTTATGCGGTGCGAGTCGAGGATTAGGCATGCATAATGATACTATGGGCGATTGGCCTTGCTTGATCATTCGCGGCCTAGAAAAGACACATTCTACGATTTACCTATTATTGCTCTTGGTTGTGATGTGGCACTATGTGCGATTACATTAGTTGTTTCGTACATATTTGTAAAATTGGTTTTAAAATGATATGATTTCATTTAAAGTACTTTCTGATTTCACATACTTGGTACTGTTATCTTGACCTCCTTGAAGCTGCGTTAAATGCCGCGAGTAAAGGGAAGCAGGTAGCGGATCCTCAGTTTTAGGATCTTTTTCTCTGGTGTCAGGAACTCCATTTCTCCTGAGGCTCGACTTTTGGGTATGATCTCCCTGTTGTTGTAGATAGTTTTGTACATTCAGGGTATGGCGGGGCCCTGTCCCGCCATAGTTGTTTACTTTCTTAGAGGTTTGTAGTCTATTATGCAGTTGGGATGTAATCGCGGACTTGGTTTATATATATATGCCGAAAGGCGATTTTTTCTCAGATAAACTGTGTCTCATTTTACACTTGTTTCATGTCTTGTTTTTATTTTCCGCTGATTACTCTGATGTATGCCTACTTGGGTGCCCGGGTAAGGCACCAGTCACGGGTCCGGGAACGGGTCGTGACAATTAGTTGAGAAAATTTAAGAGTTACGTTATAACATTAATCTCTCACATTATTAATAATCACGTAACCTCTAGGGATGCAATTATAGAACATTATAAACAATCAACTAATAATTAAATAACTGCAAATGACATAATATTAATCTCTATTAATATAAATATGATTGTATATAAAGTACATTTGTCCTAATACAGATTGTCTTTAGGACATAAATATACTTTCAAGTACAACAATGATTTTAACTACAGGGATCCAACTTAATTACCCAACTGAAGCAACACTTAGTTCCCATTTGGTTGAGCTTATGAAAAGCTCATAAGTGCTTATTTTTTAAATTAAGCACTTATGGAAATTTTTAGATATATTTGGTTTAAAAAGGAGTAGAGTTTATGGGTGTCATAAGCACTTATTCCATAAACTCAAATTTTGGGCTTATGGGAGTAGAGCTTCTTTTGGTCTAATATTTTTTTTGTTTTTTATATAAAAGTACTTTTTTTATTGACAACCAAACACCTAACAATTTTTTGATAAAAGCTCTAATTGAAAAACATCTACTTCTATAAGCTCTTTTTAATAAGTTGTACCAAACGGGCCTTAGAGTTTCTGTGTGATACTCATTTCATTTATGAAATTCTCTCTTCATCTTCTCTTATTGGTGCATGACACGATAAAAATATACCTGTCAATATAATTCATATAAGATACTTTATCAAATTATAGCAAAGTCTGAAGTCACTAATAATGTACTATTAAGAGGTAAGATCTTGTTTAACTAGATGCACAATCAATAGTAGTTGTGGAGAGTTGAAAATATGTGATGAAAAGAACTTAACATTTTTGGAGATGATTTCAATGTTAGTTTTATATTTGCTTTATTTCAATGGAACTTATATCCTGATCTTTCAAAGCCCATATTTAATTTATTTGAATGAAACTAATGCATCATCCTTTTTCAAATCTCTTTATATGATTAAGCTTCATTGTTTGAGGCTTTGAGCCAGCGATGGATTATGTTGGAGGATAAATAGATTACTGTGACTATTGTAAGAGAGATCAAAACTCTATTATTCACATGAGACAATGTGTGAAAAGGTTAAAAGTTGATGATTGAAAAGTAAAATTATAGTTTAAGGTTGGACCTCATTTTGAGACTAGTGTAAGACTCGTAACAACTGATTCAAATATATATAACGTTGTCTACGAAGTACCAGAGAGTAAAGAGGTGGAAACATTTGTTCATCATACAAATGAGGAGCAATGGAACTATGATGTGATTGATTTTGAGGGCCAACTACAAAATGAAGGAGGCTTCACAGATGTGAATGTAATAGAGGGTGATAATAATAGTGATGCTGCTAGTGAAGATTGTGAGTCATTTCATGACTCTAACTATCATGTGGGAGAAGATGGGAGAAGATGACATTATTTTACATCAAATCGATGAATCTATTATAGAGTCAGTTGCTATCAAAAGAAAAAAAAAACAAAGCTAATCAAGGTTGTGGAACTAAGCAAAACATGATTCTTGGGGTTTTCTCAGATATGCTTGCAACCTTTCCTGGTCATATTCAAGAAGATGATTGTTCAAAACTCACTTGATCGTTGCAAAAAAATTATAGTGTGTTGGAAATTTACTAAACGTGAAATTAAGTTTAACCTATTATTTATGACTCGAACAATTGAGGTCTCGCACGTCAGAAACGTCGTTTCCACACACGTGCACACGTAGTGCCAAGTATCGTAAATTTCATTAGTGAAAGAGATATTGGTACGTAAGTGAAACATTTGAGACATAGAATTATGGACGGTTATTGGCCAAATGAAATGTGTTCCACGTTGGTAAACGAAGGAAGAAGTGTACGAAGTGTAAGATCGAAACGTGTCGGAAAAGGGTTGTGGCGTCACTGCGGAGCCGGGGCGCCACCACCTAAAGGGCCGCGGCGCTGGTTGGACTTCTGGCTACTGGAGCCTTGGCGCAGCGACGCCTCCCTGAGGCACCGCGGCACTAACGAGGCAATGTCTGTGCGATTGGAAGTTCAAAAGTTTGGCTGATTGTGGGGACGTTTTGGGGCATTAAATTGTCAGTTTCTCCTCCATAAATCAGCTACTATTTGGCTGCATTACTTGGTGAATTAAGTGGCTATTACATGGCACTTAAATGATCATTACATGGGCACTTGAGAAGATATTCTGACACAACTATAAATTGAGGCCCTTGGCTCAATTGTAAAACACTCTTCACACTTGTATAATTCAGATTTTCTGAATTCTTCCTCTCTAACATACTCTCACACACTCAAAGGTTCTTCTTGAGAAACACTTGAGTTTCTTTTGTTCATTTGTTTAGTTGTTGTTTTATCTTGGAAGACGGTTACCCATATCGTAAAAGGATATATACGGGGCAATAATGTCTTAAAGACAGAGTGAATATCACTCGACTCAGCAGCGCAATTGTAACGCTACCAGATTTAGTGTCTATTGGTTTCAGGCTATCAAGATCAATGAGCTTGCTGCAATTGGAACGAAAATCCAAAGATCTAAGACTCCAAGATTGATTCAAGAACGCATATCAAGGAACACAAAGCTTATTGTTGACGCAACACTTGTTGACTTCAAGTTTGTTGTATTGTAATCATATTGTTTACCCTTTCAAAGCACTAATAGTAGTTGTATACTATTCTCATACATTTATTGTGTAGATCACAATCTTAAGACATTATATGTACTAGTGCTAGAAAGATGTATGCCAGTAGATATGGTCCCAGATCTGGTTGTGGCTTTCTTGTTAAAATCAGATTTGTTGACAGTCTTATAAACAGTCCAAACACTATCTCTGTCAACAAATATGGTTCTAGTTTTGGATCTCTCTTTGACAATAGTTACAGATCTGTTTTCGTCAAAGGGATATCTCTGTTGTTGATCCTTGTCACGACCCGACCCGACGGGCCGCGACTGGTGCCCTAATTGGACACCCTTATACTGACCTGTCATATATAATCAGACTCATACTAAGGGAAATATAGAAATCTGTAATAAATTTATCTCCTGAGGAGTCACAGCTAATCACACATATCAAGATAGGCAAGCCGACAAGGCCGCCACTGTACATAGGGATATCCATAACGCATCACAACCATACAACTGACCAAAACACATATACAATCCACACAAGTCCAAAACACATCTACCACACACACCTGTCTACAGACCTCTAAGAGTATGATAGTGAAACATGACGGGACAGGGCCCCGCCGTACCCCTGAATATACATAAGTCCATAACAAAAGGGTCTATACCAAAATGACTTGGCTCCGGATCAATAGAGCTCTCCAAATAGATGAACAGGAATCCTAGACTGGAGGATCACCAAACTGAATATCTGTATCTGCGGGCATGAAATGCAGCCCCCCCGAGGAAAGGGGATCAGTACGAATAAATGTACCGAGTATGTAAAACATAAAGTACAATAAAGAAGACCATAACTGGCCAAAAGATAACAGGAGACAAGTATGATAACCAAAATACCAATACAACTGTGCCATATAAAAATGAGAGTCAAATGTGCCTTATAAAAATGAGAGTCATATCAAAATCATGAATGTCTGTCCATAGAATCATCATATCTATATACATATAACGTGTCCCGGCCCTCTAGTGAGGGACTCGGTGGAATCATCATAATCATGGATATCTGTCCATATAACATACCCGACCCATTCTGGGACTCAGTGAGCTCATCATCATCATGGATGTCTGTCCATGGAATCATCATATATATACATATAACGTGTCCCGGCCCTCTAGTGAGGGTCTCGATGAACAATGCAAAGAAATGCGCATGAACATTCCCGGCCCGGGACTCGGTAAAATGATATAATCACATCAAGCACGAATAGATTATCATGAGTAACCATATGCAAATTAAAGCATCATTTGACTCTCAATAGAATAAATAGAATGAACTATCACTTGTAAAATCAAAGACAACTATCATATCAAGTATCACTAGGAATTAGGATTCAATAGAGTTATGTACGTCCGTCGTACACTCATTTTATATAAATCATGCCAAAAAGAAGAAGAGATAGTTTCACATACCTCTTGTCGTCTATACCAACTCAATAATTAAAATATGTCTCGTCTAGCACTTCAACCTATAATAATGGTAACATGTCCGTTAATTCTATGATTACTAGTGTAAGTTATATACCAAATGATGACTCTCTTTTCCTATAAAATTTTGGCAGTATTTCCCCTACTTATACACACATCCACAACTTACAAACAAGGCCAACAATACCAATAACAAGACACAACTCAAGAATATACCAAAACAGTTCAATATATCCGATATACACTACCATTATACATTATTTCTCCTTACATTCATGGAATACAACCGAAACAGCAACCAAGGTGATTAATACACCTATTTCTCATGTTAATCCAGCCCCTTAATCCATAGTAAAACAGTCACTAAGATCGGTCCATGCTTCAACAACAACGAGAGTTCAAGTCTTATAGTTTGCAACATAACACCTTAATTCCTTTAGGGCATATATCCCTAATTACAATAATGTATATGCATGTTCATAGCTTATAATTCCAGCATTATAACTCAACAAAGCAGCCCTTAAATTCGATACAACAATACCCACGATTTTGGGAAGGTCTCGGCCACAACAACACAATTCCATAACTCTTCTTAACTCCTTAAAATCCAATTCACATTTCAACACTTTCATATAACCAATTACAACTTTCAATATCAAGGTTTCCTTCAATTTTAACATGCAATTAGTAACAATGATAACAACAACAACAATCAAATATAATGTATACAAAACAGCCCCAAAATCGACTCAACAATATCAACAACAACCACATGCATTTTCTTACTTCCAATTCTTCTTAATATAAGTTCATCTCTTAACTACAACATCATTTAACTCCAATAACTCAAATAAGAAGAAGAAATCTTACCTTCAATTTGTTAAAGCAGTCCCTAAAAGTCTCGGTCCCCACTGCTCCATTTTCACCATTTCTTCAAATTTTAATTGCATGCATGCATTCTTTATAAGCTTGAAACCATCTTACTTACATGTTCTTCTTCCAAAATGTTCATCTTTCAAAACTAAGGTTGTTGGGGCAGATTTCGGCCAGCATTGCCGAATGCACCATTGTTTTGGGGAGTTTACTATGGCTTGGAACTTAGAGAAGAAGTTAATCTTGATAAGGGAGTTAATTAGAGCTTCAACTTAGCTATGGAGGAAGATAGAAATTTGTTTTGGTGAGAAGGAGAGAATGGAGGATGAGAAAGAGGGGTGTTGTTCGAATTAGAGGGAGAGAGGGAGAGTAACATAGGTATAAGTGAGCATGAGCCTATGCATGTGGGCTGAAAAACGTGAGGAAGGGCACAAGTTCCCATGATTCTTGTCTACTAATTATCATCTCCTCCACTAAAATTGATTCCACACTTAATTAATCTCTCACATAAACAATCTTAAAAATAAAATCTGAAAATTCCATGTCTTAGTCTCATTATACACGGCACCAAGTCCAACCTTATTAGGAATATACAACTATTAGTATTAATTTCCCATCATCACACTTGTAGTATTAAAAAATTATTCTGGAATCACATCTTTTGTATACTAATTTCTATTTAGCATATGTAAATATACTTTATATCCAATATTAGAATCTTATTTTCTTAATTACGTTTTTAATTTATCGCCCTAGAATTACGAGGTGTAACAATCCTGAACTTGAAGATATTGTTGATAGTCATGATGGCAAGGCTAAGGATCAAGGAAGAGTTGCTATCACCGCTCTTGAGAGTGGTGAAAACAAGCGTCCACAAGAGGTTGAGGATGTCAACTGGACATAAGGAGAAGGTTGAAGATGATGTTCCATCATATAGCAGAAGTAAGGAGTATTTGGACACGTGACTGCCGTGGACCAGATTCCAAAGGTATGAGTTAATTTTTATTCCTTGTCAAAATTGAGATTAAAAGATAATTTCTGAATAAAGTGAATAAAGCATGGCTAGGAATATGAAATGTTTCTGTTGAGACTTATATTCTCTATAATTTAAAATTAGAAGTTTAATCTCACTTACCTTCCCGTTTATGATTGGATTGTTATAAACAACGACCTAAAAAGAATGGACTTAGATTGTAATAAACTGGATTTATGGACAATCCTAAGTCAGGGAAGATGACTAAGGACAAGGACTAGAGAACTAAAGACAAATATGTCACTATTTCTGACAGAAGATTCGTCTTTTGACATGATAGTAGTGAACACTCAGTCATACGAAGCCTACAGGCGACTAGAGCTTGCCAGAATTTCCATATCTTAAATAATTTGAAAGGCCAAAAGAATTTGGACACTCAGTCTGCCAAGGCAACTGGAGTGGGCCAGAGTATCTAGATCTCATACGATCTGGTTACGCCCTAACCACGGGTAAGAGGTTGTTCATGTGGAGCAACGCCACCTCCAAAGTAAAAGGAGTTGAAGAGGTTGTCCTCAAAGGACCTCAGGGAATGGGATCACTCTAACAAGAGGTGATACATGTCCCAAACTTGGTTTCAAGGACGCTATTGGTCAAGCTGGTTTGAGACTAGTCCAACAGGTCTGTAATAACTAAGAATGGTACAATATGTCTGTAGCCAAGAGAATGATATATTTGTAATATGTTCATCTATGCCTTCATAAAATAAGACACGTTGAATAGAAAGTCATTCATAACCTAACTAAGTTGAGATTATTGTCGTCTATCGACATAAAACCTCAAAATTGGTGTGAGGTAGGCGAAGAGAAAAGATCATCTTTCCATTCCATCAAATGAATAGCGAAAGAAGCATCGCTTCTCTATAACATAGTAAGGCCTACGTGGGTGATTTGACGCGTGTACAAATAGAGGGGGGAGACAAGTACGTTGTGATCTTCATTGACACTGTACAACGTATTGCATCCTTTGTTAAAGAACAAAGATGAACTTGTTGAAGCAGATGAGCGCTACAAAGTCGAAGTTGAAAAGCCTACGGATTGAGAAATTCGTAGGGATAGAGGGGGAGAGTGTGAAGCATCGTTTATCAAATGACTGCTTTTGCTCACCTTGGTCTAACGGTGTTAGTCAAGCGCAAAGTCATACGCCCAAGGTATGTGGACAAGGCGATCTTTACCGCTAATGCGAGTCTTAACGAGAACTCCGCATAAGGAAGGATAACCCTTCATGTGAAGCATGGAAAGAATCCCATCTACAAATATTGTGAAATGGGGTAGTGCAGCAAGTTGGAAAACCAAAAGTCTGAAAGTGGAAGAAGAAAGTAATGCGGAACAACCCAAGGGGTGTTAGGTTCCAAGAAAGAGAAGAAAGTTTGTCGACTTGTCAAATTTCTGTGCGGGCTGAAACATGCCCCGAAGCAATGATACAAAAACCTTGATAGTACTCTACTATCAGAGGTTTTCTCCATTAATGAGTGTGACAAATGCGTCTACATGAAATGTAATTCTGACTCGTTTATCATGATGTGTCTTTTGGTAGACGACATGTTGATCACAGGGAGAAGTCCTAGGTTGATCCTAGAGACTAAGGATATGTTGAAACGATGTTTCGACATGTGGGTATTACAGATGACATCTTAGGAATTGGGAATTCCAAGACATCTAACGGACTGGTCTAAACTAAACTCATTTGTGAGATGTTTTTACAGTCTCGTTGAAGTCACCAATGGATATGAATCATAGAAATTAATTGGAATCATGGTGCACCCATATACCAGGAGGGATATGCACAGATCATATGTAGTTCAATGTATTTTACACACTACAGCTGACCTGGTATCGGCTCATAAAGATGATCAGTTGAACTAAGGTTCACTCGTGATTCTGAAAATGATTAACAGAAGTCTTTAAATGAGATGTGACAACATCTGAATTATTCGCTTGTCTATAGATTATGATATTTTGGATGTCCAGCGGTTCTGGGAGAACTCAGTGATGCGAACTGGACATCAGACTTGTAGAACACCACAACCACAAGTGTACATGGTGTGTCTTTGGAAAATCCTCTAAGCAAACTTGTATCGGTCGATTCGTGGTGGAATCAGGGTTTATCGCTTTGTACAAAACATGATGAGAAGTTGAGTAACTTCACGATCTCTTAGAGGATGTCCCTTATCGGGAGTAACTCGTGCCTTCGTCAATTATACACTGTAAGGGCACAGATGACGGGGTCTGGACATATATGTCGCAGACATAAGACCGTACGACAATTGATCAGCTGATACATCCTTGATTACTAAATCAAATGATATAACGAACCCTATAATTAAGGGATTATCCAAAGATCAAGAGTTCTGCATGTCTAGGGGAATGGGCCTAAAACCTAATTACTAAGAACTGATATGGCGGATACCCAACCTTACTGACTGGAGATCCCAGAAATTAGGTTTAATGAGAAAATTAAGTCGTAAAAGTTCAGTGGAGCGCTTCGGTGGAATCAAGAGCACTTCGGATAATTATTTCTACATAGAAACATGAATCCAAGGTCGTTCCCATGATAGACATTAAGTGTTATCTGCAGAGTGGGTAAAGGTTAAGTTTCCAAAACCGTTTATGATCCTCAACGTTTGAGGTTAGGTTTGGGAAAAATTTTAATGGTGCCTAACACTTGTGAAGTGGGGTATATCAGGATACCTTGTAGGAGACCGCCTATTTAAGTGCGAGGACAGGCCGCCTCAACTTAACGCACTTAAGAATCTAAGTGTATACACGGCCACAACGGACAAAACATTAAGAAGAACAGAGTAAGGAAAGTTGTTGTGTTGGTACCATTGTCTTGGCATATAATAGACACTGACGGTTCAAGACATCATGTTCACCGCGCATTAAGTAAGTCGGATGGTATTCAATTATGGAAGGTTCAAAGCTATGACTACCTTTCCAGATGCAATATCGGTCCACCGAAAGATTGCTAGAAAGGCACCTTATGAGTGCGACAAAATCTCTTTCAAGAGGGGATTGTTGGAAATTTACTAAACATGAAATTAATTAACTCATTATTTATTACTCAAACAATTGAGGTCTCACACATCGAAAAGGGACGCGGCGTCACCGCTGAGGCGTTAGGCGCCAGCGTGGTGCGGCTGGTTGGACTTACGCTCGGAGCCTCGGCGCGTGGCGCCTCGAGGCGCGCGCTAACGAGTTAGTGTCTGTGCGATCGGAAGTCCAAAAGTTTGGTTGATTGTGGGGACGTTTTGGGGCATTAAGATGTCAGTTTCTCCTTCATAAATCAACTATTATTTGGCTGCATTACTTGGTGAATTAAGTGACTATTACATGGCACTTAAATGGTCATTACATGGGCACTTGAGAAGACATTCTTACACAACTATAAATTGAGGCCATTGACTCAATTGTAGAACACCCTTCACACTTGTATAATTCAGATTTTCTGAATTCTTCCTCTCTAGCATACTCTCACACATTCAAAGGTTCTTCTTGAGAAACACTTGAGTTTCTTTTGCTCATTTGTTTAGTTGTTGTTTTATCTTGGGAGACAGTTGCTCATATCGTAAAAGGATATATACGGGGCAATAATGTCTTAAGCATAGAGTGAATATCACTCGACTCAGCAGTGCAATTGTAACGCTACCACATTTAGTGTCTATTGGTTTCAGGCTATCAAGATCAATGAGCTTGCTGCAATTGAAACGAAGATCCAAAGATCCAAGATTGATTCAAGAACGCAGATCAAGGATCACAAAGCTTATTGTTGTCACAACACTTGTTAACTTCAAGTTTGTTGTATTGTAATCATATTGTTACTCTTTCAAAGCACTAGTAGTAGTTGTATACTATTCTCGTACATCTATTGTGTAGGAGGATATCATATTTCACGAATGTGTCCAAGTCTATTACAATAACTGCACCTAGGTCGAGATCTTCCAAGACGACCTCCCCCTCGTCACTTCTTCACGGACTATGATATGCGATTTTCAGATCCCCACCTTAAAGGTTTTGAGGTAATATAAGACTTGAACTTCCAATTCTCGTGTTTTTTGAGTTAAACATATCAACACCGAGACGTAGCGAAATCTAGCTTGAAAGATAGATGGAATCTGGCAAACACAACCCAAGAAAATCATCAAGATTTGGCCGAAAAAGGTGCAAGCGCGGCGCGTGGATCCAACGCGCTAGCTGGAGCTGGCACTTTGCCAGAGCCGCTAACTCGAATTTGACGCGAACAACTATGTTGTCACCAAAATTACTGCACGGTGACTAATTTTCTTTCCCATAAATTAATGAAAATTTGCACAACAATTAGTTTCTCACTAACTTGAACCTGATTATGTTGGGGTGGTGTCAAACTTTGCACAATAGAGATGTGACGCTAGCAACTAACGAAAAAATTATGCGCGGTGGTGATTATGTTTTTCAAATCTTCGCTGGAATATTGCACAACAGATACTTTCTTACTAATGCTCTGAAAGAAAGGACGCAAAACAGTCCCCGAAATTGAGGCATGAGATTGTGATGGTATTTTGTGGATAGGATCAAAATGAGCCTACGGGACACAACAGTAGCCGAAATTGAGACACCGGACTATGATGGTATTTTGTGGTTGGATCGAAATGATGGCACGACCCTACGAGAAAAGAAATTATGCAAGAAAAGATGTCGAACCTCGAAGAAAGTGGTATGGGTCAGTTCGTAAAAACAATTCTTAAAAGAATGGACCGAAATAGCATGGAATCGACGGAACCCTAGTTCCGACGATCGGCATTTGGTAAATGTTCAAGCCGAAATTACTATTCACAACGGGAAAACATTGTTCATGTGGCACTGTTTACATGGGACTATTCACGCCTACTTTTTTTCTGTGATAATATTCTATTTGAAGGAAAACATTTTATTTAGAAACATCTGAAAATTCTCTACAATCTTCTCTACCATTATTTTTTTCGAGGCGGGTGACACACATTGACTAGTGATGCCCGCCAGCAGCGGAAGCTTTTTTATTTTCTACCAAGATCGTAGAAACTCTTATACCATGTGAGAAATATGAGAGAAAAATATTATTATTGAATTATGTATCTACATTATTATTACACTAAAATCTTATTCCTATTCTATATTACAATTCTTTTCCTAGTAGGATATTATATGAAATCCTATTCTTATTCTACCAAGAAAAAACGACAATTATGCCTAAATCGCAAGCTGCTAGGTTCTGCCACCTAGAAAGAAAGCTTGGAAAATTTCCACCTTTAAGAAATCCACCAAAATCTGCAAGTCAACTTAGATGGTGTGCCTCACATCCTCAAGCCAGTCCCCTTCCTAACAGGTAGAGAAACATACCATTTAGCAGTTTAACCTAGCAAGCATCAACCTTCCGGTTAGAGGTGCACAATTTTCGGTCCGGACCGAAAAATCGGACCGGACCGAACCGGATCGAGATTATCGGTCCGATCTTCGGTCCTTTAAAAATCTTGGTTCGGTTTTCGGTCCGGTCCAGGGTCGGTCCGGTCCGGACCGAATTTTTTAATTTTTTTTTTTTTATAATATATATAATTTATATAATTTCTAATATATATAATATATATAATTCCTAATATATATAATTCCTAATTTTCTAAATTCCTTCCTAATATATATAATTCCTAATTTTCTAAATTCCTAATATATATACTAATATATATAATTTCTAATATATATAATATATATAATTCCTAATATATATAATTCCTAATTTTCTAAATTCCTAATATATAATATATATATATAATTCCGGGTCGGGTTCCGGGGCCCGTTTTATTTTTTAAAATTGAATTACCAATACTGAAATTGACATTCTCGGACGCGGTGCCACGAAATTTTTACGTTGAAATCTATTGTACATCGCAAGATATTTAGATTTGAAAATGGGAAAAACGTAACGATTTGGGGGAAAAGAGAAATTGAGGGGCAAGATGGACGTTTTTGGAGAAATCGGACGAATCAAACCGCCTACGCGTTTGTCCACCCCCGTATCGAAAAAATACGCGAAATCAAAAAAAAAATAGATAAAACGGACGTCCGAGGGCAAAGTTATGACCGTATAAAGTTTGATCAATTTACAACCTATATTTCATATGTCAATACGTCCGGGGGCTGGCGGGGAGGGGACTGGCGGGGGGGGGAATCAAATTCGGTCCAATCGGTCCGAAAACCCGGACCGGATCGAAATTGACCCGGACCGGACCGAGGAATTCGGTCCGAATAATCCCGCAGTTCGGTCCTCGGTCCTCGGTCCGGTTCAGTCCGGACCCTTTGTGCACCCCTACTTCCAGTATCAAGGGTAAAATAGAATTGGACAAAAGAGCATATGATACCAGAAGACCCATCTTAAAAGGAAAAACAGCAGCAAAAGTTGAGACTTTGGAAGGAGCTTTCTCATACAGTGATTTTAAAACCAACAAAACCATCTGATAACACCGCAACCATCAACAAAAACATTTGCATTTGGTGAAATCTAATATTATTCAACTCACACTTGCCATGAATAATTTCACTACTTTTTGGTAGGTTATATACTCCAGTAATTTGAAGAGGAAAATAATGTAAGATGAATATGAAAACAACTTGCATCTTGAGATGAGATTCACTATCAACTCGAAGTACTTCTCCCTGCATATGTATCTCATCCTCAACTACCTTAAATTATCATGGATCGCAGCCCAGTCAACCCCAACTTCAAAAGAAAAAGAAAGAAACGGAAATAAAGAAAACTACTATCTACATCTGTCACTGGCTTTCAAAATTTCCACTAGTTGTAATTTTACATTGAAGATTTTCAGGATCCCCTTTCCCGCTTCTTTCAACTATAGAAGTGTAATCAGAAGTGTGACAGATGCATAATTAGATAGCAATACAACCACAGTTCTAAAATTGAAACCTGGTCAAGACCTATAAAAATAATTGAAACCTCTTCAGTTCTAAAATTGAACCTGGTCAAGACCTATAAAAATAATTGAAACCTCTTCATGTCAATGATTCTGCGCTTGTTCAAAATAGGTTATAGGAGAACTATACACAGAAACTTCAGATAAACTTTCTACGATGTATATAATATCTGCCAAATTTTAGTACCTGTAATACATGTAACAGTTGAATAAAATGCCCATGGAATACCAGTGGTATGAGAACTTTGGTACCTTCAAACTTTCTCGCATATTATGGGGCCAAGCAAATATTTAGCGGCCATGTAAATTCTATCCAAGGTCAAAACAGTGTTAATGCAAAGTAGTTCTCTTATCTCTGTGAAAACCAAGTAAAAATAGAAAGAATACAGAAGTAGAGCTAGAAGGAGAAAGAAAGTGCAGATGACATGGCAAGTTTCAACTTATCACAAATGACTACAACAAGGAATCCCCCCAGTTCTTTTGTCAGTTAGGCATTTAGGATGGTAAATTTTGCATCTTCTGGAAGCATTAAAGTGATTTGATCCTAATTAATGATACAGGAGCTATTCAAACACCATGTAATAGGAATCAGCTTAATATATGTAGCTAAGAGTCTGTACTCACATGTTCCACTTATACATGGAGTAATATCAGATTTGACACTTTTCCCTTTGCAATAGCTATTTTTGGAATGTCAAACCAAAAAATTCAACCTCTTAATAGAAAAGGTGGGGGAAGGGAGGCGTATCCCGATGCATCTCTTTCAATTTCAAGACTGAGAACTGAAGTGTCAGGTGCACCGTCATGTCTCAAACAAGGGGTGTAAACTCAAGAAATAGTGAAGTCATTTATAGTGGCTATGGAGGCAAATTAAATATTAATTACACTCTTTTCTTGCAAATAGTTAGAGGTACCATCATTCCTGAGTAACTTTCAGTTAAACAAGGTTAAATTTTTAAATCCAAAAGCACTATTATAATCTAGGTGGTGACTTTGTGTGAGTGGGAAGTGTGGGGTGGGCTCAGATTGAAGCTCATTATGAAGGTCAAAAAACATGTCACTCCTTGTTAGATGACTAGCTGTGGAGAAATGAGGAGTGTCGCAAAGAAAAGATAAGGAAAACAAAACTCGGTAAAATTAATCAGCATATGATGAACTCAAAATAGAATATCTAAGCATTTGACTGAGACATTTTAACCGGAAAACTAAAGAAACATCGGTCGATCTAATCAATTGTACAATGGTAGTAGTTCTCTTATGGTTTCTTGTAAACATGCCCACTGCAAAGTTCTTTAGTGAAGTCTAGTATGAGAACCTTCCGGTTCTTTTATCTTTTAGGCATTTAGGATAGTAAATTTTGCCTCTTCTGGAAGCATTAAAGTGATACAACAACAATATACCGTCTCGGAAGCATTAAAGTGATATGATCCTAATTAATGATACAGGAGCCATTCAAACACCAAGTAATAGGAAGTAGCTTAATATATGTAGCAAATAATCTGCTTACTCACATGTTACACTTTTACATGGAGTAATATCAGATTTGCACTTTTCCTTTTGCATCATTAAAGTGACCCTTTCGGAATGATGAACCAAAAAGGTGTATCATGATGCTACATTGGTTTTTTCAATTTCTTTCATCCAAGTCTTACTTTGTGCTTTCTCCGAAGCAACACATACATCTCTCATTGCGTTTTATTGGGTTGGTTAAGTAACCTACAACCATAGATATCCCAAGAGTCGCCCATGTGAAAGTGGTATTATATATTGGAACTGCCTCTTTCCTAAATTCAAATAGAGAATCCAATACAAAAAATACAAATTTTTTATTTCAATTCGAAAAAAAGAAGCAATGATAGTATTTGCAGTATAGCAACTTATACCGCAACACATTGATTCTATTTGTATCTTAACGGAGGTAATATTGCAATTTCAAGACTTCTGGTTGTAGTTTACCTTCCTAACTAAGACAATTAAGTATATCACTCGATCCATGAAAATCGAGATGAAGACTATCCTGATTCATTAATGTAAACTCCGAATGCACCAATTTTACGTCAACTTCAATGCCAATGTCGAGAACCAACACAAAATTCTTGTTTAGCTTACCATGGATAGCTCTTAAGACAATGAATTTCAAACACAACTACACCGTAATCCACACTTTTTGAATCTCATAATCTATAAATTTGATTTTTAATGTTTTTAATATTCTAACATATTATAATTTTAAAATTATAACTTTAGGGTATTATTATTTATTGCAAGGTAATGAACTCTAATCTTGCTCCAAAGCTCTTCTAGCTTGTAAATGTAAGTCTTTAATCGTCAGTTAGTATTATCTAAGTTGCTACTGTTTTTTTGTGTTTGTTTGGTGGTGGAGGGTTATAAAGCTTGGACTTGGTGAGCAAAGAGTTAAACATTGTTTTTATCTTCTAAGATTTGAGATGAGTTAGCTGGTGGTTTCTTTGCACAGGTTTTGCATTTCTACAAGGTTTAATTATTGTACCCAGCAGGTGAACTCTCGGCAATCTGTGTCTTTGTGTCGGATTTCTTATCTTTTTTTTTATTCACATTGTTAGATGTACCAACTACAATGTGGGTTTTGTGAATTCTATCTGTTTATGAATGCATATATATAGAAACTTTGATTTCTCTAGTTTGGATTAAGATTTAGTCGTGTTAAAGATTCATGGTTTGTCAGCTTGTCACGTTAAGCTAAACAAGAATTCAGTGTTGGTTCTCGACATTGGCATTGGCATTGAAGTTGACGTAATTTTGGTGGATTCAAGGTTTACATTAACGGATCGGGATAGTCTTCATCTCGATTTTCAGTTTGTTTAGAGATTTGTATAAACCTCTAGTGTTAAAAAAAAAACTAGTATTACTTAGTGGAATGAAACGGATATTGAGGATTCATAAGGCTAGCTCCAACTAGTTTAGGATTGAGGAGTTATTGTTTTTTTCTTACAGATAAGCATAACATTCAGCTAAAGATCAGTTCTTTCATACCTACACTTCCTAAACACATAGCACTGATATACAGCAAAGAAGTAATTCAATTCCATATTGCACATCAAAATATAATAAAAGATGTAATTTTTCCCAATTATCTAACCCAACAAACAAATCATTGAACAACAATCCAAGTTGATCTCATTCACACAAAAAAATGTACTTAAAAGTGCACTAATCTCCGGGTTAAATAGCTACAACTTTATCACTACAATAAAACAGTATCAATAGTAATCTTTTAGCCACGATAAACTATTCGAAACAAAATGTTGTAGCTAAATTAACAATTTTTGCTTCAAAGTTATAAAAATTGTGGCATTAGTTAAATGATATAAGATAAGAACAACAAGCTCTAATTTATCACTCATCACAAACAAACAAGTGGTGATCTAATTTACATAATAGCTAACAACTGTATAGGTTTTGTAAATTTAAGTTAGTGTTTGGCTATAGATTTTGGATTTCATTTTGAAAATTTATCTTTGAATATCTGTTTGTCCATGAACTACTAAAACAGACCTAAACTGTCACAAGGTATTCAAACTGACCGTATTATAATTCTTCTAGAACTCAAGCTAAATCAGGATTTACACTTAATCTGTGCTCATATCAGATACTTATTTAAGCTCTAAATCAAAGTCATATATCCTTAGTAAGTTGTAATCCCATTTTAATACAAGGAATCAGATATACATAGCCTTAATAACTAAATAGCTTAACCTAATCATGATATACTGAACAGGATTTAATCATTTCACTCATACTGAAAAATCTAAATCTTTCAACTAAACACAGCAAATAAAAATAAAAGAGAGGAATTCGAACTCAACTTTTTGATGTGCAGCCGTGAACGAGAATCATCCTCCAACTTCTCACAAAGCTCAGACCACATCAAAGAAAATAAAATAAAGTTTTTAGACTGGAAAACCTTAGAAATAAGAGAGAAAGCGGTAGAAAGCGGTATCTCAAAATCTACGTTTTCTACTGTGCTTGATTTTTTCACTATCAAGGCTTGGTTTGTACTGAGGGGTTAGGGTTCCTTTTATAGGACTCAAAAACCCCAAAATTTTCATCTAAAATCGATGTGGGAGACATGATTTTCGAGAATTTTGATTTAAATTAAAAACAAGTTTGAATCTAGGCCAATGAGAAATTGGAATGCTTCGTCCTTGTAGCAGAAAAAGTAAGAGAAATTAATGCTCTTACCCGAAACGGAGGAGCATGGACTGAATAAAGTTAGCTTCCTCTGAAAATTTGGCATTTCCGGGCGGTTTGACCCTCTCTTTGGGCGTAATCACAAATGAAAGCCTCCTGCCCTTTTCTCCCATTAAAACATGCCTTGGGCCGTGTCAGGTCCATAACCAACCAGGCTCGGCCACTTTGATTTCAAACATGGTCGAATTGGCCCATTCAATTGATGTGTACCCTAATTTTTTTGAACTATCCGAATTCTATCCAATAAAAGATTGGTTCCTAAATTTACTATTCGAAACCTATCTGTATCAATTATTATCCAAACCCTGCAGTTCAGGATAAGTTTCCAAATACCCTCTAAATTTTTGTATTGCTTAAAGAGATATCTGATTATTGTACCAGCGATCGAGCTCACCTCCTAGGAAGGGTTTCTCCGTCATCCATTAGCATTCCTCCTACCCTCATAGCAATGCAACCCCAGTTAGAACTTACAGGAATACATAGAAGATCTAGTACTAACGGGTGTCCTAGTATTACATATACTAGGGGTGAGCGGGTTCGGGTACCCTATCATTTTTTAACTATCCGAATCTTACCCTGTAACAGACCGGTTCCTAAATTTACTATCTGGAACCTACCCGTATCAATCACTACCTGGAACCTACCCGGACCCTGCGATTCCGTATAGGTTCCCGGGTACCCGTGCTCACCCCTATATTTTTCAAGCCTGGTCTTTTCGCGACTTACGAAGTTGGCTTCTCAAAAGATGCGCAGATAAGAACAGTATCATTTTGCCGTCCAACAAGTTTCGAAAATATGTTTGAACAAAAACAGAAAACAGTTTCCAAGGACTTATCATCGTAGCAGGTTCATCCACACTGACCATGAAAATTATTGGAATACCAATGGCATTAAACAACATAAAGGAGGCCCCAGTAACACAACTACAAAATTCATTGTTACACTAGCAGAAAATTATGTCTTTAAATATAATTGGTGAAGAATTCATCGATGAACGAGAAGCGAAACCAAACTACAATGACCATAATTACGATTACTATGATAATATTTCACTAATATTGCAAGATTCCTTCATTTGTAAGATTAGGGAACAAAAAATGTGTATACGACTGCAGTAAGGTTTAATTCCTTCTTTTTACCCCATATGGGTATGTAGTACTACTTTAATTTCTTCTACCTTTGTTATGCTTTGTAGGTACTATCGTCCACCCATCCTCGTCCACTTCAGCTGGCTGCTTTCTCACGGGTTCAACCATCATATCCTGGCCCAAACATGACTGGGTTTCCATAAAATCAATTGCCATATCTGATGAATTGTTGCCCAAGTTCTCATTTCTGTCACCGCCATCATTACTACTGTCATCGTCATCACTAGCATCCCGGAAAGTTTTGAAAACGTAAGACAATAAAACTAAATAATTAAATCGGGTGGGTTCATAGGGTCCAGTTATCGGTTCCGGGTCTAAGTACCCGGTCTCTATTTTCTGAAACCGGAACCGGACTCGACATTTATCGGTTCCTAATTTTACTACGCGAAATCTATCCGTTCTTCTAATATATCTACCCGAAACTTACCCGTTAGTATCGGTTCCGGTCGGATATCTGGGTACCCTGTACCCGTGCTCACCCCTAACATATACATGTTATCTCTTGCTAAAGTTTCAATATTCTGCGCCTCGTCTTCAAATACAATTCACAAACTCTGAATACGCCATTTTAAGGACATTTGCTTGAGTTGATTTCCCTCTGGTTCTTGCCAAGATCATCTGGTATTGAAGTCTCTATGAAGCCTGAATAGGCCAGTATATCTTGAGCCAATCCATCAACTTGTACCACATCTGTTGTGCATATGAACATTCAAAGAAAATATGATCTCTAGTCTCATCCACCAATTTACAGAACACACATTTAGGTTCCACTTGCATATCCCATTTCAAGAGCCTATCTACTGTCAAGAGTCTATTTTGCAACTGCATTCATATGTGAACACTGACTTTGGTCTTGCTGCATTTTTGAAAAGCATATGTCTCCACTCTATCCTAGGTAATGTTTCCAGTAACTGTAGATAAATCTCTTTGATTATGCTTCTATTATAGTAGCCTTATTTCAGAGTTACATATTTTTCATATTCATTCCACCTGCAGTTTTGGGCATACACATTTTCTCTCAAGGAAACCACACCTTTTTTAGTAATAGTATTCACCCTCGACTTTATTTGAAGAAGGAGAGTGAGAGACGTGTTTAGTCTTAGATTAGGCGAGAGAGGCGTAACTGGTATGAACTTTTTTTTTATTAGCTAAAAATAATGGAATTTGAAAGGTAAAAATATTTAATATTTCATAGGTTCAGGGTATCGGTTCCGGGTCCGGATACCCTATCTCTATTTGCCGGAATTGGAATCGGACCCTGCATTGACCGGTTCTTAATTTTACTACACGGACTCTACCCGTTATTGTAATATATCTACCCGAAACCTACCCGTTAGTATCGATTCCGATCGGATATCTGGGTACCCTGTACTCGTGCTCACCCCTAGCTAAAATTGCAATCATTCTTTAAATAAAAGTTAAATAAAAAGCATAAAATTTTAAAAAAGATATATACAATAATATATTTGATAATATTTTACCAAATACAATGGGCCAATTCATAATGCATTTGTACGCAAAAAGTATAGAGAATTTAAATTTTCTATTTTGACCATAATCTATTGTCACGACCCAAATCGGAAGGCCGCGACTGGCACCCGGACCCAACCCACCGGGTACCCCTGACCATACAACCCAAAATGAACCATATATTTCTATACATCAAGGCCAATAAGGTCATGTATGACAACTAACCACATGACACTTATCTACAAACCTCTAAGAGAAGTACATATCATGACCAAACTGCAACTCTGCAATAAGTAGAGTGTTCTAAGTATCAGTTGAACCAGCAACCTACTAGCACAATCTGTCACCCTTTTAGTATAAACCTGCGGGCATAAAACACAGTGTCCCCCAACAAAAGGAACGTCAGTACGACTGATGTACTAAATATGTCAGGCATAAGAAATAACATAACAGAGATGTATCACAATCTGAAACAGAAACAACTGACCGACAGTATTTTCTTCTGAGGGCCTTGATATAAATGTCTAAATGTTATGCAATATCAATGCAGTATACTGATGGCCACACATGCGTCTATCTTTTCATATCAACCTATGTGGGCATAATATACATAAATGTAAATGCGTGATGCGCACGCGGTATCTACTGACCACGCAGCGTCTTACTCATAACCGCCTCTGTGGGCATCTGGTTATATTGGTCATACATGCAATTCATATCATATCGTCTTGGCCACACAGACATATATTTAGGCCACACAGGCCAGATATGTGGCCTCTTAGGGCTCTTTTGTGATAGTCTGTACCAGCTGCAGGTGGTGTGCGTATATAACACTTTTCTCTTTTTCCCATTTCCCCTATATAGATATAATATATAATTTTTGTGCGTAGCACCAGTGGTCCATGGTATTATATGAATGCAATGCAATGAATATGCATGAATAACAACATAATACTCTAAATGACATAATACATTTTTCTACTCTTTGGTTCATACTGGAAACATTGACGTCTTTTCCCATATTGCCTTAATAAGGACTTAAGTCATACTTAGACATATTTTTAGCATAGATTTCAATAATATGAATATCTTTAACTACTAAGAGTAGAGTAAGTTATGAAGTAACATGACGATTACGTTCTGTACACAGAGTTATGACAAAAAAGAATGAATTGTCTTCACATACCTTGTTGTCGAATTTATCTAGGTTCCACGGATCCTTGTGATCTTTACGAATGATTATCTACTCCCTATGAATAATTGAAATTGCACACAAATCAATATACTGGGAACAAATTCCATTAAGACAATCTAGCGAACACTTTGTACGCGTAGAATCTATACGTCTTCTATATCGAAACCTATGCATGTAGTGAAATACAAGCCATTATTAACTCATCTCCTTACTGTTACAATCTCCAAACAGTCCAACAATTACACATGCAGTTCCCAATTTTTACATCAACATCCTCAACAATACACAATAACCCAATATTTGCGACAATCACCTTAGAGCTAGGGATAAGAATCAGACTTATAACTGGTATACAATTAAGAGTATAAATCAGTACCTCTGTTAGAAGCTTTGACGAGCGTCACCGGATATGTTTTCACTAGTACCGAATTCCGACAAGCAGGATCGAAAGCTCCAAGAATCGACTTGGCTAAAGCTTCTTCGAGACCCAGAATTTCGTTGATTCTCAAGGGTTTAATCTTGTTTCATGAATTTAATTTGTTGGCTTAAGGCTTAGAACATCATGAATGTTCTTCCCCTATTTTGGCGACCAGACCAGCATCCCGTGAAGAACACCCAATTTAGTCGCGAATTTCGGATGCTATTGTACTGAGATCTCCCTTCTGATTTTGAAGTGTGCAATATGTTCTTGGAGTTGAAAATCTTGTAGATATTGAGAGGATTGAAGAGATGAATGGAGAAGATTGCATGTTCAGGTTCCAAAAACAGGTCACCGGTCGTATATATAAGGCTTAGTCATGAGACAACCTGTTATAAGGCTAACACGTGGAATCCCACATGATATTGTCCCCACAAATAATTAATCCCATAATTAATTAATTATACACACAAATAATTTCCGATCCCATTTCACTTAAATTTCGACGACTTATAAAACCTTCGTGTACTCAATGTCACAATTCTCATAATATGACACTAGTCTGTAACATTTTCGGGGATATAAAATCGTTATTATAAATCTTCGACGTCGCATTATTAAATCCAAAATTATTTCGGGATCACGTCCTTTAATACCCTAATTTCCTTATTAGTGTACGCATTTCTCTGTGGTTCGGGTCCACTTGCTTACGTTATGCCGAAATCATTACCCGAAAATATCGGGTGTTACATTCTCTCCCCCTTAGAAACATTCATCCTCAAAAGTTGGGGTAACACATCCGAACTAGGGTAACTACAACACCTAACCTTTACTAGGTGGTTTTCTACAATACTATTGTCAAACCAATTTATCAAATAGTGAATAAGACACTCATGGACTCATATATATATATATATATATATATATATATATATATATATATATATTAATATGCACATGTCTTAATCAAGACTAGACCTTTCTATACTAATTCGTTAAATCAAGATATTCAAGGAGAGCAAGTTTGTCACAAACTCATTTATGGATCAATCCTATCCTACTAAGACCAACACAAACATGATAGCACCCTTACTCAATCATATATTACACAATACATCACAATGTTCTCCCATAGTGTAGTATCTGTTTTATTCAAAAAGGGAAAGAAAAAAAAAATAGACGTTCAACAAGAACATATACTGCAGCAGCTAGAAAGCAAATATAGAATGGACAGAATCCAACAATAAGTCACACTCAAAATGAGGTGTTAATTGCTAAGGTACAACAGTGGTTTTAGTCACAATGAGTACAAAAATATGGCAGGAAATTTAGCTCAAAGGCATGAGTTGTTACTGCTGATATATAACATCAAGTTATGACCAAATTCAGCCCAAGTTTAGCATATGTTTCTCTATCAAGAACCCCAAAGGGTAGCAGTTTCCAGTTCCCAAACACAATATATATATATATTGTAATACCCCATTTTAATCGGAGTCGAAACGGTATACTACGTATGGTTAATTCCTAAATTGTTTTAAGGAGTCGCCACCTAATTATTTTAAAGATGTGCTTAGGCGTTGACTTAGATGATGCCGGTGCTCAGACATTGACTTAGATGATGTCGGTGCTCAAGCGTTGACTTAAATAACGCTGGTGCTCAGGCGTGATTTGGATGATGCTGGTGCTTAGGCATTGATGTAGATGATGTCGGTGCTCAGGTATTGATGCAGATGGCGTCGGTGCTCAGGCGTTGACTTAAATAACGTCGGTGCTAAGGCATTGATTTAGATAATGCCGGTGCTCAGGCATTGATGCAGATGATGTCGGTGCTCATGCATTAATGCAGATGACGCCGGTGCTCAGACATTGATACAGATGATGTCGGTGCTCAGGCATTGATGCAGATGATGCCGGTGCTCAGGCATTGATGCAAATGACGTCGGTGCTCAGACGTAATGTAATAACGTCATTGCATATACGTTATGTAGATGTCGTCGTTGCATAAAAGATGACATTATTAATAACCGTAATAGGACGTTGTTGTGTGGACGTAATAAGATGAACATCGTTGAATAGACGTAATAAAAAAGAGTGTTGCTGATAGATGTGATTGAGTTAACGTCGTTGTGCAGCCATAATAAGAACACGTCGTTGGTAGACGTAATAAGAGGACGTCATTGTGTGGACGTAATAAGATGAACGTCGTTGAATAGACGTAATAAAGGACGTCATTGATAGCCGTAATAGGAGGACGTCGTTGTGTGGACGTAATAAGATGAACGTCGTAATAAAGGACGTCATACATAACCGTAATAGACGTAATATGAGGATGTCGTTGTGTAGACGTAATACATGAACTTCATTGAATGGACGTAATAAGATGAACGTCGTAATAAAGGACGTCATTGATAGCCGTAATAGGAGGACGTTGTTGTGTAGACGTAATACATAAACGTCATTGAATAGACGTAATAAGAGGACGTCATTGTGTGGACGTAATAAGAGAAACGTCGTTGAATAGACGTAATAAAGGACGTCATTAATAGCCGTAATAAGAGGATGTCGTTGTGTGGACGTAATAAAAGGAACGTCGTTGAATAGATGTAATAAAGGACGTCATTGATAGCCGTAATAAGAGGATGTCGTTGTGTGGACGTAATAAAAGGAACGTCGTTGAATAGACGTAATAAAGGACGTAATTGATAGCCGTAATAAGAGGACGTCGTTATGTGGACGTAATACATGAACATCGTTGAATAGACGTAATAAGAGGATTTCAACCCGGTGAGTCAGGCTACTATGATGAAATTACTTGCAAAATATAAACCGAATAAAATAATTAGAGCCGTAAAGTGATTGAGAAATGAGGATGAGAGTGGCCCTATGAGCCAAATGACGTCTTGATAGACGTGTGCGATTGTGGCTTTGCGGGCTGAGCTGCTATGTGAAACTTCCTACAAAATCAAAGATAGATGAAATAATCAGTGCAGGAATATATAGATATGCAAAACGAATGAATGAGGATAAGAATGTGGCCCTGTGAGCCGAGCTGCTATGCGAAAATTCCCTTCAACGTTGTCAACTTTCCAGCCTCTGTTATCTATACTCAAAAGAAAAGTTGTGAGATTTGAAAGGGACTGCTGATTTGTGCGGACTTTGTAGCTTTAACCCTTGATATTTGTGCCCCCGGCCTGTTTGAACCTGTAACCCCTGTCTGGTTTCCTGTCTTGGCAAGAAGATTTATTTATTTATAAAAAAATAAAATGCTTATGAAAAGGTTCTTGTTGGATTTTCAAGATCAATATTTCTGTGTTTATTAGCGTCTTTTTGCGGTGAAACCTCAAAAATTGTCCCAGTTTCAAATATGTAAATTTTGTCATATCCAAAACAAGGGAGAAAAGATTTTTAATGGTGTGACCGAAACCGATATAGGCCGCCTACGTATCCCGCTGAGGGAATCCGGTCATAACGTAGTTCGTTCTGAAAAGCGGGGAGAATGAGATTTTCAAAAGGTGGGACTGAGACCGATATGACCGCCTACGTATCCCGCCGAGGGAATCAGATCACACATAGTTCCGACATGTGACGAAATTTTAAGAAAATTGTTGTTTGGGATATGTGATTTCCATGTATCACGCCGATAACACAAGGAATAACGCAGCCCCAGAAAATCAAGTTAGTATAGCTCGAAATTAATGCTAAGTGAATGCACAAAGTTGAAGTAGCAAAATATTGTACTAAAGTGCATATAGCTGAAAGCAACAAACATTACAATAGCAAGCACACTATATAGATATCGAATGCGCGTTCTAGCATGTTTGGGACCTCTTTTATGTCAGAGGTGGTCCTAAACGCCAAATATGCGAGATTATGAAAAATAGATTCAAGTCGTAAACTGCAATGTTTTGTGGAAAATGGCGACCAAATGACGGTGCACTTTTTTCAATTTCGGCATGTCCAGATTAGGCTTAGATCCGTCTATCATCATCACGCTACACATAGTATGCTGAATTGGTCGTTTGGTTGCAATACCCGTCGACATTTGGTGGAATTCTTAATTGTGGAGACGATACCAAGGATCGACTCACCTAAGATAAATGCATGCATGACTTAGTGTAAAGGGTGGTATAGTTCTATCTTAAGTTTCTAAGATTTGGCTTACTAGATGCAAGGTTCCCGAGCGGACTGCTCGAGTGAGAAGGCTATGCGGCCGACCAGACGAACCGGTCTAAATCCGTGCATGCGCCAACTCTCCTAAAATTTGAGTATTTGAAAGTAATTTGCGGGTGCGAGAAGCACACCATCGCGTGTAGTGTGTGATAGTGTCAATTTTTCAGAGTGGAAGAAATATGAGCGGAGTGTCAGTTTAAGAAAATCGGTAACAAATAGCAGTTAAGACAATATGCAAATATTTATATGTAAAGTATAATGGTTTGGGCAAAACAAAAAAGCAGATAAGTGTGAAACACAAAAAAAACAATTAAGCAAATAAGCAAAATAAAGAAAAATAAAGCACAATAATTAACATATGTTTGTTATGGTTAAAAACCTAAATATCCCCAGCGGAGTCGCCATGTTGTAATACTCTATTTTAACCGGAATCGAAACGGTGTACTACGTATGGTTGATTCCTAAATTATTTTAAAGAGTCGTCACCTAATTATTTTAAAGATGAATTAGGACACCTAAATATTTAACTAACAAGCTGCAAATGTAAACTCCATTTTAAAAGGTCTGCAAAACTTATGTGAGATTCTAGGGTAAGGGTTCTTTATTATCCTAAAGGAAAGGGGTTAGGCATCATATAGGATCCGCTAATTTGCGGTTGTCCGATCAAACTTAGGTTAAATATTATATGCTAACATGTAGGATACAATTCTAAGGGTGTTCCAACTAAGAAACTATTTAAAACTAGTCATGCAAATATTTAAAATAGATATATATTTAACAAGATTGTAACGAAAGCAAATAATCATATAAAGAGGGAGTGAAGAGAAATTAGCGGTATTTCGCTTTTATTTTTACTTTTCTGCACAGGCTTTAACTTTGGGATGCGCCTCCGGGTACCTGCAAAAGACACTTAGTAAAAGAGTTAGTAAATAATATATATATAATATATATATATATATATATATATATATATATATATATATATATATGTAAAATGTATTTTTTATATAGTGTGGGCTCAGCTAGTGTTATGTCAAGGATACTAAGACATGAGAAGCCAATATCGCTTCTGCAGTCGACTCGCCTCGGTGAATGATCATGCATTCTCGTCTATTCTTTTCACTTTCCTCCTAGCCCACATATTCCGTCTCTCTTACCATGGAGGCCTCCAGATCGATGGATAAATCCTTCGTAGGTCAAGTGTAGTATCTTGTTTAAATCAGAGTGCAATCTGATAAGTATGCCAATGTTTAACAAGAAGTTAACAAAATGATAAAGAGTAGCATTGCCGAGATGGTAGCGGTATACGAAGAGAAGCAAAGGGGGGGGGGGTACTATCTTCCATTTTCAATGTCACAGCAAGATCAAAAGGTTTCTAGAACCTTAGGCATGGCGGGCTATCGGGGAAGGCTAAACCAAACCCAAAACTTGTAACCTTCAAAATAGTTGTCTGCATTCGTACTTATACCTACGTTCTGCAAAACAAAAGGAAGTGCACAGTGACCTCGAACAGTGGGAAATACAATGAAGATAGTATATATATATATATATATATTAGAACAAAACTTAAAGAAGAAAGAAAGGACGGATATCAAAGTAGTAGCAAAAAGAAAGAGTTACAGACCAGGGAAAGGTAAAGCACAACAGCACAATACTCAATACACAAAAGACAAGCAACAATATATATTATGTATGATTTATTGTCGTAGTGGAGTACTATATATATTATATATAATAGATAAAGGGCATAACAGTGCACAAATATAAAGTAAGAATGCTAAATAATATAAAGTAGGAAATAGTATATAGAAAGCTAAAACAACAATGGATATAAAATAAAGGCTTAGACAGGAGGTACAAAACTCAATACACAAAAGACAAGCAACAATGTATAATATGTATAATTTATTGTCGTAGTGGAGTACTAAATATATTATATATAATAGATAAAGGACATAACAGTGCACATATATAAAGTAAGAATGCTAAATAATATAAAGTAGGAAATAGTATATAGAAAGCTAAGACAACAATGGATATAAAATAAAGGCTTAGACAGGAGGTACAAAACTCAATACACAAAAGACAAGCAACAATGTATAATATGTATAATTTATTGTCGTAGTGGAGTACTATATATATTATATATAATAGATAAAGGGCATAACAGTGCACATATATAAAGTAAGAATGCTAAATAATATAAAGTATGAAATAGTTTATAGAAAGCTAAGACAACAATGAATATAAAATAAAGGCTTAGACAGGGGGTCCGAGTGCAGAATGATGTCATGCATGACCTCGGTATTTTTGTCTTCATCTCGAATTCTGCTTTCACTATTTGAGCACTGATATTTGTCGAGAATTTTCGTCAATTATTCCTCCGGAATTTTCGGTATTTTTGGCAGCATCTAGAATCCACTGTTGCCGGAAATAGGAATATTTTCATTATCAATTTCGGGTTCTTCCTCATTAGTTCCTCGACCTAACTTGGTATCAAAACCATAAAGGGTAAATTCTAAAGAGATATATGAGTTCTAGATCAAGTGAAATCCCTGTTCGTTTTCCCCGATAAACTTGGCTACGGCTGAGCCTTCTGAGTTGGTTAAATCCCGGAGTTCCGAACGATCAGATCGCAGGGTCACGGTAAGTCCCCGTGTGTAGGGCTGATAATAACCCATTGATATATTGTTCGCGTGGGGATTGTAGGAAGGTAAGGGTCTTCGAACTAGGATTCCATATACATGGATCCGTTTCTCAATAGAACTACTTCTTATGATTTTGGAATTATCTTCCTCTATGGATTCAAAGAAGATAATAAATTCCGAAGAAATCGTTATATAGATTTTTGAATAGTAGATTGATAATTAATTATACAAAAAGTAAATAGAGATTACTTTTATAAAATCATAAAGCATACATGGATCCGTTTCTCGACAGAAATACTTCCTATAATTTTGAATCATCTTCTTCTTTCGATTCAAAGAAGATAATTAATTCTGAAGAAATCGTTATACATGATTTCGAAAAATCAATTGATAATTGTGAAATACCAAAAGTAAACAGAGACCAAATTTACAAAAATTCCAAATATCAATTCTTCAAAACATATTTCACAATCAAAACAGAAGAAAGAGATATTCAATAAACAAAACTATTTGAAACAATTCAATTACTTTCTCAAAATTCCTTGAAAAAACATAGAAAAAGAAATTACAAATACATACACATTTATTTAGTCCAAGTAGGGATAAAACTCCTTACTAAAGAAGGATTAAACACTTCAATCCTTGCTATCTTAAGAGATGCAAGATTTACAAACTTCGAAGATTCCCTGTTAAGTTCGGTTGAGTCCAGTCTTTGCACAGGACCAATCTCTTTTGATTGTTACCCAAACTTTTCAGTTACTTTGAATGATAAAAATATCAAAAAATCCATCGTCTTACAAATCAAGACACACAATTACCAGATGCTTGAAGGATCTATTCCTGTAGCATTAATTTTTAGAATTCATTATAAAGTTATGACTTCTGCTTTTGCCACAAAGGTCAGATAAAATAGTAAGAAAGGTGAAACCCTTCTTTTACAAACAGACCTTTCCAAATCTAACACGGTAATACCGCGACCCATTATATGGAAGATATTACCCTACCAGAAGAATGGATCCTGGAAGGTGTAGTTAAACCTGAACCCTTAGAATCTGAGCAACCAAATACCCATCTTAGAGAAATAACTCAATACCAAGATGGTAGGATCAGTCTCTCATTTTTAAGAAGATCTATGAGTAATATATACGAAGATACAAGTTCCGAAGAGACCCTAGATTTAGGAAGAGTCTCACAAATACCTTCAATAATAAATACACCAATCAAAATAAAGCCTAGGTATTCTACATCAGATCTACCAAATCTGACAAACGTAGATTACACGAATCAAATACCCAGACTAGTAAATGTAAATTCCGCGGTTAGAGAAAAGATGGACGATCAGGAACCTACAAGTCCAACATATTCTTCGATAACACACAATGACTTAGCAAATGAAATTAAAGTTCTAGAAAAAGAATTCCAAGTAGATAAAAAAACAACTACAAAAAGAATTCTATGAAGAACATAATTCAGAAAAAAGAAATTGGTTCTTTAAAAATTTCCTAAATACGAGAAAACAAATACAGGAAAAATTCTATGAATTTGTCCAAGATAATAAAATTAATATTCCCTTCTTTAATTGGTTTGCAATATACTCTTCCCAAAATTCTATAGAATTCTCTTTTCCTAAATCAATAAATCCCATTACAACTAGGAACAAGATACGAGAATGGGAAACTATAACCGATTCTAGAAAAATCCAGTCCAATCACCCCCCTCTACAAGGGATCAAATTTGACGTCCATGGGAGCTCCATAGACGTGTTTCCTTTTAAAACTCATTCAGAAGATTAAAGAACAAATACAAAAAACATCATTGCACAAAATAACTTTACCAACATTAATTTAAATACCATAGGAAAACAATTTGACAGAATCGAAAATTACATAAAAAACCATATTGTAGTTACTATAGGTTCCTCAGAAACACCTAAGGAAACAAATTTGAAAATTCAAATCTTTAAACCATTCCAGGTATCCAAGGATAGTATTAAGGATATAAAACAAAGTAAGTCTGAATTCGTTCAGGCGATACAAGATCAATTAAGTAGAATTGGAATATCCAGTAGTTCTAACACATAATTTATTATCCCAGATACGCCACAATCTACCGAGAAAAGGTGTGAACTTTAATACATAATTCCAATAACAATAATGTCTTACAACAATTCCAGAATAAAATAAATCCTAAGAAAAACATTTCCAAATACAAACAAAACTCAAAATATTGTAAAATGAAATTACATAATTCCGACTCAAACACCAGGATAAAACCGAGTGTTTCCCTTCAAATAGATGGATTGGTCACGACTAGTTCACCTGGAATAATTAACAACATATGTGTATTAAACAATGATAAAGAAGTAATAAGAAAGGATAACAAAGTAATAACAAAACAAGAATTACAAAAGAAATAAAAGAATTAAAAGAAAAACAGAAACAAGATTCTAAATTAATAAAAATAATCCTTTCAAAACCAACATCACAAAACTCTAAACCCAATTCAGAAAATCCCATAGAGTCAAAAAACATAGAAGAAATTCCAGAAGACTTCCTTAATGTCTTAAGACAAATCACGTCAAAAAGATACCTAATAAAAATTACTCTAAAATTCTTGGATAACTTTAGAATCCAAACAATTGCATTTTTTGATACGGGTGCAGATTTAAACATGATAAAAACAGATATAGTACCAGAAGAATTCAAAGAAAAAACTAATGAAAAAGTAAAAGCTGCTAATAACACCAGAATCAGAATTGATTCAAAGACCAGTGCGACAATTGAAAACAACGGAGTTTCTATAGCAACACCGTTTGTTTTAACAGATGACATACACAGTTCCGTCATCTTAGGAACACCATTCATAAATTTCATCACTCCTTACAAAATAGATAGCGATTCCGTCTCTTTTAAATTTAATAAAAAGAAATTAAAATTCCATTTTATAGAGAAACCAAAAACAAGAAATTTAAACATAATAAGAACATGTTCGATACATGAAGATGGTATAAACGCAAAAATACAAGGAAAAATATACCACCTACAAGAACTGAAAAAAGAAGTTTCAGATAAAAGATTAAATACACAATTAGAAATACGCGATGTTAAAAAACAAATTTACAAACTCCAAAAAACATTCGAAACTGAGATATGTTCCGAAATTCCAAATGCCTTTTGGAGCAGAAGACAACACATAGTAGATCTTCCTTATGAAAAGAATTTTGATGAAAGACAAATTCCGACAAAAGCAAGACCCATTCAAATGAATAGCGGCCTTGAACAACATTGCAGAAAAGAAATACAGGATCTTGAAAATAAAAAATTAATTTCCAAATCTCGATCCCCTTGGAGTTGTGCTGCTTTCTATGTAAACAAAAATTCCGAAATAGAAAGAGGAATTCCTAGATTGGTAATAAATTATATACCCTTGAATACAACTCTCAAATGGATTAGATACCCAATTCCAAATAAAAGAGACTTATTACAAAAATTACATTCTGCCTTAATATTCTCAAAATTCGACATGAAATCAGGTTTTTGGCAAATTCAGATTTCTACGAAAGATCGTTATAAAACCGCTTTTACGGTACCCTTTGGGCAATACGAATGGAATGTAATGTCTTTTGGCCTTAAAAATGTCCCTTCAGAATTCCAGCGAATAATGAATGATATTTTCAATGATCATTCCAAATTCTGCATAGTCTATATTGATGATTTTTAATATTCTCGGATTCCATAGAAGAACATTTCAAACATCTCAAAACATTCTTTTATGTCACTAAGAAAAATGGATTGGAAATTTCTAAGTAAAAAATGAACCTGTTTTAGACTAGGATAAGATTTTTAGGACATTATCTATCCCAAGGGAAAATCACTCCCATAGAAAGGTCCTTAGACTTCGCAAACAAATTTCCTGACAAAATTCTTGACAAAACTCAGTTGCAAAGATTCCTAGGCAGTTTAAATTATGTTTTAGATTTTTGTCCGGAGATTAATAAAATGGCAAAACCACTCCATGACAGACTAAGAAAAAATCCGACTCCATGGACTGACAACCATACTATTTGTGTCCAGAAAATCAAGAAAAAAGTGCTAGAAATACCGTGTCTTCATATAGTAGATCCTCAACTACCAAATGTAGTAGAAACAGATGCATCAGACTTGGGATACAGAGGGATCTTAAAACAAAAATCAGGGGGAAAAGAATGTATAGTACAATACACCTCTTCCCATTGGAATGATACGCAGAAAAACTATTCTACCATTAAAAAGGAAATTTTGAGCATCATCCTATGCATACAAAAATTTCAAAGTGATTTACTAAATCAAAATTTTTTACTTAGAGTAGACTGCAAAAGTGCTAAAGAGGTTTTACAAAAGGATGTTAAAAACCTTGCGTCAAAATAAATTTTTGCACGATGGCAAGCAATTTTCAGTATTTTTGATTTTGATATTGAATATATTAAAGGAGAAACAAATTTCATTCCAGATTTCCTAACCCAAGAATTCCTCCAGAATAAAGAAAACACCCCAAAACCCTCTTACTTCTTCACAAATCCCTTAGAAAAAGAAAAATCCCCTGAAAAACTAGTGTCCTGGTATGATGCGGTCATGATAGAAGAAGGAGAAAATTCGGCACGAGAATGCATGCGAAAAACACCGATTAATCTGCAAGAATTAACCGCTGAAAATCTTTTTCAGCTCCTTACAAAATCACCAGAATTACAAAAGGCACTAAGGCAACTACAAATTTCGAAAGAGGAAATGGCCCAGGAAAAACTAGAGGAAAAACACCTCTAGAATTGCTACAAAAATCGAGAAAGGAGAATCTTCAAAAAACCTTTCTCAAAATGAATTTTTAAATACAAAAATCGAGAAAGATGAATTTTCAAAAAACCTTTCTCAAAACAATTTTCCAAAAATCAGCTTGTGACACCACAAGTACCCAAAAAATCCCCTCATGAAATTTTTCATAAAATCATTTTTTCAAAACATTGTAACTCTTGAAAAATGATACTTTAATAAAGAACCTTTTTTGGCACTACAAAATTATTTTGGATCAAAATGGTTTTATAAATCATGGGATGATTTAAAAACTACATACTTTTACCAGGCTATCTTTGACATAACAGGATCGGCAACAATAAAAGTTAATTTTTTAATAACAATCCATATCCCTCTTATTCGATCTGCAAAATACTCCGAGTAATTGCTCCAATTCATTGGGGGAATGACTTGTCAAAACTCATAAATTTTTCAAACTCCCACAAAAATGAGCCCTTTTTTGACATTCCTTTTAATTACTGGGATTACCAACAAGCTTGGTTTAATTCCTTTTTAATTCAAAATTCCAAATTATCACATACTTGGCTTTTTCATTTTAATACTTCATGTGACGCTTCACAATTTCCCACTTGGTGGAATTCATGGTGGGAACAATTCGGATCTACACTGGATATACAAAAGCCAGAAATAATTAAATCTTTTAGTCTCTTCAAATCCCAATTCACTCCCTCAGAGGAAGAAAAAAGATTTATACCATTGCACATTTTCCACACAAAATTCCATCTTCCATGGGTATTCACATGGTTTGTAGACTATTCAGATGACAAAATACCAGTCATCCGAAGAAGATTTAAAATTCGATGGTGGGACAGCTTTAAAATACCAAAGACCCTCGCACCACCAAATGTCCAACAATGGTTAGATGATAATAAGTCAATTCCTTTACAGACACCTCCCCAGACACCACAAATCAAAGGAACATACCCAGTTCCTTTCACAAAAATCTCAGATGGCCTCAATGCTGGTTGCAGCTAAAACTCCAGAAGAGATACAGGCAATATTCCAGAAATTTGCACAATCCTCAACCAAACAGAGCTCTTCGACTGATGAGGAAGAACCCGGAATTGATAATGAAAATATTCTTATTTTTGGCAACAGTGAATTCTAGATGCTGCCAAATATATCGAAACTCCCGGAGGAATAATTGACGAAAATTCCCGACAAATCTCAGTGCTTAAATAGTAAAAGCAGAATTCGAGATGAAGACAAAAATACCGAGGTCATGCATGACATCATTCTGCACTCGGATGAATAGTTTTATTATTAAAATATTCTTGTAATAGTAAATTCTCACTTTGTAATTCTCTTATAAAAAGAGAACCACTCTCTCTTAGTTAGACAAGTTTTCTCTTCCCTTAGTTTAGAATTCTCTTCCTTCTCTCTAGAAGTTGAAGATCTTCAAAGTTCATCCCCTTAGTAGATTAGTTACTTAAATATTCCAAGTTCATAAGACCTCGGGGAGTCTATGAACTAATATTCTCAAATATTCCTTACCCGATAATTATCCAATTGATATGATTCATTTCACTTACTGATTCATAACAGATAAACACCAAATACTTCGTTCGAAATTAACCAAATACTCCGTTCGAAATTAAACTCCTTGTAAATACTTTAAAGTTTTGAATAAAAACGATTATGGATGGCACTGCCTCATATATCTTTTAAATATTCATGCTCTTTAAATTCTTGCATTTAAATTCACGTTTTTTATTATTTAAATTATCTTGCAACATGGTTGGTTCTACCACCTACTGCAATTAAATTTCTGTCTTTAAATTATTTAAATTCTGCATCCATGGTTGGCACAACCACCTACTTTAAATTCCTTTAAATTCCCGCACTTAAATTTATTGAATTCCTGCACTTAAATTTATAAAATTCCTGCATAACCTTACAACTATGGCTTCCAGGAACCTTAGCTAAGTAAGTTACTCTCTATTTACTTGTCGTATTCTTTAATTATCTCTATATTATTCAATCCCTTATATACCAGTTCCTTCCCTATTTATTATCCCCTTTAGATCCTCGGCCTAACTTGGCAGGTAAGCACTTTAAAATTTTGAATAAAAACGATTATGGATGGCACTGCCTCCTATATCTTTTAAATATTCATGCTCTTTAAATTCTTGCATTTAAATTCACGTTTTTTATTATTTAAATTATCTTGCAACATGGTTGGTTCTACCACCTACTGCAATTAAATTCATGTCTTTAAATTATTTAAATTCTACATCCATGGTTGGCACAGTCACCTACTTTAAATTCCTTTAAATTCCCGCACTTAAATTTATTAAATTCCTGCAGAACCTTACAACTATGGCTTCCTCCATGAGGAACCTTAGCTAAGTAAGTTACTCTCTATTTACTTGTCGTATTCTTTAATTATCTCTATATTATGCAATCCCTTATATACCAGTTCCTTCCATATTTATTATCCCTTTAGATCCTCGGCCTAACTTGATAATATATATATATATATATATATATATATATATATATATATTTATATATATGTCCCCAGGGAGAAAATACACGGATATATATCTGCAAATACAAAAGCAAAAGACTTTGAGCCTTGTGCAATCCTAGAAAGGCAAGACCTTGTACAACAGTTGTGGACACAGTGACAAGTTATCACCAAAAAGGTGCAATTAGTCACTTTCCAGTGGTACTATACGCAACGAATTCAAAATAGCATAGATAAACACACTAATAGGAGAGAGACAATTAACTAAAGATCAAAGTAAATAAAATACATCACAGAAACATGAACAATGCTGAACATGGACAACGAAGAACATGAAGAGTATGAAGAACAAGGATGAATACACATTTAGAACATAAAACCACCAAAGCTACTAGTTCTCGAATTGGTTAATCAGTCTAACAGTGGTACAACACCATATAATACTTACAAGATTAGTGACTAATATGTGAGTGATACAACAGAATTAACCAATTAAGCCAAGCAACTTAAACATAAAAGATTTAGACATGCATTCATGAGATACAGGCGTTAATAACACTAACATATGTTTATCAATTGATGCAGCACCCAGAATCTCCATAAATGTATATAACTCTACAAACCCAGTAAAATCAACCTATCAAACCCCGAATTGCAGAACACATACAACAATACCAAGCTTAAGAACCCATGGAAACAGAGATAACAGCTAGAACATATATAGAAGCATTAAAAGAGAGGTTAAAGGAGGGGATACACATGGGAAAGCGTTATTTTATGCAAATCTTCAAAACCTTAGTGTTTCTGAAGCTCCAATCCGAAAACCAGCTTGTAAAACCTCTTTGTGAGAGCTCGAATCGCGCACCCAGAATCTCGAGCTTCTTCAATGGTGTTGTTCTTCACTTACACAGTTAGAAAAACTATTACAACCATGAAGATGAACCGGTACCAGTAGATGGAGCTGCTGAAGAGCTTCAAAGCCTCAATTAAAATGGAGTTACAAGATCAGTTGACAATTTAGTGCACGACTAAAATGCTTGAAATGGGTCTCAACCGCTTCGCCGTTCTCATGAACAAATAAAGTCACAAGAAGAGGCCTCAAAAACCCCAAGAGTGGAGTTCTAAGACCCCCATTTATGGGGTGAAAACCCCCCACAGATCTTCACCAGTTCAAGAGAGAGGTGTGGAGAAGATGAAGAGTGAGAGTAAAAAATGAAAGTGGGAAAGTAAATGTAAAGTGCGGCTGATGATGGTCTCTGTGTATGGTGTGGTTGATGGGTGTTATGAAGAGATTAGAGGAGTGAAGATGAAAGGTGTGCGGATGTCTGCGTGAGTGTTTTTTTGGGTTGAGAAATTGAAATAAAATTGTGTTTTAATTGGAATAACTAAAAAAAAATAAAAACATAGTTTGGGCGCCCTTTTATTGCAAAAATTGAAAAATTCGGGTCAAAATTGGGTGTCAACATATATATATATATATATATGCACCCACCAATGACAGAAGTGTATCAATATTTCATCTCAGAAATGCAGCAGTGACAGCAAAACAACAGCCAAATAGTGGTAACAAATATATGCAACAACCAATTCAGTGTAATAGTGTTAATTAAAACAGCAGCTAATGGGAACAGTTTCAAAAAAAATCCTAAGCATGTGACCCCTAAACATATAAACAGGCATTAAGGAAATATAACAGAGATGTGTCATATTATATAGAACATCATGACTACCATAAACATGTTCCCAAGCTGCAACATCATGCAACATGACAGGGAACTGGTCTACTGTTTGTGAGAAAATTCAAAGACTCCAACCAGTGGCCAATATTAAACATTATGTGGAAATCTCCAGAAAATTGAGTGTTCAAAGTGAATGTGGATGGAAGTTACATTAAAGACAAAGGTAGAGATGGAATAGGAGGGATCATAAGGGACAACAATGTCAATTTTTATAAGGCCTTTTCCAAGCCCACATAATGTTGCAGCAATAATTTTTCTGAAGCAAAGACATCTAACTTTGTTGTCCAGTTGTGTATGGATAATGAATTCAACAGAGTTATTATAGAAATGGACTCCAAGATCATTTGTGATATGCTCAATAAGAAGACCACTAGTAACATGAAGCTGAAGAATTTAATATAAAGCACCAGTAGAGGTTATGAAACAGTGGAATTCAACCACTGCTTTAGAGAGGCCAATAAGATTGCTGATTATTTGGCCATACTATGCCAAACTAACTTCAACAGATGCCTAAGAGACATAGCATGAATCAAGACAAACTCACTAACATATAACAAGCATAGACAGGTCTTTCAAAGTTCAATTTTTAACCTAGATCATCCTTTAACTAAGTGTGAGTTGTTTTAAACCTAAACAAGTTCACTATCCCCCAAGATTATCAAACAAACAGATGTACCGAACTATGCATTTACCTATACATGTTTTAACCAGACCACATATAGCATTTAAGTTCAACAAGCTCAACATTCGAGATTTTATAGGTTAGTTGTAGTCTAAACATAGACTAGATAATACATTTAGACCACTTTACACATGTCCATACTAAACATGACCCTCAAAAACCAACATAGCCATTATGTAAACACACACTAACCTCAACAGTTCATTTTAGCTCAAGCTAGTATTAGATAACATAATAAGCACATAGAGCCATAGATTGGCCAAACACAGTCTCTAAGAGGTTAAACATACTTCTTAGACCATTTTTTTTCTCAAAGAAAAAAAACAAATTCCTGTTTAGAAAACCAGACTTTGTGTTGTTACTCACTTATACATGTTTAAGCAATACATTTGAATTGGATAGGTACAACCATCAGGTTACCACAATATTCTTAGCATGTAATCATGTTATTTCAACTTCAGTATGGGAGTAGTTTAAACACGTGTCAGCCAGAACTTTATTATCACAATCACTACATGTTATCTTGATGGTTTTACCTTCATATCTAAACCAATCATATTCATAGCTATAAACTCATTTACCAAATTCAAATAGAGAGGATGAGATCTGTCCTAACTTAATTTTAATTACCAATCACATCAGTTATCAACCTAGGTTATCAAAGAGACCCATATCAGTCCACAAAGGGCAACATCTGAACCTGGAATCATGTCCTCGGTTCATATGGTGCTCAACTTAGCACATAACATCATTCATAGTTCAGGCCATACAAAGTCCAAGTTAAGAAAACATAGACACAACAGATACACACCTAACCTATCTGGTTTATTTAAGGTAGTCAAATAGCTTAACCAAATATTTTTCCAAATTATTATCACATGCTTCTAAACATTTATTAAGACTTGGCAATCCACACACAACTAAAATAGACCATAAACATGTACATTGATCCTTATATGAATTCAAACAGACCATACATAACTAAAACCAGTTCTCAACCAAGCAGGTTAGGAATATTTTATCTTGAAAAAACCCCTATGACTAGAACAAATCTTGAATCAACATACTTACCTTAGTCAATTCAAACAATTACATATGCTTACACCACCCTGAAGTTAACAATATCTAGGTATGAAATTAACTGATATTGTCCATGTACAAGTCTGAAATTAGCACAGCAGGCTTTATTTTAGCTACACATGTCAGTTTATACTATCACAACATTTTAATCAATATGTGTCAACTTAAGTTAGTTTTGTCTAATTAAACAAGCTCCCAAATTATCATATTAACATTATTTCAAGTACAACCAGTCTACATACTAATTAATACAGATTCCAAATAAGGGCCAATCAAGCAGATATGACTCAACTCACTTGTTTCTCAAAAAGGACAACAAAACATAGCTTTAGACATGGCAACTCACAACTTCCAATTTTAATTAAGTAAGAATTGACTAAGGTGATTCAGATATTAGGCATCTACCTAAGTTTTAACATGAATACCCAAGCATTAAATAAAGCAAATCATATTAAGGCATACAGAGGACATTTCATTCATAAACATAAGTAAGGTTCTAAGACAAACAACCTAAGCTACAACATATTTGAACCAAGTTACAATAGATACCAAACCCCATGAACTCCCATTTCAACTACAATAGAATATGACATTAAAAGCAAAATAGGCATCAATTAATCATATCTCTCACAATCTTCACCACAACAAGCAAATATCATACACATCATATGACTTTAAAATAAACCTATTGCACCATACTAAAGCATAACAGCCAACCAAGACAAGCAAAGGCCAATAAGATGTTCAGTAATTCCACAAATACAATTCCTTTTTCTAATAGCATATGTCTAAAATAAGGCTAAACAATGACTTGAATCAATCAATACCATAGCTAGTGTACATATTCTAACCATTTGAGATAAGTTTTACTGTCCAGATGTTAATCACTATCTCCCTAAACAATTCAAATAACAAATGTTGTCCATATCATGTTGTTTGAGCCTAACATATGCTTAGTATACCATACAAAGAGTAATTTTAACCAATGATTGTAATTTAGAAAATCAAGTTAATCAAAACAGGTTACTCAATATCTTATTCTAACCATGATTAGCAAAACTTCATCTATTACAAGTCGATACCTTATTTAACTTAGTAATCCAGAACTATAGATATATCTCAATCATATTTACATTAATCAGGCATGCTTAATCACCACTTTTAATATACCCATGAATCAGTAAAGCAGACTCAAAATAGTTTTAAGAAGAAGCATTTAGATGTTATTCATAGCTCACAATCCTCACACATACCATATATTTCAACCAAGTTCAAGCGTCAAATATCATATCCAAGAAGGCAACAATTATCTAACGTTCTAAGATTCTCAAATATTCGCTTCCCAAGCTTAAATTATCCCCCCCCCCCCCCCCCCCCGTATACGAGTGAGATAACTACTCATAATCTCGAAGTCATTTGCCCTTCTAGCGTATCGTTCGTCTAATATAGTCACCCATTTACTGAATACGAATGTGATTTAACTGGAATCTTTATGATAGTCGGCACTTATCGAAATAGTAACAAGCACGAGTTAACTCGAATTCTTACAACTCATCTTTATCGCACGATCTAAATAATGAAAGAGTAGAAACTATTCTTAAATGTATTGCAGCCTCCTGTTAATAGGTGTGGCACACATCACACCCATAACCAAGACTCTACTAGACACGGCTTGTAGACTTCATAGGACAAACATGCTATCATACTAAGTTTATCACGACACAAACTGAAAGGCCGCGGCGGGTACCCCTGACCATACAACCCAAAATGAACCATATATTTCTATACATCAAGGCCGATAAGGCCATGTATGACAACTAACCACAGTACACTTATCTACAAGCCTCTAAGAGAAGGACTTACCACAATCAGACTGCAACTCTGAAATAAGTAGAGTGCTCCAAGTATCAGCTGAACCAGCAACCTACTAGCACAATCTGTCACCCTCTTAGTATAAACCTGCGGGCATAAAATGCAGCGTCCCCCAACAAAAGGAACGTCAATACGACTGATATACTAAGTATTCAGAGATGTATCACAATCTGAAACAGAAACAACTGCCTTGATACAAATGTCTAAATGTCATGCATGATGCACATGCGGTATACTACGGCCACACAGGCATCTTACCCATAACCGTCTCTGTGGGCATCTGGTTATATTGGTCACACATGCAATTCATATCATATCGTCTTGGCCACACATGCATCCATTTAGGCCACACATGCACGATATGTGGCCTCTTATGGCTTTTTTTGTGATAGTCTGTACCAGCTGCAGGTGGTGTGCGTATATAACGTCTTTCTCATTTCCCCTCTACAAATATAATATATATTTTTTGTGCGTAGCACCAGTGGTTCATGGTATTATATGAATGCAATGCAATGAATATGCATGAATAACAACAGAATACTCTGAATGACATAATACCCTTTGTACTTTTTGGTTCATACTGGAAACATTGACGTCTTTTCTCATATTGCCTTAATAAGGACTTAAGTCATATTTTTACATGCTTTTAGCATAAATTCCAATAATATGAATATACTTAACTACTAAGAGTAGAGTAAGTTATGAAGTAACATGACAATTACGTTCTGTACACATAATTATGCCAAAAAGGAATGAATTGCCTTCACATACCTTGTTGTCGAATTTATCTAGGTTCCACGGATCTTTGTGATCTTTACGAATGATTATCTACTCCCTGTGAATGATTGACATCGCACATAAATCAATATACTGGGAACAGATTCCATTAAGCTAATCTAGCGAACACTTTGTACGCGTAGAATCTATACGTCTTCTATGTCGAAACCTATGCATGTAGTGAAATACCAGCCATTATTAACTCAACTCCTTACTGTTACAATCTCCAAACAGTCCAACAATTACACATGCAATTCCTAATTTTTACATCAACAATCTCAACAATACCCAATAACCCAATATTTTTTACAATCACCTTAGAGTTAGGGATGAGAATCAGACTTATTACTGGTATACAATTAGGAGTATAAATCAGTATCTCTGTTAGAAGCTACGATGAGCGTCACCGAATATATTTTCACTAGTACTGAATTCCGACAAGCAGGATCGAAAGGTCCAAGAATTGACTTGGCTGAAGCTTCTTCGAGACCCAGAATTTCGTTGATTCTCAAGGGTTTAATCTTGTTTCATGGATTTAATTTGATGGCTTAAGGCTTAGAATATCATGAATGTTCTTCCCCAATTCGGGCGACCAGACCAGCATCCTGTGAAGAACACCCAATTCAATCGCGAATTTCGGATGCTATTGTACTGAGATCTCCCTTCTGATTTTGAAGTGAACAATCTGTTCTTGGAGAGGAAAATCTTGTAGAGATTGAGAGGATTGAAGAGATGAATGGAGAATATTGCATGTTCAGGTTCCAAAAATAGGCCACAGATCGTATATACAAGGCTTCGCCATGAGCTGTTATAAGGCTAACACGTGGAATCCCACTTGATATTGTCCTCATAAATAATTAATCCCACAATTAATTAATTATACATACAAATAATTTTCGATCCCAATTCACTTAAATTCTGATGACTTTAAGTGTTACATTCTCTCCCCCTTAGAAATATTCATCCTCGAATGTTGAGATAACACATCCGAACTAGGGTAACTACATTCCTACCGCACCTAACCTTTACTAGGTGGTTTTCTACAATACTATTGTCAAACCAATTTATCAAACAGTGAATAAGACACTCATAGACTCATATATATATACACTTATGTCTCACAGAGTCTCCGTTTGTCATATTAGTATGCACATGTCTTAATCAGGATTAGATCTTTTTTATACTAATTCTTTAAATTAAGAAATTCAAGGAGACCAAGGTATCACAAACTCATTTATGGATCAATCCTATCTTACTAAGACCAAGGTGAAGTATCTGTTTTATTCAAAAAATACAAGGTGTTACATCTATCATTGATTCTATTGTCCGAATTTTTCTCAAAAAATAACTTGTTAGTATCATTATATGGGTTTATTAACTTTTAAGTAAAGCAAGCTTTCAAATTTTATGACAAAAAATTGATGGCTAGTATTCTTATATTTTCCAAATACATGTTTTAGTTGAGAGTACTTTTATCCAAATAAAATTTCGTGTCAAAAGAGTGGCTAAACGTTATTAACTTTTAAAATAGTAACTAATGTTTTATAGCAGGTGTTAAAAATGACACAATATTCCTCAATTTTATCTCATGTAATTGAATCTTCCCAAATAAAATACAAGGGAGCAATATATTAATTGTTTAAACGTGGAGACTTTGTGTTAACATAACTATATATTTCATCACAACAATTAGCAACACCATGGGCTGGATGATTGAAACATTGTGTCAGAGAAAAGAACAAGTTCACATGATGTTTACTCACGTTTTAACCAAAAATATTACATACATCGAGTCTTACGAATTGAAGTCAAAACAACGTACACAATCTGGGGCATCTATCTGTCCATGGGATGGCACATGCTAGCTCGGCCACCTCGTTTCTAAATTCTATTGCGTTGTCCCGCCGGGAGTAAAAGGAATATTGACCTAGATTTTTGTTACTATATTACTCCCTCCGTCTAAAAAAAATTGATATTTTAAGTTTTCTCAGAGTCAAACGAGTTGTTTTCATCGTAATTTTTCAAAATATCTTTTAAATCTTTTTAAATTATTAATTATGGTGGCTTATAGTATTTTTTACGTAGTTTCCAAAAATGTAAATTTTATTTCAAAAATAAATAAATTTTGTGTTCTAACACATGGTTAAAACTAAAAAAATTAACTCTAAAAAAATAAAAAAATATCAATCTTTTTGAAACGGAAGGATTGTATTTTAACCTATATTTTTTTTCTTTCATCTTCCTTTCCACATCAAGATAATTAATTGATAGAAGTGATTTCCCGAACGACACATACAAAAACAAGGTGGAGCTAGTCGCATGTCCATGCTCCTAGTACACACTAGAAATTTCACGCCTTTTTCACCATCATCATCATAATTTTCTCTTCGAGAACACTCGCCTCGTCGATTCTTCCTCCCATTCTTTCTTTTATATCGTAGTATTACATTTCCTCCGCTCTATGCTCTACGAAATCCACGGTCTTTCACACCATGTCGTATCATAAAAGTCCTTCTCGTTCTATATATATACAGAGTTAGCTCGGGAAATATGAAAAAAAATAAAGTAAAGTCAGACTCAAAAGCAAGTGGCAACATCTATTGAGAGTGGACTTCATGTATTTAGATATCTTAAGCATAAGCAGTAGTTGAACCAGCATAATGAAAAAGCTAGCAAAAGGGCAAGCCCAGAGTCGGATTCTGCCAAATAAACATAATGACAAACTTCATTACCATTCGCAATTGACATTTCTCGCTAAGTTTTTAGGACGCGTCATTGAGATCTGCAGGGTGGCGGGTACTTCGACTGCCAATCTACACGTTGCTAACGAAACCTCTTTGTAGGCACCCAAAAGAGAAGCAAAGTAGGGTCCTACTTGAGATTCAAAAATCTCAAGACTGATTTCCACTCGCTGATGCGGATCTGGGAGGCTGGGTCGGCTAGCATTGAATACGAATAAGCTCTTCGCTCCGAACCTCTTGTTAAAATGCTTTCTTTCCCTTCCCTTCGGTGCCAGCTAGGACTGGTAGCACTCGTGGCACACTTACTATATCTCATTCCAGCCTCACCTTACCCATTCGTTAACTATGCCTTAACATAATCTACTTGGATCTCATTAAGGCATTCATTCCCTTCATGTAAAGGAAGAGTTCAATAGAAGTCATCTCCTAAACTTGCGGCTTCTTTCATCAAAGATGGTGTGAATTGAGTAGTAGCATTATTACTCAATCTGTTTTAATTTATGTGACAAAGCTTGATAAATCATGACATTTAATTTAAGAAAATAAAGATTGGATTGACTAACAATTAGATCTATAATATTGTAAGGTTTTGTCGAGTTCGTGTACGCAGCGAAATTTGAAAATTTGTATTTCAAACCCGACAGACGGACGAACTGCAGGATGATTATGTAATGATAAAATAAACAAACACGTTGTTAACCGTAATACATCAATAGAATACTTACGGTTTTGCAATCTGGAATCTTCGAGTGTAATCCGAGGGTGAGCACACAACTATTCCTTTGATTACAAGTTCCAAGAACTCTAATGTAATTACTCTTTCGGAAAGCTAGGAAATCCGGAAGAGTATCAACATAGAATAATTTATGAATTAAGTGTTATAAAATAATGATGGAACCCTTTATTTATAGGTGCAAAAAACAGCTATGGTTCCCACGTGGGCTAGGCCCAGAAACCGAGGCGAACTAGGTCAGTCTGACCCACTGGACAGGCGGCGCCGCAGTGCTCAATAGGTGGCGCCACGGCGCCGGCCCTACATCCCATGAGCCGCGCCCCTAGTCCATTTTCCATCGTTTCTATTTTAATTAAATCCGAAATCTTATCTTGATTTAATTAAATAATCATTATTTATTCTAATGTCCGATCATAAATCGAATATTTATATTCTCTCTTATTACATTCTTGAATCGACGGAACAATTGACTTAGTGTTACCTTACATGCATTTACATATCGACACTAATTACATTAGGGTCTACATGGAACTCCTAGACGGCACCGGAAAATGAACTAAATATGTGAAGTATAGTTACATGAATCATGTAAACTGAACCTCTATGTGGGAAGATAAAATTCTTTCATTCACGACACACGCGATCAAACATAGGATCTGTCAAGTGTCTATCCAAATGGCTTGATCATTATATCTCATTCATATTAGCTGACAACAAGACCATATCATAGATATGTCTACTGCGTTGGCCAATGACTTAGTCAACCTAATACCATATGAGAATCTGAGTGTTCTCTCGAAGATACATTCGAGGAATGAATCCTAATCTTGGATCAACTACCACCTTTAATCTACGTCGCAATATACCCAATACAAGTCGTGTCTCAACCTATAAGACATTTGAGCTTAGGACAAGATCAAAGTACATTACTCTGTAAACAAGGCGCGTATCGACCTCAAGTCTAAGGACTTCTATCTCCCACACGCTGATCATATCTTAGACATATATAACAAATAATATATCAACAGGGTATACCAATACTTTCAAAGTATCCACGTGTCCATCATGTGCTACCATAACTCGTAGCAGGTGAGACATACTACATCCTCTAAGGATATGATGCAGACCACATGTCGACTTATCACATATCATCGATATCTCATTTTTTATGATCATTAGTCGAGGCTGTTTTAAGAGTTACGCTATAATATTAATATCTCACATATTATTAATAACCACGTAACATCTAGGGATGCATTTATAGAATATTATAAACAATCAACTAATAATTCAATAATTACAAATGACATAACATTAATCTCCATTAATATAAATATGAATGTGTATAAAGTACATTTGTCCTAATACAGATGTCTCTATTCACTTAGCTTACACTTGAAGAGTTCTATTAACACTTCATATTCCATAGTTTGGGACTGATCTCGTTAGGGCTCATGTTCTCATGTTGTCTCTGAAGTTCCACAGAAATGGAAGATAACATTACGCATTGTGCTGAAGTGGCGTCATCTAGGTTCTTATGGTAAGTTACCTTATCAAATGTGGCATATTCTGCATAATTATCGACATGGAATACTTTGTCCAATACGTATTCTATCTTTTTCTTGCCTTAGGACAATTCTCATATTCCTAAGCCAGTCTAGATAGTTTGATCCGGTGAGTTTTATCATTTCAATGATAGGCTCGAAATTTTGATAATCCGAAGAGTTTAGATAGACATGAAATTATACTCAAATTTATTTCCTATTATACACATTCGTTTAGACTAATCAACATGGTATTTTGTTTGATTAGCTCCCACTATTTTAGCATACTTCTACGGCCCCATGGTAGAATACAAACCTAAATTTATTTAAGATCATAATGGGTCAAGATCCAAGTCTATGCTATATCCGCGTTTGCTTCGGATGATAACTTCAATAACATATCTTGGTAGGTTCTAAACCAATTGTAAAACTTATTTTCAACTCTTGGTTGATTAAATATATTTCAATTTAATCTCGCATCCTTCCGACACTTTAGCGCCAAGATTTGTCTAAGCAAGTCAACCTCATTACACGACTGCGTTTATGTATCTAAGTAAACTTGGCCTTTGTGAGCAAACACTTTGGTGTTGTCACGACCCGAACCCCGGGCCCGCGACTGGTGCCCTATCTGGGCACCCTTCTACCCATACAACACAAGTAACCCACGGAAGCTAAATAACACTCATCATCATTTTTTTTCTTTAAACAAAGGCAAAGCCGACAAGGCTGCCATAATACATAACACCTGAATGGGACTACAACTATACAACAATATAAATAAAACTCACGCCAGTCCAGCCCACATATGAATACAGACCTATAAGAATTTGGACAGTAACTATGACGGGACAAGGCCCCGCCGTACCTCTGAATATACCTAGCCATAATGACAAGCTCCGGAACACAGGAGCTCTACCAAAACGCTGAACAAGGATCCTAAGCTCAAGGATCACCCAACTGAGTACCTATACCTGCGGCATTTAACGCAGCGGCGGGGTCGACAACATGTACTAAGTATGGAACGGAAATAAAGTACAGTATTAAAATCATAGCTGGACAAGAATGACAGGGACAAGTAAAATAATCAAATACCAGATCCAACCGTGTCATATAAAAAGTCAATCAGACTTGACACCGACTCTTGTATCAGACATCAGATTATCAGATCATCAGACATCAGATCACTTTACTCTTTATCAGATGTATCAGACATCAGATCATCAGACTCAGACATCAGTACTATTGTATCAGACATCATTACTATATCATTGTATCATCAGATTACTATATCACTTTAAATATGAAATCAATTGTACCTTTTTTTTAAAAAGTATGAAAGCCATGTCACAATCATGAACGTCATACATATAAATAAATACATCACGGAGTTGAACCCGCATCATGGATATAAGTCCACGGACAATACACCTCTCATGGGAATCTATACCCGCATCGTGAATACAAGTTCACGGACAAAACATATCTCATGGGAATCTATACTCGCATCGTGAATACAAGTTCACGGACAAAACACATCTCATGGGAATCTATACCCGCATCGTGAATACAAGTTCACGGACAAAACACATCTCATGGGAATCTATACCCGCATCGTTAATACAAGTTCACGGACAATATAAATCTCATGGGAATCTATACCCGCATCGTGAATACAAGTTCACGGACAAAACACATCTCATGGGAATCTATACCCGCATCGTGAATACAAGTTCACGGACAATATACATCTCATATGAATCTATACCCGCATCGTGAATACAAGTTCACGGACAATATACATCTCATGGGAATCTATACCCGCATCGTGAATACAAGTTCACGGACAAAACACATCTCATGGGAATCTATATCCGCATCGTGAATACAAGTTCACAGACGAAACACATCTTGTAATATTAGGGACTTGATCCCAAAATTACTATGTACGTTCACCGTACATTTATTTTAATACTCACTCATTTGACTCTCAATGAACTAAAATAAAATAGCTTTCATTTAGACAACCCAAAGTGTTATCAAGAGAATAGATATAACAATCTTTCATTTTAGAAACCTCAAGTACTATAGATAGAACAACTTTCACTTTAAGAACCCAAAGTACATTTAATAGAGTATATCACTAAGGATTAGGTTCCAATAGAACTCTATAGAGATCAAGTCAAGTATCGTTTAAGGATTAAAATCCACTAACTTTAGGAAATCAAATCAAGTATCAATAAGGATTAAAAATCCACTCACTTTATGAAATCAAATCATGCCAAAGAAGAAGGGATAGTTCACATACCTCATTGACGACTAACCAACACGACAAGTAGAATACGTCCCGAATAGGTACTTCAACCTTATCGGCTATTCCACACGCCAAGTAAAATATGCCACACGTAGTACTTCAACCAAAAATGACAATAGCACTTCTATCAACTTTAAGCTTTCAAGTGTAAGACTTATACCAAGTAATGGTCCTCTTATTCTACGGAAATTTGGGCAGCACTTCCTTTGTTTCTACGTATTTTTTCACCTTTTCCAAGGCCCAAATTCAACAACCAACAAGCCCCGACTAAGGGCACAATCAATACAACAACCAAAGGGGATTACACCCCTACTAGACGTGTAAAATTATGTCCCACAATCATATCAAAACAGTCCCTAAAAGCAATCCGCAATTAATCAATATTAAGGGTACAATGTGAAGCCTTTAACACCCTTATCCCTTAGGTTTTTCATTAGCCATTTACTACATTAAACATGCAAGTTGGTGGCTGATTTTCCAGCATATATACACGTCCAAAACAGTCCATAAAACGTCACGACGACGTTTTAACAGATTTGGGCAATTTTCGGCCAACAACAATTACAACAATCCGATAACTAGTTTCTTAATCCATTTTATTCCAATTCAAGTTCCAATACTATTATACAAGTCTCATCAACTTATCAACAACAATATTACTTCATTACAACATGCAATAGGTAACATTAACAACAACAAAAATCAACGAATTCAATTGTCACCCACAATGGCCTAGTCTCGTCCAACACCAAAAAATGGGACATGCACTTCTTATTTTCCAGATCTTCCTTAACACAAGTTCATCTACTAGTCATAACAATAAGTAATATCCAATTACTTCAAGAGGAAGAAGAGTTCTTACCCAAAAATGTCCAAAAAGCCGAGAGCAAGGTCACAAGGGTTTTGGCCCGCAGTTTTCGTTTCGCTCCACTTCTTCAAGTTCCAATCACATACAAGCATCCACCACAATATTATAACCAACTTCACTTCACGTTTCGCTTCCAAAAAGTCGACGAACAAGCCTAGGGTTTCACCCTCATTTTCGGCCAAAGGAAATTATTGGTGTGTTATCTTGGCTTAACACTTGGTTAGGAACCTTAATCTTGTATTAGTAAACTAACTTGGAAGGTTTAAGAATTTTTGGTCTTCAAAACGCCTCGCCGAGAAACGCTGAGGAGGAGAGGGGTATATTTTCATGTAATAATTCTAAATGTTCAACAAGTCATGCACCCTCTATGTATATATAATATATCCCAATGGATGGATTCATGATAAGTGTATGGACAAGTGGAGTGGATCCCACATGCCCACTTGTCCTCAAAATATCTCTAAAGTTGTCATCTTATCAAGACAAGTGGGGGGGTGACACGTGTCACCCTCCTATTAGTCCAAAATTATTTCTTCACAAAAACATTCTATACTTGGCCAAAATATCTCAAAATCTCGTGGGCCCCACAAAATCATAAAATTTCCCGTGGGCCCCACATGACCAAATCCGAGACTTAAAAATCCAAAACTTTAATATACTATAATAATTCCATATACAAAATTTGATAATCAAATTCCAAGTCGTTAACTTTTTTCTCATGCCCACTTGTCCTCAAAATATCTATAAAGTTGTCATCTTGTCAAGACGAGTAGAGGGTGACACGTGTCACCCTCCACTTGGTCCAAAATTATTTCTTCACAAAAACATTCTATACTTGGCCAAAATATCTCAAAATCTCGTGGGCCCCACAAAATTATAAAATTTTCTGTGGGCCCCACATGACCAAATTCGAGACTTAAAAATCCAAAACTTCAATATACTATAATAATTTCATATACAAAATTTGAGAATCAAATTCCAAGTCGTTAACTTTTTCCTTCACAAAATTCAAATCTTAAATCCTTAATCACGTTCTCAATTAGTAGCTCTGGTATTACGGGGTGTAACATTCTTTCCCCCTTAGAAACATTCGTCCCGAATGTTCATAGTGGGTCTCAAATTATACAGATTCCGGCATAGTCTCCTTACTATACTTATCAACCAATACTCCACAAAACCAACGATGCCACACACGACCACAATATATCACATAGTCTCATTCTACTTCGGATAGTCCTTTGCACATTGTACTTCCTTTGAAATCAAAGTCACATTCCCAAGGTCCTATTACAATTCCTTAAAATTGATAATACCATTTCTAATCGGCTCAACGATCATCAACCTTAATCACAAGTGGTTTATACTCAAACCAAGGAATCATCACCTCTAATATACTTCACATATACCATGTACTTTAACCACAATCACACATAAATTACTTCACTCTTGAAGGCCTTGTCTATCTAAGGTCTCAACGATTATCCAATACTCCAAGATCCTCAAATATTTCATGTCTCAAGCTTACATTATTTCTCCCCGTATACGGGTAAGATAGCTTCTCAATATCTCAAAATCCTGTTGTATTAATCACAACAACTCTGTTTACTCCATACCAATATTATTCGTGCATCTCACTTAAGCATACAACACAGCTTAATCTAATCACATGGTATGTCATTAAGTCAATTAAACATGATCTCTTAAGGGTTCATCACCCTTTCTGACAGCTCATCACCTCCTAATTATTCTAAATTAGCACATATATAACCCTGATGTGGATTCATTAAACTGTTTCATACCTTCTAAGCCATTATCAAAGTTTAACCAACTCAACATAACCCATAACCATTCTAGGCAACACACTTGGCCCTAATAATATATTCGTATAGATGTACATCATCATACCAACTATACAACAATTTTTACCAACCTGGATACAAAGTCCATATATTCCCCTTCTGGGCCGCTGTCGCTTTTTCATAGCTGCAATCACAATAATACGTTAGGGAGAGATTACCCTAACAACACAGCTCTATCGCACGATCTTGGAGTAAGAAGAATAGAAATCAATCCTAAATGTACTATAGCCTCCTGTTTATGGATGTGGTGCACAACACACCGATAAACAAGACTCTACTATACACGGTCTGTAGACATTCCGAAGACTAACTGCTCTGATACCACTGTCAGACCGAACCCGGGCTCATGGTGCCCTACCTGGGCACCCTTCTACCCATACAACACAAGTAACCCGCAGAAGCTAAATAACACTCATCATCATTTTTTTCCTTTAAACAAAGGCAAAGCCGGCAAGGCTGCCATAATATATAACACCCGAATGAGACTACAATTGTAAAACAATATAAATACAACTCACGCCAGTCCAGCCCACATATGAATACAGACCTCTAAAAATTTGGACAGTAACTATGACGGGACAAGGCCCCGTCGTACCCCTGAATATACCTAGTCATAATGACAAGCTCCGAAACACTTGAGCTCTCCCAAAACGTTGAACAAGGATCCTAAGCTCACGAATCACCCAACTGAGTACCTATACATGCGAGCATGAACGCAGCCCCCCGAAGGGGGTCAGTACAACAAGTACAAAGTATGGAACGGAAATAAAGTACAGTATTAAAATCATAGCTGACCAAGAATGACAGGGACAAGTAAAATAATCAAATACCAGATCCAATTGTGTCATATAAAATAAAAGCCAATTGTACCTTGTATCACTGTATCATTGTACTACTATATCATCAGATTATCAGACTCATCAGTATCATCAGTATCATCAGATATTGTATCAACGTATCAGACATCAGATTGTATCAGTATCATCAGATCATCAGATTATCAGATTATTGTATCATCAGTATTATTGTATCAATCAGTACTATTGTATCAACGCATTTCTTCAGATCTCTTTAAATATGAAATAAAATGTACCCTTCTTTTTTAAAGTATGAAAGTCATGTCACAATCATGAACGTCTGTCTATATAAACAAATATTGTCATGGGAGTTGAACCTGCATCATGGATATAAGTCCACAGACAATACACCTTTCATGGGAATCTATACCCGCATAGTGAATACAAGTTCAAGGATAAAACACATCTCATGGGAATCTATATCCGCATCGTGAATACAAGTTCACGGACAATATACATCTCATGAGAATCTATACCCGCATCGTGAATACAAGTTCATGGACAATATACATCTCATGGGAATATATACCTGCATCGTGAATACAAGTTCACGGACAAAACACATCTTATGGAAATCTATACCTGCATCGTGAATACAAGTTCACGGACAAAACACATCTCATGGGAATCTATACCCGTATCGTGAATACAAGTTCACGGATAATATACATCTCATGAGAATCTATGCCTGCATCGTGAATACAAATTCACGGACAATATACATCTCATAGGAATATATATCCGCATCGTGAATACAAGTTCACGGACAAAACACATCTCATGGGAATCTATACCCGCATCGTGAATACAAGTTCACAGACAAAACACATCTTGTAATATTAGGGACTTGATCCCAAAATTACTATGTACGTTCACCGTACATTTATTTTAATACTCACTCATTTAACTCTCAATGAACTAAAATAAAATAGCTTTCATTTAGACAACCCAAAGTGCTATCAAGAGAATAGATATAACAATCTTTCATTTTAGAAACCTCAAGTACTATAGATAGAACAACTTTCACTTTAAGAACCCAAAGTACATTTAATAGAGTATATCACTAAGGATTAGGTTCCAATAGAACTCTATAGAGATCAAGTCAAGTATCGTTTAAGGATTAAAATCCACTTACTTTAGGAAATCAAATCAAGTATCAATAAGGATTAAAAATCCACTCACTTTATGAAATCAAATCATGCCAAAGAAGAAGGGATAGTTCACATACCTTATTGACGACTAACCAACACGACAAGTAGAATACTCCCCGAATAGGTACTTCAACCTTATCGGCTATTCCACACGTCAAGTAGAATATGCCACACGTAGTACTTCAACCTAAAATAACAATAGCACTTCTATCAACTTCAAGCTTTCAAGTGTAAGACTTATACCAAGTAATGGTCCTCTTATTCTACGGAAATTTGGGCAGCACTTCCTTTGTTTCTACGTATTTTTCCACCTTTTTCAAGGCCCAAATTCAACAACCAACAAGCCCCGACTAAGGGCACAATCAATACAACAACTAAATGAGATTACACGCCTAATAGACGTGTAAAATTCTGCCCCACAATCATATCAAAACAGTCCACAATTAATCAATATTAAGGGTACAATGTGAAGCCTTTAACACATTTATCCCTTAGGACTTTCATTAGTCATTTACTACATTAAACATGAAAGTTGGTGGTTGATTTTCCAGCATATATACACGTCCAAAACAGTCCATAAAACGTCACGACGATGTCTTAATAGTTTTGTGCAATTTTCGGCCAACAACAACTACAACAATCCGATAACTTGTTCCTTAATCCATTTTATTTCAATTCAAGTTCCAATACTATTATACAAGTCTCATCAACTTATCAACAACAATATTACTTCATTACAACATGCAATAGGTGACGTTTACAACAACAAAAATCAACGAATCCAATTGTCGCCCACAATGGCCTAGTCTCGGCCAACACCCAAAAATGGGACATGCACTTCTTATTTTCCATATCTTCCTTAATACAAGTTCATCTACTAGTCATAATAATAAGTAATATCCAATTAATTCAAGAGGAAGAAGAGTTCTTACCCAAAAATGTCCAAAAAGTCGAGAGCAAGGTCACAAGGGTTTTGGCCCGCAGTCTTCGTTTCGCTCCACTTCTTCAAGTTTCAATCACATACAAGCATCCACCACAAGCTTATAACCAACTTCACTTCACGTTTCGCTTCCGAAAAGTCGACGAACAAGCCTAGGGTTTCACCCTTATTTTCGGTCAAAGGAGATTATTGGTGTGTTATCCTAGCTTAACACTTGGTTAGGAACCTTAATCTTGTATTAGTAAACAAACTTGGAAGGTTTAAGAATTTTTAGTCTTCAAAATGACCCTTGGTCGAGAGCACAAGAGAGGAGAGGGGTATATTTTCATGAAATAATTCTAAGTGTTCAACAAGTCTTGCACCCTCTATGTATATATAATATATCCCAATGGATGGATTCATGACAAGTGTATGGACAAGTGGAGTGGGTCCCACATGCCCACTTGTCCTCAAAATATCTATAAAGTTGTCATCTTGTCAAGACAAGTGGGGGTGACACGTGTCACCCTCCTATTGATCCAAAATTATTTCTTCACAAAAACATTTTATACTTGGCCAAAATATCTCAAAATCTCGCGGGCCCCACAAAATCATAAAATTTCTTGTGTGTCACACATGACCAAATCCGAGACTTAAAAATCCAAAACTTCAATATACTATAATAATTCCATATACAAAATTTGAGAATCAAATTCCAAGTCGTTAACTTTTTCCTTCACAAAATTCAAATCTTAAATCCTTAATCACGTTCTCAATTAGTAGCTCTGGTATTACGGGGTGTAACAGGTGTAAATACCAAAAAGATTTATCATCTACTTTAACATTTAACACATCTATGAAAGAGCACGAGTCCTCGTAGACTTAGAGCAAATGCTTTGACATAAATACGCGTATCGCCGAAAAGAATTTTGCACTCTAACAATTATAATGAACGACACGTTTTAATTTAGACTTGTATTCAAGTTTGGGAACATTTTTAGTTTTTGGGGATTTCAACCAAGATCAACATTCATGTCATATCCAATACGACGTCCTATCATGTAATTTCTAAAGCACATTTAGATGGGAAATCATCAACCCAATAGGCATGATATAATATGGTTTTAATCAACTATTGGGTGCCGGCTACCCAAACAGTTATACGAACACTATCAATTACTGGGCGCCACCTGCCCAGACATTTACAGCGGACACTATGTTAATAATTAAATGCACACATTTAAAACACTTAGCATATATTCATTTATTATTCAATAATATACAATTAATGATAATCATATCTTAATTTGTCTAAACTCTAAAAACTATGTTTATGCCAAACAATCCCTAAATATTTCTTATTTATTATTCTAATTTTCATGAAATCTCTGTAAACTTTCAGAATTTACAGTTTAGTCCCTCAAGAATTTAAAATTCAATTTGAACCCATTTAAATTCAGAAAATCCAATTTTAACTTTCAGAAAATATTTTTAGGTTTCAGGGACCTGTCTGTAATTTCAAAAAATTTAAAATATGATTTTCAAAAACTTTATTTAACTACAAAATTGCCCGAAAGGACCAAATCGGTCTATTTAAAAAGTTTTAATTTCAAATTCTGAAACCTCTTCAACTTCAGAATCAGAATCTGAAATATTTAAAACTCCAGTTTATGATTCTGGAAACTTTTTTTTTTTTTGAAAAATCACAGTCGGTGTCGTGGCCCAATGGGTGGCGTCGTGCCGCCTCCGTGGCAGCGACCGGAAATTTTTAATTTTAAGCTTCGGGATGAACAGTGTCGCGACGCTCCAGGACGTAGTCGCGACGCTTCTGACAAACCCAGGCAGCGCCACCGTGAAACCCTAGCAGGCGTCGCAGCCCCTCTGTCCCAGAATCGCAAAATTCTGCAATTCTGAAACCCTAAAACTGGTTCAGGGTTAGATTTGCATATTCAACCTCAAACCCCTTCACCATCAAACAACACGTTCATCGACTATCATCCAATCCCTTCTCGTTCTTCGCCTCAGTGCACCATGTTTGAGACTAACTGGTTACGCACATCAACTTAGAAGAGTTAGATCGGAATTACTTCCTCGATTACATCATTGTTTAACAGTTTTAAGAGACAAAGATTATGCGTTCTTAAGATTTAAGGTTTTAAAGCTTCTTAATGACATAAAATTAGATTAAACAAAACCTAACTCATATTATCATCAACTATCGTTACATAATCACACAAAATAAGCCAGACTCTAATATCACTGTAGGATTTTGTTGAATTCGTGTACGGAGCAGAATTTGAAAACTTGCATTTCAAACCCGACAGACGGACGAACTGCATGATGATTATGTAATAATAAAACAAACAAACACGTTAATTGTAATACATCGATAGAAACATATGGTTTTGCAATCTGGAATCTTCGAGTGTAACATGAGGGTGAGCACACAACTATTCCTTCGATTGCAAGTTCCAACAACTATCCTTTTAATATACGTCGCAATGTACCCAATACAAGCCGTGTTTCAACCTATAAGACATTTGAGCTTAGGACATGATCAAAGTACATTACTTTGTAAACAAGGCGTGTATCGACCTCAAGTCTAAAGACTTTTATCTCCAACACACTGATCATACCATAGACATATATAACAAACAATATATCAGTAGGGTATACCAAATTACCAATACTTCCAAAGTATCTACGTGTCCATCATGTGTTACCATAACTCGTAGCATGTGAGACATACTACATCCTCTAAGGATATGATGCATGTCACATGTCGACTTATCACATATCATCGATATCGTATTTTCGATTATCATTAGTCGAGATTGTTTTAAGAGTTGCACTATAATATTAATAACTCACATATTATTAATAACTACGTATGCATTTGTAATTTATTATAAACAATCAACTAATAATTCAATAATTACAAATGTCATAACATTAATCTCCATTAATATAAATACGAATGTATATAAAGTACATTTGTCCTAATACAGATTGTCTTTAGGACATAAATATAGTTTCAAATACGTCATGATATTATTTCTGTTAGGGGTGGGATTAAAAACCGAAAAACTGAACCGTTTGAGCCGAAATCCGAACCAAAATATGAATTGTGCCGAACTAAACGGTTTGAGCTTGCTAGCAAACCGAAATCGAAACAATCCGAACCGATTGCTCCATTCAGTACGAGTTCGGATCCATGACAAAATCGATCCGAAATGGTACCGAATAGCAAACTTACGTGTGTGGTTACAGTTTTTCTATCATGTACATGCACCCATTATATTATTATCTATCATTGCTCCATTCACTTGGTCTTATTAGGACTTTTGAATTGGTGAAAGTCTGGAACAGTGGAACTAAATTGCTGATTTGATGTTTTTAGTTGTTTTGGATTTAGGTTTTTAATCTACTGAAAGTTTCAATGTACTATCTATAGTTGTTTTCAGATTTTTTGAGTTCACTCAGTGACAGTTGTTTTCACTTTCCAGAAAACAAACAAAAAAAAAGTCATATTTTCGAAAAAGTAGCATTTGGTATCGAAATTGGCCGAACTCATTCGGATCGGTCAATTCGGGTTAGATAGCTAAAAAGTGAAGTACCGTACCGAACTCGTACCGAATATTATTTTGAATCGGCCCAAAACCGAACCGATCCGAACCGATCCCACCCCTAATTTCTGTACAGGTGAATGCATGCGCACAAATGAGAGCGAAGTCATTTGGGTCATTTATTTCAACAATTCAAAGATCGGAGCCCTTCATTGTCCAAAAAATGATCCTAGTGCATTTAATTAGAAAACCAGACACCAACAATAATAGTACTAATTATAGTAGCAACAGTAATAGTACGTAACATCAATATCTAGCTAGTAATAGTAATAATTATGGTAGATCTTAATTACAATTAAAATAACAGTGATAAAGACAGTAATATAATTATCTGTTGAATATAATAAAACATGAAATTGCAACTGATATCAAGCTGAAGGGCAAAGAGGAATTCATAGAAGAACGGTAGTAGATGTTAGCGCAACCGTTGTCATTAGGTGAGCGAGCATTTAACGAAACAAATATATACGACTTTGATAACTGTCCCAAACGAAATGTTATCTCATACTACTCTATCTATTATTAAAAACTCGGATGTGGGACTCATGGGTGGGAGATCCACCTTTTAAAAAAATTATTAAAAGCCAAAGAAAAAGACACCACATTATTAAGCCAAGTGGCATAAGTAAATATGATTTTTTTTTCTTACCCCCCGCCCTACACCTACCCCCACTCATTGCCCTACCCCATCCTCAAATTTCTATTTCATATTTTTTGTTACTTTTATAAAAAAAAATATTTAAAAATATGAATTTTTTTCTTACCCTCAGCCCTACCCCTAACCCCTCACCCCACCTCATTGTCCTACCCCATCCTCAAATTTTTATTTCATATTTTTTGTTATTTTTATAAAAAAAATATTTAAAGTATGAATTTTTTTCTTACCCCTCCCCCCTGCCCTACCCCTACCCCCACCCCACCCCATTGCCCTAACCATCCTAAAATTTCTATTTCATATTTTTTGTACTTTTATAAAAAAAAATGATTTTTTTCTTACCCCCCGCCCTGCCCCCGACCCCACCCCCTGCCCTACCAGCCTCAAATTTCTATTTCATATTTTTTGTTACTTTTATAAAAGAAAATATAAATTTTTTTCTTACTTCCACCCCGCCCTACCCCCACCCCACCCTACCACATTGCCCTACCCCTTCCTCAAATTTCTATTTCATATTTTTTGTTACTTTTATAAAAATAAATAATTTTTTTTTTACAATTCCCCGCCCCACCCTACTCCTATTTCAATATTTCTATTTTATATGAGGATATTATATGAGATTAAAATGAATTTTGTGAAAAGAAAATGATAAATGTGTTCAAAAAAAAATCAATGAATAAGCAAAAAGGACTTCTCCAGAAGCACCAAATTGGTGTTTCTACTTCTCTTTCCATCTAGAAACATTTTTTGGCTTCTGAAAAAAGTGTTTATACTTCTGAAAAGAGGGTGCTATCCTTTATAGATAATTATATTTAAATCTACTAAAAATTTAGAAAAAAAACACCAAAGATATAGGAACCCGCTGCGTTTTGCACCCCTAACATATGTCCTCTTTTATGATTTGCACTTTGTCCTCTTTAGTTTTTTGCAAAACAATAAAAATACCTTCTTTTTTTAAATCACAAGGCCAAAATTGGAAATACAAATAATAAAGAAAAAATGCCACAAAACTGAACTCACGTCTTGTGAATTTACCTGTTGAAGCTGCTTGAGCAGCTGATCTATTCTGAATTCAAGATCGTTATCATTACCTTTACCAGTTTAGTTTGAAACGAACTTACGATACAAAGGCATATGTTCATCTAGCGAGTTTCAAAGCTTCCATGCCTAGTTTGATGTATAAAACCAACATAAGATTTTTTTTAATTAAAAATGATATTTCAACAAAAACTTCACCGCATCATGACCAACAAATCAATTTTCGAGTATGAACCTAAGCCGTTTCCACTTATTGTCATGACTTAAAGGTGCTTGCGGACCAATTATCCAACGTTGGTTCGCCCGTAAAAATCAAGGTTGGTCCTTCAGTTGATTGCAGGATTGAATGAACAATATGATGGAGTTGCTACGTTCATTCAGCAAAGTAATCCGTTGTTTTCTTTCTATGAGGCTCGTTCGAGGTTGATTCTCGAGGAAACACGGAAAGCAAACCAGACATCCTATGGTTGTTTTATTTGCAAAAGAAAAAATATTTTTACGATAGTTATTTTTCTGATTTCAAATAGAGAATTCCAAGCAATTGAGTAAAATTATAAGAAAATGTTCTAACTAGGATAAACAGATAAAAATATTGAACTGGGCAAGACAAATTATGTTTGAATAAAAACTAAGATCGAATTGAAATATTCAATATTTAACTTTTCTTTAAACAGACCAAAAAAAATTAATTTGAGATGACAAAATTTTAAATATTTTATTTAATATATTTTAATAATATAGATAATGACTTTTAATTATTTTGACTCAATTATGATATACCCTCATATTTATTTCTGCGATTGATTAGTATCAGCGGGAATACATTGAAGGAAATTGAAAACAGGATCGTAAATCAATGCCCTGTTTTGGAATAGTTGTCAACAACAAAAGTTTAAGTAAAAATATATTAAAACATAAATGAAATGAAAAATGTCTTGGGTATAGTGATGTTTCGATTTCGTTTTATCTTTTAGGTTCTTTAAGTATTTTTTCTGTTTCAATGTATGTGATATTTTATATTTTTTGACACTCAATTTGATTAAATTCTGAAGGTAATCTATATTAGATTAACTCAATATTTTAAGATGAAATTTTATGTATTTAAAAACTACATGATAAGTACTATTAGTTGCAACTTTTTATCATATCAATTAGGTAAAAATGTATCTTAAAATATTATTCAAAATCCATGTAGTTTGAATCTCAAAAAACGAAAAGTATCACATACATTGGAACAAAGACAGTATATTAAGTATAAAAAGATAATTTTTATGTCAAAAAGGCATTTTTATGGTTATTGTATTACCAAAAAATAGATATTCATGTCACAAGAGAACTAATTTTATAAAGAGTGTACTCATTTAAAGATTGGTTGTCGCTCTTATAGGTATTTTTATAAAAAATTAAAATATAATATAAAAAATCAATTCGAGAAAAACTTAGCTTTATAAAATGGTGGTATAGCATATAATTTGCAACTGCAACCTGTAATTTGTTTTAAGTTACATGTAGAAAAGTGTAACCTGTCATTTCAATCATTTTAATAGAAAAGTGTGTATCAAATACTTCTATCCAAACAAGTAACTACTTATTTATATAAAATCAACTCAAAAACTTAAAAAGTGTTTTTCAATACTTGGTGCTCAAAAGCTACTTTCTTTCAGCAATCTAAACGGGCTCCAAGTCTACGTTGATGGAGTTTCAAGGAATATCCCAAAATATGTACAATATATATGCAATAATTGTATAATATACGCATAATTAGTAAATATATATTGATTATATATTTATTAAACATAATTATATAACAATGATATATTTTTTAAATACATAATATTGAATACATATTCTATGCAACAATAATACATTTTCTATACATTAGTGATACATACTATATACAATAATAATATAATTTTTATACATATGCATTAATTAGTTGGAAAAAAACTCTGAACTAATTTATTTTTAAAAGGCTAACCAATATATTTTAAGCTTTTGGGATCATTCGGTTTTCAATAGTTTGGGTCGGATGGTTACTTATGTTATTTTACCTTTTTAATTAAAAGGAAAAATTTAGTTGTGTTAGTTGTTGCTTCATTTTGTTAGAATATATTAGGGTTGTCCAGTGGGTCGGGCCCACTGAGATCGGGATAGGCGGGCTCGGAACGGGGTCGGGACGGAGAAGAGGGGCGGGGTCGGGCCAGGCGGGACCGGTACTAGCAGGACGATACCGTGTCGTCGATCTGCCGCCCCAAGCGGCGATCGTCGGCCGGACGCGTGTGACGTTTTTAAATTTGTCCACTAAATTAAAAATACTAAATTACTAACAAAATAACATATAGTCATATAGTGATAGTCATACACTCATATTATACTATTAAAGTATTATACTCATATATATTTATAAACTAAATAATTAAACAAAGACAAGAAGAGTGTAAAAAAACATCTCAAGGCTGTTTTTGTGTCTCTTATATTATTAATTATTTCATTGAAATATACAAGATTCAGAATTACAACATTGTAGTGTACTGTTATTGAAAAAAATTGCAAAAGACATAGAAAAAAATATTAAAATTGCAATGAAATATATTACCAATTTGAAAATACTTTTTCTAGTTTCTTTATAATTTCGTGTGGTTCTTCGATTGGAATTGATATTGTAACGCCCCGAACCCGGGCCCGTTACTGGTGCCTTACCCCGGGCACCCTAGTGATACAACATCAGAGAAAACCAGCGGAAAATAAAACACGAGTCATGAAACAAGAGATATAATAATAAACAGGCCAACCAAAACGGTTGCCTTCGGTATATCATAAAACACGAGCAGTTTAATCTTTACAACCTCGCCACAACAAGATTTCTGCACTCTAAGATTTACAGCGACTATGACGGGACAGGCCCCGCCATACCACGAATGTACAAGAACCTACAACTCGTGGAAACACATACCAAAAGATAAGCCTCCGAGAAACGGAGCTTCCATTACTGAATCGTGATCATGGCGAGGATCCACGGCCGATGTACCTCTACTGCGGCATGAACGCGGCCGAGGAGGTCGATAACAGTACCAAGTATGTGAAATCAGAAAATATCGTAAATGAAATCATAATAGTCTAGATAAAGCGGGAGACGTGTATGATAACCAAACTACGATTCGCAACATAATAGCGATGTCAAGCCGGGGACTCACGCCTCTAGTCATCCTCACGCCGTGGAACTCTTTCTCACCGCTAGCCTAGGTACAAATCATGTGATACGTATAACGGTCTCGGCCCATCTTATGGACCCGATATAGAAACGTGTGGAATACGTTCGGATGAACCGGTAGTCGGTGAAATACATTCGGATGAGCCGGAGTCAAGTGAAATACATTCCGGATGAGCCGGAGTCAAGTGAGATACATTCGGATGAACCGTAATCAAGTGAGATACATTCCGGATGAACCGGTAATCAAGTGAGATACATTCGGATGAGCCGTAATCAAGTGAGATACGTTCGGATGAGCCGTAATCAAGTGAGATACATTCGGATGAGCCGTGAGTCGAGTGAACACGGTATTTGCACAACAAGGCTATCAAACGTAACATCTTCAAGTTTCATAACAAAAATCATAAGAAAGTTACACACAACTCAAGGTACTTTCAATTTAAGTAAAAGTCCGGGTTTTAACACTAAAGTACTACATACGTTAAGTCCTTTTAAAAGAGATACATTCCTTTTATAAAAGTCACCCGATACGTAGTATAAAACTAGAGTGATTCACATTATTAAGTAAACTGAACACTTTCTTTTTAAACTCAAGTACCAACATTCTTTTCCTAAAGTTCCGGTTTGCCTAATTACAAATGCTCAAGTTCTCATTTTAGAAAAGGTTTCGTAGTCCATAGTTTTAATCCTTTAAAGCATAATTCTCCTTTAAACGTTTTGAGAAACATATGTCTTATATGTGAGTAGGTTATTCTTGTTTATAATCAATCTTATTAAGCAGACATGATCTAGGAAATGTAATATCATTTTGTCTCATCTTAGCTTCTATGCAGATGGAGGTTTCTACTGGTTTTAATAATACTTCATTAGTCAATACATTTTCCTTTTATTAACGCTGCAGTGGTTTGTCGATACACATTCGATTTCAAATCAAGAAACGTTCTTAAGCCGTTATACCTAACTTCCCATAAAGCTAGTATAACTCTTAAGCTTTCAAAACCCAAGTACTACTCATTCTTTCAAAACGATTCATAAATCTTTTGAAATACTTCAAGTTCTTTATTAACACATATCAAGCCAGTTATTATTCAAATCAGTTACCTTTTAAAACCACAAGGTATTTGCTTATCCACATAAAGCTATTATAACCGACTTCCCATAAAGCCGTTATAACACTTTATGTTTTAAACCAATCAAATACATTTAGCACACGTATGCGTCACCGTACTACATAGTTCACACATATCATGCTTTAGAAGAGATAGGAAGAGGTTCGCATACCTCGCGGCGATTATCGACTAATAGCAAAACGCTCAAGTACCTCAAACCGCTCTTACTCCTAAGTCAAGTAGATCACGCCATACGTAGTACTTGACCTATAGAGGCCACAAGGCGCCTATTAACATTCTAGATCTCAACGTAGAATATTCTATAGAAAATTCGCAAAGACTCTCCTCGCCACGGCGTTAATCTCTCTCTATCAAGGCTACCACTGCCAACCAGGGGTTTGCACGTCTAACCGACGTGTACAATTCTACCCACGATGCTACACAAGTCTCATGTAATACAGTCTATGTAATTACGATTCGATTCTCTTTATTTAAATTCAGCTTAAGTCGCAAGACATCACAAGACAACTATGTTCAATTCTATATATAGTATACTTCAACTATATATTCCAACAACATGTAATTTCCAATTACAATAAGGTCAAGATATTTACCTCGATAAGCCCAAAATTATCCAAGTTATAAGTCGCTCACGAACAAGGTTTAGCTCCTACTCCGTGCGCTCCAAAACGCTCCAAGAAACCCTGTGTTGTCTACACAACTTCTACTTAATACTTGACAACGGGTGAAGATTTTCCTTAGGGTTTCGTTTAGTGGCTAAAGGAAAGTATAATCGTATTTTCCTGGTACTACGTATAGAGTGTACCGTGGAGAGTACTACAATGTATTTCGCTAAAGTATTATGGGCAATACAAAAATAATTGTAGAATACATATCTACCCAGGGGGGTAGAAGTTCGACTAGCACAACTAGGCTGGGGTTACTCTGGCTGTGGCACCACAAAAAGTGGGAGAGGACTTCTCGGCCAACGGCCACACGGCGGAGGGAGGGGGAGAGGCTGAGGACGAGAGCCACAAGAGGGAGGGGAGGGATTTCAAGACTTAGACAAAGTGAGGAGTGAATGAATAAGTCTTCACAAGGAGGGTATTTATAGCCAAACCAAAGGCCAACCAATGGCCAAGATCAAGCCATGCAAGGCAAGTGTAAGGCCAAGATCAAGCCAAGTGCACCCTAGTCCCTACTCCTTAAAACCCTCACAAATATCTACCAAATATATCTTCCCACTGACACCCTAAACGTCGAGCCAAACCGCCCACTGGCTTCCGATGTGAGGTGACACGCCACCCTCCCGTTGGTCCAAAATGTTCCGCCGGAAAAATCCGCAAAAATACAAAACGACATAGCCGGAATTTTCCCTCGCAAGTTATGTAAAGCGTTTCGTCGAAACGACTCTAACCAAGGTGTTGTGCACAAATGTCAATTCGCGAGCCACGGCGGGGTGACACGTGTCACCCTCCTAATGGCCCAAAATAAAACATCTTAGAAAATATCCACAATGGCCAAAATCTCAAAACAAAGTGGGCCCACAAAATCAGAATTTCTCCCGTGGGCCCCACGTGACCATTTCCAAAAATAAAATTCCATAATTCTAATATAATCAAAGAAGCCCAAATTCCAAACTGGGAACCCAATTCCCATCAACGAACATTTTCTTTACAAAACCGGAAACTTTTTCCGTGGAAAAATCACCTCTTTCTTCCTTTCCAATTTTCTCGTGCTCGACGTGCGTCCTCGCATACATACCACGAGAATACGGGTATAACATTCTCCTCCTTAGAAACATTCGTCCGAATGTTCCTTCTCAAGCGGATATCGATGAAGTTCCTCTAACAAGTTGTCAACGCCATACCGCCACGAAATAACACACGTTCTCTTCCTTCCTTACTCGTGCCCTTCTCGAACACTTGAACTCTCCCATGACGTACCAAACTTCAGTCATTACTTCCGTTCCCAAAAATCTGCGAGTCACTACCTCCAAACTTGGTCATCTTACTAACCTCGAACTTCGTAAGGCCATTCCCGCCTTTACGAACCGGCTCGTCGAACGCGTCCACGAACTCATACGATGGTTACCAAAACTGGGCCTAGCACCTCGTGACCGCCACTGGCGGACCACCCAGAGCTGACCCCACCTTGTCCGGCCACGGGTTGACCCAGATCACGTCCTCAACCCGACCCACAATCGCGTCCCACTCGTTCCACGACGCGGAACGATCTCGCTAAATCACATCATGAAAGCTACCACTTCCATCTCACACTACCCATGGACTTATCACACAAATAAAACCCACGTATACTACGCACTCGATAAAGGTCAAACATAAAGCGAATCTTTTACTCAAGACGACCTTACATCTAAGGTCTCAACTGTAATATTCTAAGGTTCATCATTCCTCACCCTGTGCTTACCCTTTTTCCCCAAACGGGTTCCTAAATCACATTTTAGCACAAAGCTATCCGAACATAACACCTAACACATTAACATAACATCAAAACATACAAGCCTCTAGAGGGTTAAGGATATACACGGCTACCGCTCACTCTAATCGTAAGTCCACTGCAGGCGCATAATCGTAGGCGATGAACACGCCATCGATCCGCAGTCGCGCTGCCGCTGTACCTCTCCTATAAGCACGATCTCGTCACATGGCTCGACGGCCGCGGTGAAGCAAGCACCCGATAAAAGCGACATTCGGGATGATGTTTGCCACATCGCACACCGGAGGGCGTGAATCTGTTGGCTAGAACCCGTATATCTGTGAACGAAGCCCTGGAGCTCGACCGGCTCGAATACCTGAGCGTCCCGGCGATCTGGGGACCACTGCATCGGGTGGAGGTACATAACTAGATCGGCTTGAGGCGGTTCGCCTCGAAAGTTACCAAAGGACCTCGCTGCTCGCCCTTCTGCGATCTCGGTCATTCCGCCGACCTCTCCGTGCCTCGCAACCTAGCGTGAGCTTGTATGCGGGCAATGTCCATGCCCTGAAGAGCTACACCCGTACAAGCCTCGCCAAGTAATCGTCCACCGGTGGCGTGGCGGTGTACTCGTCCTCCATATCGGCTACCACAGGGAACATACCGAGCTAATGAGTCGAACTCCACATTGTACTCTAACCGCCCGCCCGCCCCGCTCAGCGTCAAAAATCGCCCGAGCCCTCTCTCATCCGTGGGCAAGAAATGTGCAAGAAAAGCCTTGAGAACTTCGTCCCATACGGTGGAAGTGCATGCTCTTCCCGACAGCTCCACGAATCAAACGCCAATCGGCAGATCACGCGGTGATGCGAACCCAATACCACCGACTCGCCTGCGAGGCTCGATCACTCATGATCCGTGTAGAGTCGGATAAACTCACGAGGTCGTCCTCGCTCGATCCATAGAACATCGGCGGGCTCTGACTCGTAAAGTCACGTAGCCTCAAACCGCTCGGGGTGAACTACGGTGCTTCTGGCCGAATCGAATCGCATCCACCTATCTCATATCGGCCACGACACGACCAAGAATCGGGCCATCTCCTTGTAACCCATCTCTCTCGCCTGCATGTGGGACCGGAGGCTCGTGCATCAGGTCTCGGCGGCCATCGCTGCGCTCTAAACTCTGCTGGGCGGCGTCCACAAAACCCGCCGTCAAGCACAACTCAGTCTTGTCAGGCTCGCGCTCGTAATCCTCTCAGATTCACTAGCGGCACTCGGCCGCTTGCCTTCTGGCACTGTCGCTGCGCGAGGCATAAGCGGTAAAATGAAACACATCGAGGGTCCAACTTACAACTCACTCTAAGGCACGATCTTAGAAGGAGAAGAATAGAAACGATCCTACATGTCTTATAGCCTCGATTATAGATGTGGTGCACAACACACCGATAATCAAGACTCTACTAGACACGGTGCAGACACTTTCCGAGGACTAAGCGCTCGATACCACTTTGTAACGCCCAACCGGGCCCGCATCGTGCCTTACCCGGCACCCTGGTGATACAACATCGGAGAAAACGGCGGAAAATAAAACACGAGTCATGAAACAAGAGATATAATAATAAACAGTCAACCAAAAGCGGTTGCCTTGATATACATAAAACACGAGCAGTTTAATCCTTTACAACCCCGCCACAACAAGATTTCTGCACTTAAGATTTACAGCGACTATGACGACGGGGCCTCGCCATACCACGAATGTACAAGAACCTACAACTCAGGAAACACATACCAAAAGATAAGCCTCCGAGAAACGGAGCTTCCCATTCTGTTGAATCGTGATCCTATGGCGAGGATCCACGGCCGATGTACCTCTACTGCGCAGATGAACGCGGCCGGGCGAGGTCGATAACAGTACCAAGTATGTGAAATCGTAAAAATACCGTAAATGAAATCATAATAGTCTAGATAAAGCGGGAGACATGTATGATAACCAAACTACGATTCACAACATAATAAGAGTCATGTCAAGCCGGGGACTCACGCCTCTAGTCATCCTCATGCGTGGAACTCTTTCCTCACCGCCGGCCTAGGTACAAATCATGTGATACGATAATCGTGTCTCGCCCATCTTATGGACCCAATATAGAAACGTGTGGAATACATTCGGATGAACCTAGTCGGTGAAATACATTCGGATGAACCCAGAGTCAAGTGAAATACATTCCGGATGAGCCGTGAGTCAAGTGAGATACATTCCGGATGAGCCGTAATCAAGTGAGATCGTTCGGATGAGCCGTAATCAAGTGAGATACATTCGGATGAGCCGTGTCAAGTGAGATACATTCGGATGAGCCGTGTCAAGTGAGATACATTCCGGATGAGCCAGAGTCGAGTGAACACGATTTGCACAACAAGGCTATCACACGTAACATGGTCAAGTTTCATAACAATAAGCATAAGCAAGTTACACACAACTCAAGGTACTTTCATTTTATGTCAAAGTCGGTTTTAACCCTAAAGTACTACATACGTTAAGTCCTTTTAAAAGAGATACATTCCTTTTATAAAAGTCACCCGATACCGTAGTATAAAACTAGAGTGATTCACATTATTAAGTAAACGAACACTTTCTTTTTAAACTCAAGTACCAGCGTTCTTTTCCTAAAGTTAGGTTTGCCTAATTACAAATGCTCAAGTTCCTCATTTTAGAAAAGGTTTCAGTCCATAGTTTTAATCCTTTAAAGCATAATTCTCCTTTAAGCGTTTTGAGAAACATATGTCTTATATGAGTAGGTTATTCTTGTTTATAATCAATCTTATTAAGCGGACATGATCTAGGAAATGTAATATCATTTTGTCTCATCTTAGCTTCATGCGGATGGAGGTTTCTCTGGTTTTAATAATACTTCATTAGTCAATACATTTTCCTTTTATTAACGCCGCGGTGGTTTGTCGATACACATTCGATTTCGAAATCGAGAAAGCGTTCTTAAGCCGTTATACCTAACTTCCCATAAAGCTAGTATAACTCTTAAGCTTTCAAAACCCAAGTACTACTCATTCTTTCAAAGCGATTCATAAATCTTTTGAAATACTTCAAGTTCTTTATTAACACATATCAAGCCGGTTATTATTCAAATCGATTACCTTTTAAAACCACAAGGTATTTGCTTATCCACGTAAAGCTATTATAACCGACTTCCCATAAAGCCGTTATAACACTTTATGTTTTAAACCAATCAAATACATTTAGCACGTATCGTCACTGCCAACTACATAGTTCACACATATCATGCTAGAAGAGATAGGAAGAGGTTCACATACCTCGCGACGATTATCGACTAATAGCAAAACGCTCAGTACCTCAAACCGCCGGCTACTCCTTAAGTCAAGTAGATCACGCCATACGTAGTACTTCAACCTATAGAGGCCACGCGCCTATTAACATTCTAGATCTCAACGTAGAATATTCTATAGAAAATTCAAGACCTCTCCCGCCACGTTAATCTCATCTCTATCAGCGCCGCTACCAAGCCAACCGGGGTTTGCACGTCTAACCGGGCGTGTACAATTCTACCCACGAATGCTACACAAGTCTCGTAATACATCCTATGTAATTACGATTCGATTCTCTTTATTTAAATCCGTGCTTAAGTCGCAAGACATTGCCGCACAACTATGTTCAATTCTATATATAGTATACTTCAACTATATATTCCAACAACATGTAATTTCCAATTACAATAGAAGGTCGAGATATTTACCTCGATAAGCCCAAAATTATCCAAGTTATAAGTCGCTCACGAACAAGGTTTAGCTCCTACTCCGCGCTCCAAAACGCTCCAAGAAACCCTGTGTGTCTACACAACTTCTACTTAATACTTCAACAACGGGTGAAGATTTTCCTTAGGGTTTCGTTTAGTGCTAAAGGAAAGTATAATCGTATTTTCCGGGTTCTACGTATAGAGGTACCTTGGAGAGTACTACAAGGTATTTGGCTAAAGTATTTTGGGCATTACAACAATACTTGTAGAATACATTTCTACCAGGGGGTAGTATTTCGACTAGCACAACTAAAGCAGTGGGTTACTCGGCTAGGGCACCACAAAAGGGGAGATGGACCTTCTCGGCCAAAGGCCACAAGGAGGAGGAGGGGAGAGGCTTGGGGCGAGAGCCACGAGGGAGGGGAGGGATTTCAAGACTTAGACAAAGTGAGGAGTGAATGAATAAGTCTTCACAAGGAGGGTATTTATAGCCAAACCAAAGGCCAACCAATGGGCCAAGATCAAGCCATGTGCAAGGCAAGTGTAAGGCCAAGATCAAGCCAAGTGCACCCTAGTCCCTACTCCTTAAAACCCTCACAAATATCTACCAAAAATATCTTCCCACTGACACCCTAAACGCCCAAGCCAAACCGCCCACTGCTTCCGATGTGAGGTGACACACGCCACCTCCCGTTGGTCCAAAATGTTCGCCGCTCGGAAAAATCCGCAAAAATACAAAGCGACATAGCCGGAATTTTCCTCGCAAGTTATGTAAAACGCGTTTCGTCGGAAAACGACTCTAACGCAAGGTGTTGTGCACAAATGTCAATTCGGGCCACTAAGGCGGGGTGACACGTGTCACCCTCCTAATGGCCCAAAATAAAACATCTTCCGAAAATATCCACAATGGCCAAAATCTCGAAAACAAAGTGGGCCCCACAAAACCGTAAATTTCTCCCGTGGGCCCCACGTGACCATTTCCGAAAATAAAATTCCATAATTCTAATATAATCAAAGAAGCCCAAATTCCAAATCTGGGAACCCAATTCCCATCAACGAACATTTTTCTTTACAAAAACCGGAAACTTTTTCCGTGGAAAAAATCACCTCTTTCTTCCTTTCCAATTTTCTGTCGTGCTCTCGTACGTACGTCCTCGCATACATACCCTGAGAATACGGGGTATAACAGATATATCTTGGTCAAATTGTTACACGTCGCTACTCATGCCTTCAGATAAGATGTCGTTGTAGTTTTCGTCTTCTTCTTCGTTAATCTCTGGGTGACCGCACCTTTTTCGCTCCGCTCGTATCCAATCTCTGAATAGTACCGTCATCTCCAAGCTGTCTCCGGCTAATGAGTGTCGGTGCTCTCCTATTTGAAATCACTGCGAAAAAGCGCTTCGAAGCGATTGATGGCGCCAATGTTCAAAATATCTCGCCATCATTGAAAGTGTTGGAAATGTCTTCTCATTCGCATCCAATATTTCGCAAGTCTTCCTTCCGTCTTCATTGACAACCGCTTGGTAAGGTAAAGTGCCTGCAAAATAAAAATATCGAACTCGCTAATTTGGTTAGCGATCTACCACCGCATTATTCTATTTACGAGGCTTTCAATCGTCGCGAAACAACATGTCTTTTTTGAGGCTGTGTTGAAGCAGAAGAAGATGATACGAAAGTCGGTTGGTTACTAGCACTTTCTTGCTGGTAATGCCGATATACTTTTTTGCATTCATCTTCTACGCTATCCAACACTTCTTCTAGCGTTTGTTCAATAGGTGGCTCAACATTTTAATTTTTGGGAGTTGGAGGTGGTAGTACGTCCATACAGTTATAAATATTTTCATTAAGACTTTTACAACCGTTTACTTTAATAGTCGGGTTTAATACAACACCAATAATATAAATAGGGGGAATAGGAATAAAATATTTCTTTAATTTCATAAACATTTTTTTAATAGCTACCTTATAAGCAGGTTTTTTCATATATTCTTTAAGAAGTAAAAATATTATTGCTATATAAAACAACATAGTTGAAATAGTAGGATAATATAAAGTAGAAAATTATTTTGTTGCTCATTGAAAATTCTCTAGAAATACAATAAGTTCTTTAATTTTGTCCCAATCATTATCCACAGTCATATCATTTGGATTTTGATTATGAGCGTTAAAAAATAAAGTGATAGGTTTTCTATAGTCATAAGTAACAACTAGTTGGTCATATAAAGAATTCCACCTAGTTGGTACTTCTTCGGGAATTTTTCTGTAAGATAGTCCACAAACGTGACAAGTTTTTTTATATTCTTTTCTCTGTTGAATTCTATTATTTTTAAAAATAAAGTTTATAGCAAATTGTATTTTTTTAAGAATATCTTGAAAAAGTGAAAGACCATCATTTACAACTAAATTATAAATATGGCACGCACATTTGATATGAAAATGTTTTGGAAAAGACGGAGTTAAAACTTCTTTTAAAACATAAATAGCAGAATTGTTAGAAGTTGCATTATCTAATGTAATACTCATAACTTTATCAGTTATTCCGTAATAATCACAGACTAAATAAATATTTTGTGAAATAAACTCACCAGTGTGCCTACTATCTATATATCTATATGCTAAAATACGTTTTTGCATAGACCATTTATAATCTATCCAATGACAGATTACCGTTAAATAATCATGGTCGTTAGTACTACGACCTATATCAGAAGTTAGAGCGACTTTGCAATTTAAATGATATAATGAATAACGCAAATATTGTTGATATTCGTGTGCAAATTTAAACACGTATCTCTTAACCGTTGATCTAAGAAAACCTTTATAAGCAGTATTATACATATCTCTAATATAATGAATAAAACCAGGCGATTCAGGAAATGAAAAAGACAAACCCTCCACATCAACTAATTTTGCTAGTGCTTCCCTATCTTTATGTTTATCGTATTTAGGGCCTACAACTTCCCCCGTCATAGGGTTAATTTGACCATGTACTTTTTCCGGGACAGTATGTGAACCTTGTCCCGATTGAGATGACGCTTGCTCACCATTTTTTTCAATAAGGTATTTGGCATGCAAGGCTTTGTGTTTTTGCAATAGGTGTCTTGCTAAACCCCCCGTCCCACTATGACCTTGTCCAGTTTTAAAAGTATAAACATATTTACAAGTTTTACATATAGCTACTTGATTTGGTACGTCCCTGTGAAAATATTTCCATACATCTGATGTTAATGGTCGTTTCTTGGACTGCCTCATACTTAGGGGATAGGAGACATTTCACTAGTGGGTGTATCATCATCTACATTAGTAGGTGTATCATCATCTAGAGTGTCATCTAAATTAAAATCTTCTTCATTTTGAGGAGGAACATTTGTGTCAAGATCATATGGTATTTCAGGAAACAGTTCAGGATCTATAAAATCATCTTGTCTAGGAATACTAGAAGAAGTACCCTTGCCCTTGCCCTTGATACCCAAGGCCTTGCCCAAAATATTTTTTGTTCTTTTCATTTTAATTATGGTAATAAATAGTTAAAGACTTAAAAAGTTAAAGATAATGAAATTAAATGTGCTAAATGAAATAAAAACAAAATAATAATTTAATGAGAGAACGAATGTACCAAACGCCGACGTAGAGTCGATGTGTAATCGAGAGAGGTTGAAATTTGAAACTTTGCTCGATAGATTAATCCTCAAGCTAGTTGCCAACTTCACTCCAAATTCTCAAATAAATAAATAAAGTGAATATGTAGTAGACAATGTTATATAGAAATAGATTGATTGAGATTTGAGAGATTAGAGATTGTAGGAAGATTTGTGAGAAATAAGAAGAGAAAATGAGGTATTTATAGATGGAAAATTGGGTTAAAGTGTAAATATAATAACTTAGGGGTTAAAAATAAATATAAAGGGGGTAGGGGGGTTGGGGGAGTGGGGGAAGCCAAAAATGGTCGTTGCAATAACGACCAAAATGTAAAATGGCCGTTATTGCAACGACTATTTTTGGCAAGTGGCGGGACCGGGTCGGGTCGGGTCCTAGCGGGACCGGGTCGGGCGGGACCATACCATGTCCCGTCCCGGTTCGATCCCCGGACCCGCTAATATATATATATATATTTTTAAATTTAAACGGCCAGATAGTAACCTGGTCAGACGACCGATCGGGCCCGAGGATCGACGATCGGCCCACCGACTCACAGAATGTATTATCATGACATATTCGATTTTGTTATGAGCATGTTCATATTACTTTAATTCATTGTATGACCGTTGCTCTTGTTTTACTTTGATTCCCTTGCTTTTGATTATGCTTTGTCTTGAGCCGAGTGCCTTTTGGAAACAGCCGCTCTACCTATCAAAGGTGGAGGTAAGATCTACGTAGACTCTACCATTCCCAGAGTCCACATTATGAGATTTCACTAGGTATATTGTTGTTGTAATTAAAGGGGAAATTTGCAAGAATATCCTTATTTCAGGGTGGTCTTTAATTACTTCTAATTAAATTGATTTTTTAAAAAATTTGTCCTTCATCAAAAATTCCAAGTTCTGGGATCGAACCCCAGCTCAGTAAAAAAAAATTACAATACATAATTTGAATTCACAAGACATTGTTTCAAACTCTACCTTAAGAAAGAGTTTGACTTAAGAAGAATTTGTTTTCACAAATTTTATCTTTTTAATTTTTAATTGAGTAAGTTCGAACCTAAAACGTGGATAAAAATTGGAGACCAACAATTTAAGGGATAAAAATTAAGGACAGGTGCTTTTGAAGGACAATGGGTACCAAAAAAAAAGAATGAATTAAAAGGCCCACATAGTAAGCACTTGCACGTAGCCGGCCCAAATTATTTTATTCAATTCAGTCACTACCCCTAGCCCTAGGTTTTCATCTACGCACAGTAACACTGACGCTAGGTTTTCATCTTCATTTGCTTCGATAGAAATGGAAGAACTGAAAAGTGAATTATCCTACAAGAAGAGATAAAGGATCTTAAGGAGAGTATAGAGGCAAAAAGAGCAGTGTTGGAAAACTATGAAGAGATGCATAAAGCGAATGTCGAAAAGATTAACGAGTACGAAGAATATTTGGTACAAGTAAGCATTCTAATTCTTGTGGATAATCAATTTTTGGTAACAGAATCAAAACTCTATGAGTTATTATGTTTGTCTTGTTGTTATCGAAGTAATTTTTGGTAACAGAATCAAACCACAAGAGCTAATAGCTGTAAAACTCATGGATAGTGTGCCGAAAATTTAGAATTTTAAAGAAAACAGACTTGCAACACCTGAAGAATGTGTTAAGTCTGTAAAGAAAGAATTAAAGTTGCTAGAAATTTAAATGAGATTTTGCCAGGAGAAGGTGCCCAAGGTATCAGACAATGCATACACATTGTAGTCTCTGTAATTTCACTGTAGTGTTTCCTTCCACTAGTGTATCTGGTGTTCTGTTGTGTTGGTTAAGACACTGCTGTGTACCCTTGCAAGGATCATACACGTTATGACAATGGTGATAAGTGCTTTAGCTGCTTTTTATGATTTGATTATGGTATGTGATTGGAGCTGCAATTTATTCAACACCTTGATGGCGAGACCTTAAACTTGTTATTCTTCCATCTAATATTGTGCGTTGAAAACTTCTTTTTTGAGCTCATTCTGACATGGCCATTTGTGGGGTTATGCACATATTAGGAGCCATACAAGCTGGTAGGGAGACACTTGAAATCCCCCCCCCCCTTCCCCTTCTCCTCTCCTAGGAATGGGTAAGTTGTGGGATTAGAATACTAGTACTAGATTAGAACAGCGGATTTAAGGGTCTGATTTAAACGTAAAGAAGTATAACGCAACTTGATCTACTTCAGTAGATGTTACTATAAAATGTACAATAACTTTTTGCTGAGCCTTTGTGCCTTCCTCTGACCGCGGATACTGTTGTCATTCATGTTCCATCAAAAGGAATTTCAACTATTTCTGAAATTTTCTAGACTTGTCCTAACCTAGACAGCAATCCCGAGGACTTTTATCAGAAGAATTTTAACTATTTTCTGATTAGATTAATTGTTAATGTTATCTTTTTCATAAGAACATTCATCTATATGTGCTTATTCCATTTCCAGCAGATCAGATAGGTTCCTTGACTATCTTTTATGATATCAGTTGGTAATATCTGTTTTTCCAAGATTACACGTGTTGAAAGAAGTACACCCTAAGATAGATAATTTTAGAGCTCACTTCATTTTCTTCCTGTGAATATAACAAAAGTCAACATAAAAATTTGGGCAAGGAAAGTGATAGTTTCCTTCCTCATTTAGATTGACAAAAGAAAGGATGAGTGAGAAATGACGTATCAGAGTAACAACTCGGAGATTCTAGGTTCAAATCCTAGTTACAACGTTAAGTGTGAGCCTATCTACTCTGGTCTTGGCTAAGGTTTATCCGACACCTCTACTTGTGGATTATAACAACTTTCCTGGTCGAGGTGCACATGCTAGCATGAACACCACCGTCAAAAACCAAAACAAGGGAGGAGGAGCGGGAGCAAATTGGAGAGAGTGAAATGCTTTCCAAACGTCGGAGAAGCAATCGAGCCAAGTGAGAATTTACCAAACGTCGCAGAGGATGAACAATTGTACCTCAAGCCTGAAGCAATCATTGATGAACACACAGTTTGGAAGGATGGAAGAAAAGAAACCCAAGTCTTGATTCATTGGGAACACTCTACAGTAGCCGCTCGAACATGAGAATCACAAGAGCTTCTGAAGAAGACTCACCCCTAGCTCTTCGAACATATCGATGATACCAAGTCGCGTATTAACTCACGAGCTACTAATCCTAAGGGATTTGAGGACAAGGCCCAATGTGAAGGAGGGGGGATTGTTATGGGCCAATGCCCTGAATCGCAGATAAGCCCAACTGACGGAAGAATCCAGAGGTCCAAACGTGCATCACAAACCCCAAGTTGGATCAAGGATTTTCAGCTTTAAGAGATCCCTTTTTATTAGACATTATTAATTAGTGAAAGTAGTTGTTGTAGTAGTAGTTTATGAGCAGTAACTTAATATTGTTATTAGTAGGTAATTAATGGGTAGAATATTAGATCATGGGAGTTAGTTCTCCAAGAATAGTGGTAGTAGTGGGTACCTATTAATTATGTATATAAATAGGTGTGTGTTATAATAAAAAGGCTCATCTTTTTTGTTTGTCAAAAACATTGCGTACTTTCATTACATAAGTTTGGAGTGTTCATTCCTCACTCGAATTTGGAATATCGTCCCAATAAAATTGGAGAGAGTGAAATGCTTTCCATTAAGGCACGACCAAAATCTAGAGAAAGAAAAAGAGCAAATCTTATACTCCCAACTCATAACTTTCCTCACATTGTTTTCTGATGAAAGAAAGATATGATTTCTAACTATCTTAGTTACTTCCTTTACCAAACGCGCGTGAAACAAAAAGTTATCTTTTAAGTCATCAAATCTTTTGCTCCTGTCATTTTATCGATGTTGAAATCAGGAGACAAATTTATTCTTTAACTCTAGCGATTTGGGCTGAAACGAAACTCTAATATATATATAACCAATCCTATGTGACGTCTCTCTATTGCCTCCATTGGTCTTTTTTTTCTTCAATTTTTTGACCTTTTTCTTTTCATTTCTCTAGCTTGCTAAATAAAAAAAATATTAAAGATATCATCCCTCCACCCATAATAAAGACTCACTCACCATTTAATAGCATTACATAATAAAATTAGTAAAATAAAAAAACATCTAAGAAATAGAAGAGTACATAATCAAGAAAAATAATAAAAAGGAGAAAAAATAGATCAAAATTTTAAGAAGAGAATGTGAATATAATCAAAACTAAGGAGGGTCATTTGGTTGATATTAAATCTGTTGAACTGGATTTTCTTTTTTCATTTTGTATGACCTTGAAAATATAATTAAAACAACAATAGTGTTATAATTAAAGAATAGAGAAAAGGTAAATTTGATCGATAAGTCGATATTAATATTTTTAAAATTTAGCAATAATTATCTAGTAATATTTTAATTTTACTGTAATGACCGCGTGAAGCGCGGACAAAAGAGATAGATAAATTATCTTCAATAAATCTAAAACATCTATCAGAAAATAATTTATCTTTTTTTTTGTAAAATTTCTCCGATCTACAAATAATGGCCACAACAAATTGAACACGCGAAGCTAAAAGGATTATACTACATTAAAACCTCTATAAATTAATAATATCGGGACCACATAATTTTATTAATTTAAAGAGGTATTAATTAATCGATAAATTAATAATTTAGATTTTTTCTGATTCAACGAACCTATATTATTCTTCATGAATAAAACATATACATTGTATTGATTAATTAAATGATGTTCATGTACAATGTGACTAATTAAATATAATACATCCCCTAAAAAAACAGTTCATTATAGTACGCAGTACTAATTAAAACTTAATGCAAGTTCATGTATGATAAGGAAATCAACCACTATATAAACAACATCAAACATTCCTAATTAGTCAATCCAAATCAAAATCAACCAATCATGGCTTCACATCTAAAAGGTGTCCAAAAATCAACCATGACATATCAAATACGTAAAGCACTATGTGAGTATAAGAGGGATCACCCCACATGCACTCAAAAAGATTTACAGCAGTGGATTGATGAAAAATTCCATTTGAAAGTTAGTCAAGGTACAATATCGAACACACTCAAGCGATCATCTGAGTATCTTTCGGCTAACTTAGAAAAAGAAGGGAATACCAGGCGACACAAACAAACCTGCAAAATATCCAGAGATGGAGAAGGTTCTTTATGAGTGGTTTCTCCAATATCGAGAACGTGTAAACATGTCCGGAGAGCTAATTTTGGAGAAGGCAAGAAGGCAAGAGACACAATGAAACTTCTATACCCTCAACAACCTCCTGAGTCGCACAAATTTTCTCAAGGTTGGCTTTGAGAGTTCAAGCTAAGACATGGTATCAAGTCATTTCGTTGCTTTGGATAGAATGGTTCTGTTGACATAGAGGACATGAAGAACAAATTGATGGCTATGAGGGAAAAAATAAAACAATATCCTATGAAGGATGTTTTAAATATGGATGAAAATGGTTTGTTTTACAGGTTACAAGCTGATCATCATTCTCTTGCAACGAAACAACTTGAAGGAAGAAAACAAAGCAAAGAAAAGCTTACAATTATTATTTGTTGCAATGAGAATGACTCTGAAAAAATTTCTTTATGGGTTATTGGAAAGTACACAGTCACGTTGGTTCATAAATGTCAACATGAATAGCTTGAATTGTCAATATCGTTCCAACACATGAGCATGAACACCACCGTCAAAAACCAAAACAAGGGAGGAGGAGCGGGAGCAAATTGGAGAGAGTGAAATGCTTTCCAAACGACCAAAATCTAGAGAAAGAAAAATAGCAAATCTTATACTCCCAACTCATAACTAACCATGTGAAACAGCTCACTTCGTAAGGAGCTTCGGCCTTTCCAGATCTGCTTCCAGGGTCAAGTGATAGCCTGTTGTCCCACATCACCGAAATAAGCATATGCACTCCTAATCGTGTACACCCTCCTCCTGCCTTTCCATATCATGGCATCTTCATTTTCATTGATATCTCTCACCCCTTCCAGAATCTGCGTAAAAGCAGCCATTCTTCCCATTTCCCAGTCAAGCTCTTCTGAGAGTGAAATTCCATCCATTATGGTTCCACACTTCACTGATAGAGATTGAACCTACTGCCTCCATTCCATTCCATTCCAGACTGTACAGAGATATCTGACCAGATAAATTAAGATTGCTGCAAGAAACGTGAGCTTGGTTGAAACCATCTTTGTTAATCTCCAAAAAACCTATCAGATAGCGAAAGCTGATCAAATGCATCAAACTTGGCTTTTAAACCAACAAATTGGTTCTGAAACTGAGCACAACCAGCATTGGCCACTTACACCCTCCATCTCTACCATGCATAGGGCACAACGATTCACAAACTCGGATGAGAGGATTGTCAGAAACATTATCTTCCATAACAGTAATTAATAGGTTCAGAAAGGTCTGCTTTCTCTGTGGGACACTGAATCATTTGAATCTTTTGTAAAAACTGAGCAGACAGATCGCTGAGGAATTCTTATTGGGTTGTTTCAATGCCTACATTAGTCTCCATCTGCTGAAAAGTAGATATTGAACCCCAGAGACTGTACAGCACACTTTACAATAGCAGTTTCTTTGCTTGCTCTTTTTACCACATCCCTGGCAAACATGCTGACAAGTTTCTCATTTCTCAATTCTTCAACTAAGGACTCCGTGGTGACACCTATTTCGTTAAGTCTTGTTTCTGCTGTTTTTTTTTGCCTGTGTAAAAGTTTTTTTTAGACAGTTATGAATACACACCAAGTTCTAGCTTGCATTAACAAAATTAAGATACAACAGTCAAGCGACAGCAACATGCAACACTATAAAGAAGCTAGAAAGCTATGCTTGTCAATTATGTTGGTTGGATGTATCTTATCATAGAATGTGTGGCGGAGTTATATTTTCATAATGGCTAATCTCATGAAACTCTACAAGCCAAATTTGGTCTGTCAACCATTATAATTTGTCTGTCAACACTAAAATGCCATGCTCCGATGAGAGTTTACCCTTTGCAGCTTAGAGAATCTCCTAGAACTCGAACATGAAACTTTATTACCCAGATTCAGTTCGGTCGCAGGAGCAAAGCCACGACCAACTCTTGACATAAGGCACGACGTAGTAGAGGAACACTTTTAAGACGTACCCTACAACATCTAGTCTTTAGACAAGTTTTGATTTTCTTGGAGACAGGTGCAAAAAGACAGATGGCATTACCAGGAACCAGATATGGTGCGATTGAACCTCGGCACGGAGGAGACGTCAAAGATGATTGAAATCGGGATTTTTCTATTTACTGTTCTCATTGAATATACAACTCTTAGTGTACCATAGGCGTTAATCTGACTTTAATCAATTCTCTTCTTATAGTTAAAGATTTTCTTGCTCGTTAGCGCCCCCTACCCCTATTCTTTAGATTATAGTCATAAAGGAACTAAAGGAAATTTGACAACCTTACTTAATAGCCTTGCAAAGGGATAACCTTTCACTATCTAGGACCCCTCCCTCAAAAGAGGGGTCCCACGGTTTTTCTCGTCAGGTTCCTGCATTTTGCCTCACTTCTCCACCTTGTGCCTCTGATGGGCAAGCCCAACGAAGGAGAAAAAGATCACCAGGTAAATAACTGCAAGTCATGTGGCCCATTTATTTTGCCAGTCTACTAAATTTTTGTAGGTTCTGTGTTGGGAGACTCTTTATTCATTTCTTGTCATAGATATCTAACGCTATTTTTCTCCTCTTTTGGACATAATTTCTCCAACTTCATGCATTTTCATTCTTCCTTATTCCCTTCTTTACCATATCTCAAGAATTAGGCCCTACTTTTATATCTCAAACTTCATTTCCCTTTTCAAGACCTTTTCCTAAGTTACATTTTTTTCTTTTAATTCCAAAACTGAAGTACACCTAGCATTTCTGAATTACATGTGCATCATACACATTCAGCTCGAGGAAAGGGGTTTGAATATCAGCTCAAGACAAAGAGTGTGAAATGTTAATGGAAGAAACAACTATTTAACAATTGACTTATGCAAAATAAAGGACAAAGAAAAGCTAATACTAGAGATTTCAACAACGCAAAAAACAAGCTTTGTTCATTTGGAAAAATTGCTGATAGAACAGGTTTTATCCGCCTTCATATGCAATTAGCTAAACTCTAAGAAATAATCAATACAAAATTGCATAATGATATAGTGCAATAGCAAATTAAATCAAAGATGTATATATATGTCTCGGGATAAAAATAGTAAGTATACTTCTATTCCAATTATTCTTCAGATTTGTTGATAACACTTAAATTTTAGCAGTTTAAAGTTTGTTTATTTTATGCATATTCACAAGTATTACCCATGCTTCATCAGCAACATTCCTTAGGTTTTCGTTGCGTTAGACCAAACCTAAAAAGTCCTCTGTGCTGGAAGAAGCTAAAGCCAGTTAAAAAGCAAGGTGGGTGATTTGGTGCATGCTTAGTACCTCTAGACCAGCTCCTATGATATTGCAATCAGAATGTCATCAGTTGTACCATACCCAGCTGTTTCATAAGGTCTGATTACACTCTACCCTTCACATTCACAGACACCACGTTGTGGATTTCACTGGGTATGTTGATGTATATTTGAAAAGAAGATTCGCCAGCAACCATACTAGATCTGAAACTTTCCAGTGGAGTGATCCATAAGAAGAAATAGGGGTGAAATTAGAATCATCACAAGCTTTAGGATTAAGCCATCAGTATCTCACTTGTTGGAAGGTTACCACTAACATTGCACCAGTTGCTCTATTACTACATCTACGTGAAGTTCTCCAGGTAAGGTGATGGAATGTTTGATCCAGCAAACACAACCCCTCAAATTCCTTAGCTTCCTTGGATGGGGACACCCCATGGCCATATTACCCCTGAACTTCACTATTATGGCTGTTGTTAAATCTGTAATATGCTCAACTACCAGATGTGCAGGTAGGGAGATAGTACAACAACATATCCAGTAAAATCTCAAAAGGGTAGAAGCCACGACCAGAAGTGTAGCAGTTGCAGAGAGTAAGACCACCAGATGGGGTGTAGACACAAAAAAGGCCATTGATAACTTGTGTGAATCCAATTTCTTCACCACCCAACTGCTGCAGTTTGATAAAAGGTGGAGGGGTATTATCAAGACAGAGCCTTGATTGGAACAAGGAGCCGAAATTGGAGATGACGATGCCTAAGTTGCTTATTTCAGAAACACCAGGTCTTTGAGACACACTTGTATCTGCAGAGATACTTCAATGGCAGCCGCAACAGAATCTCGATTAACACGTCTTCAGGTAACACCAGCCGTCCCCTTTTTTTTTTTTTTTTTGGTGGAACGGTAAAAATGTATAAAGGACGTACACCAACCGAAGGCGAACCTACGGACAAAAAATTATGAATAGCGTTAGGAATATTGCGCATATCCCACGAATCGGGTAGTCACAATATTCATTAACGCCATGCATAAACTCATGCTTATCCCACAAGACCTGCATTATCTATTTTATTTATATAGAAGAAGCCCAATAAGACATGGTCCATTCTAAACAAATAAGATAACTGTATGATTTAATTGTACAACTGTAGCTGCTCTCGAAGCCTGACCTAAGAAAAGATCAAATGTGGAAGAATATTCACTTGTATTTAATTTTCTTCAAACTCACAGTAACATGACTATTTAATGTAAAAAAATAAAAGGCAATAGCTAGCTAGTAGTAAATTTATTTTCTCTTATTTATATTTTTCTTTTCCAAACAGGAAAAGGGGAAGGATTTGCACAGTTGTATATTTGGTATAATTTTTTATATTATGAAAAACATTAAAGATAACTCTAGTCTTGTGTTTGATTTGAAGATTTCCATAAGATACTTTCCAAAGAACAAAAAAGACCTTTTTCAATTATTTCATTTTATTACCTACTATCTCTACTCTTAACGCCATATCAATATTTCAACCAATAATTAGATAATAATAAAAACTACATTATTTAATAGTTTTAAATTTTTTTAACCTCTTCCCGAAGAGCTCCCTCTTTTGCTTCCTTGGTTACTCGAACTCGCAACCTTTGGGTTGAAACTAAAGGACGATTTCTAATAGTAGGAATTCGTCTGACCAATTTTCGGAAGTAGGTCATAGTAGATAATTCATTTTTATGATTAAGACAATTTAAATTAAAGCTACACAAAGACATTATAAGTTTTTTATATATATAAATAGTGAAGGAATTCATTTGAAAACTTTATCAACAATTTACTTAATTGATTTTACGATGGCTATCTTGGAGTTCTCCATTGAAATTTTGAAATCAGCTTAAATGTTTCCTGCCTAGTTATTTAGTTAGCAAGTAATATATTTATTAAGAGTTTCACATCGGATATAGAATGAAAACATGGATTCCTTATATAGACTTGAATCATCTTTACCCCACAAGTTAGCTTTTGAGGTTGATTTAGGCCCAAGATCAATTTTTATATGGTATCAGAGTCAAACTCATTCCAATTCTTTGTTCGTCGATGTTGGGCCCCTAAATTATAGTTGAAAATTTATTAAAATGGAATTAAGGTTATTCCGTTGTTTATGCCTCGGACTATTGGGGATCCGCACGTCGAAAACATCGTTTTCACACACGTGCATTCGTAGTGTCAAGTATCATAAATTTCATTAGCGAAAGAGATATTGATACATAATTAAAATGTTCGAGACATGAAATGATGGACGGTTATTGGCCAAATGACAAGTATTTCACGTTGGTAAGTGAAGAAAGAAGTGTGCGACGTGTAAAGATGAAACGAGTTGGAAATCGCTGCGGAACCGCGGCGCCTCCAGCCAGAGTCGCGATGCTTCACTGTCTGATGGTTACTGGAGCTCATGCGTCGCGGCGCCTCCCAGGCAGTGTCGCGACGCTTCGGAGGTAGAATGGTTGACGTGAAGCTGAAAAGGTTCTGACTCTTAGGCTTGTTCCAACGCCTTTCCCGCTGCTCAAGGAAACGCTACAGTTCCTCCACCCTCTGTATTCCACTATGAACGCCCAGAAAAATTCACGGGCTACAACTTCAAGAGATGGCAGGAGAATATGATGTTTTATTTTACTGTTATGGGAATGACTCGTTCCCTAACAGAAGATCATCCACAAGCTGGAGATGAAACGACTAGAAGGGGCCAAGGTATTAATGACATGAAGATGGTTCTTAATGCATGGAGTCATAGCGATTTCATATGGTAGAATTATATTTTGAACTGTCTGTCTGACCCTTTCTACACAGTGTATTGCACAGTTGGCACCACCAAAGATTTATGGGAAAAGCCGCAGAAAAAGTACAATGCACAAGATGCTGATACTAAGAAATTCATCGTTGGGAAATTTCTGAAATTTCAAATGGTGGATGACAAAAATGTGATGTCCCAAGTACAGAAATTCCAAATGATTTTACATCACATGGATTTAGAAGGAATGAAACCAAATGAACAATTTTTGGTTGCCTCATTAATTGAGAAGTTACCTCACTCGTGGAATGAGTGCATGAGTTACTTAAAACTCAAGACAAAGGAAATGACATTTGAGAAACTTATTATCAAACTTCATATTCAAGAGGATAATTAGAAGGTCATGCCAAAGGGGAAGCAACCCGCTGAGGCTAAGGAAAATCTGGCGGAGCCAAAGGGAACACAAGCAAAAAGCGAAAGTTCCAGAAGGATGGTAAGGCCCCAACAACAGAGAATTTTAAGGGGAATTGTCATCACTGTGGAAAACCTGGTCACATGATCAAAGATTGCCGCAAACTCAAAAATGAGAACAAAGATAAATACAAGGGCAAGACGAAGGCTAACATCGTCGAAGACACGCTTCTTGACGATATGATTGAGGAATTCTCGGTGGTGGTACTTGAATCAAACCTCGTTATCCTATGCAGTGGTGGATGGAAATGGGTGCTACCCGTCATATCTGTTCCAGCAGAGAAGCCTTCTTCACATATACACTAGTTACGGATAAGAAGTTGTTCATGGGATACAACGCTTCCTCTGAGGTACTGGGGTAGGAAAGGTGATCCTGAAGATGACTTCCGAAAAGGAGCTTACTCTGAAGGAGGTGATGTATGTCCCTGAGATTAGAAGAAATTTAATTTCAGGACCTTTATTGGTGAATGCTTGTTTTAGGCTAGTGTTTGAGTCCAATAAATTTGTAATCACTAAGAACAGAACTTTTGTAGGAAGGGGCTTCGTCTGTGAAGGTCTCTTCAAAGTTAACGCCTTGTTTGTAATGCCTTGTATTAATAAAATTGAAGCTTCTTCTTATTTTCTTGAGTCTTTCAGTTTATGGCATCATAGACTATGACATGTAACTATCAATCTATCCAAAGGTTGGTAAAGTTGGAGTTGTTACCGTCTATCGACGTAAACCCTCAACGTAAGTGTGAGGTGTGCGTAGAGGCAAAACTTACAAAGAATCTCTTTAGATCCGTCGAAAGGGAAACCGCTCCTCTAGAACTTATATATGTGATTTAAAGTTTTCTCAAACTAGGGGGAACAAGTACTTTGTGATATTTATAGATGATAGTACAAGGTATTATTACCTTTACTTACTAAAAAGTAAAGATGAAGCATTCAAATGCTACGAAGCAGAAGTTGAGAACTAACTAAGCGTACAGATTAAATCAATTCATAGCGATAGAGAGAGAGAATACGTAGCGCCATTTGAAGAATATGTTGCCCAATCGGACATTGTTCATCAAATGATGGCTCCATACTCACCTCAATCAAATTTTGTCGTTGAACGCAAGAATCGTACGTTAAAGGAAATGATGAATGTCTTGCTCATCAATTTCGGTCTTCCCCAAAACATGTGGGGAGAAGTTGTCCTTACCGCTAATAAGATTCTTAATAGAGTCTCACATAAGGGTAATGACAAGACTCCATACGAGCTTTGGAAGGGAAAGAAACCCACCTACAAACTTGAAGGAGTGGGGTTGTTTGACAAAGGTTGAAGTACCTAAGCCAAAACATGTCAAGATTGAGCCTAAGACTTTAGATTGTATTTTCATCGGATATGCAAATAACAGTAGTGTTTATCGCTTCTTAGTGCATAAGTCAGATGTACCATACATTCATGTGGTACAATCATGGAATCAAGGAATGCCAATTTCTTTTCTTTGAAGACACGTTTTCTAGAAAGGAAAATGACATAACCTCTCGTAAACGAGGTTATGGACAAAGCTCTCGGGATTCAGGAGTCGTTGACTGCCCGAATATAGGTGGTTCAGATCTAGTGGACTCCAAAGTGACTGAAAATCTAGAATCTAGTGTTCTAGACTCTCAGGACTTGGACGCTCCAGAGATAGAATCAAGACGAAGTAAAAGGGCCAGGAAGGATAAGTCCTTCGGTCTTAACTTTGTGGCTTACATGGTTCATGATGAACCACAAACAATTGTTGAAGCGTTGTCAACTCCCGAAGCACCGCTCTGGAAATGAGCTATTGAGAGTGAAATAGACTCTATTCTGCACAACTATACTTGGGAGTTAGTTAATCTTCTTCCGGGAAACAAACCATTGGGTTGTAAATGGATACTCAAACGGAAGTTGAAAGCAGATGGATCTATAGATAAGTACAAGATCAGGTTGGTAGTCAAGGGATATCGATAAAAGGAGGGCCTTTACGACTTTGACACATACTCTCTGGTGTCTAGAATGACATTCATATGAGTATTCATTGCAATCGCCGCGTTGCGAGACCTTGAGATACATCAAATAGATGTTAAGACAACCTTCCTAAATGGTGATTTGGAAGAAGAAACCTATATGGACCAATCCGAGGGGTATATGGTTCTAGGACACGAGAAGAAAGTCTGTCGGCTTGTTAAATCTCTGTATGGGCTGAAACATGCCCCGAAGCAATGACACTAGAAATTTGATAGTACTCTACTATCGAAGGGTTTCGCCATTGATTACATGGAGCAGTCCTAGGTTGATCATAGAGACTAAGAACATGTTGAAATAATGTTTTGACATGAAGGATATGAGTATAGCAAATGTCACCTTAGGGATCAAAATCTCTAAGACATCTGACAGACTGGTCTTGTCTCGGTTTCACTACATTGAGGATGTGCTGAGAAAGTTCGAGATGTTAGACAGTTCTCCATTAACGTCACCACTGGATATAAATTAAAAGATTGATAAAAATTGTGGTCGGCCCATATGCCAGGAGCGATATGCTCAGGTGATTGGTAGTTTGATGTACATAACAAACTACACCCGACCTGATATCGCCTATGCAGTCAATAAGTTTTTCTAGGTTTACCCGTAATCCAAGTGATGACCATTGAAAAATATTGAATCAGGTACTACGATACCTAAAATACACGCTAGCTTACATGTTACATTATTCGAGGTATCTAGTTGTACTAGAGGGGTACAATGATGCAAATTGGATATACGATATAGAGAACACCAAGTCCACAAATGGGTATATATTTACTATTGGTGGTGGGTATGTGTCTTGAAAATCCTCTAAGCAAACTTGCATCGCCCGATCCACGATGAAATCGGAGTTTATCGCTTTAGACAAAGCATGAGAAGAAGTTGAGTGGCTTCATGACTTCTTAGAGGATGTCCCGTGTTGGGATAAACTCGTACCTTTTTGTAATGATCTACTGCGACAGTCAGTCAGCTCTAGGAAGGGCACAGAGTTCTATGTATAACAGCAAATCTCGTCATATTCGACGGAGACATAAGATCGTTAGACAACTGATCACCATGGGTATTATTTCTATTGATTATATAAAATCAAATGATAATATACCAGACCCTTTGACTAAGGGTATACCCAGAGGTCAGATGTTCTACTGTCTAGGGGAATGGGCTTAAAACCCAATCAATAAGAACTGATACGATGGATACCCAACCTTACTGACGGGAGATCCCAGGAATTAGGTTTAATGGGAAAACTAAATCGTAAAGGTTCAGTTGAGCACTTCAGTGGAAGTAAGAGCACCTCAGGTGATGATTTCTAAAAAGAAACATGAATCCAAGGTGTTTCCGTGATATACATTAAGTGTTATCTGCAGTGTGGGTAGAGGTTAAGTTTCCAAAACCTTTAATGATCCTCAACGGTTGAGGTTAGGTTGGGGAAACTTTTAATGGTTCCTAACACTTGTGAAGTGGGTATAGCAAGATACCTTGTATGAAACCACTTATTTAAGTGCGAGAACATGCCGCCTCAAATGAACACACTTAAGAGTCCAAGAAGTGTCCACGACCACAACGGACAAAACACTAAAGAAGAACAGAGTAAGGAAAGTTGTTGTGTTGGTACCGTTGACTTGGCTTACACTAAACACTGACGGTTCAAGACATCACGTTCATCGCGCAGTAAGTAAGTCTGGTGGTATTCAACTCTGGAAGGTTCAAAGCTAGGGAAACATATCCAGATGCAACATCGATCCGCCGAAATATTTCTAAAAAGGCACTTTGTGTGTGCGCCAAAATCCTTTTCAAGAGGGAATTGTTGGAAATGTACTAAATGTGGAATTAAGTTTATTCTATTATTTATGACTCGAACAATTTGGGGCCCCGCACGTCAGAAATGTCATTTTCACACACGTGCACACGTAGTGCCAAATATCGTAAATTTTGTTAATGAAAGAGATATTGGTACGTAAGTAACATGTTTGAGACATAGAATGATTGACGGTTATTGAACAAATGACAGATGTTCCACATTGGTAAATGAAGGAAGAAGTGTGTGACGTGTAAGATGAAACGAGTCAGAAAGGCCGCGGCGTCTCTAGCCAGGCAATAAAGGTCGACGGGAGCTGAAAGGTTTCTGACTCTTGGACTGGTTTTGAGCATTGAATCTCCATTACTTGGCACATGAATTCACCATTATTTGGCTGATTGTAACCTCTCAATAAGTGTCATTACATTGCTATTGAAGGCCATTAATTAGCTAGTTGAGAGGTCATTTACCTTACACTATAAATTGAAGACTTGGCTCAATTGGAGAGACAAAAAACTCATATTTGTGATTTACTTCTTCTCTAAGTTTTCTTTCACACTCAAGTGCTCTTCTTTTAGTAAACACTTGAGTTTTCTTTGCTCATTTGTTAGTTGTTGTTTTATCTTGGGAGACAAGTTGTCAGTTACCGTAAAAGGATATACAGTAAAACCTCGATAAATTAATAATTTTCTTTGGCCAATGGGATAAAATAATAACCTCGATAAATGCATAAGATAATAATTTTAAAAAAAAATTCTTGAGGCCCACTGAAAATATAAAATAATAATTCATTAAATACGTATGAAAATTACATATATAATTCATAAAATAAAAATTACATATCATCTGGAGCTTGCTTGTCAACATCTTCCATACCCATTACTCCTTGAATAATTTTTTCGTCCGTAGGCAATTCCATTAAAGCTTCATTGTCACTAGAATAATTCAGAATATGCTCTATATTCATGGCATTTCTATAATGTAGATTATAATAGCTTCCTCTAATCTTTGAATGATTTCAACATCACCAGTTTCTTCTTCTAGAAGCATATCTTCCTCGGATCGAATTTTGCAATGTCGAAAACAATTTTGCAATATAAACTCTATATTGTGTACTTGAAATAATTCACAACACTTCATATTCTAATGTACATGTACATGCATTATATTTTGAATCACGTCAACCCAAGACTAATAAGCTTCTTTTTGATACGATTAATCAACTTAAATACAATGCACCATCATTAATTAATTGTTTTTTTTATTTTGTTTTCTTAGTTACCGAAAAAATTAATTGTTTAATTTGAGAAATATAATGTACAAAATAAAAATTATTCTATAAATTAATAAATATTAATTTTATCGATAAATTAATAACCCCGTATAAAATAATAATTTTCCAGGTCCGAAGGATATTCATTTATAGAGGTTTTACTGTATACGGGGCAATATTGTTTTAAGGACAGAGTGCTAACACTCGATTCAACAAATTCCTTGTTGTAGTTTACCTTTTGTTCTTGTTTCAGTTTGTAATCTTTGTAACAATTGCTTACTTCTCGTTTCCTTGTAATCATCATTGTACTCACAATATATATATTAATTATTTGATTTTTAAAACTCACTAAGCTGGCTAATTAAAAAAAAAGTAAATTAAGAGGGTTTGCTACCTAAAATCTCTCCTTTCTAAGACTTCCTCCTTCTCAATTTATTTGGTATTTATCGGATTTTGATATTCAAATAAGTTTTTTATCACCAGATTTTTTTAATATACATTATAAACATTTTGAATTATCAATAATTGTGACTTAACAATAATAACAACAACATACAATCTGAGGAAGATAATGTGTACGTAGAGTTTATCCCTACCTTGAACATTATTATGACTTATAATATTTTTTATTTTTTTTACATATATAAAAAATTAATGTATATGCAAATTTACGATCTAAATTAAAATTTTAACCCTCATATTTGAATTATGCCATGTAAATTAGGAAAGAGAGTGATAAAATTAAGAGGGGACAAAATTTTAGAGAGAAGAAAATTATTGAGAGAATTCTTTTTTGCTTTCATTTATCTTAATGACTGTTGACACCCAATTTTAATCCTCCCGTCCAGTCATTAACTATAAAATTACACTAATTTTCCAAATAATTTTTAACAATTTTATAATAATAAAATGCAACAATAAAACATTAATACACGCATAAATAAGTGATTTAATAATGGCACCGCATTTTACGTGTACACCTTGAGTCTCACGTCCGCATTCGTCATTTTAATAACAAGCAATTTCATTAATATCATTCATAATTTAAGCCCTATTTCCCATTAATTAAAACTCAAACAATTCTTAATGATAAATAAATAAGTTAGCAATGATGCCGTGTCAAATAGCATAATCACATTTATTAATACGCAAAGCAATTTCATAATTATTGTAATAATTTAAACCCAAGCTAAAATTAATAAAGCACCTAAAGTCATATTAAGATAATTTAGTTTTAACTTAAATAATGATAAATAATGCACAATAAATAAGATTTTAAATAATAGCACCACATTTTACGTAAAAGCATTAAGTAATCCTTAAATATCATATTTGCATCTAGCATTTAAATAATTTAAATCCCTATTTATTCTTCATTAATTAGTTTTTACAAAAATTAAAACACCTAAAAAAACTAATACCTAATCACTTCATGTACCCAATCGCTTAAATTTGACCCAAATTTAACTACATGACACTTGACCCACTTTTATCCTCCCCATCGTCCACCGCAGACTAAAAGAAATAAAACCTAAACCTAACGAACCCTAAAGCCCCGCCGCATACACCTCTCCCTCACGCCACCTTCCCAACCGAGATTCTCGCCGGAGAATCCGGCGACCTTTCCCTATCTTACCATAAAACCTCTCCCTATTAATTTTGGTAAGGATCGTCAGAGATTTGGCAGAAAATGGTAACAAATCCTTAACCAAATCGCACCCAGAATCAGTCCATATAATCGTCCAAAGTTAATAACGAATCGAACCCGAACCCAAATCTTGACTATATATATAGGATTTCAATACATGCAAAGGGGAGAGACAGAGGAAGGGCATAGAGAAAATACTAAAGCCTTCAGTGTCCGCAGGCATCGACATCCATAGGAATCAGTGAAAACCCAATAAGAAAGGAGTTTACATAGAGGAACCCCCTCAAGATCGAGAAAGCATAGGGAAAACCCTTAGAACAGATAGGCATCGAAAGGAGAATCGCTAGAAATCATTTTTACAGAGGTTCTGTCTGCAAAGCAGAAACTCCATCCCTCAAATCACATCGCATCGCAACTCTGAGTGAATCGACGACTTGATGCGCTGTCTCGATTCGCTGCCCGGAGAAGGTAAAAATTATTACCCTTTCCGTCTTAAACTTCGTTTGATGTCAGTGTGTGTGTAATGTGTGTATTTGTGTGACCGATTAGGCATGTGCTAGATTAAATGAATGTTTGTGCTTGTTTAAGTTCAGTGAATGTTAAATCATCCAGTTATTGCTTCAAATTGGTCTAAGTTATTGTCACAATCGTTGGCATTTTAGGATAGATGAGTTCGCGTAATCATGTCAATAGATGAGTTGTCCGTATACAGGATCTTTGTAGTTGGCTGAGTTTGCAGTTTGGTATAGCAGTCATTAACTAATCTGGGTTTGTCCTTACTTGCTCATTTACTGGGTACAGGTTCTGCCGTACCAATTTGATGTATTGTCTTCCTGTTCTCCCTAAGTCACAGTCTGTTTTAATTTTGGTTGACTGAATAAATTCTTTCAATGAAAAGATGTGGTATCTGTTAACATGCTTGTTAAGTTATTAGGAGATCCCTGCAATACGTTTATGTTAAACTTCAGTTGCATTCATCTGGTTATCTGCTTAGGGTCTTATTGAACATGCTGATCTCGGTATCCAAGAACTATGTGCTGGGCCATGATACCTAAACGAAAACTTGGCCAATCCGCACTCCGATTTTAATGAATAGTTGTTCAATCGATTTTGTTCTGTTTGTTTGATGTCTTGAATTTAAAATGTAGTAAGCATATGCAGGGATATATGGACAATGTACTTAGTATATCTTGGCTTATATGTTTGGCATGTCATTATGCATATCATGTTGTATGTGTTGGGTTCATCCTATTTTTATTTTCCTCAATTCGTCTCTGTGCATTAACTATTCCTTGAGGCTCATTCATGATTAAACTATTTTGGCTATGTGCTGGGCCTATCCCCTCGTTTAACAAAAATCTAAAAAATTGCATGTTTGGATCGACACACCCTCGTATATGGGTTGGACAACTTTTGGGCTTTCTATTATTGGATTTGCTATCTCATTTGGCTTTAATAATTAAATCACAAGCATGTTTGAATATGTGATTATCTTCTCTATTTAGTTGGTTGGACATATTCTAATCCTTATCTTTTCTTATATTTTACATGAAATGCATAGGAGCAAAAATGAAGAGTCTCATGGCGAGACTCATCACAAGCTACAGCAAGTGAAGACCCGCATCTATGTGCATTTCTCTATCCGCATCGGAAATTCCAACCCGCCGGCGAATTACATCGCCATTCTTCGAGTCTTATTACTTCCTACCCCGTCCCCATTCATTTATTGTAAATTAATTGTCTAACGCTAACATTACATTAGTATGTTGGAGTCGTTATTAAGAGGTAGTTGTGACATTAAAACTTGTTTCCTTTTAAGTTAATTATTTAAAACTTGCCATATATAGTTCAAGCTATACTAAACCACTTAATAATCCTCACTTACATAACTAGTCATATAGATAGGGAATCATTCGTCAAACTATGTCTAACCCGTCTTTTCATAAACTCTTATTAACATAAGAAATATATTTTTATCATACTTTATTGCCCCTTGCATAATAGACATTTTTACATTTTATTTTATAGGTACTTATTTTGCCATAAGAATTTCTGCACTATTATTTCTATATTCTGTTAAGCAATATATACACCTTGTAAAATAATTTCATATGTTCTCCAATTACTTTAAGAGGTATGTTTTTAAACCAAAGCTAACTTTATATATTTTAAATCTTGCATTCTCACATTGGTCAAAAAATACGTTTTATACTTACAAATATCTTTGCTTAAAGTACTTTCCAAAAAAAAATGCATTTTCTTAGCATGAATAATTAACCTTAGGTTTGAACGGACAACCGCAAGTTAGCGAATCCTTTAGGGTGTCTGACCCCTTCCCTTTAGGATAATAAAGAACTTTTACCCAGAATTTCATTAAGTTTAGCAGACCATTTAAATAGAGTTAGTGTTGACTTTAACTTAGTTGACATTTAGGTGTATTAATTTACCCAAACTAATTAGGTGGCGACTCTGCGAACCCTTTAGCATCTCTTTAGCACTTTCAACCCTTTGCATTTTAGCACCCATTTTTAAGCACCGTTAGCACTTTTTACCCTTTTAACATTTTATTTTATTTTTCTAACATTTTCTTCTATGCAGGAATTCGCAAAAATAATATCGTGGTCGAAAAAGGGCGTGACAATGACCTCTTTATATAGAGGCAAAAGTGTTCATTTCCCTAATCTAACAACGAAACTATATTCTAATAAACTACTATAATTACAATTTATCAAATATACTTAGACTAGAATTTTATCATAAAAATTATTAGAGTTAAAGTAGAAAACCCCATTGGGGCCGGTGACCGACATCAGTGTCGGTCTCAATAACCCCCTCAAGTTGGAACATGGGGGTCTCGAATGCCCAACTTGGAAAACATATATTCATGTTGTGATTTTTCCAAATTCTTCGTAAACACATCGGTCAATTGGTCATTGGTTGACACATAACTCGGAAGTATTATACCAGATTGGAGTGCATCCCAGACATAATGACAGTCAACTTCAATATGTTTAGTTCATTCATGAAACACTTGGTTTCTTGCAATATACAATATCGTTTGACTGTCACAATACATTTGAAACAAAGATTTATGTTCGACACCCAAGCTATGTAGGATTCCTTTTAACCATTTCAATTCACAAACCCCCATTGCCATTGATTGGTATTCTGCCTCTCCTGAAGAGCGAAAGACAATATGTTGCTTCTTAATTTTCCACGATACCGGTGAATTTTCAAGGGAGATAAACCATTCGGTGAGAGCTTTTCGGGTCAACAGGCATCCAGTCCAGTCTGCATCACACCACTCATACAATCGGAGATCACAATCCTTCTTTAACACAATTCCTTACACAGGGTTCTTCTTCAAGTATTTTACCACCCGAAGGGCGGCTCTCCAATGTGTTTCCTTCGGTTGGTGCATGTGTTGACACCCAATTTTGTCCATCCCCCCGTAAATAAATAACCGATAAATTAAACGATTTTCTTTTTTTTAGAACCACAATTTTTAGGTTTTAATAACTGCCTAGCATTATAAATATTAAGCACTAATTAATTAGCACACCCATTTATTATTATAATAATAGCTTAGACTAATAAAACACCTAATTAATTTAATCACAATTTAAAGAATTTATCTACCATTAATTAATAATACACCTAAAATTAACTCCTAAACACTAATACCCTAACTAACTACCCCAAGCCCACATTATTTTCGTCTGACCCAGCCCACAACCCTTACCTCTTTATTTCTTACCCGCGGCCCATTTTTCCTTTAACCTTATTGTGCCCAGCGTCCAGCCCCTTTACTTATTTCATCCGCCCCACAACCCTATACCTTTCCCTCCCGCAAGCCCATCAGCCCACAACCGATATACCTGCATCGACCTCCCTCCCCTCTTCCAGAAAATCTAATGACCCAAACCCTAATGCCCTTTCAACCGCCGCATGCGATTCTCCCTCACGCCACCTTCCCAGCCGAGATTCTCGCCTGAGAATCCGGCAATCTTCCCCCATCTTACTATACAAACCTTCCCTTATCAATTTCGGTAAGATTCAGAATACGAAAATGGTAACAAATCGTCTTAAAGTCCTCCAAATCACCCACAAAAGCAGTTCACCTTACCATAACAAAGCCAGTATGAATCGTCCCTCAAATCCGTCCTAAACTTACCACAGAAAACGAAGCCCAATTAGGAGCTATAAATACCAATGTTTGGACATGCAAAGGGGGCATCGATCAGTCATCAATCATCGAGAACACATACAGCATTGTGCTTAAACTCCTCTCTTTTTCATTCAATTTATTACTACTTAAATCTGCAAACCAGTCCTTCACGAATTTCTCTTGACGATTCGGGAAAACCTTTGTCGTCGCCTCAGTTCGCTACCCACAAAAGGTCTGAAACCTACTCTTTTCTTACTATTTAGTTATTTAATTGATAGTATGTGTTTTTTGCATGATAAGATTACGTGTTATTTTTATCAAATCTATTTGACTTAACTCAGTTTAGTCACTGTTTTCAAACAAATCCGTTAGTTGTGGTCTTCGGTTCCTGTGGTATCGATTCTACTTTCTAGCATATGTGTATTCGATTGTGGTTTTCTATGGATATAGTTGGTTGGGTAACGTTCGTATAAAGGGCGCATATCCATTTTGATTATCTGCTATTAATTGGTGATTGTTTAAATGTTGTTTGGGATATTCTGTTTTATGTATGTTTTTTGGGCCACTGGATTACGTGTTCATTTAGATGCATATTTAATATAGTGTTGTGGGGGGCTTTCTGTTCAGTCCCAGGGTATTTGTAGTTAGTCAAGTGAATAATATGGTATTGATTCATCTTTAGGATCACAATCTGTGGCATTTGAACATCTGTCTGTTAACACAGTCAATTACATGAAATGGTTTGTCCTATTTCTATAGTTTTTTTTTTTAGTTCCGTCGAATATGTAAAAATGTATTGCTACCTGTTAATAGTCAATGATATTTTGAATCATTTTTTTTTGCACCACCTCCTGCTTAGTTCGACTCCATTTAGACCATGCATATACTATCATTTGAACCATTTTCAGAATAGATGAATGTATGTTAGTGTGCCTAAATTGTGTTCTTCCTTGGGGTGTTGTACTGACGGACATACAGTATAAGGGTGGCCATATATGCTTAACCATACCATCAGTGTTATGCATGACCTAATGCATGGTTTTTCCTGGGAGTCACCTAGCCATTTATGCATGTTGGTTATGTCTAATAAGCCATTATGCCTCATATATCTCATTAATGAATTTCAATCCAGCAGCTTTAAGTTTGTCTCACAGGCATCTGAACCATTGGTTTTTTTTTTTAGAAATGTCCATCTTACTTTTTTCTTTTGAGTACTGCCAATCCAGTACACCAGTGATCATGCAACACAAATAAAATAATTGCTGACTTGCCTCCATACCTGCTCTACTGCTTAATGCCCAGTATTTCCATTCTCTGATATTTGTTACATCTCATTAGCATACATTCAGTGTATATGAGTTGTATACTTCTCATGGTTTATGTGTATGTCTTATGTATATCAACCTGTATACGGCTAGATATATATTAGAGGTGAGTTTGTATAAATGGGCCTGTTTGGGTGATAACACTAGTATTTTCTTTGAAAATCCAAGAAGTAAAGTCTGATGTTACTAGTTATGCCTTCTGCATATTGAAGCCCATCAAGTGATTAATCTCTGGTTGTGTACTTGCTGGCAGGGATTCGTTATCTGTATGGCCTCAGTTAATATCGGTTGCATGTGTGCTTGTGTGCTTAGTTTAACATTTCACTTATTTTCGTATATATGATGGAGTTTAGAATATTTACTAATCCTTTTCTTTCTTATTTTTTACATGACATGCATCGGGAGATAAATCAAGAGTCTCGGTATGAGACTCATCATGATCCCCGCATCGCCGTCCACACTTCCGCCGCAGGGCTTCCAAACAACCATAGGATAGATGGTGTCGCCATCCGTTCTAGACATTACAACAACTCCAATTTCACTCCTCCTTTTGCTTATTTATGCATTTATTTATTTATTATTGTCATATTTATTAACCTTGTAATTAATAGGATAATTAACTCTACTAGTCTTTGAATACTTTGGAAGGGGTAGTTTAAAGATAAATTCGTCTTTTACTTAGTCTAGGCTCATCATATAAATCTAAATCTAAAATAATTAATCCTAGCTATGCTTTAGTCATGTAGTTAATATATTCCTCCATATTTAATTCTTAAACTTTTTCATAAACTCTTCATAAATATCATAGGAAGTAATTTTCGCATACACGTACAAAAAATAATTTCATAATTAACTTTTATATAAGAGTCTTAAATATATTAATAGGAGTAATGTACCATTTTCTTACTTTGGTTAAATAAAATAATTTCATGTCTTATAATTGTATAATCAACTTTTGTAGATTTTTGTGAGTCTTATAAGGCCCTTTTAGTTATCAATATATATATTCTTTAGATATTTACCACATCCCTTTTACTTAAATAATCTTTGTTCTAAAATATACACCCCTTAGCCAAATAAATTAACCTATGTTTGAACGGACAACCGCAAGTTAGCGGATCCTTTAGGGTGCCTTACCCCTTCCCTTTAGGATAATAAAGAATCCTTACTCAGAATCTCATTAAGTCTAGCAGACCTTTAAATGGAGTTAATGTTGACTTTAATCGGTTAGCATTTAGGTGTCCTAATTCACCTAATTAATTAGGTGGCGACTCCCTTAACATTTAAAACATTTCTTTTTACATTTTGTGGAGGATAACCATTCCGTCGCGCATTCAAGCCTGAGAGTTCAAAATCGGGTGCGACAGCATGAATTAAGACATAACATGCACACAATAGGACAATTCCGGTTGTGTAAAATTGAGGTATATCAATCTACCGATCAAACATTGGTATGGTTCTGGATCTTTCAAATTAGCCCATTTGGCCAATGCCAAATTGTGATTCTGTTCCATTGAAGTATTAGCCAATTTTACTCCCAATAGCCCAGACTCGAAGATTATATCCAAGACATATTTTCGTTGATAAAGGAATAATTTGGTCGGTCCACTCGCAACTTCAACCCTCATAAAATACTTAAAGGGGTCCAAATCCTTCATGTGAAACATGCTCGAAGATAGTCTTTGAACCGTGTAATGGCACCATGTCATTTCTGGAGATAATCAAATCATTCACATAAACTAGGACGTTAAGTCGTGTATTTTCCTGGTGCATTGTGAAGAGAGAATAGTCGGAGTATGACTGTTTAATCCCATATTTTAGCAAGACACTTGATAATTTGGTAAATTAGCACCGTGGGACTTGTTTCAACACGTACATTTTTTTAAGTTGACATACTTTTTCATTGTGGTCCGGTCCTTTTCCGGACCCCGCACATAGCGGGAGATTAGTGCACAAGGCTGCCCTTTGACATACTTTCCCCGGACCAAACACATGGAATCTCAATGGTATTTTCATATAAACTTCTTCAGCTAATTCGTCGTGAAAGAAGACGTTATGACAATCATCAGATGCAACTCCCAATTGTGAGCAACCGCAATGTAAAATCCGGGAAAAAAAATAGTAATATATAGTTGTGGTTGGGTTAATATATATATATATATATATATATATATAAGAAAACAAAGAATAAATTACATGGGATAGAGTTAGTGTTAAAGTTGGATAAATAGATAGATAAAATGAAAATAAGAAAAAAAAATAAAAAAATCTGCACATTAACAAGATGTGCACGTCCCACCCCTTCCCCCCCCCCCCCTTTCATTTCCCTTCAATCTCTTGGCTTTTCCCCTCCCATAAGTTATACAATCACCTCCACTTATACATTGTATTTACACACAAACAAAGTACATAACATAAAGGTTAGAAAATCAGAAAAAAAACAAGTGAACAAGAAGAGAAAAATTCTGGAAAAAAAAACAAGAAAGTAAGAAGAACAACAATAAAAGAAATATTAGGGAGCAAGGGTCCCTTGTAGCAACCGAATAACAATATTCACACTTACAAGGTGAGTTTTCTCACTCAGAAATTCTTGGTAACATCTTTTATTTTAAGTTCAATACATGTTAGAATAAGAATTGAGTGTTGAAAAGAAATATTGAACTTTTGATTGTTTAGACAACTAGTTGCGTCATGACCTTTACGAACTGTTCTCACTGAGTTATAATTGTTAGAATTTGATGAAATTCGGAAGAGTGGTACACCTCTCTAATATGATCATATAGAACCAAAAATGGGGTAAAATGGACATACGGTTTGAAAGTTATCATAGTTCAAAGTTCCTGCCTTAGATTTGGCCAAAATTCGGAAAGACATAATTACAGACTGTTTTTATTGAGTTTTACTTATTAGAATTATATGAAAATTTACATGGTTGTAAATCTCTCTGTTACGGACAGATATAGATAAAGAGTTGTTAAAACGGACTTACGAGTTAAGAGTTATTGTAGTTTGAAGTTTCTGCCTCGGATTCATCAGAATCCAGAAGGGCAGGACGATGAAACGTAAAACTGTACCAATCCGTGGGAAATATGAAAATTGGTCCTCAATGAAAGTTCTATATCACTCTGTTGTGGACATTGTGAGACCTTACAGAGGTCTATCAGACTTACGGATTGAGATTTATCGCTGTTTAAAGTTTCTGCCTCGGATCTATCGAGATCCAGAAAAGGCAGCGAATAAAAGTGTAAAACTGTACCAAATGGTACAGAATATGAAAGTATGGTTCACTTGGATACGTGTATCTCTCTGTTCTCGTCGTTTTGAGATTTTATGGGGGCTTGAACGGGTTTACAGATTAGGAGTTATGACTATTCTAAGATTGGGTTCTGTTTAATAAAAAATCTGCCGAAACAAATTTCATGTGGCTGTTTTGAGGATACATTTGTGTTAGTTACCCAAAGTAGTTTTGAATGAAATTTGGTACAGTGAAAGATCTCCGTCTTGCCTTAGTTTCCGCTTGAGAAACACCTTAGTTGGAGTTATGGTTAAAAAATTATAATCGTTACAAGTATGAATGACAGAATGTTAGGAAAGATAATAATATTTATTCGATCTTCTGAAATGAAAAGTGAATACGTGTTCACATAAATATATAAATATATAATGGATCGGGTTGCACGCCGCAACAAAACGTAAAGTGAATATGTGTTCACAAATACGTAAACATAATGGATCGGGTTGCACGCCGCAACAAAGCGTAAAGTGAATATGCGTTCACAAATACGTAAACATAATGGATCGGGTTGCACGCCGCAACAAAACGTAAAGTGAATACGTGTTCACAAATACGTAAATACAATGGATCGGGTTGCACGCCGCAACAAATATGAAAAATGAATACAGGTTCACCTATATATAAATATGAAAAGTGAATACGAGTTCACAAATATTTATATAAACATATGAAAATGTAGGGGAATGTCTTAACGTATAATACGAGATAAAATGAAGTGTTAGTTAAACCGAAAATTTCCTATGAGGAGTTGTTGCATATTTAAAAATGTTGTAACCTGATATGTTTTTGCAATATGCTTATTACGTTATAATGTGATTGCACTTGGAATATTGTGGTGTTACTTTGAATTGCAGGGTAAGGTTCTCACTCAGCCCCAGATGGTAGGGCTGACTCTTTATTTAACATGTTTCAGGAAAGCGTGATAGAGGAAAGGCTCCACGCCAAGGCTAGCGATCGTCCCGCATCCTCTTGTCATACCAAGTCCATTGCTTCGGGCTTGGTACTGTCCAGTTCGTAATGTCGCCCAGTGTCTCGAGAAATGCCCGTGTGGGATGGTCTCCCTTCCAACTTAGAATAATCTTTGTCGGTATGTCTATGTAGAAACAATATTTGCACGAGCATGAGCTCGCGTTATGTTTTCAATAAAGTCATAAACAAATTTCTTTATTGCTATTTTTATTAATAGCTCCGTATTTGAATATAAGTTCAAATTTCTAAATAAAGAGAATTAAATGGTGCTCCTGGTGGGAAATAATTGTTCAGGTGCCATCACGCCCTAAGTAAAGGCTTAGGAAAAGTCGGGGCGTGAAAAGTTGGTATCAAAGCTAAACCAGGTTAGGAGATTCTAGGAAGTTTCTTCGAGTTGGGTGTTTGGACGGTTACTTATTGCGACGGTGTGCGCGCCACCCTAGTAATAAGTGAACGGAATAACATCCTAAAGTTTTCCTTCTTTCATACTCCTCTCGTGCCTATCTTGAGTCTTTTTCAAGACTTGATTCTTGTACTACATCTTTCACGCGGGTTAGGAAGAAGATTGTACAACATTATACTGACCAATAATTGTTGTGTAGATGGTGATTATAAGACGAGTTCCAACAAAGAGGGAAGTACTCGAGGAACAGGCAAAGGAAATGCAAGCTCAGAAGGAATTCATGCATCGTAAGATGAACTCGGAAGATGATTTTAACGAGTATATGTGCGACACAATCGTACTTTGTGCGTATTTGCTTAGGAGTAGACAGAAGAGGCGTTCCTACGACCCAACCTTCTTCAACTTTCCGATTGGAGTCATATTAAAGATAATATTCAACTCTGTCCCGGAAAAATTCCGATCCTCATTCAGAGGGGCAAAGATGCTAAGAGGAGATGTTACAGAAGGTTCCTGGATCAAATTTCTATTTCAGGTAATAGTAGTAAGGGAAAGAATGAGCGAAATGGAAAGGGAAGCAAGGAAGAACGAAATGGAAAGGGAAGCAAGGAAGAAGGTTCACAGGGAGTTGAATGTCAATCAGCAGAATAGGCGAATTATGCGGTTAAGCCCTTTAGAACGTGTTGTAGTAGGTGCATGTTCGAGTAAGAGAGTTATAGGGAATGACATAGAATGACATGCTCTGATGTATTGTAATGTCATGAAATATTTTCAAATATGAGGAATGAAACAATATTAATGCAAGTTATGAGTTGTCATTATTGTTTAGTTAATCTGCGTTTTCTTGTGGTATTACATGCTTATGAACTATAAGAAAATTTTAAGAGCTAGAGTAGACATTCCATCTTCTAAAATATGAGTATGTTTGTCTTCACAGAAAATGGTGAATTCACAAATCCCGGGGGCTCAAGAGGAGGTTCATCACGAAGCTCATGTACCTCCAGTTGACGTAGTGGTGTCTGAAGGGAGCGGAGAAAATGTCGGAGAAAATGTTGGAGAGAACGAGAATCAAATGGCCCAAGAAACGGTGGGACAAAAACTAGATAGACTCATAGAGTTAATGACAGCTGCAGTTCCACACATGGTTCCGCCCGCACCTAGTGTCTGTCATAGCCAACGAACGAACTGCACGCCCAGGACCGATTGATCGCACCACTGACCGAGAGTGTAGAAGCTCAAGCAGTACCTGATAGGTTATGTGCAAATATTATGAGGAGAAGAGAACCACTGTACTCAGGGAAGGACCCCAAGGCCGACCCGATAGTATTCCTCGATGAAGTTGAAGACTTAATGTTCACATGGGGATGCGTGGAGACGCAGGGCGTCAACTTGGTAGGCGCACGACTAATGGATGATGCAGGGGTGTGGTGGAGGAATTTTAGGAAAAATCGTCCCCCGATGTCACCACCAATGACTTTGGGAGGGTTCAGAGCGGCATTCATTGAAAAATTTATGCCTAATACGTGTAAGGATGCGCTCAGACGGGAGTTTGAACAGTTGAAGCAATGTGACCGCAGTGTACAAGAATATGATACACAGTTCGTGAGGTTATCGGCATACAACACATATGTCGTCCCTACAGAAATGGATAGAGTCAAGCGATTTGTTGAGGGTTTAAACCCGAACATAGCAGAGAAGGTGGTTGCGTTAGCCAACGATCGAACTTATCTTCAGATTGTCGATATGGCTTTGAGGGTAGAAGGTTTCGCTAAAGCAAAAAGAGAATATTCGCAGAAAAGAATTCGGACGTCAGGATCTTTTAATCAGAGTCAAAATCAGAAGCAGGAGTTTAGTAAGGGATCTTCAGGACCGAACCAATCTGTGGGCCAGTCTTATTTCAAGCCTAAGGGGCACAGTTGGTCTAATTACCAAGGTAGAAAGGACAAGGCCACCAACCCTAACACAGGAGGTGACAAACCGATTTGTAAGATTTGTCAAAGGAAACACACTGGAGAATGTAGGCTCTTAACGAAGACATGTTATAACTGTGGAGAGTCATGCCACTATGCCAATGATTGCAAGAAGAGGACTCAAACTCAATCTATTCAGGGGAGGTCAGAAGCAACCACAACTGCCTACAGGGGAAATCAGGGAAACTAACCCCGCCAGAGTCAGAGAGGTCAACAACCCAACAATTCTAATCGGCTCTACGCTTTGCCCCAGAGGAATGAGGCAGAAGCATCTAATGCGGTGGTCACATGTATTTAACTAGTCTCGAGTATTCCTTCATTTGTATTATACGATCCCAGCTCTACATCTTCATATGTGTCAATGGGCTTTGCTAAGAATTTACACGTAGAACCTTCTTATTTAAGTGAACCTTTTGAGGTTATGACACCAGTAGGGGCCTCAATTTGGGCCTCTCGGGTGGTAAATAATTTCCCATTAGAAGTGAATGGCAGGGGAACAATGGTGAACCTAGTACTACTTGATATGGTAGGCTTCGACATCATTTTGGGTATGGATTGGTTGTCGGCATGTTATGCCATGTTAGATTGTCGGCGAAAGATAGTGAGATTAACTTTTCCCGGAGAACCAGAAGTTGTTATAAGGGGTAGGGTTGGAATATCCTCAGGTCAGTTTATTTCCTACCTTGGGGCTCAAAAGTTATTGAGAAGTCACAGAGTGGAGTATGCATATCTGGCTAATATAGTAGATACCCAAAAAGAATCCTCAGCAGTGAATGATGTTCCTATTGTTCGAAATTTTCCGGAGGTTTTTCCTGAAGATCTTCCAGGCCTTCCTCCAGATAGAGAAATGGAGTTTGCTATAGAGTTAATTCCGGGTACAAGACTCATTTATATTCCTCCATATCGAATGGCCCCAGTTGAATTGAGGGAGTTAAAAGAATAATTGAATTGTTATACCCCGTAGTTCTGACCCTACGTATGAGAGCGTACGAAAGCATGTAAGACTTAAAATTTTCAAAGGATAGGTTGACGGATTATTCCGAACGGGTTTTAGTCAACTTTGAGGCGGGTTATGACCCGATGCATTGAGAGTTCCTAAGTGTTTCAAAGACCTAGGGCGTAGTTCGTGGAGTCTAGATTCCAACGCAACCAACCGTTCGTCGATAGGACGTCGGAGTAGAAAGTTATGAGAGTTACAAGTTCAGTGCGCAGTCGGACAGAAATGTGTTTCGGACAAAGGCGACAGGGCCGCGGCGCCGAAAGTACTGAGGGGTCGCTGAAGTTGCAGCGCCGCGCCAGATGCAGGGTCGCGCCAAAGTTCGCAGAGGCTGCGGAGGTTTCAGTGGCACGCGGAAGCACATGGCCGAGGCGGGATTTTGGGCGGAAAAACTTAGGAAAAGTCAGATTTTTCTTTTAAAAGACCTTGGGAGGGTGACAAGTGTCCCCCCCATCTGATTTCTTGCATGCAATATATTGACCAAGTCTTGTCTTGAAGACTTGGTCATCTTCCAATTTCTCTCTCTCTTTCTAAAGCTTAAGCTCCCACTTCTCTCTAAAATTCCAAGAGATATTTTAGCCTTAGGAGAAATCTGAAAAGAAAAAGGCAAGAAGGAAACTTGTGGCTAGCTTGTGAAGGTTATTGTGGTGGTATTCTTGGAAAGGAGGCTAGCAAAATTGTTGGAATAAATTTGGCTAAAGCTCTAAGGTAATGGTTCCTCCTTTATAATTAGTTTTTAGTGTTGCATGTTAAGAAGAAAGAACTTGTGGTAGTAAATAATGCTCTTAGACTCATTGCATGTAAGAACTATGGTTTGAATGTGAAGGAATTGGTTAAGAAGATATTATGAGCATGTTGTAGCCTAAAAACTACCTTAGAATTGTTAAGTGAATTGTTGTACCTATTGGGGCAGAATTTTACACACCCAAGTTTAGGTGTGTAATCCCCTTTGAAGTGTTGGATTGTTGAGCCTTAAATGTGGCGTTTGGATGATAAATTCGGTCTTGTGAAAGGTGGCAAAGTATGTAGAAACAAAGGAAATGCTGCCCAATTTTCCATAGAATTTAGTGGCTTTGAGTTTAGATTATCCTACATTGAAATTAGAGGTTAATAAACGTATCATGGTTATTTTAGGTTGACATATTACTTGCGGTAGTTTGGACTTAGCAAGTGGATTGATCAAAAAGGTATGTGAAGCTTTCCTATCTCTTAAGCATGAATAGATGAAACTATGTAGTACGGTAGACGTACAAGATTTGGTATTCTTACTTGTTTTAAGTATATAATGACTTGTTTCGTTTTAAGAATGTATAAGTCCCTTGGTTAGGAGAAACGTATGATTTTACTAAAGTATAGAGTTAATATAACAACTTTATGGGAAGTTGGTTTATTAGCTTCATAAAAGGTTAATGAGAAGAGATTTACTCTAAAGTAAGATAAGTATATGAAGAGGCAAATTGGTTTTAAGGCATCAATTGCCCAAGGGTTTTTATGTATAAAGAAGAGTCATTTTTAAAAGAGTTGAAGTATGTAGTACTTGGGTTAAATTCCCGGTTTTCTTTTATTAAAGATATGATTAAGTGCCTTAAGTAAACTAAAATGAGAGGGTATATGAACAAGACTAATAAGAAGTTATAAGTTTTCTTAACTTATTTATGATTATGATATGATGACATTTTGAGCTAGGGTAAGAGTATATCTGAGGGGCAAGCCCCAAGATCGTTATACCACCTACTCCAGGGTAAGAGTATGTCTGAGGGGCAAGCCCCAAGATCGTCATACCACCTTCTTCAGTGTAAGAGTATATCTGAGGGGCAAGCCCCAAGATCGTTATACCATCTGCTTCAGGGTAAGAGTATATCTGAGGGGTAAGTCCCCAAGATCGTTATACCACCTATTCCGTGGATTTGCTACCCACGATGCGAGAAATACCTCATGCGAGTCCTTATGGGCTTATGCGGGTGAAATAGTCCCATGCGCGGTAGTCACTTATGCGGAGAATACCTCACGCGGGTCCACAGACCTACGCGTGAAATAGTCCCAGGAGTAGGGGTGCTTATTGATGCTACGGGCGAGGTACCCTGTTTTGATCCTAAGGCCCCTATTTTATGCAGTATTATATATATATACTTGTCACTCTCATTGTTAGTAAGGCACAATAAAAGGTATTTTGCTTTTCTTCTATGACCCCAGCTTACTTTTAGACTTATGATATCATTATTACAGTATTTTCCAACTTTACATACTTGGTACATATCAGGTAATCGACCCTTCCTCGAGGCCGTTCATGCCGCAGGTAGGGTAAGCGTGTGGATCCTCGCTCTAGGATCACTATTCCTGTCGAAGCTCCATTCTCCCAAGCTTGTTTATCGTACGAACATTCCCCGATGCTATAGGTATTTTGTACATTCGTGGTATGGCGGCCCCGTCCCGCCACGCTTGTTATCTTTGAGGTCTGTGGTCACATATATGTTTTGGGCTATAAGAACCAGTTGTACTACTATACTTTGTTTAAGTATGTTTTATGGAAGGCAGCCTTATCGGCTGGCCAGTGATGTTACCCTTTTTATAAGTTATGTGTTATGTATGTTCCGCTATTCTCTGACATATACCGATGTGGTACCCTGGTGGTACGATCGCGATCCCGGCCTGGTCGTGACAAAAGTGGTATCGAAGCGATTAGTCCTCGGAAAGTGTCTACGCATCGTGTCTAGTAGAGTCTTGATTATCGGTGTCGCACCACATCTATAATCGTGAGGTCGCAGGACATTTAGGATTAGTTTCCATTCTTTCACTCTAAGATCATGCAATAGAGCCGAGTTATAGGTTGAACCTCCCCGATGTTTTCCTTTATGTATCGTATGCCTCCACGCAAGGCAACCGCGCCCGAGGCGGCGCACCGAGGTGCCGCTAGTGGGGACGTGGAGAGTCACGAGGCACAGCCCGCCCTTACGAGGATGATGTTTAGGCGGCGAAGTTCCGTCGTCGCCGCCGCCAAATTCGGCAGAGTTCGGCGCGACGCGCTATCGAGACCGCAGATCGAGCCTCCAGCCCCACAATGGTCCGAGTACGAGATTACGGGAATGATTCGTTATCGACCAAAGATAGTGGCGGGCAAGCCGACAGAGCGGCGCCAACCCTGAGCCGACGATTACTGATTCGGGATTTCTTATGTTGTCACCCACCCGAGTTCTATGGTTCGAGATTTGAGGAGGATCCGCAGGAGTTTGTCCGGCAGTTACAGCGGACCATGCAGGTCCTTAGGGCATCGGAGACTGAGTCTGTTATACTAGCTTCTTACCGGTTACGCGATATTGCGTTGAACTGGTTTGAGTCATGGGTATTGTCGAGGGGTGAGGATGCTCTTCCAGCTGATTGGGAGGAGTTCACAGAGGCGTTCCTAGACCACTTCTTGCCTCCTGAGGTGAGGAGAGCCCGCGTAGATAGGTTCTTGACCTTGAGACAGGACGGGAGGACTATCAGGGAGTACAGCCTGGAGTTCGACTCCTTGGCCAGATATGCGCACACCATAGTAGACGACATACGGCATGGGGTTCATCGATATGTGATGGGTTAGACCGTCATATGATTCTGCATGCTTGGGGTGGCTCTTCACCGAGGATGGATATTGCCAGATGCGAGCATACGCACGGATTGATCGAGGCGAGAAAGCGCAGGATCGGCTAGATTTGGCGGCCAAGAGGCCGAGACAGCGAGTTCTCGTGGCGATTTCGAGGCAGGCATTTCAGCAGACTAGGTCCACATTCCAGCCAGCACAGAGTGCTCCTTCTCAGTTTTCCGGCAGGAGGTCTGATCAGCAGGGTTATTCAAGAGCAGTCGTGGCTCCGGGACTTGAGTTTTCGCGAGGCAGACCAAAGACTAATCGAGACCACCTACCTCTCGGTGCGTTCGATGCGGTAGGTCTCATCCGGGCGAGTGCCGTATGGGTTCGGGAGCGTGCTACTCTTGTGGCCAGCGGGGCCATCTGAAGAAGGATTGTCCGTCCTTAGGCGGCGGGGGCGTTACGGTTCAGCCGACGGGGTCTGTTGCGGGATCTTCATCTTCGATGGTTAGACGCCCCGGAGGGCAGGGTACTTATGGGCCAGCAGGCCGCGGCAGAGGTCGTGGTAGGGGTTCCAGTTCTAGCGGTCCTCAGAACCGCATATATGCTATGTCCAGTCGACAGGACCAGGAGGCGTCGCCAGATGTCGTCACAGGTACATTGTTGGTTTCTTGCTGTGATGTATATGCTTTGATAGATCCAGGTTCTACCTTGTCCTACATATCTCCTCATATTGCCAGTAGAATAGGGATAGAGCCCGAGTCCATAAGACCTTTTGAGGTGGCTACGCCAGTAGGTGATTCAGTGGTAGCTGAGCGGGTGTATAAGGCTTGCCCTGTGACTATAGATAGTCGTCAGACTCTAGCCGACTTGATAGAGTTGGATATGACAGACTTTGATGTGATTATGGGTATGGATTGGCTAGCATCTTGCTATGCCAACGTGGGACCGAGAGAGATTAGTTCGTTCCAGCTTCTACGAGCCGGTTATCGAGTGGAAGGGGAATACTGCATCGCCGAGGGGTAAGTTTATTTCTTACCTCAAGGCTAGGAAGATGGTGCGGAAAGGGTACATCTACCATATGGTTCGGGTATTCGACACTGAGGCTGAGGTGCCGGACCTTCAGTCAGTTCCGGTCGTTAGAGAGTTTCCAGATGTATTCCCAGATGAGCTTCCGGGTATCCCTCCTGAGAGGGAGATTGAGTTTTGCATTGATTTGGCGCCAGATACTCGACCGATATCTATTCCGCCATACAGGATGGCACCTGCCGAGCTGAAGGAGTTGAAGGACCAGCTGAAAGATTTGCTGGAGAAAGGCTTTATTAGGCCAAGTGTTTCTCCCTGGGGAGCACCAGTGTTATTTGTAAAGAAGAAGGATGGGACGCTGCGTATGTGTATTGATTACAGGCAGCTGAACAAGGTAACTATCAAGAACAGATATCCCCTCCCCAGGATTGACGATTTGTTTGACCAGTTGCAGGGTGCAAAGTGTTTTTCCAAGATAGACCTGCGGTCTGGTTACCATCAGGTACGAGTTAGAGAAGCGGATATCCCAAAGACTGCATTCAGGACCCGGTATGGGCACTATGAGTTCAGGGTGATGTCTTTCGGTTTGACCAACGCCCCAGCAGTATTCATGGATTTGATGAATAGGGTGTTCAGGCCATTCTTGGATATGTTCGTTATAGTGTTCATTGATGATATCTTGGTGTATTCGCGCACAGAGCAGGAGCATACAGATCATTCGGCGACGGTATTGGGGTCCTCGTGACCGGCAACAGTATGCCAAGTTCTCGAAACGCGAGTTTTGGTCGCCAGTGGCTTTCTTAGGACATGTTATCGGGCCGATGGTATTCGGGTTGATACAAATAAGATTGAAGCGAGCCAAGACTTGGCCTGCACTCCAGCTACACCGACGAGTGCGCGGCTTTCTAGGCCTTGCAGTTATTATCGGAGGTTTGTAGAGAAGTTTGCTTCTATTTCAAAGACTTTGACTAAGTCGACTCGTGGCGCTATGTTCCGTGGACGGATACTTGTGAGGAAAGTTTCCATTGCTAAAGGAGAAGTTGACGACCGCCCCAGCTTACTCTTCCGCAGGGCTTAGAGGATACGTGGTTTATTGTGGACGCGTCAGTGTCGGGCTTGGGTGCATGCGATGCAAAGACGGCAAGGTTATAGCTTATGCATCTCGGCACTTAGGAAGCATGAGAAGAACTATCCCACACATGACTTGGAGTTAGCAAAGTGATTCATGCCTTGAAGATCTGGAGACATTATTTATATGGAGTACATGTGGACATTTACACAGACCACAAGAGTCTCCAGTACATCTTCAGCCAGAGGGAGCTGAACTTGCGGCAGAGACGGTGGTTAGAGCTACTTAAGGATTACGATGTTGATATTTTGTACCACCCAGGGAAGGCCAATGTAGTCGCAGATCGATGGGTAGTCTGTCTGATGTTCAGCCAAAGAAAAGGGATATGGTCCGAGAGTTACATCAGCTAGCGAGCCTTGGGGTTCGTTTGGTTGATTCTGTTAGTGACGGAATTCGGGTTCGAGAGGTTGCCGAGTCTTCCATCGTCGAAGAGGTGAAGAGGCGACAGTATGAGGATCCGATTTTGGTACGGTACCGAGATGCAGCTCTCCAGAAGGAGAAGAGTCTATTTGAGGTAGCGCCTGATGGGGTGCTAAGATTCGAGGGCCGGTTGTGTGTTCCCGATGTGACAGGACTTCGTCAGCAGATTCTGGGGGAGGCACACAGTGCTCGTTATTCTATTCATTCGGGGTCGAATAAGATGTATCATGACCTCAGATGCGTGTATTGGTGGGATGGCCTAAAGAGGGACGTTGCGGAGTTCGTGGCATAGTGCCCGAATTGTCAGCAGGTTAAGATTGAGCACCAGAAGCCCGGTGGGCTGTTGCAGGCTATTGATATTCCGACTTGGAAGTGGGAGGTGATAAATATGGATTTTATTACAGGGCTACCTACCACTCAGAGGAAGCATGATTCCATTTGGGTAATTGTCGACGGTCGATTAAATCAGCCCATTTTCTTCCGGTCAGAACGACGTTCTCAGCTGAGGACTATACCAGATTATATATTAGAGAGATTGTGAGATTGCACGGAGTCCCGGTGTCGATTATATCATATAGAGGAGCCCAGTTCTCGGCTAACTTCTAGAGGTCTTTTCAGAAGGGATTAGGGACACAGGTGAGTCTCAGTACGACGTTTCACCCTCAGACCGGCGGACAGGCCGAGCGCACTATCCAGACACTTGAGGATATGTTGCGGGCTTGTGTTATTGATTTCAGGGGTAGCTGGGAGGATCATTTTCCTCTTGTGGAGTTTGCTTACAACAACAGCTACCATTCCAGTATTCAGATGGCGCCTTATGAGGCCTTATACGGGAGGAAGTGCATGTCACTGATAGGCTGGTTCGATGTGGGAAAAGTTCAGTTAGTCGGGCCAGACTTAGTTCAGCAGGCAGTGGATAAGGTGAAGCTTATCCAGGAGTGGTTGTTGGCAGCTCAGAGTCGGCAGAAGTCGTATGCAGATCATCGGCGTCGACACTTGGAATTTGAGATAGATGATTGGGTTTTTCTAAAGGTATCGCCCGGCGGCGTGATGATATTTGGAAAGAAGGGAAACTTAGCCCAAGGTACATCGGGTGATCGATTGTCCGTAGGGTAGGCAGGGTTGCCTATGAGTTAGATCTGTCGTCCGATTTGGAGGCGGTACATCCAGTCTTTCATGTGTCCATGTTGCGGAAATGTATTGGAGATCCATCTAGAGTGCACCCGGTTCATGATGTCCAAGTGACAGAGGAGTTATCGTATGAGGAGAGTCCCATAGCGATACTAGATCGTCAGGTTAGACGACTTCGGACGAAAGACGTGGCTTCCGTCAAGGTCCTATGGCGGAACGAGAACAGGGAGGAAATGACGTGGGAAGCAGAGGATGACATGATGAAGAAGTACCCTCACCCATTTCCTATACCTCCAGGTAACCCACTTTCCTGTTTGTTAGTTTTGACTTAGCATTTACGCTTCAGTATGTTGCGGCTCGTGGAGCTTCTTTATTTGCAAAAGAATAGTTAAAAGGGTCTATGTCGATGTTGTAATTTGAGTAAGCCTAGAAGGAACATTCGGGACGAATGTTTCTAAGGGGGGGAAAATGTTATACCCCGTAGTTCTGACCCTACGTATGAGAGCATACGAAAGCATGTAAGACTTAAAATTTTCAAAGGATAGGTTGACGGATTATTCCGAACGGGTTTTAGTCAACTTTGAGGCGGGTTATGACCCGATGCATTGAGAGTTCCTAAGTGTTTCAAAGACTTAGGGCGTAGTTCGTGGAGTCTAGATTCCAACACAACCAACCGTTCGTCGATAGGACGTCGGAGTAGAAAGTTATGAGAGTTACAAGTTCAGTGCGCAGTCGGACAGAAATGTGTTTCGGACAAAGCGCGGTGCCGCGCGCCAAAAGCATCGAGGGGTCGCTGGCGCAGCGCAGCGCCAGATGTGGCCGCGCGCCAAAGTTCAGAGAGTAGGGGGGAAATAGTCCCACGCGCGGGTACAACTATGCGAGAATACCTTATGCGGTCCACAGGACTCACGCGGTGAAATAGTCCCAGGAGTAGGGGTGCTTATGGATGCTACGGGCGAGGTACCCTGTTTTGATCCAAAGGCCCCTATTTTATGCAGTATTATATATATATACTTGTCACTCTCATTGTTAGTAAGGCACAGTAAAAGGTATTTTGCTTTTCTTCTATGACCCCAACTTACTTTTAGACTTATGATATCATTATTACAGTATTTTCCAACTTTACATACTTGGTACATATTGTGTACTGACCCCCTTCCTCGGGGGCTGCGTTCATGCCGCAGGTAAGGGTAAGCAGATTGTGGATCCTCGTTCTTAGGATCACTATTCCGGTGTCAGAAGCTCCATTCCTCCGGAAGCTTGTTTATTGGTACGGACATTCCCTGATGCTATAGGTATTTTGTACATTCAGGGGTATGGCGGGGCCCTGTCCCGCCACAGTTGTTATCTTTAGAGGTCTGTGGTCACATATATGTTTTGGGCTATAAGAACCAGTTGTACTACTATACTTTGTTTAAGTATGTTTTATGGAAGGCGGCTTTATCGGTGGCGATGATGTTTACTCCTTTTATAAGTTATGTGTTATGTATGTTCACGCTATTCTCTCGACATATACCGACAGGATACCGGTAGGTACTACCGCGCCCGGTCGGGTCGTGACATGAATGATCTTCTGGATAAAGGCTTTATAAGGCCTAGTGTTTCCCCTTGGGGTGCACCAGTCCTGTTTGTGAAAAAGAAAGACGGATCGCTCCGAATGTGCATCGATTATCGGCAGCTCAATAAGGTCACGATCAAGAACCGATACCCATTACCAAGAATCGATGATCTTTTTGACCAACTTCAGGGAGCTAGCTATTTTTTCAAGATTGATCTCCGTTCGGGATATCATCAGCTGGAAATAAATCCAGATAATATATCCAAAACAGCCTTTAGAACCCGATATGGCCATTATGAGTTCTTGGTCATGTCTTTTGGGTTAACCAATGCCCCAGCGGCTTTTATGGATTTAATGAACAGATTCCTAGATTTGTTCGTGATTGTGTTCATAGATGATATCCTAATCTACAGTAAGAGTGTTGAAGAACATGAAGAGCATCTGAGGGTAGTGCTTCAAGTCTTGAAACAGGAGAAACTATATGCTAAATTTTCAAAGTGTGAATTTTGGTTGGAAAAGGTAGCCTTTTTGGGCCATGTTGTGTCAAGAGATGGAATTATGGTAGACCTCCAGAAGATAGAAGCAGTGAAGAACTGGCCAAAACCGACCACTCCGACAGAGGTTAGAAGTTTCTTGGGTTTGGCTGGGTATTATAAAAGATTCGTAAAAGGTTTTTCAAGTCTTGTTACTCCATTGACCCGGCTGACTCAAAAAGCGGTTAAGTACCCAGTGGTCAGAAGCATGTGAAGCAAGTTTTCAGAAACTAAAGGAACTGTTGACTACTGCACCAGTCCTAACCTTACCATTGGGACAAGAAGGGTTCACAGTCTATTGCGATGCCTCTAGAGTTGGGTTAGGATGTGTCTTGATGCAGTTTGGACAGGTTATTGCGTATGCATCTAGACAGTTGAAGATACATGAGAAGAATTACCCAACTCATGACTTGGAATTAGCTGCGGTGGTGTTTGCCTTACGAATATGGAGACATTATTTGTATGGTGTGCATGTGGACATATTTACGGATCATAAGAGTTTGCGACATAACCACGCAGAAGGATTTGAATCTCAGACAAAGAAGATGGTTAGAGTTGCTTAAGAATTATGACCTTAGTATTCTTTACCATTCAGGAAAGCCAACGTGGTGGCCGACGACTCAAGAGAGATCAACGGGCAGCGCCCATTTGACAATACAAAAGGGTATTGTTCGTGAGGTACAAAGATTGGGAAACCTCGGGGTTAGCTTAATCGAGATCGGTGAAGGTAGGGTGGTGGTACATGATACCTCGCATCGCCTTTAGCTTCGTAAATAAAAGAAAGTCATTGAGAATACGGAGTTTGTTGGATTTCGGAGAGGATCCAACAGGAAAACCTTCACGATTTACATTGGGAGATAATGACGGAACCCTTCCGGTATAAGGGTAGGTTATGTGTTCCTAAGGTAAAAGATCTAAGGAGGAAGATCTTAGATGAGGTCACAACACAAGATATTCCATTCATCCAGTGGTCAACAAAATGTATCGAGACCTCAAGACAAATTATCGGTGGGACGGGATGAAGAAAAACGCCATGAGTTTGTCGGGAGGTGTCTTATATGTTAGCGGTGAAAGTCGAACATCAAAACTCCGGATTACTTCAGACATTGGAGTCCCCATGTGGAAATGGGAGGCGATTCATATGGATTTCAGAATCGGGTCTACCAAAACTCGAGAAGGGTATGATTCTATTTGGGTGATTGTTGATCGCTTACAAAGTCATCCCATTTCTTACCGGTCAAGACTACATATCGCGCACCACAAGATGCATGCATTTATTTGAAGGAGATTGTGCGGTTACACGGATTCCTTTACAAATTATTTGAGATAGAGGTTCCCAGTTCACCTCACACTTTTGGCAAAGTTTCCAGCAGGTCTCTGACAAAAGTTAAGTTAAGCACGACTTTCCACCCACAAACGGATGGGCAGCCGAGCGAACAATTCAAACACTTGAGGGCATGTTGCGATCTTGTGTGTTAGATTTTAAGGAAGTTCGGTTGACCATTTATGTCTAATTGAGTTCGCCTACAACAATAGTTTTCACTCTAGCATACAAATGACCCCGTTTGAAGCATTATATGGACGAAAATGTAGGTCTCCACTTGGATGGTTCGAGGTGGGTGAGACACAACTGTTCGGACCTGAAGTCATTCAGGAAACAAATAATAAGGTACAGATGATTCGGGAGCGGATCAAAACAGCTCATAGCCGTCATAAGTCCTATGCGGATCATCGGAAAAGAGATCTTGAATTCCAAGAGGGGGAGAAAATATTTTTAAAAGTGTCCCCAATGAAGGGAGTGATGTGTTTTGGTAAGAAAGGGAAATTGAGCCCAAGGTTTATTGAGCCATATGAGATCTTGCGAAGAGTGGGGAATGTGGCTTACGAATTAACACTTCCACAAGAACTGGAAGCAGTGCATCCGGTATTTCATGTGTCAATGTTACGAAAATACTTGCACGATCCAAGTCACATCATCCTTCCTCAGGAGATAATTCTTAATGAGGAGCTTCAATATGAAGAAGTTCCGGTGGAAATACTTGATAGGAAGGTTAAGCGCCTTAGGAATAAAGATATTGCTTCCGTGAAGGTCCTATTGAGGAACCACTCCACCGAGGAAACCACCTGGGAAGCCGAGGACGCGATAAAAGTCTAATATCCATTCCTATTTGACTAAGGTAATAAAAAAAATGTGTTACATAGTACTTCATATGTGTGTCATTTGCGTGTCTATATGCATGTGTTACAACTTTATTCTCATTCGAGGACGAATGCTTCTTAAGGAAGGGAGAATGTGGAGCCCCAAATTTGTTACAATAACAATAAACATTATTGTGTCTATGTGATTATGTTACGACCTTATTCACATTCGAGAACGAATGTTGCTTAAGGAGGAGAGAATGAAAAATCCGGGAAAAAAAATAGTAATATATAGTTGTGGTTGGGTTAATAAATATATATATATATATAAGAAAACAAAGAATAAATTGCATGGGATAGAGTTAGTGTTAAAGTTGGATAAATAGATAGATAAAATGAAAATAAGAAGAAAAAAAAACTGCACATTAACAAGATGTGCACGTCCCACCCCTTCCCCTTTTATTTCCCTTCAATCTCTTGGCTTTTCCCCTCCCATAAGTTATACAATCACCTCCACTTATACATTGTATTTACACACAAACAAAGTACATAATATAAAGGTTAGAAAATCAGAAAAAAACAAGTGAACAAGAAGAGAAAAATTCTTGAAAAAAAAACAAGAAAGTAAGAAGAACAACAATAAAAGAAATACTAGGGAGCAAGGGTCCCTTGTAGCAACCGAATAACAATATTCACACTTACAAGGTGAGTTTTCTCACTCAGAAATTCTTGGTAACATCTTTTATTTTAAGTTCAATACATGTTAGAATAAGAATTGAGTGTTGAAAAGAAATATTGAACTTTTGATTGTTCAGACAACTAGTTGCGTCATGAACTTTACGAACTGTTCTCACTGAGTTATAATTGTTAGAATTTGATGAAATTCGGAAGAGTGGTAAACCTCTCTAATATGATCATATAGAACCAGAAATGGGATAAAATGGACATACGGTTTGAAAGTTATCATAGTTCAAAGTTCCTGCCTTAGATTTGGCCGAAATTCGAAAAGGCATAATTACATACTGTTTTTATTGAGTTTTACTTATTAGAATTATATGTAAATTTACATGGTTGTAAATCTCTCTGTTACGGATAGATATAGATAAAGAGTTGTTAAAACGGACTTACGAGTTGAGAGTTATTGTAGTTTGAAGTTGCTGCCTCGGATTCATCAGAATCCAGAAGGGCAGGACGTTGAAACGTAAAACTGTACTAATCCGTGGGAAATATGAAAGGAAGGTTCACATGGAGACGTGTAGCTCTATGTTATCGTCGTTTTGAGATTTTATGGGCTAGAACGGGTTTACAGATTAGGAGTTATGACTATTCTAAGATTGAGTTTTGTTTAATAAAAATTCTGCCGAAACAAATTTCAAGTGGCTGTTTTGAGGATAAATTTGTGTTAGTTACCCAAAGTAGTTTTAAATGAAATTTGGTACAGTGAAATATCCCCGTCTTGCCTTAGTTTCCGCTTGAGAAACACCTTAGTTGGAGTTATGGTTAAAAAGTTATAATCGTTACAAGTATGAATGACAGAATGTTAGGAAAGATAATAGTATTTATTCGATCTTCTAAAATGAAAAGTGAATACGTGTTCACATAAATATATAAATATATAATGGATCGGGTTGCACGCCGCAACAAAACGTACAGTGAATATGTGTTCACAAATACGTAAACATAATGGATCGGGTTGCACGCCGCAACAAAACGTAAAGTGAATATGCGTTCACAAATACGTAAACATAATGGATCGGGTTGCACGCCGCAACAAAACGTAAAGTGAATACGTGTTCACAAATACGTAAATACAATGGACCGGGTTGCACGCCGCAACAAATATGAAAAATGAATACAGGTTCACCTATATATAAATATGAAAAGTGAATACGAGTTCACAAATATTTATATAAACATATGGAAATGTAGGGGAATGTCTTAACGTATAATACGAGATAAAATGAAGTGTTAGTTAAACCGAAAATTTCCTATGAGGAGTTGTTGCATATTTAAAAATGTTGTAACCTGATATGTTTTTGCAATATGCTTATTACGTTATAATGTGATTGCACTTGGAATATTGTGGTGTTACTTTGAATTGCAGGGTAAGATTCTCACTCAGCCCCAGATGGTAGGGCTGACTCTTTATTTAACATGTTTCAGGAAAGCGTGATAGAGGAAAGGCTCCACGCCAAGGCTAGCGATCGTCCCGCAGCCTCTTGTCATACCAAGTCCATTGTTTCGGGCTTGGTACTTGTCAGGTTCAGAATGTCAGTTCCAGTGTCTCGAGAAATGCCCGTGTGGAATAGTCTCCCTTCCAAATTAGAATAATATTTGTCGGTATGTCTATGTAGAAACAATATTTGCACGAGCATGGGCTCGCGTTATGTTTTCAATAAAGTCATAAACAGATTTCTTTATTGCTATTTTTATTAATAGCTCCGTATTTGAATATAAGTTCAAATTTCTAAATAAAGAGAATTAAATGGTGCTCCTGGTGGGAAATAATTGTCCAGGTGTCATCACGCCCTAAGTAAAGGCTTAGGAAAAGTCGGGGCGTGACACGCAACTGCCAAGAAGGTCCGAACAATCACTACCTTTGCCACCAGAGCAAACGTTTCATTTTAGTCAATACATTTTTCCTGCTTATTACCGAATATGATCAATCGAGCTTTATATCATTCAACTGATCCATTCGAATTGTATTTGATCTTGTACACACATCTACATTTTTTTATGACATGGGAACCCGCATCCGCTACCCTTGTGGGTGCGGAAAGGGTAAACTCAGCTCCTATGCAATAACTCGCAAACCATACAGGAGAGATAACCCGCAAGGGTGACTCAGTTGGTTGAGCATAGGGCTTTCATAATGGAAGTCTCATGTTCGAATCCCCCTACCTATAATAGCAAGAGATTTTTTAGGACAACAGTGGCAATTAAGCGTTTAGATATGGAGTCTCCAAAGGCATTTTATAGGGAATTAATGAGTGCTAATTCTTTTCATAACACATACATTGTTCTTCTTGTGGGTTTTTGCATTGATCCTATTTCTGGTGTACAAATATGTATCTGGTGGATTTCCGGTGAGTAGAAATGACATCGATGAGGATTTGGAAGAAGGATCGACGGCGGCGGGTGAACAAAGCTGATGAGTTGCTCTAGGGTTTGGGTTGAGGACTTATACGCCCAAATTCTAGAGGTTTCTTCTTTTGAGCCCAATTTGCCCTATAGGTGATCCCGTGACGGAAATGGGATAATTTTAATTAAAATTGCATTAAGATTAGGGATGTCAGTGGGGCGGGTAAATGCGGGTACCGCCCCGCACCTGCTTCAATTGGGTCGGGTATGGGATGGTTTGGTGGGTGGTAGGGCGGGTATGAGTATCAAAAGTGATATCCGTCATGGGTAGTGGAGCGGAGGTGAATTTCATATAAGACTCACACCGTACCCGCACCGCATTCACTATCCGCCCGTACCTGTACCGCCCATACTCGCACCGCCTAAATAATGGGCCTGCAACTTGTTTCGTTAGCCCAAAGTTCAAATATGGTTTAAAAGTGAAAAAAATATAAAAATAAATAAATAAACATTCTGAGTTTCTCACGTACACCGTACATCGTATCGTAAACATTCTCAGTTTCTCAAAACCAAAAGCTTCCCAGGAAGAAACTCAAAAGCCAACCCTAAATTCTTAATTCCTAAAGTCAAACTCAAAAAAAGAAACTCTGTGCGGCAGCTATGAATCCTTGATACCATCTTCATCTCTTTCTATTCAAGGTAAACCCCATATTTATTTCTTCCTATTTCTTTCATTCTTTGTTAGGTCTTCACTTTTCAAAAAAAATTTAAATTATTTTTCATTATTTTCAAATCATATTACTTCAGTTTTTTATATTATTCCATTAAATCTTGTCTCTCTTCTAAAGTTAAATTATTTATTCTAGTATTTATTTCAATTTTTAATAATATGATGATTTTTGTCATTAAAGAGGAAATGAGACAAATTAAGGTGATAATTAATTAGAGTGGAGTTGGTAAAATTAAATGTTAGTTGCAGATGATTTTGGATTTGTTGTTTTGGTGCATAAAAGACAATAATTTTGGTTTTGGCTATTGTACTATGGGGCGGGTAAATACGGGTACCGTCACGCACCCGCTCCAGTAGGATCAGGTATGGAGGATGATTTGATGGGGGTGGGCGGGTACGGGTGAAGGAATTACTACCCGTGATGGGTGGTGGGGCCGGTGTGGGGGTGGATTTTAGGTGGCGGGTGCGGGTATGGGGTCCCGCCCCATTGACATCCCTAATTAAGATGAATATCTCGAGATTAAGTTTTGAATAAATTTTATATTTTATTTGGTTAATAGTATAAATTTATACCTTCAACCAAGATATAAAATTTATCCCTAATTTAATCTTAAATATCTTATCTTATATCATCAATCTTGATATTATTTGGGAGGTGGAATAAATTAATTCATAAATTATAATTCATAACTATAATTCTAAAATAACTTAGTCTGTGTACCAAACGACCCCTAATGAATTATATATTGCTCGTGACACATTGGTGCATTTTTTTGGAACTATGGAGTAACTTTGACAATCGATTCTTGTTAAAATGTAACTGCAAGCTTCTCAAATCAACTTATTTAGAAAAATATTTTTTAAAGTACTTTATTAAAAAATACTTTTATTGAGAAGCAACTTTATTTGGCCAATCAATTAAAAAAATATTTTTGAGCAGCAATTAGTGTTTGACAAAGCTTTTAAAAAGTATTTCTAAGTGTATTTTTTTTAAAGTGCTTCTCGGGAAAAAATATTTGTTAGCTTCTGAATAACAATTTTTATTACTTTCCAAAAGCACTTGTTTTCTCCCAAAGCTTGATCAAATATCTCACTTTTTAAAAATAAGTACTTTTGAAGAAAACTAATAGCCTGTTTGGTCAAAGCTTGTTTTTTCCTCAAAAGTGCTTATTTTATTTTCAATAAGTGCTTATTTGAAAAAAGTGAGGTGTTTGACCTAGCTTTTGAGAGAAAATAAGTGTTTATGGGAAGTAGCAGAAACAGTTTTTCAGATGGTAAAAAAAATAGCTTTTGCCCAAAAGTCATTTTTTGAAAAACACTTTTGAAAAAAAATACACTTAAAAACACTTTTTACAAGTTTGATCAAACGTTAATTGTTGCTCAAAAGTATTTTTAAATTAATTGGTCAAATACAAACTGTTTTCGCCAAAAATATTTTTTTGAAAAACGCTTTTGAAATAAGCACTTTTCAAAATAAATTGATTTTAGAAGTTTGGCCAAACAGACTATAAGCTTGTCAACAGGGTCGTCTCAAACATTTTGGGGGCTCTGTTTTAATTCGTAAAAGTGGACCCTTAATTGGGGTAAGACATGCGAATTATGCGTCTTTACAGTAAATTATGACTAATATTACTTAATAAAAATAAAATAAAAAGCCCTAAAATATTTTATTTTTCGGGGGGCCCTGTGCGGTAGCACACCTCGCACGGGTCCAAAGACTAGGGCTGCACAAAACCCTCGGATCGGACCGGACCGAGGACCGAAAATCCAGAATGGTCGGACCGAAGACCGGACCGAAAAAATTGGTTCGGTCCGAGTTCGGTCCGGTCCGGTCCAATATACACTAAAAATCGAAAAAAACTCTGGACCGAACCGGACCGATGACCGAATTTTCAAAAACATAGGACCGTAGACCGGACCGAAAAATTCAGTCCGATCCGATCCATTTTTTGTGCGGCCCTACCAAAGACGGTCCTGTTTGTCCAACAAGCTATATTCTTATTATACTTGTAAAACAAATAATATCATTTTGACTCATCATAACTTGAAGAATTCTACACACTCATAAAAAATAATACTTCTTCTCTTTTATGATTAAAAGTTTGTGATCGTGCGACAGTTAAGTCTCATACTTGATTTAATCTTCTCAGTAAATCAATTTTTTTTTAAAATTTGGCCTTAGTCTAATTTTAGATAGTAACAATATATTAAGTTTAGTGCATAATGTAGGCAAAAATAAAAATAAAGGAACGGCAACAAAATATAAAGAAAATAGGCAACATTTGCAGAAAACTTCTTTCTCAATTTTGTGTTAAACTCAAGCATACAAGGAAACTCGACTCGGAGTACATACACTAGAAACTCTATAAATTAATATTGTTGGAATCACCAAAATTTATTAATTAAAAGAGATATTAATTAATCGTTATTAATTTATATATTAATTAATACTTCATCAATTTATAGATAAATTTATAATGAAATACCCAATTTACAAACACCCTTCAATCTTTCACTTCATTATTGTTCAATGTACTATATCAAATGAAGTAATGTACCAATTTAAAAGCACTCTTCAATCTTCAATTTTATTATAATTCTTGTGTTCAATGTACTACTTTATGGATATCAATGTGACATTGATTTCAACAAAAAACAAAAGACAATTGAGTCATTTTTCAAGAAGTCTTCATAAATCACTCATGTATTATGTAGTATATAAGGAATTATTAATTTAATTTACATGAGGTATATATGAGTAATAAAAAATGTATTATCTTATAATTTTAGCGAATAATTAACTTAGCATGTTATCCCCGACCGACTAAAAATATTATCTAAGAGAATTTATTAAATAATCGAGTATTAATTAGTGAAATTTCTACTGTATCTGGTATATAGACCCACTCATGACTTCTTTGAGTATAACAAATGCGGTGCTGAACATTTATAAACTCGTGCGTGCATACCATTGCAAGATACTTATCGCACACAACAACATTATAATTCTAATGCATTTGACATCCAATTTTGATTGTTGAAGCACTTTCTATTCATTCACAATCATTGAAGCACTTTGTCTCCAACATTCCAATTTTATTGATGCATTTTCTCTTCAATCTTCACAATCGTTGGAGCATTTTCTCTCCATCATTCTAATTTGTTGATGCACTTTCTCACCAACCTTCAATTGTTGAAGCACTTTCTCTTCAACTTTCACAATCGTTTGAACATTTTTTCTCCAATGTTTCAATTTGTTGATGCATTTTCTCACCAACTTTCAATTGTTGAAGCATTTTTTCTTCAACCTTCAATCATTTGAGCACTTTCTCTCCAACCTTTCAATTTTCGATTTCTTCATCTTCCTCTTGTGCCATATTTACTTGCACTCTTTTGAACATGCAATTTATTTAATCTTTCTCAACATGATTGTTTTTCATGCATATATCATTGACTCCACATTTTCATACAAAATTCTTGGTGTGACGGACGACACACATTGACTAGTGTCGCCCGCCGACAACGGAAACTCTTTGATTTTCTATCAGGATCGTAGAAGCTATGATATAAATTTGAAGAAAAAGTATCTTATTTATAAACTCAATGGATCTCTACAATTATCCGCAATATCTCTTATTATCTCTTGTTATGAAATTAACTAGCAACACCCCTATTTATAATAGTAAGAAACCTATTTTAACTCAAAACAAGAAAACCTATTCCTATATTAATTCAAACTATAAATTCTATTTAAACATGAATTGAAATATTAAATCCTAACCAACTTTGATTTTCTAAAATTTTGAATTATTTTTTACAACATGAAATATGTTGCCCATGTGCGTGCTGGGGGCCTTAATCTAACGTCAAAGCCTTTCAACGAAGTGCATTACTCCCACAGTCCCACCCAATACTTTTACTTTTATCCCATGTACATATATACTTTTGCCATGCGCCTTGTATATGCTAACGCCTGCATTGTGTTGAAAATTTAGGTGGGATTGAATTTTCCCCGTCTTTAGTGACTTAAATATGTGGGTTTCGCATGTCGGAAACATCGTTTATTCACACATGTCTAATCTACTAAATGAGTAGATGATATTAGTGTCAAGTATCATTAAATTTCTTAAAAAGAGATATTGCTACACAAAGTAAGGTGTTTGAGACATGAATAGATGAATAATTTTTTGGCCAAATAACAAATCTCCCACATAGGTAGAATATGGAAAGATTGAGCAATATATAAGCTCGATTTTTTAGTAAGAGTTTAGGACCCCAAGGGGTAACCCGTGTATTTTAGAAGAGGGAGGATCTAGGTGAGCTTGAGTTAGGGGCTAAGCTCCACACGCCGTCGCCGCCCGCCCGATCCGGGTCACGGGTTTTGGGTTCTCGGGTTGTGGGCTGTTTTCCAGAATTTTTTTTGGTCATTAGAGTGTTTTTTTATTTACACTTTGACCTCTGAAGATTTCAGAAACATTGCAACGGTTCAGAAGACTTTAGAAACGTTGAAACGGTCCTCCTCTTCAACTATAAATTGAACACTAACGTTCAGTTTACAAAATATACAATAAAAACTCTTCTCTTCTGTTCGAAATACAGAAACACAGAAACAAAAACTCAAACAAAAAAATCCTCTCCTAGAATCATCAATTTGTTCTATATTTATTTTTTCGCTAGAATCAGCTTTATTTATTTTGTATAATTGATTGTTGTTGTTTTATTTTGGGAGACTATTGTCCATCACCGTAAAAGCATCGGGACAATTTTGTTTTAAAGACAGAGACTCAACTCAACAGTTTGTTTTGTTTAATCATTCTAACACCATTTTTACCTACATTTTAAGATAAAATTCTCTAAGTGTTCGAAAGATGTATGAAAATTGAATCCGAGGTGGAGAGCCATCTCTGGTTCAAACAATAACAAGCAAACTATGGGTAGTTTGGAGGGACATTTTCTGGAAACCGAATCCGAGATGGAGATAGACGAAGTTTTTTGTGCATACATGGAATGAGAAGTTAGCAATGCATACTACCATGAAGAATCTTGAGGTCAGGAATCTTCTTTCACAGTTTCACTGCATACTGTAATCTCAATTTGATGCTAATTGACATGTATGTATCTGCACGTTCATTGATTTCATAACTTGTTAAATGCTTTAGTTTCTAAGACAAAATAGTAGAAAGAGCAATCTTATATAACCTCATTTTGGCATTTGGGGTGTGAGAACCATGAACTATCATTTGTATGAAAACTTAAAACAGAAAGTTGGAGCCAAAGTGTTCAAGTAAATGCATTGTTACATTTCTCAAAAGAGAAAAATAATTTCAGATATAGTTACAAAGGAAAGCATTAATCACATAAGGAGATATAATAATGTCTCTTGAAAAACAGTAGCTATTTTCATTTGAGATACTGTATCCCCAACGTGATTTTTGGTGATTTGGAAGGCTAGGGAGTTTCAGAGTATATGTGTAGAGATGGTGAAAACTAGTGTGATTAGTTTAGCTGTGCAGTATCTTACTGATCTTACTTTATCTTTCTGTAACAAGAGGTCCACCAATTTCACTTTTCTTCTGTACATTGTGAGTCCTTCGTGCTTTGATGGTAGGTGTTTACGTCGGGTTCGTACCTGCAGCGAAATTTGAAATTTTATGTTTCAAACCCGACTACGGTCGAACTGCAGTATGATATGTAATGTAAAATATAAACACAAAGTAAATGTAAAACTTCGAACGAAGACTTACATTTTGGAAGCAGTCAGCCAAACAGTTGAATCTTCAATCTTTGTGTAGTCCGAGGGTGCGCACGCAAACGTCCCTCGATTTGTAAGTTCAGAGAACTGTGATGTAATTTGCTAAGTCAGGAATGCTAGAGATTCTGACAGAGCTTTAGAAGAGATTGATCTCTCTTAGGTTTTGGTGTATTGAAATGAGAAGAAGGACCTCCCATTTATAGGATAAAATAAGAGCTCAAGGGTTTCAGTAGGGTCAGGCCCAGCAGAAACGAACTGGGCCGAATTCGTGTCACACCCCGAACCCGGGTCCGCGACTGGTGCCCTACCTGGGCACCATTCTATTCATACAACACAATAAACCGCAGAAGATAAATAACACTTTTTTTTTCTTAAAACAAAGGCAAAGCCGATAAGGCTGTCATATTATAAATCACCCAAAAGGGTCTACACTATTCAATAATGTAAATACAACTCTAGTCAGTCCAACCCACATATGAATACAGACCTCTAAGATTTTTGGACATATACTATGACGGGACAAGGCCCCGCCGTACCCCTGAATATACCTAGCCGTAATGACAAGCTCCGGAACATTGGAGCCATCTCAAAATGTTGAACCAGGATCATAAGCACGCAGATCTACAACTGTGTACCTGAACCTGCGGACATGAACGCAGCCCCCCGAAGGTGGTCAGTACACAGGTACCGAATATGGAACGAAAATAAGGTACAGTAAACAGATCATAACTGTACAAAAGAATGACAGGGGCAAGTATAAAAAGTAAATATCAGATCCTACCATGCCATTACAACTCATGAACTTAATCGCACATTATTATCTTTTCCCATTTTTCAATAAGAGTTATTGTCAAATTCTTACGTATATACTTAGGAAAAATCATCAAGTTCATAACCATATAACTTACGTATCTTGCATAACATAATCCGGCCCTTTATGGAGGGATGACTCATTTTGGAGTTCACTTTAATTATCCATACGTAATAACGTAACCCGACCCATTCTGCGGGACACAGCGAAGTCATAAAAAGTCTTCCCATGAAGGTATACTGCTCGGCCCATTCTGGGACGCGGTAAAGCCACATAAGTCTGCCCATAAAGGTATACTGCCCGGCCCAATCTGGGACGCGGCAAAGTCACATAGTCGGCCCATAAAGGTATACTGCCCGGCCCAATCTGGGACGCGGTAAAGTCACATAATCTGCCCATAAAGGTATAATGCCCCGCCCAATCTGGGACGCGGTAAAGTCACATAGTCTGCCCATAAAGGTATACTTCCCGGCCCAATCTGGGACGCGGTAAAGTCTTTACATAATATTTTAAACCATTTTTTCACTTCTTCTTAAGTCGTTGTAACAGCTTCCCATAAAGCTAATATAACAGCATTTCACTTTAGAGAACTTAAGGCACTTTTCTTCTTTATTACATTAGGGAAAACTAAACTCATACGTACCACGTACATACATACTTAAAAATGATCATAAAACTCCTTCTCTTTTGAATCAATAACTTCTTCTCAAGTTACATTCTCTTTTGAAATCAAGCCTCTTAACTTTTGAAATAAATCATAGAAACCATACTTTTTAAATCAAGTCATTCATTCCCTTAAGAATCAAGTCCCATAACTTGAAAAATAAAGTCTTATAACCTTTTAAGAATTCAAGGTTCATAGTCATAAAACTTCATGACATAAACTCTTTAAATTAAGTAACATATACTTTTATGAGTTGTGAATAGGTTATACTTGTTTATAACGATCTTATTAAAGCAGTCACGATCTAGAAATTGTAATACAATTTTGTCTTATCTTAGTTTCTATGCATATTGAGAATTCTACTCATTTTAGTATAATTGATTGTCGATACATTTTTATTAACGCTGCAATGGCTTGTTCGATACTTATTCTCATCAGTGCAGTAAATCAGCAAAGTCACCTCGACTCCACATACTTCCTAACGACTCTTCCAATATCCCCCATAAGACTTGGTAAGAACTTAGGATAACTTAGACATACCTTTTACATAGAGTAAATCAACATACGTACCTCTTACCTTCTAAGAGTAGAAGGAATCATGAAATAACACCACATGTATATTTCATACATAGAACATGCCAAAAGAAGGAAGAGGTTCACATACCTCGTGATGACTAACCCATACGACAAGTAGCAAAATGCTCCGAAGTACTTCAACCTCATCGGCTATTCCTTAAGCCAAGTAGACTCTGTTACACGTAGTACTTCAACCTAAAATGATCATAGTACTTCTATCAATATCATAGTTACTTAGTATAAGACTTATACCAAATAATGCCCTCTAATTCTACCGAAATTCGGACATCACTTCCTTTGTTTCTACGTACTTTTCCACCTTTTCCAAGGCCCGTATTCATCAACCAAAACGCCACATTTAAGGCTCAACCAAACAGCTAACCAAAGGGGATTACACGCCTAACTGGACGTGTAAAACTCTGCCCCACAATTCATATATAATAGTCCATTATTATTAAGCCCAATCTCGGCTACAATAATGACAACATATAGTCCTTTTTCCATTCCTTATAACTCAAGTCGTTATTCCAACATGTTATACAAGTCATAACAATTATAACAACTAAATTCCCTTTCTTGTATAACATGTGACGATTATAAAGAACAACAAAATTGATTAACATCTTCAATGGCTAACATGCCATTTCTCGGTTTTTAACCTTCCAATGTATCTTAACACTTATTAAGCTTCATTCCTTATATCACAAGTTCATTTATCAATTACTACAACATGTAATCTTCAATTACATAGGAAGACAAGGATTATTATCTCAATAAGCCCAAAATATTCCAAGGATCTCACCCGTTTTAGCTCTTTTCCGCAACTCCTCTTCTTTACGACCCAATCCACAATTAATGACCCTTAGAAGCTTCTAACCAACTTCTATTCTTGTTTTAATACCAAAATTGAAGAACACCTTAGGATTTGTTTCAAACCCTAACCACGTTTCGTGAAGATTTAGGGAAGGTGGAAGTTCAATCTTGGCTAATCCCTTTCTTAATATCCTTCATCTAGTGTGTGAGAACAACACTTGTAAGATTCAACAATCCTTGTCTTTGGTTCTTGGCCAAATCGAAAATGAGAGAGATAGAAGAGCAAGTATTTGGATGAAGTTTTGTGTAGAATGGCCAAGTCTTGATATAGGCCTTTTCTTGTTCTACAAGTTGGGAGGGACACGTGTCGCCCTCCCATAGGTCCTTTACAACAAATATCTTCTAATTTTATACCATTTTCGCAGAAAATCCCGCCTCGGCGCCACGGCCCTGCAGCCGGCGCCGTGGCGCTGCAACTTCAGACAGTTTCAGGGCTTACGGAGCCGCGGCCCTGCATCCGGCGCCGTGGCGCCTGACCCTTTCTCTTCTGTCACCTGATCTTTTAACGTCCATAACTTTCTACTCCGGTGTCCTATCGACGAGCGGTTTATTGCGTTGGAAACTAGACTCAATGAACTTCATACTAGGCTTTTGAAACACCTAAAAACTCCCAATATACTAGTAGATATACTGCTTCAAAGTTGACTAAAAAACTGTCTAAAAATATTCTGCCAACTTTTGTTTTTTCATTCTTCCAAATTAAATCTTATTTCCTTTCGTACGTTCTTATCTCATTCTCTTGGAAATACGGGGTGTAATAATTCGGACTGCCATGCCACGTCTTGGCACCGCGGTCCTCAGTAAGAGACACTGCTGTGCTGGCACGTGTTCCTGACACCGCGGTCCTGAATCAAGGCACCACGGTTCCGTCCTATTTTCTGCCCACTTTCCCATTTTAATGCCCCGGTCATCAACCGAACATTTAGGCATCTCCTTCTAATTATATCCTTCAATCAGCGGAATGTTTGACTTAGTGTTACCCTTCATGCCTTTACATATCGTCACTAATTACATTAGAATCTTCACGAAACTCCTAGACTGCGCTGGAAGACGAACCCAATATGTAAAATATGTGAATTGAACCTATATGTGAGAAGAAAAAATTCCTTCATTCATGACACACTCAATCAAGATTGGGATTTGTCAAGTGTCTATCCAAATGACTTGATTATTATAACTCATCTATATTAGTTGACAACAGGACCATGTCACAGACATGTCCATTGCATTGGCCAACGACTTAGTCAACCTAATACCATATGAGTACCTGAGTGTTCACTCGAATATAAATTCAAGGAATGAATCCTTTCTTGGCTCACATACCACATTTAATCAACTTCGTAATGCACCCAAAACAAGCCGCGTCTCAACCTATAAGGCATTTGAGCTTAGGACAGGATCAAAGTACATTACTCTGTAAACAAGATGATATTGACCTCAAGTCTAAGACTTTTATCTCCTACACGCCGATGACTTTATAGACATATAACAAAACAGTACATCAGCAGGGCGTACCAATACTTCAACAAATATTCATGTGTCCATCACGAGTTGTCATAACTCGTAGCAAGTGAGACATACTACATCCCTTAAGGATATGATGCAGGTCATATGTCGACGTATCGCATATCATCGATATCCCAATTTCGATGATCATTAGTCGAGGTAATTTAAGAGTTACTTTATAACATTAATTCTCACATTATTAATAAACATGTAACCTCTAGGGATGCATTTATAGAATATTATAAACAATCAACTAATAATTCAACAAATACAAATTGCCATAATATTAATCATCATTAATATAAATACGAATGTGTATAAAGTACATTGTGTCCTAATACAGATTGTCTCTAGGACATACATATACTTTCATTGATAACAACCAAGCATCTACTAGCAATTTGGGTGTCTTTATACGAACTCATAGCCAGACAAAAAAGTAGAAGCTCGTTTCTAGACTTTAACCTATTTATTTCTTCTTTGCAAATACCACAGTTAAAGAATGGTATATTTGTAGGAAGGGGCTTCGCGTGTGACGGCCTCTTCAAAATGAATGTTATGTATGTAATTCATTCATCTAATGAAATAAAGTCTTCTACCTACTTTCTTGAGTCCTCTAATTTATGGCATCATAGATTAAGACACGTAAACTACAAATACATTCAAAAGTAAGTAAAGTTGGAATTGTTGCCTTCTTTCGAGATAAACCCTCAACATAAACGTGAGGTGTGTGTAAAGACAAAATTAATCAAATCATTTTTCCATTCAGTCGAAAGAAACATCGCTTCTCTAGAACTTATTCACACCGACATATGTGATTTAAAGTTTGTGTAAAGTGTAAACAAGATGGGGGAATAAGTACTTTGTGACTTTCATTGATGATAGTACAAGATATTGTTATGTTTACTTGTTGAAAAGTAAAGATGAAGCGTTTGAAGCATTTAAATGTTACAAATCAGAAGTTGAAAATCAACTAAACCTACATATTAAGGCAATTCGTAGTGATAGATGTGGAGAATACGTAGCACCGACCGTTTGAAGAATATTGTGCGCAATTCGACATTATTCATCAACTTCTTACTTGACTCAGTGTAAAGGTTTTGCCGAGCGCAAAAACCGTACGTTAAAGGAAATGATGAATGTTTTACTTACCAATTCCGATTTAGCCCAAATCATATGGGGCGAAGCGATTCTTCCCGCTAATACAATTCTCAATAGAGTTTCGCATAAGCGTAAGGATAAAACTCCATATGAATCATGGAAAGGAAAGAAACCCACTTACAAATATTTAAAAGTGTGGGGATGTTTGGCAAATGTCGAAGTGCCTAAACAAAAAACAAGTCAAAATTGAACCTAAGACTGTAGATTGTATATTCATCGAATATACAAATAACAATAGTGTTTATCGCTTCTTAGTGTATAAGTCGGACATACTTGATATCCACGAGGATACGATCATGAAATCAAATAATGCTGAATTATTTGAACAAATCTTTCCTCAAAAGGAAAAAAGAAATAATTTCGCGCAAACGAAGTTATGAACAAAATGCTCAAATCAACAAGCTTTCTGACTATCCGGAACTAGACGTTCCAGATCTACAGGACTAAGAAGTTATCGACTATCCGGAACTTAATGTTCCAGATCTACATAACTTATAGGTTTCAGAAGTTGATCCAAGACGGAGCAAAATAGCTAAAAGGGATAAAACCTTTGGTCCAGATTTTCTAACCTATATGGTTGAAAATAAACTGAGGACAATTAAGGAAACATTGTCAACTCCAGAATCACCACTTTGGAAAGAAGCTATAGAAAGCGAAATAGATTTCATCATGCAAAACCATACTTGAGAAATGGTTGATCTTCCTCCGGGAAGCAAACCTTTGGGTTGTAAGTGGATATTCAAAATAAAGTACAAAGCAGGTGGAACTTTTGACAAGTATAAGGTCAGATTAGTAGTCAAAGGCTACAGACAAAAGGAAGACCTCGATTACTTCGACATATACTCCCATGTGTCTAGATTAACGTCTATAAGGGTATTCATAGTCATTGCAGTTTTGCATGACCTTGAGATACGTCAAATGGATGTTAAGACAATCTTTCTAAATGCAGAATTGGAAGAGGAAATATACATGGAATAACTCGAGGGGTATGTGGTTCTAGGACAAGAAAAAAAGTATGTCTATTTGTTAAGTCTCTGTACGGACTCAAACTAGCCCAGAAATAATAATATGAAAAGTTTGATAATACTTTATTATCAAAAGGTTTCTCCATAAATAAATGTGAAAAATATACTAATATCAAAGAAAACTCTAACTCATTTTTCATGATATGTCTTTACGTAGATGACATGCTCATCACCGGAAGTAGTCTAAACTTGATCATGAAAACTAAGAAAATGTTGAAATAATATTTCAACATGAATGATATGGGTATTTCAGATGTAATCTTAGGAATTAAGATTTCTAAGACATCTGACGGACTGGTCTTATCTCAGTCTCATTATATTGAAGATGTTTTGAGGAAATTTGATGTATTTGACAGTTCCCTATGAAGTCACCAATGAATATGAATCATAGAATTGATAAGAATCGTGGTGTACCCGTATCTCAAGAGTGATATGCGCAGGTCATTGGTAGCTTAATATATATTACAAACTGCACCAGACCCGATATCGCTTATCCAGTCAATAAGTTGGCTAGGTTTACTCGTAATCCTGGAAATGATCATTGGAAGACGTTAAATTAGATACTATGATATCTGAAATATTCGTTGACTTATGGATTACATTATTCAAGACATCCAGCAGTATTAAAAGGATACAGTGATGCAAACTGGATATCGTACATAAAGAACATCAAATCCACCAGTGGGTATGTTTTCACAATTAGTGGTGGGGTTGTATATTGGAAGTCCTCTAAGAAAACATGCATCATCCGTTCCACGATATAATCAGAGTTTATAGCTTTTGGATAAAGCATGAGAAGAAGCAGAATGACTCCATGACTTCTTAGAGGATATCCCTTGTTGGGATAAACTCATACATTCGGTGATGATTCACTGTTATAGTCAATCGATTTTAGGAAGGGCACAAAACAATATTACAATGACAAGTCTAGTCATATTCATCGGATACATAAGACTGTTAGACAGTTGTTCACCACGAGTGTCATTTCCATTGATTACGTTAAATCAAAGGATAATATAGCGGATTCATTAACTAAAGGCATACCCAAAGATCAAATATCCTGCATGTCTAGGGGAATGTGTTTAAAACCCAAACAATGAGAATATTTATAGTGGTAACCCAACCTTACTGACTGGAGATCCAAGAATTTAGTTCAATTGGACAACAAACTGTAGAGATTCAATTTTAGCACTTCACTTGAAGTAAGAGCGCCTCGGATTATTATTCTTTAAAGAAATATAACTCCAAAGTTATTCCCGCGATAGACATTAAGTGCTACATGCATAAGGGATAAATGATAAATTTCTAAAACTTTTAATGATTCCTAACAGTTGAGAGTGGGGTATGATGCGCGGTAAGATGCACACACTTTAAACGCAAGTGCACGTTATCGTGACAAGTAGTATAGTCTTGATAAGACCGAATATCGTCCTCAAGGATTAGGATTCAATTACCAACTATCTATTTTCTAGTATCTATTTGGTGAATTGATAATTGATTTGTTGTTTATAACTAAGAATTATGCAAGCTATTTAAATATAAAGATTTATTTCAGTGGTGATGAGAATAGGGCTTCTATGTATCCTTACTATCCGCTTATGCTACTTACTAATGCATTAACTTATGGTATTCTTCTTTTGGAGAAAGCAGGTTTACGAAATCATTTTATACTCCCGTTAGGGTTATATAAACACTCAACCCCAGTATCGCACCTTACCTACCTTTCGGTGATAAGGATAACTTTATAGGAGGATTAAGAACAAAAACCTAGTTGGCCGTCACGCACAATGCGCAAAATTAGGGTTGTTAAGCCTCTCATCAACGCTACATAAATAATTGAGGTATTTTCATCCCCAATCCAAGAATGTCTACCCAACTTACAAGATATTCACAATCCCCTTTCTAATCGATTAGAAATCATATAGTGATAATTAGTTGTCAATTAATTACCAAGAATTCAACTCAATTATTGGATAGATCTCACAATAAGAAAAATAACCATAAGCACGCATTAATTTATAACATAAGTTTCTAGCAATTCAACATGGAAAGCCTATAAGAGAATTAGTTCCTAGCCATTGTCATGACAAGAACTAATTCCATGTTCATCATACAAAATAGAAATAAAGAACAAGAAAGGGAAAAGAAATTACTAAACTAATGGTATCCAATCTCAAGCAAAAGTCTTGTGTTGTGCAAGGCGGAACCTTAAAAGCGCTAGGTTCTCCTTTTATAGCCGAAACCGCTCCCTCTTTTCCTTCGTGCCCGCCTGAATTTCGTCAAAAGACCTAATTTTTCCAAGCGCCTGCCTTCGCATGGGGCCGCTAAGTTCTGCAATCCGTCGTGTTTTGGCGCCGCCCCGATATTCGCTGCTCGGTAGCGCGTACACAGTCTTCGCAGCCTCTCGAATAGTGGCGTCGCGGCCTGATCGCAGGAGGCGCCGCGGCGCTGGTCTGGATTTTACCCTCGTTTGCCACTTTCTCTGTTTCCAGCTCTGGCATCTCCTCTTTTGCCCTCTTTTTGCTCATTTTCCACCATTTGGCCATTTTAACCATTTTGACTCAAAAGAAAGAAAAACTATCCTAATACGACACTTATATGTGCAAAACGGGACAAAAGACTAACTAAAACTGACTCAAAAGGTGTATATAAAATACACCGATCAAATACCCCAAACTTAACCTTTGCTTGCCCTCGAGCAAAGATAGAAAGAAATAAAATAAAAGACTCAAAGAACGAAAAATAAAAGACTCACTACCATTGATCACTTTTGCTGCATAAGTGTTAACTAGAAAAACATGAAGGTTAGCAGAATAATATGCAGGAACATATAGTATGAAATTTCAGCACACTAAACACATTAAGCTAGATATTTCGCAAACTCATATTTATCATGCTTAATGGAAGTCAATATACTAAATCATGCATATAAATTCAAAGAAATCCTATGGCATGCTTACTTGTTATTCTCCACTAATCCTGGATATGCATAAAAGAGATCTTCAGGACTTTAAGGGTTGTAATGTAGGTTTAGGTATAGGTAGGTAAAAATAGGCATTTTAGGCTCATTTAGTGTACCATAAGCTCTTTAGTTTTTCAGTATTTCCCTTTTCTTTTTGTTCTTTCCTTCACTTCGATTCTATCTTTTCCCTCTTTTGTTTTGGGAGAGTGAAGTGTATAGTAATGACAAGCACCCCCAAACTTAGGCTTTTGCCTATTTCTTATTACTTTTTTTTATTGGGGTGCAACAGGCTTATTCACTCTTTTTGTCTCTTTTTTAACACACAATGTATTCCACTGTTTCATATTTTTACTTATGGCACAATTTGTGGGAATATAGGGTGTCAAAGAAGAAGCTTCAATTTATATGCTCAATGGGGCTGACTAGGGATACTTTTAAAGTTCGGGGTAGAAAAGAGTGGTAAGAATTGGCTATCAAAGAAATGCCTGAGTCATCTCCCTAACATGCATATCCTAACTATTTCGCCTCAAATAGCAAGCAATCATAACACATAGGTTTTCATAATTTAGCATGCACAATTTAAGCAAGAAACTCCAAATAGACAGATTTTTGTGAGTTTTTGGCATATCTAACCTAGGTGTTTAGATAGTTGCTTCTAATTCCATTACATTATTTCACCTTCCTTCACTAGGTGTTTCTAGCAACTACAACATACATGATCTTTGACAGGCAATTATGACTTAAAAGAAAAAAAAATTGTGACTCATAAATAAACACAAAACAAATAAAAAAAAAACTTAACTGAAACATAACAAGACACAAATAAAACACCCCCAAACTTAAATCACACATTGTCCCCAATGTGTGCAAGACTCAAAGAAAATAAAAGAAAAAAGGACAACTTACTGACACAACACAGCGGTCATAACGGAGGTTCAGAGGAAAATTCGAATTTGCGGAAATATGGCTCTCAAGTTCGGGAGCCGCGCTCGAGATTCGCCATACGGCCGCTAAGATCTTGGGCTCTTCGAAATTACGCGCGCCTCGATTCAGCCATGGCGCTGACGATCGCTCTTTTTTCACGTTTTGCCTTTTCCTGCTTTAGCTTTGACCCACCTGTCATCCAACAACACAAAACAAGAACCCTAGACCGTGAGACTGTTCAAGACAAAATAAAATAAAATAAAGACAGAAATTAAAATAACATAATTAAAAATATTGGGTTGCCTCCCAACAAGCGTTGTCTTTAACGTCTTTTAGCCGGACGCAATTAACCTTTCCGAGTGCCCATTGGATCCTTCTGCGAACTGCTTGCAATCCGCAGAGTTATTGTTGTAGGTCTCAATTTCCCTACGACCATTTGTACAAACAAGAGCCTTACATATTCAATTATCCCCCAAGTAGGCTTGTCTTTTATGCTTTCCATAATGTAGGAATCCGTGAACTTCTCTACATCTCTCAACTCTATGGGGTACCCTTGATGGTATGGGCTTCCTAATTGGGAATCAGCCGTGATAGCTAGTGGTGTTTCTTCTGTAATAGGTGCAAGAAAAAGAATTTCCACAGAATCCAAGAAGGTAAATAATTGGATCTCTGCAATCTTTTCTTTCTCTACACCAACTATCTCACCGCATTCTCAATAGTCAGCGTGGTTCATGCTCCTCAATTTGTCGTCATTGTTCAAAATCACATCGATTTACGGGTTACGCGCCGCGACCGCTTCTTTGGCCGCGGCCACTCTCCCGCAGACTGCCTCGACCTTCGCGCCGCTCGCCATCGGCTGGCCGCGGCTGCGAACTCTCTATCTCCCCTGATTCGCATCCTTCAGTCAATTGTCGACATTGTGTTTCTCATTGCCTACCCAGTGCAGATTTCTTCTTGCGTTTATTTGTTGAATATGATCGCGAAGTTCTGCTATTTGCATTTCCAACTTCTTCATGGCCATTCTCGTTTCGTCTATGAACTGATTTTGGTACCTCGTGAGACTGAGTATAGCTTCTCGTAATTCCTCCCTCTCTTCCTCTATGGTTGGAGCTCGATCATATTGACAGTAGAAATCCATGTCTTAAGGATCCCTGAGATGAATCAAAACCAACAAAGTCGGATAAATAGTTGGGGAGTTAAATAGTCTTTTTGGGGATAGAGGGACTTGAACCCTCACGATTTTTAAAGTCGACGGATTTTCCTCTTACTATAAATTTCATTGTTGCCGGTATTGACATGTAGAACGGGACGAGAATAAACAGCACACTTGTTTTTTTTTTTGTTTTTTTTTTCAAAAGAAAATAAAATAAATAATTTAAAGAAACAAAAATAAAAACCAAATTAGAAATTAAAAATAGATAAATTTGATATTGAACTATGCCTAATCCCCTAACGCGCCAAAAACTTGATGCGCGTAAGATGCACACACTTTAAACGCAAGTGCACGTTATCGTGACAAGTAGTATAGTCTTGATAAGACCGAATATCGCCCTCAGGATTAGGTTCAATTACCAACTATCTATTTTCTAGTATCTATTTGGTGAATTGATAATTGATTTGTTGTTTATAACTAAGAATTATGCAAGCTATTTAAATATAAAGATTTATTTCAAATGGTGATGAGAATAGGCTTCCATGTATCCTTACTATCCGCTTATGCTACTTACTAATGCATTAACTTATGGTATTATTCTTTGGAGAAAGCAGTTTACGAAATCGCTTTATACTCCCGTTAGGTTATATAAACACTCAACCCAAAGATCGCACCTTACCTACCTTTCTGATAAGGATAACTTTATAGGAGGATTAAGAACAAAAGTCTAGTTGACCGTCACGCACAATGCGCAAAATTAGGGTTGTTAAGCCTCTCATCAACGCTTACATAAATAATTGAGGTATTTTCATCCCCAATCCAAGAATGTCTACCCAACTTACATCATATTCACAATCCCCTTTCTAATCGATTAGAAATCATATAGTGATAATTAGTTGTCAATTAATTACCAAGAATTCAACTCAATTATTGGATAGATCTCACAATAAGAAAAATAACCATAAGCGTGCATTAATTTATAACATAAGTTTCTAGCAATTCAACATGGAAAGCCTATAAGAGAATTAGTTCCTAGCCATTGTCATGACAAGAACTAATTCCATGTTCATCATACAAAATAGAAATAAAGAACAAGAAAGGGAAAAGAAATTACTAAACTAATGGTATCCAATCTCGAACAAACAAAAGTCTTGTGTTGCAGAAGGGAACCCTTAAAACCGCCTAGGGTTCTCCTTTTATAGTGAAAACCGCCTCCTCTTTCCTTCAGCCCGCCTGCATTTCGTCAAAAGACCTAATTTTTCCGCGCCGCTGCTCGCAGAGCCGCGGCCAAGTTCGCAATCCGTCGGTGTTTTGGCGCCGCGCCCGATATTCGTTGTTCGGTAGCGCGCCGAAGTCTTCGCAGCCTCTCAATAGTGGGCGCCGCGCTCGCTGATCGCAGTGAGGCCGGCGCCGGTCCGATTTTACCCTCGTTTGCCACTTTCTCTGTTTCCAGCTCTGGCATCTCCTCTTTTGCCCTCTTTTTGCTCCTTTTCCACCATTTGGCCATTTTAACCATTTTGACTCAAAAGAAAGAAAAATTATCCTAATACGACACTTATATGTGCAAAACGGGACAAAAGACTAATTAAAACTGACTCAAAAGGTGTATATAAAATACACCGATCAGGGTATAACAGGATACCTCATAGGAGATCACCTATTTAAGTGCGAAGACATGCCACTTCAAAAGTATACACTTAAGAATATAAGAGTTGTCCATGGCACAACAAACAAATCAATAAGAAAAAATGAATAAGGGGAGTTATTGTGTTGATATCATTGTCTTGGTTTACACTAAACACTAACGGTTCAAGACATTACGTTCACCGCGTAGTAAGTAAATCCGACGGTAATCGACTAAGGAAGGTTCAAAGCCGAAAGCTACCTTTCCTGATGAAATATCTTTCCGCTGAAAGATTGTTGAATTTTGGCACCCTGTGTGCACCAATTCTCTTTCCAGAGGTGATTGTTGGAAATTTATATGGGATTAAGTTTTTCCCATTTTTAGTGACTTAAACATGTGGCCCCGCATGTCGAAAATATTGTTTCTTCGCACATGCCTAATCTACTAAATGAGTAGATAATATTAGTGTCAAGTATCATCAAATTTCGTTAAGAAATGAAAGAGATATTGGTACACAAAGTAAGGTGTTTAAAATATGAATAGATGGATGGTTTTTTGGCCAAACAACAAATTTCCCACATAGGTAGAAGATGAAAGGATTGAGCAATATATAAGCTTTTTTTTTAGTAAGGGTTTGGGACCCAAGGGGTAACCCGTGTGTTTAGAAGATGGAGGACCTAAGTGAGCTTGGGTTCAGGGCTAAGCCTCACATGCACGCCGCACTCCCGGTCCGGGTCTTGGGTCACGGGTTTCGGGTTCTCGGGCCTCAGGTCATGGGTTGTGGGCTATCTTCTGGAAATGTTTTTCATACCTGAAGTATTTTTTATTTACATTTTGGCCTCTGAACATTTCAAAAATATTGCAACGGTTCGGAAGACTTTAGAAACGTTGTAACGACCCTCCTCGTCAACTATAAATTGAACACTAACGTTCAATTTACAAAATATACAATAGAAACTCTTCTGTTCGAAATTCAGAAACACTGAAATAGAAAATCAAACAGAAAAATCCTCTCCTAGAATCAGCAATATGTTCTATATTTATTTCTTCGCTAGAATCAACTTTATTTGCTTTGTATAGTTGATTATTGTTATTTTATTTTGGGAGATTATTGTCCATCACCGTAAAAATATCTATACGGGACAATTTTATCTTAAAGACAGAGAGACATCTTTCGACTCAGCAGTTTGTTTTGTTTAATCTTTCTGATACCATTTTTACCATACACATATATAGCACATATCTAGTTGCATTTTACTGATCGGTGTATTTTATATACACCTTTTGAGTCAGTCTAGTTAGTCTTTTGTCCCGTTTTGTACATACAAAGTGTCGTATTAGGATAGATTTTCTTTCTTTTGAGTCAAAGTGGCTAAAGTGGCCAAATGGCGGAAAAGGAGCGAAAAGAGGGAAAAAGAGGAGGTACTAGAGTCGAAACGGAGAAAGTGGCAAACGAGGCCGAAATCCAGACTGCGCGCGCCTCCTGCAGATCGAAGCGAGCGGCGCCTATTATTCAGAGAAGTCGCAGAAGATCCAGCGCGCGCCTCTCGAAGACCAGAAATGGCCGCGCGCCTAAACATCCGGAAGCCACAGGAGTTGCCGCGCGCCTGCATGCCAGAGCATCGGCCGCGCGCCAAAACACCCAAGTATTGCAGAACTTAGGCCGCGCGCCGACAGCAGGCCGCGCGCCGACGCGAAAAATTAGGTCTTTTGACGGATTTTTGGGCCAGCCCGAAGGAAAAGAAGGGAGGCGTTTTAAAACTATATAAGGAGAACCCTAGGCGCTGAGGTTCCTTTCTTGCACAACTCAAGATTCTTGACTTGGAGTTTGGATACCATTAGCTTAGTAATTTCTTTTCCTTTCCTTTATTTATTTGGTTTTGCATGATGAACTTTGAATTAGTTCTTGTCATATTCATGGCTAGGAACTAATTCTCTTATAGGCTTTCTATGTTGAATACTTGAACCTTATGTTATAAAGTAATGCATGCTTATGGTTATTATTCTTATTGAGAGATCTATCCAATAATTGAGTTGAATTCTAGGTAGCTAAGTGACAACTAGTTATCACTATATGATTTCTAATCGATTCTCAAAAGGAGGATTGTGAATATGCCGTAAGTTGGTAGACGGTCTTGAATTGGGGATGAAAATACCTCAATTAGATTTGTAAGCGTTGATGAGAGGCTTAACAACCCTAATTTTGCGCATCGTGCGTGACGGCCAACTAGGTTTTGTGCTTAATCCTCCTATAGAGTTACCCTTTATCGTGAAAGTTAGGTAAGGAACAATATGGGTGAGTGTTTATATAACCCTAACGGAGTATAAAACGATTTCAGAAACCCGCTTTCTCCAAAAGAAGAACACCATAAGTAATGCATTAACAAGTAACATAAGCGTATAGTAATGATACATATAAGCCCTATTCTCATCACACCTGAAGTAAGTCTTTACATTTAAATAGATTTTGAAATTCTTAGTTATAAACAACCAATCAAATATTAATTCGCCAAATAGATACTAGAAAATAGATCACTGGTACTTGAACCCTAATCCTGAGACGATATTCTGGTCTTATCTAAGACTATACTACTTGATACGATAACGCACTTGCGTTTAAAGTGTGTGCATATTACGCCGCATCAAGTTTTTGGCGCCGCTGTCGAGATTAGGCAATAGTTCAATATAAAATTATCTATTTTTAATTTCTAATTTGGTTTTAATTTTTTTATTTTTACGTTTTTCGTTATTAAAAAAAAAAAAAAAAAAAAATCGAGGTGCCGTGATTCGTTGTTGGTTTTGATTTATCTCAGGGATCCTTAAGACATGGATTTCATCATCAATATGATCGAGCTCCAACCATGTAGGAAGAGAGGAGGAATTACGAGAAACTCTACTCGGCCTCACGAGGTCCCAAACTCGGTTCACGGACGAAATGAGGTTGGGTATAAAGAAGTTGGAAACGCAAATAGCGAACTCGCGATCATATTCAACAAATAACGGCAAATTGAGGAGCCTGAATCACACCCAACTATTGAGGAATCGCAAGACAGTGGTGTAGAGAGGAGAAGAGTGCAGAGATCCAATTATTCACCTTCGATTCCTTGGAAAATCTTTTTCTTGTACCTATGCGGAAGAAACACCACCACCACAAAGTTGACTCCCAAACAGAAGTCAAAACCATCAAGGGCACCCCCTAGAGTTGAAAGATGTAGGAAATCTCACTGATCCCTACATTAGAGAGAACCTAAAAGACAAGCATGTCTTGTATACTTGGGGGATAATCGTATATTTGAGGCCCTTGTTTGAAGCAATTGTTGTAGTTGAAGTGAGACTGCAACAATAACTCGCGGATTGCAAGCAGCTCGGTAAGGATCCAATGGGCACTCGGAAAGGTTAATTGCGTCCGGCTAAAAGCGTTAAAGACATTGTTGGGAGGCAACCCAATGTTTTTAATTATGTTATTTTAATTTCTTTATTTTATTTTATTTTGTCTTGAATAGCCTCACGGTCTTGGGTTCTTGTTTTGTGTTGTTGGATGACAGTGGATCAAAGTCAAACCGAGGAAAAAGGAGCAACAAACGCCAAAAAGGAAAGTAGCTGCCGCGCACGCCTGACCGTCATGCGCCGAACTCCAGAGGGTCACAAGATTAGCAGCCGCGCGCTGAATCTCGTGCGCGCGGAACTTCGAGAGCCATATTTCCGCAAATTCCAATTTTTCATCCTAGACTCAAGCATGACCGTGTTGTGTCGTGAAGTTGTCATTTTTCTTTTATTTTCTTTGAGTCTTGCACACATTGGGGACAATGTGTGATTTAAGTTTGGGGGTGTTTTATTTGTGTCTTGTTATGTTTCAATTAAGTCTTTTTTTTTTATTGTTTTGTGTTTATTTTTGAGTCACAAATTTTTTTTTCTTTTTTTTCTTTCTTTTTTCATAATTGACTGTCAAAGATCATGTATGTTGTAGTTGCTAGAAACACCTAGTGAAGGAAGGTGGAATAATGTAATGGAATTAGAAGCAACTATCTAAACACCTAGGTTAGATATGCCAAAAACTCACAAAAATCATGCATCGAGTTTCGCTTAAAATTGTGCATGCTAAATTATGAAAACCTACGTGTTATGATTGCTTGCTATTTGAGGCGAAATAGTTAGGATATGCATGATAGGAGATGACTCAGCATTTCTTTGATAGTCAATTTTACCACTCTTTTCTACCCCGAACTTTAAAAGTATCCCTAGTCACTCTATCGAGCCTAAAAATTGAAACTTCTTCTTTGACACCCTATATTCCCACAGATTGTGCCATAAGTAAAAATGTGAAGTAGTGGAATCAATTGTGTTAAAAAAGAGACAAAAAGAGTGAATGAGTTTGTTGCACCCCAATAAAAAAGTAATAAGAAAGAGGCAAAAGCCTAAGTTTGAGGGTGCTTGTTATTATAATACTCTTCATTCTCCCAAAACAAAAGAGGGGAAAGATAGAATTGAAGTGAAGGAAAGAATCAAAAGAAAAAGGGAAAAATTGAAAAGCCAACGAGCGTATGGTACAGAAAAATGAGCCTAAATGCCCATCTTTACCAACCCCTACCTAAGCCTACATTACAACCCTCAAAGTCCTGAAGATCTCTTTTATGCATATCCAGAATTAGTGGAGAATAGCAAGTAAGCATGCCATAGGAATTTTTGAATTTATATGCATACTTGAGTACACTGACTTCCATTTAAGCATGATAAGTATGAGTTTGCGAAATATCTAGCTCAATGTGTTGAAATTCCATGCTATATGTTCCTCGTATTATTCTCGCTAACCTTCATGTTTTTCTAGTTAACATTCATGCAAAAAAGTGATCAATGGCGGAGTCTGCTTATTTTCTTTGTTGATTTTCTTATTTATCGAGTCGCTATTTTATTTCTTTCTTTTTATCTTTGCTCGAGGCGAGCAAAGGTTAAGTTTGGGGTATTTGATCGGTGTATTTTATATACACCTTTTGAGTCAGTCTAGTTAGTCTTTTGTCCCGTTTTGTACATACAAAGTGTCGTATTAGGATAGATTTTCTTTCGTTTGAGTCAAAGTGGCTAAAGTGGCCAAATGGCGAAAAGGAGCGAAAGAGGGAAAAGATGAGGTACTAGAGCCGAAACGGAGAAAGTGGCAAACGAGGTGAAATCCAGACTGCCATACGCGCCTCGCAATGAAGCGAGGTCGGCGCTATTATTCGAGAAGTCGCAGAAGATCCAGTACGCGCGCCTCAGAGACAGAATGGCCGCGCGCTAAACATCCGAGAAGCCACAGGAGTTGCCGCGCGCCTCGCATGCCAGATATCGGGCCGCGCGCCAAAACACCCGTATTGCAGAACTTTAGCCGCGCGCCGACAGCAGCGGCGCCGACGCTGAAAAATTAGTCTTTGACGGATTTTTGGGCCAGCCCGAAGGAAAAGAAGGGAGGCGTTTAAAACTATATAAGGAGAACCCTAGGCGGTTTTGAGGTTCCTTTCTTGCACAACTCAAGATTCTTGACTTGGAGTTTGGATACCATTAGCTTAGTAATTTCTTTTCCTTTCCTTTATTTATTTCGCTTTTGCATGATGAACTTTGAATTAGTTCTTGTCATATTCATGGCTAGAACTAATTCTCTTATAGGCTTTCTATGTTGAATTCTTGAACCTTATGTTATAAAGTAATGCATGCTTATGGTTATTATTCTTATTGAGAGATCTATCCAATAATCGAGTTGAATTCTTGGTAGCTAATTGACAACTAGTTATCACTATATGATTTCTAATCGATTCTCGAAAAGAGGATTGTGAATATGCCGTAAGTTGGGTAGACGGTCTTGAATTGGGGATGAAAATACCTCAATTAGATTTGTAAGCGTTGATGAGAGGCTTAACAACCCTAATTTTGGCGATTGTGCGTGACGGCCAACTAGGTTTTGTGCTTAATCCTCCTATAGAGTTACCCTTATCGTGAAAGTTAGGTAAGGAACAATATCGAGTTGAGTGTTTATATAACCCTAACGGAGTATAAAACGATTTCAGAACCCGCTTTCTCCAAAAGAAGAACACCATAAGTAATGCATTAACAAGTAACATAAGCGGATAGTAAGGATACATAGAAGCCCTATTCTCATCACACCTGAAGTAAGTCTTTACATTTAAATAGCTTTTGAAATTCTTAGTTATAAACAACCAATCAAATATTAATTCGCCAAATAGATACTAGAAAATAGATCACTGGTACTTGAACCCTAATCCTAGAGGACGATATTCGGTCTTATCTAAGACTATACTACTTGATACGATAACGTGCACTTGCGTTTAAAGTGTGTGCATATTACGCGCATCATTTACCTGTTAATGTCATTAATGTTTTTGTCTTGCCTTAGCGTCAATGCACCGTGACTTGATACGTTTTATCGTGTCAACTCATTTGTTGCATGCGCGATGCCTTGGCACCATCATGCTATAATATCACTATTTTTCCACGTTCATTATCAAGCCTTTGCTAAGCTGTCATTTTCTCATTATACCTTGGTGTCAGACAGTTCTGTTGGGTTTTGATATTGGTGAATGGGAAATGATGGGATGAAAATTAAAGGGAGTAAAAGACTCTTTTCTCTCACATCAAAAAAAGAGAAGGAAAGAGATGTGTATATATTACATTATACCTTCTCTAGTTGCTAAAAGGGTTGAGAGGCAGGACCCTCGCTGTCGCCGCTTCCGCCGCTTTTCGGCTCGGCTTTGGATTTGGATTTGGATTTGTCAAAAGATTGATTGATAATCTTTTTGGACAAACGTTTCTTTAATTAATTAATTAATTAATTAATTAATTATTTAATTAAAATAAATCCAAACGGATCGACCCAAGACCCGCGACCGACCCGTCCGGTTTAAGTCCTTTTTCTTTTCGAATTTCCCTCCAAAATTTTGGTGACTATTCTGAATGGTTGCAAACATTCAGAATCAGTACCTCCAAAACCTATAAATTCTTGATTTGTTCCAAGAATTCATTCACTGATTTCCAATCCGAATTTCTCTACATTTCAAAAAATTCATTCTTCTTAAGTCTGTGTAATACACTACTGTTGAGTGGTTCGCTGCTACCGGAATTTGGAGTACTACTATTCTGGTAAGATAATCGTTCTATCCTGAGAGGCGACATTCCATTAACCTCGAGTACTGTGAGGGGAATAATTTTCTTAAGGACACACTTTGAACTAAGTGAGCTCGATTATATTCTGAAATTATTTTCCAAAACAGATTCTGTTTTCGTTTACTGTTTCATGATCAATTTACTGTTAAGTAATGTTTATACCGTGTAATCTGTTTTACTAAGTGTTTAACAGATTGTGTTGAAACGTTATTTAACCGAATACAGATTATTATACCAACAAGTTCACCTTCATGTAACACTTTTATTGCCTATGATAAAACTATTATCACTAAATGCATATTAGTTTTGCACCCAGCAACACTCTTGTCATAATCGTGCCACGTTTCGAACATCTTGTTTAGGAGTATAACAATAGTAATTATAACACGAAGTAGTAATTCATTGTCGTATTAGATATAGATTAAATGAGTTTTTTGTTAAGATATCAATGATTATTGATAGCTAATGTGATACTACTGATGGTCTCGGAAGGGTTGCTAATCTTAGTTTTCATTGTTTAAACAACAATAATTTGTTTTTAGCCTATACCAATTTACTTGTTTTACTATACCTTAGATTATATTTTCAATTAATGATAGTAATTCTTGTGACTGCAACAAAGCATGACAAAAGTTATTAGCAACAACATCACAATCATGTATATTTTTTTATTTCATCGACTCTCAATATTGTAACATATATGAGTGTGCATATATATGTGTGATAAGGTAACAAAAATATTGATCTTGTGTACGGAATTATTTCGAAATTGGGTTCCATTAGTATCTGCTTCTCACTTTCAATTTGTGAAAGCCTTGTTGTTTTCTTTATGAAAACATCAATTTTTATTTGGGTATAGACGACATGTGAGCAGATTTATGATTTCTATTTATATTTAGCGGGTTGGTCTGATATTGAAAGTTATAGAATAAGCTTTACTATAATATTTTTAATTCGTGAATTTATAATGATCGTCGTGTTTCTACTATTCTATATTCTAATGAAAGTGCACTAATTCCTATGTTGACGGTAAGGTAAGAAGAACCCCAAGAGTGAAATATCGCATGAAACTTTAAGCTCCCGACCAGTGGAAAGAGTCTGGGCTCTGACCGTGTGCCTATTGAAGAGTGAGTCACTGATAGTGAAAATATTTCATATATATTCACAATATATTATGTAATTAATATTTAGTGTAATTAATGTAAAATAGAGATCTTAATTCTATTAGGACTACAATTGTAATTGTATACTCTATATATATTACATTAATAAAAGAACTTCATCAAGAAGATTTACACTATTCAACATGTTATCAAGAGCCTAAAAACTCTAACTTTGTTCTCCCCGCACCCCCTTTATTCTTCTCTTATGATGCCAATTACTACTGAAAAGAACAGATATACACATTGTATACGACTGTCATACACTGGCCACCATATATCTCGTATACATTGATATACAATACGTATATAATGATTTACAGTCACCCGTAAGGCGTATACAACTGATATACCATCCATGCCATCATATATTTCCCGTATACAACGATATACATGATCCCTTAGCCAGTATATACCAAATATACGACTGATATACCATTTCTGCCATCATATACCAGCCCCGTATACCTCTGGTATACTATTGAAATACAACAACTCTACACCCTTTTATTTTCCTATCTCTCCAGCATGTCATAAACCCCTGGTATAGAGATGATATACAATATTTCTACTCTCTTTTACTTATCTACCAATTTTCGGATACCGTCATGACGTCACCCGTGACCCATATATCTTCTTCCGTTTCCTCTTCCTCAACACCCGACGTCACAAATCCTCCTCGTGGAAATTGGGCCAACAATACATGTAGTCCACAACATGTCCGATGAATCAAACAGCTGGATCGCCCATTGCTCGACCATCGCTCGATAATTGGGCCCGCTTTTCAAAGAACATTCAAGAGGCCTAAAATAGCAACTTTAGTGGGCTCAACCGAGGCCCAACATCCTATGAGCCCATCCAGTGGCTCACCAGGCAGACTCAAGTCGTACGAGCAACCCACAACAGGCCTAACAACCATAACAGTGGGTCGACCCACTGTCCTAGGCTGTACGGTAACTAGGCCTACCTTTCCAATAACACTCCAGAGGCCCAAAAATAGCAATTTCAATGGGCTCAGCTGAGGCCCATCATCTTGGAAGCTCATCCATCGACTTTCCTGACCGGACCAAGCCATCATGCACATTACACATCAGCCTGCAGTCCGATGATACATGGTATATGCATACGAGCGTCATGTCTCACCTTTCCAACAATTCAGGTAATCTTTTTCAACTACGCAATTTAAATACTCCTCAATCTATTATGGTCAAAAATGATCATCGCATTCCAATTCAAGGGTTTTGCCATACACTAAATCCACCGCCGCAACTCCACCACTCCCTTAAACACGTCTTATATGTCCCTAACATTATCAAGAACCTAATCTTTGTTTAAAAATTTACAACTGATAATTTTGTATCCATTGATTTCGACCCATTTAGTTTTCCTATAAAGGACCTACGTTCGGGGAGACTTCTTACGAGATGCAATAGTGTGGGGGACCTCTATCATTTCATATCCACGTTCGTTGTCTATGTCACTCCACATACCGCTTTAACTGCCATATCTCCATCACTGTGGCATAATAAACTTGGTCATCCGGGAGCTCATGTTTTTTATTCTCTTAGAAACCGCAATTTAATTCAATGTAATAAAGGGAAACTTCTTCATAGTTCTCCTCTTGTAAGCTAGGGAAACATGTTAGACTTTCGTTTACGCCTTCTTTAAGTATTACTTTCTCTCCCTTTGATATTATTCATACGGATTTATAGACATCTCCTATAACTAGCACCCTAGGTCATAAATATTATTTGGTATATTTGGATGACTTTTCTCACTTCCTTTGAGTCTATCCGCTTAAACTTAAGTCTAGAGTTTACTTTAAATTCCTTGAATTTCGTACATTGGTTAAAACACAATTTGAAAAATACATCAAAATGTTTCAATGTGATAATGATCGTGAGTTCAATAACTCCCCTTTTCATAATTTTGTGTGGCAAATGACATGATTTTTCATTTCTTCTGCCTCCATACTTTCCCTCAAAACGGCAAAGCCAAAAGAATTCTCCGCACCATTAATAATATGATTCATGCTTTTATTTTTCATGCGTCTCTCCCCTACCTTTTAGATATATATATGCAGTAAAATGGTAGAACGCATTCTTAACATCTTATCTACCCGTACGAACCAAAATAGGACACCCACCGAAATTCTCTTCCGTCGGATCCCTTTCTATGACCACCTTTGAATTTTCGGTTGTCTTTGTTACACAAATCTTGCATCCACGGTCCCTCACAAACACTTCACTCCACTTCTTGCGTCTTTCTAGGTTTATCGTTGAACCATGGGGGGTACTTATGCTATGAGTTATCCACAAACAAAATCTTAGTCTCACGCCATGTCACTTTTGATGAGTACGTTTTCCCGTTTGCCAATATCCAAAAATTCTGAGTCACTAATTATGGTTTCCTTGATGACTCGAACACCTCTCCCTACTTCAAAACGCAAATATATTGGCCAAATACCAACATGTCACCCACTGCCCCAGTTACGGACCCCACTGCCACGACACTCATCCCGTCGGCCCCACCCATTACCACCAATGTCCAGCCCAATTACCCAACTGCCCAGTCTAGTGACAATAAATTCACAGCCCACTACCCTATGGCCCAGTCCCACCGCCCAGAACAGTGACCCACTGCCCAGCCCAATTACCCATGGCCCAGTCCCACCGCCCAGACCAGTGGCTACACTGCCTAGCCCACTTACTCCTGGCCCAATCCAGCAACCATCCAGCTCAGCCCGCAGTCCTCACCTATCGCCACACTTCACTCGATCCATCCCCCAACCCACCGTATGGAAACTCGTGCACATTATGGGATATTCAAACAAAAAGTCCACTTTAATTTGTCCACTCAAACCATCTCTCCGCTACCTAAAAACCCAACCTAGTCAAACTTGACCTGGATTGGAATGCGGCCATGCGTGAGGAGTTTAATGTGCTTACTTTATAGTGCATTTGGGATCTTGTTCCACGACCTGAGTGAGTGAATGTAATATGTTGTTTGTGGTTATTTCATTTTAAGTTCAGAGATGATGGTGCCCTTGAACGTCATAAAGCCAGACTTGTGGCAAATGACACAAGACAACAAGAGGGTGTTGATTGTGGTGAGACTTTCAGTCCAGTGGTTAAGTCAGCTACCATCCACACGATTTTTAGTATCGCTATGGGGAAGAATTGACCTATTCACCAACTTGATGTAAAGAATGCTTTTTATATATGGACTTAAAATAAACTATTTATATGCATAAACCGCCAAGTTTTGTGTATCTGGAGGCTCTTCATCATGTTTGTCGTCTTCGTAAGTCGCTATATGGGTTGAAACAAGCCTCAGGACTTGGTATGAGCGGTTTTCCACTTACATCATACAAATCGGCTTTATGTGTAGCAAGAGTGATAATTTATTATTCATTTCTCATAAAGGTACTAACACAACTTACCTTTTGTTATATGTGGATGATATTGTACTGATAGCTTCTTCAGATGGACTGATGAACGAGATCATTGCTATACTCAAGTCCGAATTTGCTATGACTGACTTAGGTAAGTTGAGTTATCTTTTATGGGATATCAGTGACCAGATTCACACATGCCATGTTCTTGTACCAGCGTAAGTATGCAGGAGAGATCGTCTATAGGGCAAAATGGCAAATTACAAGATCATGCCCACTCCCGTTGACTCCAAGTACAAACTTAGTGCATATGAAGAGGATTCGGTCAGCGATCTCTCTCTTTATATGAGTCTCGCATGTGTTCTTCAGTATCTCACCTTCACTTGGCCAGATATTGCATATGCGGTTCTACATGTGTGTTTGTTCATGCATGCTCCTAGGGATCCTCACTTTATAGCTCTTAAGCATATCATTAAGTACGTTAAGGGCACTCTTGTCTATGGACTTCATTTATATTCCTCTGCACCGACTAGATTGCTCTCTTACACAAACGCAGATTGGGTAAGATGTCCGGACATTCATTGCTCTATGTCCAGGTATTGTGTATTTTGGGGGATAATATTATATCGTGGTCTGCCAAGCGGCAAGCCACACTTTTCCGTTCGAGTGTATAAGCAGAATATCGAGGCATTAGGAACGTTGTTGTCGAGCTATGTTGGCTCTGAAATCTCCTTCTTGAGTTTCATTGTCTCACACATAAGGCATCTTTGGTCTAATGTGATAACATATCTGTTGTATACTTATCTCATAATCCGGTTCAACATCAGTGAACCAATCATATTGACGTGTATATTCACTTTGTTCGTGAAAATGTTGTAATAAGTCACGTCAGAGTGTTACATGTTCCTTCTTCGTATTAGTACGCATATATCTTCATAAAAGGGCTTCCTCTGCAACATTTCATTGACTTCATATTCAGTCTCAGCGTCCGGCCTCCTTCCGCTCCGACTGAGGGAGTGTGATAGTGAATATATTCCATGTATATTCACAAATATATTATGTAATAAATATTTAGTGTAATTAATGTAAAATAGAGATCATAATTATATTAGGACTACAATTGTAATTTTTTTATATATATATATATATATATATATATATATATATATTACATTAATAAAAGAACTCCATCAAGGAGATTTACACTATTATACAGTCGCAACTCTTCATGTTCAAGTTCCGCTCATTACTTTCATTTTTGTAGGAGTAGATATTTGCAACTCGCTCGATCTAAGTGATAAGAAATACTGAGTTTCGACACCGGAGCACATTAAGAAATACTGAGTTTCGAATTCAAGTCGACCGAAGTAGACATGATTTTGCAGTTCGCAATTTTAGCCATGTACACAATTTCCTCCGCATACTTACGCTGACACAAGAACATATTATATGCAGATATAGTCACAAAAATCCCCAAGAAGTAGTAAACTTCTATTAATTACAAAATATATGGCGAATATATGGTAATATTCGTTAATAATAATGTTCCATGAAAATGTAATCACATACTAAATTTGTTTTATATGAAAGTTTTATGAAAGTTCTATATGAAATGTGTTTTGTAACTAATAAGAAGAATCATGTAATATTTTCAATGATGTGTAATTTATAATATGAATGACTTGACATATTTTGTGATTTTTTCTCAAGTAGATCATTTCACAAGTTAGTCAACATTATTGTTAAGAAATAGTTCTTCAATAGAAATATTTAATATTATCCAATTTATTCAATTATCTATTAATTTCTATGATATTTTATGCTTTGTTTCAATTTATATGAAGGTTGACCAGTTTGATGAGTCAAACAACTCTTTTTTTAACTACGATTTTCTTCAATTTTTTCTATAAATTGTTAATTATTAGTTATGCAGGTTTATAGTATGTTTTATGTAGTTTTCAATTATGTAGATTTTATTATAAAATACTTGAAGAATCTATATTTGAAATTGAGTCGAATAAAGAACTGATTGACTCTCCAAACTGATCAACATTCATTTAAATTGGGGCTGAGGGAGTAATTTATTATATTTTAGTGTTAATTTACTGTATAAAAATATTAAAAACAAGAAGATTCTTTATGGATATTATATATAATTCTTTGTATTTATGTTGATGTGAGTGACTATTTCGATACATATTAAAATTTTAATAAATATAATATTAATACAACAACATACAAAATGAAATCCCACAAAGTGAGGTATGAAGATGGTAAAATATACGCAGATCTTATCTTTACGTTGAGAGGTAAAAAGGTTGTTTTCGATACATCCTCGACATAAGGACAAACATTTTAAAGCAACATGAAAAAGAAATAACAAAATGAATAAACCATGGTAACATACTATGTGTAAAAACATGATAGATACTTCTTCTGAAACCGTCCATAGTCAACCTCTCACACCTCCTCATTCGACATCCGTATCTCTCCTCTTCACATGCCCAAACCACCCCAATCTCGCTTCTTGCATCTTGTCTTCCACGAAGTCACCTCCATTTTATCCCGAATAAATATTATTAATTTAAATAATTACTATATCCTTGACATATTAATACTTTAAAATCATTATTCATGACTTCTTTCTTTTGGTAATAAATATTCATGAATTATTTTAAAACTTTAGTTTCACAGTTTCGCTTACTTGGGTATAGTTTGACATACTTTTCACATATAAACTATATTTATCAATTACAAAAGAGTTTTTACGGATAAAATTGTTGTTATCTACTCTTTTTATTTATTTATTCATCAGGATATTTTAAATAAAAAAATAAAACATTATAACAATTAAAAATTAGGTTATGTCCATCAAACAAACAACACGTCCTTCCATATATTTGGGGGTTAAAAGGAGATTTAGTAAGCGTTTGGTCATAGAATTTAAGACCCCAATTTCAAATTTTGAATTGAAATGCGAAAAATTTCAACTTCAACTTTAAAATTATGACTACAAATTCATTTAAAAAAAATAGGATTTTAAATTTCAAGTTGTGATTTCGAGTTATTTCAAATATAAAATTTAACTTATAAATTTATATTTTATAAAAAAGATCCATAAAAATATCTACCAATCATATTTACTCTTATCAATCATATTTATATTTACTATGGTCATAAAATGCACGTTCGACGTGAAGAGATTGTGCGGACCATGTAAGATGCTTATATTAAATAGTAGTTATACTACAATACATGTTCAATTTTTCCTTTTATATAACTAAAATTGAATCGATAAATGTCTATTTTTTTGGAAAGATCTTATGGTAGTGTATTATATTTTGTTATGAAATATGTTTTGCTGATTATATAAGAATTAATTTTTTAATAGGTTCCACAAATTATGACTGTTTTCATGTTTATGAGAAAATCTGACTTAAAAAAAATCAAATTGCATGTCAAAACAAAAATTTAATTTCAAATCATACTGTAATTTCAAATTATGTCCAAACAATTGTAAAAACATAGGAGATAGGAGGGGGTTGTAAAATTCAAAAGCTCATTTTCATGCCTACTCGTATTTCACCGACCTATTTGTACCAGCTACGATCTATTCCCTTATAATTATAAGAAATAATCGCCTCACCTCACCCCTTATATCGGTAGTCTTAGAAGTTACTAGTAGCCAAGTTGGTGGAGTAGGAGAGCGCGGGACCGAAAGGTCACGAGTTCGATTCCCCCTGTCAATACTTTCTTGGTTGAACCTGTCACACATGGCTTGCCAAGTGTGGTTTACCTGACTGACGTGGTTTGCAGGCTATTGCGTCAGTCCGAGGGTTTACCCAGTGCGCACTTATAAAAAAATAGCGGCTGCGGGTTCCCCGTCATTAAAAAAAAGAAGTTATTGGGGGATTAACCCCCTGTTTGGCCAAACTCTTCAAAATGTTTCTCATTTTTGGCTAAACAGACCATTTTCAGAAGCAGAAACACTTTTTTCAGAAGCTAAAAAGTATTTCTAGATGGGAAGAGAAGCTGAAACACCAAATTGGTGCTTCTCCAGAAGTGCTTCTGGAGAAACACTTTTTGTCCCTTAAAAATATTTTTTTTGGACCTATTTATCGTTTCATTTCACAAAATTCATTTTAATTTCATATAATATCATCGTATAATCGAGAAATTTGAGAATGAGGTAGGGTGGGGTAGGTAGGGCGGGGAGGGTAGGTAGGCTGGTAAGACAAAAATTCATTTTTTTTTATAAAAGTAACAAAAAAATATGAAATAGAAATTTAAGGATGGGGTGAGGTGGGGGTAGGGGGTGTGGATAGAGCGGGGGGAGGGGTAGGTAGGCGGGGGTAAGACAAAAATTCATTTTTTAAAATAAAAATAACAAAAAATATGACATATAAATTTGAGGATGGGGTGGGGTGGGGTAGGGTAAGGCGTGGGGGTAGGGCGGGAGGATGAGTAAGACAAAAATTCATTTTTTTATAAAAATAAATAAAATGAAATAAAAATTTGAGGATGGGGTAGACCAATGAGGTGGGGTGGGGTGGGGGTAGGGGTGTGTGTAGGGCGGGGGGTTGATAAGACAAAAATTCATTTTTTTTTATAAAAGTAACAAAAAATACAAAATAGAAATTTGAGGATGGGGTAGGCAAATGAGGTGGGGTGGGGTAGGGGATTTGGGTAGGGCGGAGAGTGGGTAAGACAAAAATTCATTTTTCTTTTATAAAAGTAACAAAAAATATGAAATAAAAATTTGAGGATGAGGTAGGGTGTGGGGTAAGACAAAAATTCATTTATTTTTATAAAAGTAACAAAAAATATGAAATAGAAATTTGAGGATGGGAGTAGGCTAATGGGTGGGGGTAGGGTGTGGGTAGGGGTGGGGTGGGGTAAGACACAAAATTATTTATTTTTATAAAAGTAACAAAAAATATGAAATAGAAATTTGATGATGGGGTAGGCCAATGGGGTGGGGTGGGGGGTATGGTGTGGGTAGGGCGGAAGGGTGGGGGGGTTGGGTAAGACAAAAATTCATTTTTTTTATAAAAGTAACAAAAAATATGAAATAGAAATTTGAGGATGGGGTAGGCCAATGGGGTGGGGTGGGGATATGGTGTGGGTAGGGGGGTTGGGTAAGACAAAAAATCATTTTTTTTTTATAAAAGTAACAAAAATATGAAATAGAAATTTGAGGATGGGGTAGGGGAATGGGGTGGGGGTGTGGGTAGGGCGGGGTAAGAATTTTTTTTATATTTTTTAAATAAAAGAATAGCCTACTTTAAACAGTTCAGAAAAATTACCAAACATTTAAACCTGCTTTCTCAGAACTACTTATACAATTATTGACCAAACACCCTAACAACATCTCTTAAACAGCCGCAGTAACTAATTTGGTAAATGTAAACACTTTTTTCGTGTTTCTACAAATAGACCCTAAAACCTCCTTTCGAAATCTCAACCAATTTATTTATTCCATCTCTGTGCTCTTTATGAGAAGAAAGAACTCTCGTTAGACGTGACAGTCAGTTAACGTAGGTAAACTACCAAAGGAAGGAAATTATAGTAATTAAAGCAAACTTTTGGGGTGTAAATGAAAACCTTTTATCTCGTTAAAACTCCAAAATCTAAAATTTACTTTCCACCCTTCCAATTCTCCATTTCCTACTCTCAGCAGCTAGGGTTTCTCTATGGCCGAAGTAATGGACGTTCCGGCGGACAACTTAGAACGCCGCCGCGAACGAAGCAAAGAAAAATCCGCCGAAGAGACGGCGGCGGCGGTGGTATCTTCTCCTCCGTCACCTCATCCTCCTAGGCGCGGCGGTCGCGACAGAGATTCGCGTGAACGGAGAGACGACAGGGATTCTGATCGCCGAGGTGGTCGTGGTGACTATTACGATCGTAACCGTTCTCCTCCTCCACCACCACCACCGCATGTTCGAGAGCGTGACTACAAGCGTGGACGGCCTAGCCATAGCCCTCCTCCTCTTCCTCCTTATAGGGACCGCCGTGGTGGATATTCTCCTCCTCACCGCCGTTCGCCCCCGTTTCCACCGTATAAGCGCTCCCGTAGAGATGATTATGATGGCGGCCGACGTGGAAGCCCTAGAGGTGGTTTTGGACGCGGCGATCGAAGGTAAGTTAACAAAGGTTTCTCTTTATTCATTTTCTCTGCATATATGTTTGTTAATCCTCTTATAAACCTTCAATAACTAGTCTGATTAGCCAACAAGTAGGAATTTTTATGGATGACTAATTAGGCTGGAATTGAGCCGTAGTTAGAGCCTGTTTGGATTGGCTTATTTTAGACGCTTTTAAGCACTTCTGCAGTGTTTGGATATGATGAAAAAGTGCCTTTAACCCAAAATAACAAAAATAAGCTAAAAACTATAAGTAGTATATAAGCCATAAGTTATAAGCCCATCCAAAGAGGCTATTATTGTTGTTGTTAATCCTCTTATAAACCTTCTATAATTAGTCTGATTAGCCAATAAGTAGGAATTTTTATGGATGTTACAAAAGAAAGAAAGTAGTAGGAACTTACTACAATAAATGTGGTGAAATATAGCACTTGTTGGTTCATCAATGTGTTAGATTAATGTACTTCAGCGGTTTCGGGTACGTCGATCGGAGGTAAATGACAAAGCTTTCTCTTTTCATTTTTCTCTGCTTATGTTCGTAAATTCTCTTATAAACCTTCAATAATTAGTCTGATTAGCCAACAAGTGGGAACTTTGATTGATTGAGGCGTAGTTATTGCTGTTGTAGCTAAGTAGTGGGATTACATAAATAGATAAGTGGAGAATGGTATCCATGATTCACCTTTTTTCAAGCTGAAAAATAACAGATTTATGGGTTACAAAGAGGAATGAAGTAGTAGGAACTTACTACAATAAATGTGGTTAAATATAGCAATTGTTGGTTCATCTGATCTTATTCTCTCAGGAAATTATTTGAATAGTCTGGTTAGCCAACCAGTAGAACTTATATGGATGAGCCTAATTAGGTTGGGATTGAGGCGTAGTTATTGTTGTTTTAGCTGAGTAGTAGGATTACAGAAATCAATAAGTGGAGAATGGTATAGGCCATATCAGTAACAAAAAATTTAATCGAGTCTTGAAGTGTTCTCTAAGTTTTGTACTATTCAAATATAAAGCTGCAATCTTTATCCAAAAACAATAGTTCAACAAAAATATAACATCAAAATTAGTCACTAACCAACCATTGGGATTATCTTATGGATGAGCCCAATTAGGTTGGGACTGAGGCATAGTTATTGTTGTTGTAGCTAAGTCGATTGCATAAAATAAATAAGTGGAGAATGCTATAGGCGCAGGCGCATGATTCACCTTGTTTCAAGCTGAAAAATAATAGATTTCTGGGTTACAAAAGGAGGAAAGTAGTAGGAACTTGCTAAATGTGGATATATATTTCACTTGTTGGTTCATCAGTGTGTTAGATTAGTATATTTCAGCTGGGAGTTGGAGGGATACCGTAACCATGCAATACAGTATACTTTGCAGGGTGTTATTAGTGATACTCTTACTTGCATTTAATACATCATCTAACAAGAGTTGTGTCAGTAGAAAAATTGCTGCTGCTTTCTCTGTGAGCATTAAAAGCACCTGGGTTAAGTAATTTCTAGTGCTAAGTGTTAGTTGCTCGAATCTAAGTTTTAGAAAACATAGACAATACTCCACATTGCTTGGGAAACCCTATGAGCCCAAGATCAGCTATGGCAGATTAACTGTGAGAAATAAAAGGATTTTATGGATGTTTAGTTAAGTGGCAAATCCTCCAATATTATTATTAAGGAGGAACAAATGGAAATCAGATAAAAAATGTTAGGCCCTCTGCAGCTTTCAAGAAAGTTGCTTGATGTTACATTTTAGGAATCCTCACTCTGATAAGGAAAATGGAAACCTACCAGGCTGTTATCTCACCTCTGTAGAATCTGAGAACTTTGCATATCGTTTGCTGAATACACAGAGTGGCAGAGCAATCTTCGAATCACTATATAACCTCTGCTAGGTGAATTGGTCAACAGCATTCTAACTTATTCTGATGTTAACCGGCTTTTGTTCTGAATCTAAAACCATTCACTTTCGTGGGCTTCTCGACATTATATTAGAGATTAGGAAGTATGTCGGATCTACCAGCAGACTTTGATATTTTGGTGCAAGTTTCCTGATGTCAAGGAATCAAATATGATAACGAAAAACTGTTATCTATCATCTGTCAGTATTTTTTCTTTAGTGTACTCTTTGTTTCGAGTTCTTGCATTCAGTGACATGATAATTTTTTTTATTTGGATGAATGTTATTTCATTAAAAAGCCATCAAGAAGATGCATAATTACAGAAACAGAAGTCTTTATCAAAAGAATTACAGAAACAGAAATTCAAAAGTACTAAAAAGAGTTTGTTACCATGTGTCAATCTGTAACTTGGGCACCAACAAAGCCCAAAAATTGGTAAGTGCTAATTATGGTTAACTTAATCCAGCAAAAAAGGTTAAGCAACATTTAGCCTTGAGAGAGTGGTTTGGAGTTGAGATTCCATAAAGTCATCTTTGGTTCCTTTCATTCCACAAACACCAAAAAATAACTGCAGGAATTATCAACTAGATTTCTTGACGACCTTATCAACTCTCCATAAACTCCAACTTGTATATGCATCTCTTATATGATGTGGCATGACCCAATTCAATCCAAAATACAGTAAAACATATTCCACAGGTCAGTGGCCACTGGACAATGTAGGAATAAGTGACTAAGGGGTCGTTTGGTAGAGTGTATAAAAATAATGCTTAGTAATACTGACATTAGTTATGCATAGATTATTTTTCATCCACCGTGTTTGGTGTATTAGAAATAACATGCATTGCAGAATTTCTAAAATAATTGGTCGTTTACAAAATACCCTCCATACTATACTATGTGAGGAACTTCATAGGCAATTGTGTCTTTAACCATGCTTATGCATGCATTAAAACCCATTGTATTGCTAATACCATCGTTTGCTAGGTATTAGTTATGCATATGATAATACATAACGAAAACACATTTTTTTTGGAAATTCTAGAATAAGATGTATAACTAATAGGTTGAAAAAGAATACGAAACAAGGTATTAGTAATAGACAAAGCTAATACATGTATTATTTTCTCTAATGCATCCTACCAAACAACCCCTAACACTCTCCAGGCAGTTGAAGCCTCTTATTTGGGACTGTCTTGTGTTAAACATGCTCCATTTAGAGCAATCCAATTTAAGCATATAACCCTGGAGGGCAAATTAGTTTTTCCATATCAGCTTCCATGGCCAGATGTGATTATCCTGATTCAGAGTACACATCTGCTTGTAACATTCCTTCCCTGTGAAAATGTTCTTGTTTCCCCAATTCAAAGTGTCAGGCAGGTTCTCATCAATGGTGAACCTCTCTATTCTGGCTAACATATCCATCGAGCTTTCTCTTTCCCGATCTTGTACTGACCTTTTGAGTTGCACGTCCCAAATACTGCCAATTCTATTTTGTGCAATGGAGGAGTCCTTACTAAAGAATGACACATACAGATCAGGAATATATACCGCATGATCATCCGTTTATTTGTTAAAATAAGAAAAAAATATAAAAGAGGAAGCTAATGAATTTCTGCCTGTTTTTGTAGATGCTTTACCTTTTGGTATACCACTTGTATATGGCTGATTTTGGCCTTGTTTATGAATGAAATACTTTTACCTGATCTAAAAAGAAGAGAATTTCTGCCTGTGTCACTCTCGTCTTTATTTGACCCTTTTCTAGTTTTCTGAAGTAGCATTATTCGTAGTGCTTTCTTTATTGTTCACGCTTTTTCTTGTCACGGTATTTGTCAAACATAATTCTTGTCCTTTATACCCGAGGAACTTTTTTTTCCTGCATTACATATTTGATCTTTTCTGTTGTCAAATTATCTTGCAAGTATTCTTATGATGGTGCTTTCGAAAACCTTCTGATGTTGCAGATATGGTTATGATCGTCAAGGCGGTTATGATCGGGAGATGGGGGGTAGACCTGGTTATCCTGATGAGAGGCATCATGGACGATTTGCAGGCCGCTCGTCAGGTGGCTATCGAGGTGGTCAGTTTCATTAATATTTTACTCTTGGAGTATTGGTTTTCAGTGGGCATGTTAAACATATTGTATTTTTGCTATTTAAAGTTTAACTATTATTTTGAGTGATACATATTTTTAGAGCGCGTCGTACATATATTCATTGCTATATAGGATTGTTAATTAGCAAATTTTGGTAAAGTCAAACAAGTTACATCTTGCCCTTTATTTCTGGCCTTACAGGGTTCCCTTACAATCCACTTATTTCTCTAACAAGTTACGTCTTGCGTTTTATTTTATTTTTGAACCTTTTTGATACTCTTTTAGGTGAAGTCTGGTTGATTCGGCTTCAGTTTTCCATTCTTAGCTTTTAGTCTAGTACTACAATTCATGATGAAATTATCTGTTCCAAACTTGTGGTGTTTTGACATTTCTCGGGATGGACTTTTGACCTATATTTAATTATGCTAGATTGGGGGCCTGGTCGGGGAGGATTTGCAGATACTTTTGGCACAGGAAGCAATCAAAGGTACTCGTTTGTGCATTTTATAGTTCCTTGCAACTTCTATGATTGTAAGAGAGCAACCTCTTTTTCCCTACTCTCATCTAGTTAATTAAGTCCTAATACTTTCCTATAGTAGGTGTTTAGTTTGCAAGTAACGAGCTCAGCTGCATGGAGAATGCTATTATTTGAGTGGAAGTGATTGCTCCCATGTTATCTTTGTCATTTAACATTATAATGACTGAATTATTTGCCTCTGGTTTTTTTATTTGGGAATCAAGAATGTAACAGGAGAAACTTTTTCGAGAAAAGTGGCTTGAGGTAAATGAAAAAGGAAAGTTTTTTTGCAGGACTGCTTTGATGGAAAAGAAAAGTAAAATAAAATAGTAAGCCTACTTACCCCCCCCCCCCCCCTAAGGAAGAGAACATTTTTCAGGAATTTCATTTTTCTTCAACAAAATGAAGTTTGTAAATGTGATCCTCTCACTCATTCAATGGCGGCTGATTAGCTCTCGTGCACTTTCTTTTCCTTTCCATTCAACTAAATAGGTGCCTTTATGCATGAAAATATTAGACTTCAGACGAGTTTTGTGTAATTTGCTATCAGCTGAATTCTTTTATGAAAAAGACTTGGGACGTGTATTGTTTTATCAGTCTTAAAAACTTTGAAATGGGGTTTTCATTTGGTTTGAATAATTGATGCACTCTTTTGAACATGTTGCAGAGAGGGGTTGAAGTCTTATAAGCAATTCATTCAGGAGCTTGAAGATGATATCTTGCCAGCTGAAGCTGAGCGCAGGTGAGAATGGAAACAAGATGATATCTTGTACTTTAGATGTTTCAATTTAAGCTTAGTTTGTTTGTCTCAGTATAACTTGCATTTTTTTTGTTTCAAGTGCATTCTCTCATATTTATGTAAATATGTCACTGCAAGATAATTGAGCTAATTCTCCTTATATGCAGGTACCAAGAATACAAGTCTGGGTACATAGAAGCACAAAAAAGAGCTTATTTTAATGCGCATAAAGCTGAAGAATGGTACCCTTCCAGCTCACCTTGCTTCCCCCTCTTATCTCTATTTGTTTGAGCTCTGTAATAGAAGTTTTTTGTATATGCAGGTTGAAAGACAAATACCATCCGAAAAACTTAATTTCTGTTATCGAAAGGTACATGTTGATACCATTGCACAGAATTTTCGTAGGGAGAGCTTTGGAGATGCTCTTGTTTGTTACTTGGACTAACTGCTTTTATACCTTTTACCTGTTATTCCAGTCAGGTGTATGATTTTGGTTTAACTCTTTCCTTTCTGTCTTAATGTCCTGTAGGAGGGATGAGCTTGCAAGGAAATCGGCAAAGGATTTCTTACTTGATTTGCAGAGTGGAACTTTAGACATGTAAGATCTGTTAGTTCTTAATATATAAAGAATGTGCAAGGTGAAATAATGTACTGCTAGCTGAAGTGTTATATCTTTGCATAAAATAGAGGTCCTGGTGTTACACCTGCTTCTGCAAACAAATCAGGACAGTTAAGTGAGCCAAATTCCGATGAAGAAGCAGATGAAAGTGGCAAAAGGAGGCGGCATGGGAGAGGACCCACTAAAGAAACTGACTTACTTTCAGCTGCTCCAAAGGCTCACCAAGTGAGTTCTGATCCCAGGAGAGTCCAGATTGATGTTGAACAAGCACAGGCACTTGTGAGGAAGCTTGACTCGGAGAAGGGAATAGAGGATAACATATTATCTCGGTCTGATAATGATAGGGGAAGCAGAGACAAGTCTCATGGTTCCTCTGGCCTAGTTATTATCATAAGGGGCTTAAGTTCAGTAAAAGGTCTTGAGGGAACTGAGCTACTTGATACACTTCTAACCTATCTGTGGCGCATTCATGGGGTGGATTATTATGGCGTGACTGAGACAAATGAAGCTAACGGTCTTCGGCATGTGAGAGTGGACGGCAAGGCTTCTGATGCAACAAGCAATGGAGCAGAGTGGGAAACAAAACTAGACTCGCAGTGGCAAGATAGGCTGAAGGGGCGGGATCCTTTGGAGGTAATGGCTGCAAAGGAAAAAATTGATGCTGCTGCTGCTGAAGCCTTAGATCCCTATGTCCGTAAGATTAGGGATGAGAAGTATGGCTGGAAGTATGGTTGTGGAGCTAAGGGTTGTACAAAGCTCTTCCATGCTGCTGAATTCGTCCATAAACATTTAAAGTTGAAACACCCTGATCTGGCGGTGGATCTTACTACTAAAGTGTGTGAAGATTTATTCTTCAAGAACTATATGAAGTAAGTGCAGTATAATATCTTGTTTTCCACCTTTCTTACTTTTAGTATCAAGGCTAAAGGCTATAAATGATCTCAGTGATGTAAATGCTCCTGGTGGGACTCCTGTAATGCTGCCATCTATACCGGTAAACCATCCATTCCTCCTACTTTATGTTGAATAACATTTCTTGGGTTTCTTACTTCGCGTACAATTGTTTGAACCTCTTTAATTCCCCTACTCCAGGCTTCTTCTCGTACTTCTTATAATGGTGATTAAGTAATGCTGTAGTATCCAGCTATTATGTCTTGTGAACTTTGCTGCTTTCTTTTTCTTTAGTCTTCATGTTGAAGAATTTAGAAAAACAAGCTGGAAGGTTGTCATATGAATTTTGTGGTTGATTGGTTTCCAGACGAATTAATGAATTATACATGGACTGTAATAGAGGATTTTGGTGCAGTGAATAATGACTGCTGGTTGTTTGTAGTGTTGTTAGATGTTTGGTTACTGGTATTAAAATGATATATGGTAATAATCTAGGCATCTGGTAATTGGATGCATATTTATTTCTAGTAATTCCTTTGTCCCAAATAGAGGAAAGAAGATGGAGGATTTATATAACAGACTCCAACTAGTTTGAGACTGAGGTGTTGTGAATTGATCGATTGTCTATCTATTTATTGAATAAAATAATTAGTGTAATATAATATAGAGCTCAATAGGATGTATCATTATCAATATTTGTAACTAGCTCAAATAAAGAACAAAAAAAAGAAATTTAAAATGAGGTAAAATATATCACAAGATTAATGAATTAGGGTAGAGTGAGCCCATTATTGATCGAGTTCGAACCTTGCGCTTGTGCCACTGGCCTTGGGGATTTCTCAGTTATTAGAAAAAGATTAATGAATAGATAAATGTTGCATTTAAACACGGAACTAAACTTTCAAAACATTCTTATAATTTAAATATAATACCATAAAACATAACTAGAAGAAATAATGAGTGACCATAAGAGATGATTAAATTTCCAGTATCAACACGAAAGCGCTGTTGTCATTTACGTGTTTTTTTGGTACCATGATTAGTTTCAATAACACGAGTAGCGAAACAACCCCTTTGAATTTGTCTAAGTGACAAAAAGCTTTAGACTATAAGACGCAACCTTCTATTTAGGCGTAGCTAATGGTGCTAGCATTGTTTCTTGGAAAGCTGGTAAATTTAGCACGTTCTGTAGGTCGTATCTCAGCTCTCTAGTATCCCTGTGATGGAAAAGAGCATGGAACTGATGTGGAAGTTCTAAATTCAGCGTATCAAACATATTAGAAACATATACTTGTTATTGTCCCAAGGGTTTTGGTTCAATGTTAAAGGTAGTAGAATACGAAATTTGTGGTAGGAAACATCTCAGTTGAACCAAATCCAGTATTTAAGTGGAGAAGGGAAGGATGTCGGGTATCCACCGTGTGTCGAAGCTAGAAACAAGGGATTTTTTTTGTCTGAAAAAACATATACTGATGCCCCCAGTGGTTTGGACAAGTGTGCATCAGTACCTCATTCTCGCTCCATTCAATTTATATGGCACACCCTACCAAATGAAAAGGAAGTTGCAGGAGCAAGTTAAGAGTTAGAATGCATGGCCTTCCGGTCTTTCTTAGTTGACAGCTTTATCGCAATTTAAGTTCTCTAGTTACTCCTGCATGAGCAATAACAATAACAGTTGCATAGTTTAAGGAATAAAGAAGACTTTTGAATCTTATGATCTTAGATATGCATAACATTCGTGTGGCTATAAGACTTTTGAAACTTGTTCTTAAACATGCCATAATATTTGTGTGGTTGTAAATGCTTGTCATTAAGTGTATAATAAAGAGTTCATGTTAAATTGCTTATAAATATAGTAAAATGGTATTCTTTTTGAAACAGATTAGTAAGGAAATAGTTACATTTTTCTTTTGGAACGGAGGGTAGTATCTTTAATATCATTGAGAAATTCTGACAATGGTGAAGTATTCCGATTGATTTGTCCTTCTCTTATAAGAATGTACGTAGTGTTTGTTTGGATGCAAAAATACTCACAACTCAGGTCAGTCAGAAAATTGTTGATAGTGAATGCAAGTTTTAACCCTATATGTTGCGTTCACATGTGATGGCAGTTAGTGATGTTTAACATAATTGGTTTAAACTGAGTAGTTTTGGGTCTCTGACATCTTCATTGCTGTGATAAATTTGCTCCAGCTAGATTGTTCTTGTTGTAGTTAGCACTCATGTTATAAGCTAATTCCATTATTTGTCATATGTGCTTCAATGCTGTTATCTTTTTTGTGTTCTTGCTTATGTGATATAGGCACTTGTCCCAAAGGAGCTAGTCCATTTTTATATATTAATTGAACAAGATCTCATATAGTAATTCACAGTGAGGTCAATAGGTTGTGCCGCCGCTGAACACTTCCCTGTCATGATGGGTCAACATCAGGGATCCGCTCTTGAGTTCGTTTCTGTTTGCCTTGGCGATAGACGAACTAGCGCGTCATATTCAAGGAGAGGTGCCTTGGTGTATGCTATTTGCGGATGATACTGTACTGATTGACGAGACTTTTAAGCGGTGTTAACGCAAGCTGGAGGTTTGGAGACAAATCCTGGAGTCGAAGGTTTCAAGTTGAGCAGGACTAAGACAGTACATGAAGTGCAAGTTCAGCGGCGGGATCCATGTAGCAAATGTGGACGTGTGGCTTGATTCTCTGGTCATCCCCAAGAAAGAAATTTTCAAGTACTTGGGGTCGATCATCCAAGGTAATGGCGAGATTGACGACAATGTTACACACCGTATTGCAGCGGGTTGGATGAAATGGAAGCTCGCATCAGGTGTGTTGTGCGATAAGAATGTGCCGCTTAGACTTAAAAGGGAAGGTTCTCAGACCGACTATGTTGTATGGAACGAAGTGTTGGTCAGTTAAGACACCTCATGCCCAAAAGATGAAGGTAGCTGAGACGGATGTGTGGGCATACAAGGAGAGATATGATTCAGAAGGAAGTGATTCGTGATAATGTGGGAGTGGCCCCCGTGGTGGATAAGGTGCATAAAGGAAGATTGAGATGGTTCGGTCATGTGAAAGAAGATGCGCACATCCTCTAGTGAGTAGGTGTGAGAGGTTGACAGTCGTGGGCCTGAGGAGAGGGAGGGGTAGGCCAAAGAAGTCACGGGGAGAGATGATTTGGTAGGATATGGTGCAACTTCAACTTATCGAGGACATGACCCTTAATAGGAGGGTATGGAGGTCGAGTATCGGGGTAGAAGGTTAGTGGGTTTCCGCGAGGTTTTCTTTTTGTATTAGTTGTTTTATTATCTTTGTGCACTAGCTTATACTTTTTTTGGATCTCTATTACAACTTGATCGTTGAATTACTTCATTTATCTAATTACATTGTTGCTATTACCGTTTATTTACCTGTGATAGTTACTGCTTCTTTTCAGAATGTTTTATCATGGCTTATTCGCTTTCGTTATTTGCATTTTCATACTGCTTTAAATTTCTTGCACATGTCTGACCGTTTCTTTTGCTTTTGCTTATGCGTTCCCTTGAGCCGAGGGTCTTTCGGAAACAGCCTCTCTACCATGGTAGTGGTAAGGTCTGCGTTCACTCTACTCTCCTCAGACCCCACACTGTCCCCACATTGTGGGATTTCACTGGGTATGTTGTATAGTAATTCACAGTCCTTTTACTAAAACTTTCAACCAGTGGTGAATTTAACAGCATGCGGGTTCTATGCAGAAAGAGAAGCCACTAAGGCGCGGACCTGGGCTAGATGGCCGACTGAAGGATGACAGAGGGAACCGTAGAGACCGCGATGCACGTGCTAATGGTGGTGAAAGGTTTGGTATGTCTGACAATCCACAATCTGGGGATTTTCAGTCCAATAATGATGGTGCCAGTGGGGGAAATCCCGATGAAGAAATGTTTGATACTTTTGGTGGACAAGGGATTCCAGTTGGTCCTTTCCCTTCAGACATGGCTCCTCCATCAGTATTGATGCCTGTTCCCGGTGCTGGGTAACTTAACATGATTCTTCCCCATTTGTTAAATTTGCAAAACTAGGTCTTGGGCCATGACTAGGGGTTATCACTCTTGATTTTTTGATTATTTTTTTCATTTTCACTGCAAGGGCAGTCCTCTTGGGCCTTTTGTTCCTGCGCCTCCTGAAGTTGCAATGCGAATGATGCGAGAACAAGGAGGGCCTACTCCTTTTGAAGGTGGTAGAAATGGGACTGCAATAAGTGGGGCGTCCCCAGTAATTGCTTTACCTCCTGGATTTCGACAGGATCCTCGTCGTTTGCGAAGGTATTTTGTGCCTTGTAGTAGTTTCAGATTGATTAGTGGTGAAACTAATAGTTGCCATCATTCAAATGTTCTATCTTACTAAAATCAGTAAAATGTGATCAATTGTGAATTTGGCACTGTGTTTGTACTGTTTGAGGGAAATTGTTTCTCTTGGGGGAGAAAAGACAATACGGGTTTTCCAAGTGTTGGTATAGTATATTCGTGACTTGTAAAGTACGTCAATAAAAAAAGCTGATTTTAGATAATGACTCTTTGGATGGGTTTAATGCAAGATTATTGCTTTGCACTGTCTTGTTTGGTGTGTAGATGCGGGAAAAATGCTAGGAAATAGAAGGGCTAAGTTTTAGGTTGTGCGAGTAAGGGCTCCGATCAGCTTATAAATGGCCCCTGGTAAGTGGGTAGTCTTTTGGGAGGTCCATGTTGACACTAGCTGGTCCCAAATCCGATGTATTGGTTAACCATTATAAATTTTGAGGTGGGTCAGATTCCACTTATTGATGTTTTCTATATTGATTGTCTCTTATCTTTTGGGATCAAAAGGTGTCGCTGTCCTCTGGGCTGTAAACGTAACATTCTGAAACAATCATGAAGTATTGTGAGGCTAACACATCTATATGTTGGAAACAACACATGTATAGTTTAACGCTTCTAGCTGTCTATCCCTTACTCATCTAGATATCTCGTGCATGCTTTACGCCTTTTAATGTCTTTTTTTTGAACTGGTTAATACACCTTTCTCTTGAGCCGAGGGTCTTTCAGAAACAGCCTCCCTACCTTGGTAGGGGTAAGGTCTGTGTACACTCTACCCTCCCATACCCCACGTTGCGGGATTTCACTGGGTATGTTGTTGTTGTTGTAATGTCTGTTACTTCAATGAATTTTCTTTGAAAAAATTCATTTTGGTATTTGATTATACCTCATCTGATATGGATTTTTGTGGTAATCTAGTATCTGTTGATTTCATACGTATGTTATTTAAATGAATTTTTCCCTACATTTTTTTTCAGTTTTATATATTTTCATAGTTTTTAATATTTGTATCTACTTTTAAAATATAAAAAGTATAAATTTGAGATACAATGGACATTTTGCTGGGTACCGCGAAGGGATTCATCATGTAATTGGGCCTTTAGAGGACTAAAGCGAAGACGCCGGCGTGGGATGATGTTGCATGGACCATTATCACTTATGTGGGTAGTATGGAGGGAAAAGAATAGGAGACTTTTTGAAGCTAACGAGCTTCTGTTGATTTTTTTTTTGGATCAAGTAAAGTGTAATTTTATTGATAATGGAAAATATGAGGTTGCTATTTGTACAGAAGATTTGGTGTCTTCTCAGAGAACCAGATGTTTCTGTATATTCTCTATTTTGTGGTGCACCTCTTGTGTATGGGAGCTTTCTTTTTATCAGTAAAATTATACTTTATTCGATTCAAAAAAAGAAAGAGAAAAGACACCATGATACTTACACTACAAGGTATTTGCTATGATTTGGAGCTATTGCCTCGTTCATGCACTGCTTTGAAAAAGCAATACTTGTGATTACTAGTCATGGCAGGCCATGTCCAAGATAAATATGTGCATGCGGGTTTGTCTATGTTTGAAGACTAGGTTGAAGTAGAATTTTGATCATGGGTGCCATGTTGAGAAGAAGACAAACAGCAAAAAGAAGACAAGTGGAGAAAGTTGTTTGAGGAAGTTTAATGGGAAATCGATTAAGTATTTAAGGATTTGCAAGTTGTAGCATTTTGTGGGTGTAACATGTGATGTAGTCGTCTCAATGACTAATCTGGTATGGAAGTTCTTCAACTATGAATCTTCAGAATTGGAGGAAAAAGAGTGGCAGTACAAGTGAGCTGTAAAAGAGCATTGCTATATTGCCCGAGCGGCTAATGATTATCTGGTTATATGTTGGTAGCATTTTCATTTCATTCAAGGAACTTCTGCCCTGATTAAATCCTGGAAATGTAGTTCTTGTGTTTGAATGGAGATGTGACTGGCCTAAATGCATTTACGTGAATTCATGCCTTGGCATTTCGTGATTTAATTTGTAATAATCAAACATTACCCATACTTCCTTTACTGACTCACTGTTCAACAATTTCGCAGCTACAATGATCTTGATGCACCTGAAGATGAAGTTACTGTAATAGATTACAGGAGTTTGTAGAGTAGACACGGAGAATGTTGTATTTCTTGAAGTTACAATGATCGATGGGACAACTGTGTTGTATTTCTTGAAGTGGATAGAGGCAGCCTGCATTGAAGCAAACATGCAAGTGTGTTGGTGTCGAAGCAAAGGGCAGATACTTGATTGTCTTGAAGTTACAATGATCGATGGGACAACTGTGTTTACATGCATAGTTGGTCTTTTAGTTGGAGAGGAATTCTGATGGAGGGCTGGCGGTTAGTTGAAGGTTTGCTAGATATTTTCAGGTTCTGCATGATGTTTAAGCTTGTAGAATTTCCAAATATTTAATCCTCTCCCATTTATTGTAGCAAAATTTCAGGAGATGTGTTTAACAAGGACTTGAAATGGGAGAAACACAATTGGCTAAGATATGCCGCTGTAAAATTTAATTTGTGTCTAGAGTTGTCAGTTTGTTTTGGTGTCGCGACTTGCATAACTTAAAATTGAAGGGAAATTGTGACGAGAGAGATTTCTGATAACATGAATGTTCGCAGTGATTGTTTTATTTTCGTAAGGCAATTCTTTTGTTACCATCTGCCTGAGCTTGCTCAAAATGTACAAACAACGCAAGAAGAGAAGCATTTACCAGTTTGTATAATACCAACTCAATCATGCAACTATATGTTTATGCAAGAACCTTCATCAGTGCCAATAAGGCTGAGCCTCCAGTTTGGATTGGAATATGAAAACTTCAGTTTGTATTTTCGGAATCGAGCTTATAATTTTAGCTTCTTTTCAATAAAATGAATATCCAAATAAAACATTCATATAAAAATTCTTCATTCTCATCACAACCATCCAAATAAAGTATTCTTCGTAAACTGGTGAAATTACTCTCTTAGCACAAACGAGGATAATGCTAACCCAGAATGTGCAATCCTAGTCTCAAGTTATTATTAATTTCATTAGCTTAAGCACTACAAGACCACATACCATATGGAAGAAACATGTCCTAGTTTTCTCCATCTTTGCAGCCCAAGCAATTACAACATATTTACCAAATTTAGAAGTGAAAATATTAGAAAATCATTATCCTAGTAAAAGCTCCATAATAAGCTTGATACAAGACCTTCAATAGCGGACTCAAAATATTTAAATCACAATTGTTATAAGCTTTTAATTTAAAATTGTAGCACTTCGGCTACCAAGAAAAATATATTACACAAAATTAAATATGAAAAGAGGAATTTGATTTCTTACATAATCCCAAATGGTTACATTCGTATGAAATATTATGTGATCAGGAAGTCATGAGTTCAAATCGTAGAAACAACCTCTTGCAGAAATGTGAGGTAAGACTGCATACAATAGACATTTATGGTCCGACCCTTCTCCGGACCCCGCGTATAGCGGGAACTTAGTGCACCGGACTGCCTTTTTGGCTACCACTACTGGACAACGACTCGTACTAGACTAAGGACAGTTGGCCTAATGCCGTTTAGGGAAAACAATAGAAAAGGCCAAAAGATATTGGGCCAAACCTACACAAGTACTTTACTAATAATATTAATAAGTAACCCGACCCACTTCTCTAAGTGGGCCAAGTCAATCGTGACAAAAATTGTACTTAGGTGTTCAGTCAATATCTTTGTTATTGCGAATTGTCAATACAAATTATACTATTAAAAAAATATAATGGGTGCAGAGGTGAATCCAGAATTTAAAGTGTATGAGTACTAACCACGTAACTACGACATATGAATATTAACATTATTAAAAATAATATACCCGTGATATACACTATCCATAGTTGTATACCGTGTATATCACGGTATCCAAGAGAATACAAGCCTAATTGTATACCAATTTATTGTACAAACTTACCATAGTTGTAGAATTCTTGTACAAGTATAATTAGGATATTAATAGTACAGTAGGAATATGATTTTTCATATTTGGAGATTGTAAATTGTATATATACCTCTTCATTAATGAAAATAATCAAGAGATTATTTCTTTCATGGTATCAGAAGTCTAGGGCAAGAATACTTTCTCCAAAAAAAAAAAACCTTCTGCAACCCTACTTTGATTCTCAAAACATGAGCCATACCCCTCGGCCGACGGCCACATATTGTGTTCTCTTCTCCTAATTCCTTTCTTCTAAATATCTCATTCTTCTCTCATGTCTACCTCAAAGAACATGTTTCACCATGCCCTTACTATTTCAAACATCAAGAACCACATCTCTATCGTTCTTGAAATTGAAAACGTCCAATACGCGACGTGAGCAAAATTATTCAAAGTTCACGCACGCTCGGATCAAGTATTTCATCACATCATCCCCTTGGTAACCGACAAGGATAATGTGCCCCCGAGGATGATCCTGTGTTATGGACGACACTTGATACTACCGTTCTCCAGTGGATTTACTCCACCATCTCTACAGACCTCTTGCAGACGATTATTGAACCCGATGCTACGGCGATGGAAACTTGGAATATGGTGCATGACATATTCCAAGATAACAAAAATTCACATATTGTGACTCTTGAGCAGAAATTTTCTCATGTTAACATGAACGATTTTCCGAACGTCTCATCTTATTGTAAAAGGCTGAAGGAACTGGTGGACCAACTCCGCAACATTGGTGCGCCCGTCACCAATGATCGTCTTGTTCTTCAGATGGTTGAAGGCCTATTCTAGGCCTATAGTGGCGTTGGAATGCTTCTTCGTCAAAGTAATCATCTCCCACCATTCTACCAAGCCCGTTCCATGCTTATATTAGAAGAAGCCGACTTGGCTAAGAAGACAACTACAGGGACTAATTCCGTCATGATGATGGCCATGTCCGATGACCCTCCCTCATTCTCGGATCATTCTAGCCAAAACCGTACCAACAGTGGCGGCAAAAAAGGTCAAAATCGTAAGATTAATGGAAATAACCGCAGTGGCAATCGCGGCGGTAACAACGATGGTGGCGCTGGATGAAACAATGACGGTGGTCCTCGGAACAGTGGGCCGCAGGACAACTGGCCACAACCTTAAGCCTGCTGGCCATAAGGCTGGGCAAATGGCCAGTGGCCCAACAACTTCTATCCTCCGTCGCCTTACCCTAGAAACTGGCTCCATTCCGCCGCTCCGTGCCCGCCTGTGCCATCATGGTCTATTGGTCGTGGCGTGATCGCTCGCTGGGCCTCGGCCTCAGCAGACTTTCACTGCTGCGGGCCCGACACAAGCCCACACACCTGCGGTTATTGAGGCCGTAATGCATACGTTATGATTAACTCACCCAGACGTAAATTAGTACATGTATACCGGCACCACTTCTCATATGACGTCCGCACAAGGTACTCACTTGTCTTATTTCAATTTGAGCGAAAATCGTGGCATTATTGTTGGGAGTGGCAACTCAAATCCAATTCACGGTTATGGTCATACGAATTTGTCTCCACCACATCCACCTCTAGTCTTAAAAATGTTCTTAATGCCCCAAACTTAATTAAAAATTTGGTGTCTGTTCGAAAATTCACCACTGAAATTGAGTTTCTGTTAATTTTGATCCTTTTGAGTTTTCTGTGAAGGATTTCAAGATGGGGATACAATGAGAGGCAATAGTAGGGGAGATATTTATCCAATCACCACCACCACCACCATCTCCACGAGTCAAACCACACCCTCTACCTTTTCCGCTCTTGCTCATTCCTTATGGCATGCACGTTTGGGTCATCCAGGATCGTATATTATTTTTTCTTTGCATAATGTTTTTTTATTGATTGTAAGGGTACACGTAGTACCCCATTTTGTCCTTCTTGTCCATTAGGGAAACATGTTAGATTACCATTTGTAGCCTCTACTTCTCGTACGTTTATGCCTTTTGATATTATTCATAGTGATTTATAGACATCTCCCGTTTTAAGTTCTTTGGGTCATCGTTATTATGTTTTATTCTTGGATGATTATTTCAATTTTTGTGGACCTTTTCGTTATCCAAAAAATCTCAAGTTTTTTCGATCTTCTTAAAATTTAGAGCATTCATCCGTACCCAATTCGAACGGGAAATTTAAAGCATTCAATGTGATAATGGTAGGGAATATGATAATGGGGTATTTCGAGAGTTTTGTGACAATCATGGCATCTCTTTTCAGTTTTAATGTCCATATACGTCCTCACAAAATGGAAAGACCGGAAGAAAAATTTGTACCATTAATAATATTGTCCGCACCTTGTTAGCCCATGCTTCACTACCTCATTCTTTTTGGCATCATGCATTAAAAATGGCTACATATATGCTTTACATCCTCCCTAATAAGAGCTTAGCATATCAATTTCCCCTTAAAATTCTTTACTCTAAAGATCCGTCATATTCTCATCTTAGAGTATTTGTGTGTTTATGCTATCCCTTTTTTTCATCTACTATAATCAACAAATTACAAGCCCGTTCTACCGCTTGTGTATTTTAGGATTACCCATCTAATAATCGTGATTACAAATATTTTGATTTATCCGCTAACTAAATCATAATTAGTCACCATGTTATTTTGGATGAAACCCAATTTTCGTTTGCTAAATTATGTAGTTCCGCGCCTAGTTCATATAATTTTTTAGATAATGGGGTCTCACCGTATATTATCCACCATTTATCCAAAATATCCTGTGATCCACATCCGCCAGCAGGCCTACTGCCCGATGGCCCCACATATCTCGTAAATAGTCTCGCGGCTAGGCCCAGTTTTGTGGCTACTTCAGTTTTTGGGCCAGCAGGACCACTTCCTGCTGGCCCATTACCCTCCCGCGACATGCTTCAGTTTTTGGGCCAACAGGTCCACTGTCTGCTGGCCAATCCCATTCTCTCCCATTTTTTTGTCCAGTTGTTGGGCCAACAGACCTGCTTCCCAATCCGAATAATTCCGCCACCACCACAAAACCCGTTCCCAACCATCTCAAGTCAAAGGACCGTCACTCATAACCGACATGGTATTTTAAAACCTAAATGGTATTTAATCTAAATTCTAATGTCACTAAATCACCCTTACTATGTAACCCAATGTCTACCTTCATGATCCGAATTAGAAATTGGCCATGAATGACGAATATAATGCTCTTATTAAAATACGATGTGGGAGTTGGTGCCCCATCATCCTAGTGTTAATATTATTCGGTCTAAGTGGAATTTAATGATAAAAAAAAATCTGACGATTTTTTGAGAGGCATATGACCCGTTTTATAGGTGATGGTAAAACACAATATGTTGACGTTGATTATGGAGATACATTTAGTCTTGTGGTCAAACGAGCTACCATTCACACTGTGCTTAGTCTAGATCTATCAAAAGCATGACCCATTCATCAGTTGGATATGAAAAATACTTTCATACACTTTGATCTTAAGGAGACAATATACATGCATCAGCCCTTGGATTTTAGGAACCACAATTATTCTCATCATGTCTGTTTGTTGAAGAAGTCCTTGTATGGGCTTAAGCAGGCCCCAAGGGCTTGGTATAAAAGGTTTGCAAATTATGTGTGTACTATTGGATTTTCTCACAGCAGGTCTGATCATTTTCTGTTCATCTATCGGCGTGGTACTTCTCTGGCATATATTCTGTTATATGTTAATGATATTATATTAACTGCCTTATCGGATATTCTACGCAAGTCTATCATGACCCTTCTCAGTTCTGAATTTGCTATGAAAGACTTGGAGCCCTTGAGCTATTTGTTTGGGTATAACAGTCACTCGTCATGCTGGTGGTCTATTTTTAGAGATTATTGAGAGAGTTGTCATGTCATCTTGTAAGTATACTTCTACTCCAGTTGATATAAAACCAAAGTTGAGTGCTACGTCTAGCACACCCTACGAGGATCTCACCCATTATCGTAGTCTTGTAGGGGCTCTTCAATATATCACTTTTACGAGACCAGATATTACTTATGCAACATAACATGTGTGTTTATTTATGCATGATCCGCGGATAAGCACATGAATGCGCTCAAATGCATTATACGGTACATACATGGCACACTTGATTGTGGATTGTATTTGTATCCGTCTGTCGTTTCTACTCTTGTGTCATATATCGATGTTGATTGAGGTGGCTGTCCAGATACCAGACGTTCGACATTTGGTTATTGTATGTCCTTGGGGATAACTTGGTCTCTTGGTTGACTAAACACCAAGATACTTTATCACGATCCAGTGCGGAAGCCAATTGTCGAGACGTAGCCAATGTGGTGTCTGAGTCATGTTGGATGCGTAATCTTTTATTAGAGCTTCACTTTCCTATTCAGAAAGCTACATAGGTCTACTGTGATAATGTGAGTGCAATCTATCTTTCTGAAAATTCGATCTAACATCAGTGCACTAAACATATCGAGATGGACATACACTTTGTTCGAGAAAAGGTAGTTTGTGGACAAGTACGCGTCCTCCATGTCCCTTCGAGATACCAGATTGCAGACATTTTTACTAAGGGTCTTCCCCTGTTTCTATTTGAAGATTTTAGGGACAGTCTCAACGTATGACAACCGCCCGCTATGACTGCGGGGGTGTGAAAACAATATACCCATGATATACACTGCCCATAGTTATATACCGTATATATCACGGTATCCGAAAGAATCCAAGCCTAATTGTATACCAATTTATTGTACAAACTTACCATAGTTATATAATTCTTGTATAAGTATAATTAGGATATTAATAGTATAGTAGGAATATGATTTTCCATATTTAGAGATTGTAAATTGTATATATATCTCTTCATTAATGAAAATAATCAAGAGATTATTTCTTTCCATTATCACTACAATTTCACTCGACGACTTGTCATGTTTTGAAAATCACGAAACACAATAAGTCACTGCACAAATGCACAATAATAGTAGATACAAATACACAATCATAGTTGATACATATTAAGTCACTACACAAATGCACAATGATAGTATACTATATGATTTTTTCTTTAAATGTATACTACGATTTTCTTAAACAAAATTGTAAGCATCTATTAATAAGTTTTAATGTATGATGCGGAATTGTTGATTATGCTTTTGTTTGTAAATATTTATTTTCACATTGGAAAATAGTTTGCAAAATTTATAATAGATCTAACTATTTATTTGTTGACTTTTAACTTTTTTTGGCCTCTCTTTGTTATTAATACAGGAAGACTGTTTTCAGATGATTTAGTACATGTCCGTGAAACTTGTGAAACCATTTATAAGAAATTATTAAAACTTAAGAAGGGAAAAAATAAAATATATTCCCGGGGCACAATTCAATGGCAAAGGAGGGCGACTTAAGGCGCTCTGGACACTTGCAGCGTGTGATCGATTCCCAGTTGGAATATTCTGCTTTTCACTGGGGTTCTGATTTTAGCTCCACCTAGTATTGTAGCTCCACCATGAGTGGGTGTAAGACCTTGAATGACCTCGCTTGTGAAGGGAATTTGACTATAGTATCAAATCCCCATATAAATTTTGCAGGCAAGTTGACATATTGCTTTCGCTATCCAGTGACATCAAGATACGTCAGCATTTTTGCAAAAAATTGTTTACCTTGTTTAAAATCGTGATAATCTTCTCAAAAGGTAGCAACTTTTACTATTGTGCTGAGACTTCTTTTAACACTTGCTAATAGAAGTGAATAAAATCAAAGGTCGGATATTTCACGAAAAAACTATATGTCAAATTCTTGTGTTTGTAGTTTTAATATAAATGAACAAGAACCATACATAATTTTTTGTAACAAAATAAGATTAAACGTTTCTTCCACTTCTTAATTCAAATTTTGGGGTTCATACATAGAGTAGAATCTTAGTCAGAGATGACAACGGATATGATCTGGACCGGATCCTATTAGATTCAGATCCGTTTTTCATATCTGTATCCAGATCCGGATTCAGATTCATCAGATTCATAAAAATCATATCCAAATCCAGATCCATCGGATCCACCGAGTCCACGGATCAGATCTGGATCCACACCTTAGAAAAATAAAATTACAAGGGTCTAACTTCTTATAGAGTTCATCACATATAAGGTTGTCTCCATATCTTGTAGCTCGATAATGTCAAAATTTGGGAATTTGAGACTCAAACAAATACCAAATTATGAAGACAAATAACAATACTTTATATATGGGACCTTGAAGCTCAACAAATTAGTACTAAATAATTTGAAGAAAAAAGATTACAACTATTAAGCAAACGACTTGAATAAATTTCATTAAGAAATGAAGATTTTAGCACTCTCATACATCCCATCCATGTAACACATCTGAAAAAGTATAACAAACACATAAGCAAGTATGCATATGTATAAAATTAAAAATAGAAATAAAGAAGACAAAATTATAATCTGCTGCAATTGGGAAGACCCATTAGTTTTTTTTGTTTTCGGATGTTTTAAGCCGGTCAGCACTCGGGCTCAAAAGGAAAATTGAGTTAATATAATCATACAAACATACTGGAATTACTATAATAGAAAAACTATATACATTTAGCATGTTGCTATACAAACATAAGGAATCTAATCTAAATTAATATAATCATCAGACTGGTCTTATGGATGTATAAATGTATAATGTATTATAAAAAACGGATTCACGGGTCGTATCTGAACCGGATACGGATCTCAAAGACATGATCCATATCCAGACCCGATATTCGGGTCCGATCCGGATCCGTCGGATCTAAATTTTAAAGATCCATATCCTATAAAATGGATTTGAATCCACCGAATCTGGACCGGGTCCAGAATCCGTTGCCATCTCTAATCTTAGTTGGTTTGCTTTCCTTAAAATTTTGGGTAATTGAGTAAAGCTACAAGGGTTTCACTAATTTTGTCAACAAACTCTTATCATGTTTCTTGCTATTGTAGATTATTATTATTATTTTTTAAAAATATCTCCAAAATATTGCATAATAATTATATAATATTATGTATAATTAATAAGTATACGTTGATTTTATATTTATTATACATAAATTATACAATAATAATACATTTTCTATACATATACTAAAGGAATACATATTTAATACAACAATGATATAATTTCTATACACATACAATATTAATACAATTTCTATACATATATTGTAGGGATACATATCATATACAATAATATTACAGTTTATACACATATGTTATATTTTCTATACAGATTCTATATTACAATGACACAATTTTTGTACATATGCTGAAAAAATCTAAAAAAATTCATTGACAAAAAAGAAAAAATACGTGAAAGTTAATTAAACGCCATAACAAATGGGATTAAAATATTATTGTAAAATTATAATTTAGCCCTTGATTAAAGTAAAGAAAGGTGAAGCAAAAATAATTGGATATAGACTAGGCTATAAGTGTCACGACCCGACCCGACGGGCCGCCATTAGGCGCCCTAATTGGACGCCATTACTGACCTGTCATACATAATCCATTTGATACCAAATAAAATTTTGGCAGCATAACACTGCATCTACAACATATACCCGAATAGACGAGCCGATCAGGCTGTTTTTACATAAGGGGGTACCTGCCTCCAGAGGAGTCACAACTAACCATCACAATATAATAAGCAAGCCGGCAGGCCGCCACCAACATAAGTGGAACATCCTAAACGTAAATACGAAAGCATGACCAAACAAACACGCCTACACTCTCATAAATCAACTCACGATCGCCTATGACTTAGGAGTACAAAAATGACATATGACGGGACAAGACCCCGTCGTGCCCAAGATATACATAAGTCTGGAATATAAGAGTCTGTACCAAAGTTGGATCGACTTAACAAGCGGAGCTCTTAGAACCGGTAGATGTCCTAAACCTGAGGGTCACCTAACCGATCACCAGACTGCGGGCATGAACGCAATTTCGAGGAAAGGGGGTCGATTTAAATAATGTCGAGTATGTAAAACATGAACCATCAGAAGGAGGATTGTAATCGCCGTAAGATACATGAAACATATATGAAAAATCAGAGATACCAATGCAATTGTACCATATGAAAAGAAAGTCATACATGTCTAACAATCATCATAATCAAGATCATCTCCGTACATATAACTACCCTACCATCCCGGGACTCTGGCCTCACGCTTTATACATATAACTACCCTACCATTCTGGGACTCAGTCCTCATGCTTTATACATATAACTACCCGGCCCATTCTGGGACTCGGTCCTCATACTGCGTACATATAACTACCCGGCCCATTCTGGGACTCGGTCCTCATTTTCCGTGAATATAGCTACCCGGCCCATTCTGGGACTCGATCCTCATAACATACAATCACAACTTACATAAGTAGAATATCATGAGAAACCATATGCAATACAAATCATCATCTGAGACTCCATGTAATAATCATGTGCATTTCAAATCATCATATAAGACTAAATGAAATAAGTAAAATAAACTATCCTTTAGAAAGTCAAGGCACGATCTCCTGAATCATTTTAAAACATCTTTTGGGAAGTCAAATCACTTTTCATATCATATATCATTTTATTAAAACTAGACTTTGAAGGAATCAAGTACGTCCGCCGTACATTCTCTTGTATAATATTCATGCCAAAAGAAAGGAAGAAGATTTTCACAACATCATGCCAAAGAAGGAAAGGATAGTCTCACATACCTTATAGTTTGAGTTGACCAACTCACTATTAGAATATGTCCCGTCTAATACTTCAACCTATAATAATAGCAATAGGTCTGTCAACTCTATGATTCCTAACGTATGTTAAATTGAAAGACGACTCTCTTATTTTATAAAAATTCGGCAAAGATTTCCTCCTGTTTATGCGTATCCACAATTTTCCAATAATCCAAATCAACCAACAATTCAAATCAAACCAATAGTCATTATCATTTCAATATGTAGTCAAAATTATCTCAAACATTCCATTTACGTCGTTAGTGCGCATACCTTCTCTTTGTAATTATTCCATTTAACAACTTCAATAACCAAGGCAACTACTACATTTATTTCTCATAGTAGTCAATCATTTAGTTACGTTAGAATTATTCATGGGAGCAATCCAATCTTCTAACAACATCGTCCATTCAAGAATATAAAATTAACACTTTAATCCTTTCAAGGCATGTTAGGTAACTACCTCAATACATATGCGTATTCGTAACTTATATTTAAACACTAATTCAGCTCGTAATACATTACCATAATGTTCAATAATTTCCATCAACTTTTTGGTCATATCAACATGTTGTAATTCCAAAACTTCCCCTTTTAATTCTTAAAATTCCAATTCCTCTTGTAATTTCTTCATAAAATAATTATCTCTTAATTATCAAGGCTACGTCTCCATTCGCAACATGTGATTAGTGATAAGAATTTCATCACAACACTCCAATCCGATGCACATAAAGTAGTCTTCAAATTGGTCTGACAACATAATTCCATAATTCTTTCAAACTCAATTTCATATTTCAACATTCTTATATAAACAATTTACAACCTAAATCTCAATGTTTCCTTCCAATTTGTAGCATGCAATTAGCAACCATAATACAATACTTCAACTACGACAACATGAAACTTCAATTATAGCGTGGAAGGAAGAATTTTCATACCTTAATTTAATCCCCAAAACAGTCCCGATTTTAAGTCACTGTTTCGTCAGCTGAACTTGTAACGTCCATAACTCTCTACTCCGGTGTCCCATAGACGAGAGGTTTGTTTCTTTGGAAACTAGACTCGACGAACTTCATTTTAGGATTTTGATACACCCGAAAACTCCTAATATACTAGGAGATATACCCCTCCAAAGTTGACTAAAAATCTGCCCAAAATTCTGCCAAGCAGTTTTCCGATTTTCTGCCCCAATTTCTTGCTCAATCTTTCACTTTTCCACTTCAAATTAACATGCACGTGTTCTACAATGTTACCCCCAACATTCTAACATATTTTTCCTCAACAAAATTCATTCCAAAAATCAGAAAATTTGGGCTAAAAACTGGGCAGTGAACCCGTGCCACTCACTGTTTTGGTGCTAAACTTTTGACTTAGAATTGTAGATGGATTCAATCCTTAGAAAGGGAGTGGATTAAGTCTTCAATTTGGCTATGGCATGGGTGAATTTTTGGCTAAGAGAGGAGAGGATTTGAGTGAGAGTTTTGTTTGAATGAAGTGGAAAATGAAGAGGTTTTTAGTTTTAATAAGAAATTTGATTTTTTTTATATAAATACACATTGGTCCCTAATTATTTTCTTAAGTTAATTCCATAAGACCTCGTATTCTCCATGTCGTAATTCTCATAATATGTTACTAATCCTTAATGGGAAAATATATAACGATCATTTTCCATTTCCATTAACACGCTCGTAGTAACTAATTTTTTTTTCGGAATCACATTCTTCAAGTACTAACTTCTGGATTTAGCATATATAATCATACTATATAATCAATATTCGAATCTTAATTTCTTAATGATGTTCTTAAGTATCGTCTTAACTTACGAGGTGTAACAATAAGGAACAGAGTCTTAAACTATGGATCGAGACTACACTAAGGAACAAGGAAGCTTGACTGAGAAAAGAAGTTAAGGAATGAAGCTGCTTCTCTAATAGCCCGTTGAATAGCGGGCGAAGGCTTTTTGAAAAAAATTGGAACTGAAAAGAATGAAATCCATGACTTTTCTTTTCACGACGCCTTACTGAAAGAAGGAATAAGCGGTTCAAGAGTAAGCCAAGTCCGATCGAATACATTAATATTTTAATAAGTTCAGCGATATTTTTAGTTAAACAAAATAATATTATATATAATTATGCATGAATATAAAATTAGAAGAACTAGCTAAAACAAATTTTTCAAAAGTAATTTTCATCATGAAAGAAATAGATTCATGATTTTTGGAGTAGTACTATAAAAAGAGAATTGAGTTGCAAAATGATTGTTGTTGTTTCATTTTCTTCCATAAAAAAATGACAATGAAGTTCTAACACAAAAAAATAAAAATAAAATATGTTTCTATTAAATAGTTGTGTTTGTGTCAAACCAATATCCAACTTTTAAATTGATATGAAAGGCCGAAGACCTGTTGGGCTTAATGGAGACCTGTTGGATTTTGTTTGAGGCCAACAAATGGGTTTACAAACATTATTGGGCCATTTGACTGTCATTATTTTTGGGCCGGATGACCAATTATGCCTTTTTTCCTATAAAAAAAAGATGAATAAAGACAATAAAAAGTTGGTCATTTTTTGTATAATATTTTCTCATTATTTTCCGCATAAGAGTCGTCAGAAATAAAGTGAAATACAGTGTAGAAATCGACAAATCGTAGTAAAGTAGTCCCCGGGGCATATTCTAATGACAAAGGAGGGGAGCTTAAGGTGCTCTGGACACTTGCAGCGTGAGATCGATTCTAGTGGGAGTATTCTGCTCTCTTCTGGGGTTGATCCTTGTAGGTGATATCATTGTCCGTTCTCAAACACTGGTTATTGGAACACATCCCGCGATTTACTGGTAGTAGTGTTGAGGGACCGATACTATTACCTTCAGGACTAGTCTTGTGCAAGTGAGGAACCTGAATATCAAAAAAAAAAATCATAGTAAAAATCTTTTTATTAGCCTTATAAGCATTACATTTACTATTATTCTCCGGAGAACTACACACTGGATCTCTCCCTTTTCACATTTTAATAATTATTGCAAGGCATAGAGGGTCATAAGTGTATATCGTAAAAATCAATTTTTGAAGGAATGAAAAAGAATATACACTCTCGGTTTCAAAAGGTTTGTCCTATTTTTCTTTTTGATTCGTTTAAAAAAGAATGTCTTTTTCTTTTTAGTCAATTCTATAATTTCAACTTTTCATATGAAATGTTTAAGATCACAAGATTCAGGGTCGTCTCAAACATTTTTGGGGTCCTATTCTAATTCGTAAAAGTTGGCCCTTAATTAGTGTAAGACTTGCGAATTATGAGTCTTTACAGTAAATTGTGGCTAATACTACTTAATAAAAAAATGAAAAAATTGGCCCTAAAATTTTTCGTTCACGGATCCAAAGACGACCCTGACAAGATTAAAGGACATTTTGGTATATTCTATATATCTTTAGTTTAAGATCACAAAATTCAAAAATCTTCTTTACTTTCTTAAATTTTATGTCAAGTCAAAATCAATCAAACATTTCGAAACGGAGGAAGTATATGATAGCAGCGTAGGGATGGTTACTATCACAATCACTTATTTGAAGAAAAATGAACTGAGCATAGCATAGGCAAACTAAATTTTCTATTGAAGTTATAGAATGACATAATAGTTTTCTAGTAGAGAAGAAAAAGAAACAAAACTCAAGGCTAATATACAGATTGGTAAGAAAATGGACAAACGTAAGTTCAATAAAAGCACATTTATATATATTTCTTCTGTTTAAAAAATTGTTGCAGATAATCGAATTGTGGATGTTTTAGCTGCTACTTGGTTCCTCTTCTTTTGTATTAGCTTCATCTTCTTCTGGTTCAGATGCAGTAGTTTCCAACTTCTCAAGCTTTGCGACTCGAAATATCGCCAAATTGGTATCCCCTGAATGACAAGATTTTTCAAAAAAGACAATAGTTTAACTTCTATAAACTGACTGTATATCAAAAAAAAATATCATGTCACCTAACCCATAATTAGTAACCTTAAAAAATGAGAAAGATAACATGCAGCAAGAAGTTAAATACACTAATATTAGATGTCCTTTATACTTTCAGTCTATATAAGTTAAATACTTGATAAAATCGCGCAAGCAATTACAACCACCCCATTAATCATAAGAAAGTATGAGAAAAATTTCAGGGTATGGAAATGAAAGATTGAACATCTATTGTAAGTATGCTCCCCCCCACAAAGTAGATGCAATAAGGTTTTTTTCAACATACTTAAGTTAGATATTTGCTTCATGGAATTAGTAAGTGGATCTTGCATACCAGTTCCTAACTGATGATATCCCAGCATTCCCCTAGATATGCTCATAAATCTTTTTTCCTTCTTTTATATAACCGTGGTGTTCAGGTTAACTTACATACACCTTGACTAATTATACAGGATACCTGCTACCCCCACCAACATAGGTACTCTGTCCACCAACAATTTTTTTTTTCCTTTTTCTGCCCTTTTTACTTATCTAATAAAATTTTAATGTTTCTCATATCATCAAAGACAAGGCACATCAAACATTTCATTTGGTTAATGCTAAATATGTACTCCATAATCCACACAACATATTGGTCATTGGCACATGTTTTTCTCTTGACAGGCTTTGAAGCTCAGGTGGTCCAGACTTAATTAAGGTGGCCTTATTATTTAGGAATCTGGGCTTATTAAACATATTGCCTAATTTATTGCTACACCGATGAAATTTTAACTGACATACCTTACATTACAAAAGCGTTTTTACACTATCAGGTCACATAGCTATAAGTAACTCGCCGTAACGAGTGGAACTACTTACCCGAAAAATAAAGCAGGCAGCAGATTATAATAGGTTAAATTACACAGTGTAGAAATTCTTTACATTATCAGTGTATATTAGTCAAATCCAATTTCATCACTTTTTAAAGAAAAAGGTAAACAGGATGCTGAAGTAAAAATTTATGATTGACTACAAGAGTTGTACCAAATGTCACAAGACTTCCAGGTAACGCAGCAGCAGCTACACCAGGTGTGAGCCTCTTCTCACCGATGAACGTGCCATTTGTGCTGTCTAAATCTGTCACTACGAGATACTCCTCCATGTTCTGCAGCCGCGCATGTACACCAGATACTGTTTGTATCAACAGATTTTCAGCTACAAGCAGAAACTAATTTTTTTTGTTTGGCAATCCAATTTATTACCTCGACTAAACGCTTTTCCTTTCCTTGCTTTAACAATAATTTAAGAATTGAACAAGAGGGGATTACATCAAGAAATTAAGTTTTCTTTCATTAAAAATCAATATGTATATCAGAGAAATCAGAAATTTTAGTATCCACAGAATATCTTGAATTGTGGTCTATGGATATTACCATGAAAATTTTAGTGAACCAAAAAAGACTGAGAGCTTAAAAACCTCCAGCAAGAGCATCTCAGGTTTAGTTTAAACTTTAAACTGAAATTATCATATCTCGTTAAATATTAGTGAAGAAAGAAAATCCTTGCCTAAAAGGTGGGAAAAAATGAAGCATTTCAGAAAGAGTTAAACTTCTGTACACTGACAATGAATTTTTTTATACTATCAAATCACCGAAAAGATAACTACAAGTAACTGTCGATAATAAGTGAAACTAAGTACTTGAGATATAAGACAGACAACTGATTACAACAGGTTAAATTACACCGATAATGTAAAAACTATATTAAAATGTCTGTATATAAGCTAAATTCTTTCACAAAACTGTTTTCATTACCTGTAGGCACCGGAATGACCACATCTGCCTTATCAGCAACGCGTCCGACAATAACTGCACCCTAAAGAATGTAACAAAACTTGCAGTTAATGGACCTGAAATACGTGAAACTGGAAATTGGACTGTTATGAAAGAGCATCACATAATAATACTTACAGAAGGTATTTCAAGAGAGCGGGGCTTTGCAGTTGGAGAACCGATATGCCTAGAGTCTCCATCACCTTTGAATTTTGATGTATTCAATATTTGATAGTAAGTCAAAAGGTCTAAGGTAAACATAAATTGATGAGATGATCACAAGAAATACTTAAAACTCTTTCATATCATTACCCATATCTAGAGTTTACTATAGTCTGCAGCTTATATTGCTTGGACTCTACAAATGTGGTGCCACAGCCTATCTTTCAAAAAAGCATATTTTTGGAGGGTCTGACACACCCGACGACATCTTTTGAGAGTCCAAGCAACATAGTTTATAAAACATTCATTATGAAAGACGAAAGCAAGTAACATAAAGTTTTAGGTCCTTGCATCAAAGCATCAACAATTAGCAGTACATACATCATATGATTCCTAGTAATGAAATCAAAGACATAACAAAACCACAAACTATAAGGGAAAATAGTGATTTTAGTTGTCAATTTTGATCCCTATATTAGTTGACTAAGCATATCTAACTCTTACTATAAAAAAGTGCGGGGTCTGGTCCTTGAAGTTAGCTTGAAGCTAAGGGAAGTCAGTTTTATTCTTCCCTTTTTCTTTTCTTACAAAAGGTAATTTTTCATAGTTATCAAATAAAAAGAAAACAAAAAAAAAACTCATTTTCTTCTGATGCCTCAGTCTTTGAGCTGCTAAAATGGAGCGAAATGAGTCTTTTTTCTTTTGATAATGTTGGTGTCTGGGTCAAGTTGTCGCACTTAGATTATTCCACCGGGTATATGCTACCTCTTACCAACATTAGTACCCGATAACGCTCCCCACCGAGACTTACACGGATGTGGGAAATCACTTTAACATTTTTTGATTGTGCTGAGATTTGAACCTTGTCTCTCATCATTTTTAGCCACTTTATTGACCATCAGACCACAATCTTTTACCCACTTTATTGACCTTCGTATCAGGAATGGAGCTAGGGGGATTGAAGAGATTCACGCTAGTCCCCTTTGTTAAATAATTACACTGTCTATGTAAGGTTAAATTAGGTTAGACTGTCTATGTCACACCCTTTAGGATATGGCCTTTTCCAATATCCTATTAATGCGGAATGCTTTGTGCACCGGACTGTCCTTTAAATAATAGATTTTGAATCCTGACTTCTTTGTGTGTTAACTTTTTTTATATTTTAAATTACTTTAGTGAAAAGGCTAGATCTGTCACTACTTGCGACACACCCTTGGGTGCATATTGAAATGTTTACTTTTTGTTTCCCTTTGTTCACTTAAGCACTAGCTTCACAATTTTGATCCCATTTAGTCATTCTTCAGTTCAGTACTAACTCATGAGCAAAAAACTCCTATATGTAAAGAAAAAAAAAACAGAAAGAAAGAAAGTAACATACCTATAAATTCAAGAACCCATGTTACTGAACCAGTAGTTGAATTACTCTGAGCCACAGAAGCATGGATAGCTCCAAAGTGCCTCAATTGCCTAGCACTATATTTTAGCTTTCTTGGTACACAATTATATCCAATAAAATTAATAGAATTGGATGAACAAAGAGTAGCTCTAGAAGAGAAAATAGATGATAGTTTTTGGAGACCAGCATAGTAAAGAGACTGTGAAGTAGTAGTTAATTCCATCTGTTCTTTTGATGGTTCACTCTTTATGACATGACAAGTATATATATGGACTATGGTCTATGGATAAAATTGCTTAAGCTTGGCTAATATAAAATGTTGTCACCAAGATTTTGGATAACAAAAATACCGGCCTCCAAAGAAAGACTCTCTTGAGAGGGGTCCATTTTCGTGCGATAGTATAATTGACATGATTTTGGTCTTTCTTTTCAAATACTCAAAAATTATTTTATTTTTATTTTTATTTTTTCACACCCGTTTCATAATTATTTTTATCTAATAAACAATTAGGTCAAAATTTACTAGTAGTTTACTTCTTTCCCTTCAAAATTTCACTCATTTTAGCTAAAAAAGGATAGTTTTCGCTGTCTAATTTTGCTCCTCGCCACAATTATTTTTTAAAAATTTCTAGTAAATATTAAGTTAAAATGTATATTTTCATAATTTTAGAAAATTACTGAATTTATATCAAAAAGAAAAAGAAACTTTTTTATAATTTTTATATAAAGAAAATAGAAACTTAGTTTTAGATTTAATATTCTCATTATCTTCTTGATAGTTTTGAAATTCCTTTTACATGTTTAAATTATACTGTATGTTTTTTCTAAAAAAATCTCATTTTCCCCCTCATATTTATACACTTTAATCTTGTGGAAGAATTAAATACAAATACACATGTTCCACAATTAGTTATGGTAGTTGGATTAGTTGAAAGGTTGTTAGAAGTTAGTTAAGTTTGTTAGAGGTAGTTAAAATTGTTATTAGTTGGTTAAGAAGGTTCTTAGGAGAAGTTAGGGGTATATGTGTGTGTATAAATACCTTGTACATTACAAGTGTAATTCGATTGATTCATTCTGTATAGAAATACATTTTTCACTCTCTCTCTTTTCTTTCTCTGCTTACTGATACGATTTCTCTCTTCACTCTGTCTTCATTCTCTCTTCATTCTCTCTTAATTATCTCTTCCTTTATCCAATCACGATATGTAGATAGATGAACTCAACATGATATCAGAGCCATATCGATCGATGTGGATCATTAGGAGTTTCTGTCGATGCATGCAATAAAATTAAGAGAAAACATATCTGAATTGTTCGATTGAGAGTTGTACTCGATTACTGGATTCGAAAAATCGATTAGGAGTTATTCTCGATTGCTGGATTCTGAGGAGTATCTGGATGGAAGCATTTGTCTGACTGGATGCGCAATTGAAGACATGAAAGGAAAGGAATCGAAGGATTGGTATTCAAATTGACATGCAATTGAAGAAATCGAAGGATTGATATATTGGGCACAAAATAAACACATTTATGTGTTGAGAATTGAGGAATCATCTGTGTGATTGAGGAATTTAACAAACATGGGAACTCACGAAGAATATATGGTAAATACAGCAGTAACAACAGTTATCGACCATAATCATCATCTTTATCTCTTTCCTTCAGATGCACCAGACTCGTTAACTGTTGGTATTGCGTTAAATGAGATGGATAATTACACGTTGTGGAGTAGAGCAATGAAGTTGGCATTGCTTGGTAAAAATAAGATGTGATTTATTGATGGAACAATTAGAAGGGAATCATTCCGTGGGGAATTTGTAAATCTGTGGGATAGATGCAATGCGATAGTTGTATCTTGGTTAATGGGAAATGCAAGCAAAAGTTTACTTACTGGAATGATGTTCAACTCTGATTCTCATGCAATATGAGAGGATTTGAGAGATGATTTGACAAAATCAATAGCTCAAGGACCTTCCAGTTGCACAAGGAGATTTTCACTATGAGACAAGGTACTATGTCAGTATCTATGTACTACTCTAAGCTTAAAGACTTATGGGATGAGTATGACTCGATTATGCCACCACCTAATTGTTGTCCAAAGTCGAAGGGGTTTATAGATCATGTGCAGTACCAAAGGATGCTCCAGTTTTTAATGGGGCTGAGTGATAGCTACAGTCAAGTTAGAAGCCAAGTAATCATGATGCCACAAATACCTAACTTAAACCAAGTGTATGCAATGGTTAATTAAGAGGAGAGCCAAAGAATAGTTGCAGGGTCAACCAGAATACTGCAGGACACATTGGAATCAGTTGCAATGCTTACAACTAGGAGTGAAAATGGAAACACAAAACATAAGAAGCCATACAATCCCAACACAGTATGTGACTTCTGCCATGTTAGAGGACACTTGAGAGTGAATTGTTTTAAGTTGATGAAGTGTGACTTTTGCCATAAGCCTGGTCATCTGCAAGATGATTATTATAGACTACATGGATATCGAAAAAAATTCAAAGGAAAGACAAAGAGGGCAAACGTAGTGACATGAGTATTTGAAGACATTGGACAATTAGGACAAGATGATGATGTGAAACTTTATCAGTACAATCCAAGACAGACTCATAATCAATTCCCACAAAGCCATTATCAACAATTTCTCAACATAATTGATCAGTTTACACCAAGCCAACACCAACAACTGCTCAACATACTCAATGACATAAATGAAGTTGGAAAGTCCAATGCCAGTGCAAACATGGCAGGTAATCCCAAAACTGATGAAGCAATCATAAGATGAATTATAGATTCAGGTGCAACTAATCATATGGTTAGTAATCAAGAATGCTTACATGGTAGACATGTGGTAGAACATGCAGGAAAAGTGCAATTGCCTACAGGAAAGTCAACTAAAATTACTCATGTTGGAGATTGTGATTTAGAAGGAGGTTCCGTTCTTAAAAATGTTTTATGTGTGCCAATTTCAAGTTTAACCTCATGTCTGTCTCAAAATTGACAAAAGAACTGAACTGCAGTGTCACTTTCTTTTCATATTTCAGGATCTCTCATATGAGAAGGTGAGGGGATTGGTAATGAAGAAGAAGGATTATATGTATTGTGTTGGGGTGTACAGAATAAGGAAGAAAGACTGAATAAATGCTTGGCAGTATCTCAACAGGTTGATGCAATTATATGGCACCATAGATTGTGTCATGTGCCCATGGCTGTCATGAGGAAGATTCCAATGTTTGCTTCAGGTTTTAAAAATAATTCTTCTTGTGTTCTGAATAGTTGTGAGGTATGTCCCTTAGCTAGACAAAGCAGAATACCTTTCCTGTTAGTTCTAGTAAGACAACAACACAATTTCAACTACTACATATGGATATTGGGGACCATATAGAGTTGAAACATATAATGGAATGATGTATTTTCTAACCATTGTGGATGATTACTCTAGATGAACATGGATTTTCTTAATGAGACTTAAAATAGATGTGATCATATTGCTAAAAAACTTCTTTGTTGAAATTCATACTCAGCTTGATATGAAAATCAAGAAAATAAGGTCTAATAATGGGACTGAATTTTTAATCACAATTATAAAGCATTGTTTCAACAGTATGGTGAACAACATGAGAGTTCTTGTCCATATAGACCACAAAAAATGGGTAGTAAAAAGAAAACATAGACATATACTTGAAACTGCTAGGGCTATCAAAATAAAGGCTAACATTCGAGACAAATTTTGGGGTCACTGTGTGGAGGTGGAAGTGTACATTATGAACATGATTCCTTCTACTGTCATAAAGAATAAGCCACCTTATGAAATGTTATACAACAAATGTTCATCATTTTCACATTTAAAGGTAATATGTTGTTTGTGTTTTGCAACTGTTTTACCTAGGTAGGACAAATTTAGTCCTAGAGCTGTGAGGGTTGTCCTTCTGGGATATGATAGTGTCCAGAAAAGATAAAAATTATATGATTTGGATAGTCAATTGGTTTTCATGAGCATAAATGTGGTTTTCATGAAAACAATATTTCCATTCATAAGCACTGAAAAAGACAGAGAGGTTGTTATTCAGTCACATGATCATTTCAATTATGATGATCTAGTCCATCCACATAGTGTTGAGCTCACACACAATGACTCCAACATTATACACATTGATATGGCAACTAGTGGAGATCATAATGATTCAGCAGATGAAGATCATAGTGATGTCTCAGGAGATTCAGGTTGCCAAGATGAACCAGTACATAAATCTACCACCAGAAGGTCCACAAGAACTAGCAAACCTCCTATTTGGTATAAAGACTATATTACTAAACAAGGGTCCAATAATTGCTTGCATACCATAGCAGATGGGATGGATTACACAGGCCTATACTCCAGGTACCAAGCCTTCCTCACACAGATATCTATGGATATTGAGCCACATAATTATTCAGAAGCAGCCAAGGATGAGATATGGGTTGATGCAATGAAAGCTGAAATTCAAGCATTAGATGATAACAAGACTTGAGAGCTGGTTCATCTGCCACCTACCAAAAAGTTCATTGGATGCAGGTGGGTATACAAGATTAAATATAAAGCAACATGAGAGGTTGAAATATTCAAGGCCATACTAGTTGCAAAAGGATACAACCAGAAAGAGAGGTTAGATTATCATGAAACATTTCCCCTTGTTGTTAAAATGACTACTGTAAGAACTGTTGTAAATGTGGCAGCTGCTAAACACTGGGTTATTTACCAAATGGATGTATATAATGTATTTTTGCAAGGAGATTTATATGAAGAGATCTTTATGAATATGCCAGAGGGGTTTAATACCACGGGAGGACAGAATAAAGTGTGCAAACTACTCAAATCATTGTATGGTCTAAAGCAGGCTTCTAGGCAGTGGAACATTAAACTAACTTCAGCTTTAATTTCCTTAGGTTTTCATCAGAGTCATCTGGATTATTCATTATTCACTAAGCAGCAGGATGACAGACTTGTAGTGGTTTTGATATATGTTGATGATTTGCTGATCACTAGCAATGATCAAACACTTATTCAATCTACTAAACAGACACTACAAGCTGCTTCCAAAATCAAGGATTTGGGTGAGCTCAAATATTTCCTTGGCATTGAATTTGCTCGAAGCTCACAAGGGATACTTATGCATCAGATGAAGTATGTTTTGGAGCTGATCTCTGACTTAGACTTAGAAGGAGCTAAGACTGTGCTTTCACATATGGAGATGAATCAGAAACTTACTACTGTTGAGTATGACAATTTTATCATATCTCAACCTCCCTCCCAAGACTCAACATCCAAAAACCAACTTCTCAGGATCCCTTATTGCCAGATCCTAGCATGTATAGGAGACTTGTTGGGAGGCTACTATATCTTACTAATACCAGACTCGACATTGCATTTGTTGTCCAACATTTTAGTCAATTTATGCAGAATCCCAAGAATCCTCACTTAGAAGCTGGACTGAGACTTGTGAGATACATTAAGAGTGCTCCAGGGTCGGGTATTCTCCTCCACAACTCAAGCACTTCTGAGTTACAAGTTTTTTGTGATGTTGATTGGGGTTATTGCCTCAACACTAAAAGATTTGTCACTGGTTACTTGGTGTTATTTGGCCATTCCCCTATTTCTTGGAAATCTAAGAAGCAGGCTACCATTTCCACGAGTTCAGCTGAGGCTTAGTATTGGGCCCTTGCTTCTTCAGTAGCTGAGGTTGTTTGGCTTACCCGATTTTTTTTGCAGAATTAGGAGTCTCAATTCAGTTGCTTATTTTTATCTTCTCTGATAGCAAGTCTGCCATACAAATAGCTGCGAATCCAATTTTTCATGAGCGTACGAAGCATATTGACATCGATTGTCACTTCATACGGGACAAAGTAAAGGATGAGCTTATACACACTAGTTATTTGTCATCTGCTGAACAACTTGTTGATATACTTACAAAGGGTTTGTGCATTTCGCAACATTCTTACCTGCTATCCAAGCTAGGGATGAAGAATATCTTTATCTCCCCTAGCTTTTCCGTGTGGAAGAATTAAATACAAATACACATGTGCCATAATTAGTTATGGTAGTTGGGTTAATTGAAAGGTTGTTAGAAGTTAGTTAAGTTTGTTAGAGGTAGTTAAAGTTGTTATTAGTTGCTAAGAAGGTTGTTAGGAGAAGTTAGGGGTATATGTGTGTATATAAATACCTTGTACATTACAAGTATAATTCAATTGATTCATTCTGTATAGAAATACATTTCTCACACTTTCTCTTTTCTTTCTCTGCTCATCGATACGCTTTCTCTCTTAACTATCTCTTCATTCTCTCTTCTTTATCTCTTCCTTTATCCAATCACGATATGTAGATATAGGAACTCAACAAATCCCTCTAGGAAAAAGGAAATATATATCATTCCTTGATTATAACCAAATCTCTTCTTACTAATTGATCTTATTGATAATCCCATAAATCACTATCTTGGTTAGTTCCCCCGACCATTATGATATATTATTTCAATAAATTTAATAGAGTAAAATCAAGAGAAAACACAATTTGAGAGACACATAGCCGCTACCACATGGAGAAATTAGCAGATTTAAAGAATTTGCAAGACAACCTCTTTAAAATCCGTTAAAAATCCTCTAGCAGATTTGAGGGAGTTGAGTCATTTTTATGATTTGTTTTTGTTCTATTGTTTGTGTTGATGTTGTGTGAGTGTTGTGGCAATATCAGATTTTATGCCTGGACAATATCTTGCAGATGTTGCCCGTAGTATTACGCAACATTCTGCAGTGTCCTGTAGTTGTTGCCTGCAGTGTTGCGTAACATCTCATGACAACATATTTGGAAACGATTTTGTCTATTCTTCCGACCAATACAGTGATTGCTACTGTGAGTTAAAAATGTCATAGGCAAGCTGAATATGGAGTTGTGTTTAAAACGTGGGAATTGAAGGAGTCAAGCGTGGAATCGAAGCAACTTGAAGGCCAAGTCAAAGTTGTTGAGGAATTCATGGAGCTAGAAGATGTCCAAGCTGCTGCCTATTTTCTCTCAACTTCCACAACCAACTAGAAAGAGTTTCAAGGAAGTTTCACACTATAAATAGAGGAGGAATTTCAGAGTATTTTCATCCAGAAAAGATTGCAAGAATATCTTCAAGAGCTCGCGGGAATTCAACCCAAAAACTGGATCAAACCATCATTGTCTAAGTCGTTTAACAACATCTATCCCACGTCACGATTGTTATCTCTATTCTAGATTAAGCTTAATGTAAAAGCAATTGTAATGAAGATGTTGTAGATTTTTATATTAACTTTTGTATTCTTTTGTACTTAGGCTGAAGTCATCTGCGACATCGTTTTACAATTTTTTTATTTTGTTTCGATTCATTGTAAAAGGAAATTCATTGTAATTGTATATAAAATATACATTACTTCGGTCATTGACCATCAGAGGCTATATTAATATATACTCTTAAAAATATAAACCTTTGTGTCATTTACTTTTCCGCTGCAATTACTCTTCTAAGGTTTATTCTGTTTTCATCAGGTGTTGTCACTAGTGTTGCACAACATTACAGGCAACACATAAAGTCTGCATGTCAAAGTTGTCCCATGTGTTAGGCAACATCAGAAACTGTCTTTTACTTTCGGTCTTTGAATTTTTATTTTCCTACTGTTTATTGCTTATCCGTAGGCCCAGGTCTCAACAAGTGGTATCAGAGCCAACACTTAACACAATAAGTGATTGGTCTTGTATCTATTGGCTATTGACTCAGTTGTTCAAAATGTTGGTAGACTTCCAATACTTGATGAAACCAACTATGCATATTAGAAGATCCGGCTATGTTCACACATCAAATCAATTGATGTTCGAGCATGTGGATCTGTCTCTGAAGGTTATGTTGTTCCCAAGTATCCAACGGATGAGGATGGTGATGTTCTTACCAAACCCGAACCCGAGTGGACCGCGGAAGAAATCAATAGTGTTAGTTTTAATAAAAAGGCCTTAAATGCTATATTTGGATGAGTAGATCTATACATGTTCAAACTCATTCAGAATTGTACAACGGCTAAAGACGCCTGGGAGACCTTGTAAACTCATTGTGAAGGTACCTCAAGTGTGCGACGAATAAAGTTACACACGATTTTGAGCCAATATGAGCGCTTGAGGATGAAAGAATCTGAGGATATAAAGTCCCACTTTGAAAAGTTAATTGACATTGTTAATCAGTGTCAAGTGCTTGGTTCTCCTTTGACCAACACACAACTTGTGGACAAAGCCCGCAGATCTCTCCCTGAAAGGTTTAACACAAAGATTTGTGCTATTGAATAGGCCCATAATCTTGCCACAATGGATCTACATGACTTGATGAGTATCTTTCAAACTTATGAGATGAACATCAAGAGTCAAAGAGATTTGTATAAGGACAAGACACTGGCACTCCAAGGAAAACCTCGGAAATAGATATTGAAAACAAGGATGAAAACCTAGAGGAACTAAGTGATGGTGTCAATGTTGCCTTACTCACTAGAAAGTTCAATTCTATAGTAAGGAATATCAACAACGATAGAAACAAGGCTAAATATAAGAAGCACCAAAACCAACTCTTCAATAAACAACCATTTAGATCACCTTCAGGACAAAAGGAAGTAATGCACTGAGAAAAACCAACTCTGACAACACCAATTTCGAACCCAAACAACTTGAGGGAGTGCAATATCATGCTTGCTCAGGTTGGGGTCACTATGTTAATTAGTGCGCAAACACTCTTAGAAAAATTGGTAAGAGTGTGTGGTTTTCTCTCAATGATGATAAAGAAGATTACGAAGGAGATCAAGAAGAAGGATCACAAGCAATGCTGGCAACAACGTTGGAATATTCACTGTCAAATAATGAAGATGTTGTCAACAATGTTGTCTCTAATGTTACAGCATCTGAGACAACACTGAAGACAACATTCGATTGTCCAGCAATATCTGAAAGGTATGTTTTCTTTGATTATTTTGATGTTAATTGCTTTAGTGGGATCATCTCTTCATGTGATGTTGTTAATATGGATCTGGTTGACCCCAAAAATGAAGTGATAAAGGAATAACAAGAACTTTGTAAGGCCTTAATCACAGAATCTGAGCAACTAGATTCAAATGCAAAATCTTTGGCTCACGAAAAGAACAATCTTAAGAGCACAATTACCAGATTAGAGGTAGAACTTACCAAGAAGGATTTAGAACTTGGTAAGATCCTTGCTAGATTGAGTTTAGCTGAGACCACAGAGGCTCAACAGAGGAACCTCCAAATTAGATGAAATCTTAAATTTCAGTAAACCCACACAAGCTGGACTAGGATACAACCACCTTTAAGGAAAACTTCTAAAATCCATAGTAATAGTGAAAAGATAAGGTTTGTTAAAGAAAATGCTAAATATCACTCACATTCTACTAAGGAGAAAAGAGGTCATTGTAAGAAATTAGGACACTTAATGCCTTATTGTTATAAACTTCAAAACTCTGTTTTCTGAACTTTGCAGAAGATGTCGTCTTCAGTGTTGTCCAATATTGCAGACAACATCTAAAGTAGAGTGTTGCCAAAAGTGTTGTCTTCAATGTTGCCCAACACTGCTGATAACATTCCAAGCAACACACATAGAAACATAAAGAAGTGTTTTAAAAAGGAATGAATACCTAAACTAGACTTGAAATGTAATGTGTGTATTACTGCCTTGCATACTAACATTATAAGATCTTGGTACTTTGATAGTAGATGTTCAAGACACATGACAGGTACCAGAAGTTTTCTGAAAAATTATGAATCATTCAATGGAGGGAATGTGACATTTGGTGGGGGAAGCAAAAGTAGAATTATTGGTTAAGGAACATTGAATGTTCCTGATATACCAACCTTGAATAATGTACTTCATGTTGATGGCTTAGTTGCTAACCTTCTTAGCATAAGTCAGCTTTGTGATGATGACCTCGAGGTAAAATTGTTACACCCCGTAGTTCCAGAGTATGTATATGAGGACGTACGTACGTAAATACGACATTAAAATTGGAAAGGAAGAAAAATGTGATTTTTTTCGACGGAAAAGTTTCCGGATTTTGTGAAGGAAAAAGGTTCGTTAATGGGAATTGGATTCTAGTTCCGGTCCTTACGACCTAGTTCCGGTGGAACGCGTCCACAAACTCGTACAATGATTTACTAAACTTGGGCCTGGCATCCTCGGGACCCTACCACATAAACGGACCATTTCTAACTGACATCACCCGATTCCATACAATCGGTTGACCCGGAATGAGTCTACAACCCGACTCATCGTCACACTTAACTTCTCGTTCCTAGTCTGAAATAAATCTCTCTCTTATCTCAAGGTACTTCTTACCCTATCCCCCTATTCACTAAAGGTTCGTCACATAAGTCAAAGTATTTCTACTGTACATCCTTCCCTATCGGTCTTACACTGTTACGGGGTAAATACAACTTGTGAACTCTACACAACTATAGTCTCAGTTCACTTATCATTCTTGTCAATATTCTTAACTTTTTCACTTTACTAATCAAGGTATCCCTACCTCTGGGGTACTATCACTTTACAACTCCAAAGAATAAAGGGAAAACATATACGCTAGTGGTAAAATCAATCTATCAACGCACGTATGATTCAAAAGAATCGAATATACATGTAACCCCGTGCGATGTCGCCTCCTGATCCTGCCCAGTAGTCACGTCATCTATGCGGTTCGAAGGACCGCCAGAACTATAAACTCCACCGACTTACCACGACCGATCGACATCCGAACACCGCCGCTCGGGACGACACCGCGTGGAGGAAAGGAACCAACCATCGGCTCATAGCCGAGCCACCTCACCGGTGCCTCTTCTAAAAGGACATACTCGTGATATGGCCCGGACGCCACAATAATAACAAACACTGCGCAAGACGGCATTTCAAATGACGCTTACTACAATGGAAACATCGAGGAATAAGTGGCCTCGATCGAGAAAATCCTCGCTCCTCCGGTAACCTCGACCTCTGGAGCTGGACCGCTCCTAAATACTTGTGAGATCAAATCTCCCACCTATGAGCCGCGGGGTATGTACGGGTAGGATGGGACGAATATATCACTTGCCGCCGAGGCACTCGCCCAAAACTCACCGGATAACCAACCGGCCTAGCCTCTTACGCAGATCTCCGCTACCGCCTCTACCCTCGTACACTGTCTCAGATCGCCGAATAACCTCCTCACGAGGAAACAGTAGCATTGCTATCTTGGTCAATAACATAATGGCTTCCTTCATGACTCCTAAAGTCCGCCTCAATCGAGAAATCAGAGGTTCTCGTGCCGTGTTCTCAAACTCGCGAAGAACTCGCCGATCATGAACAACATCCGTGATAACTCGGCATAAGCCCTATCAACTCTCTCGAGTCCGACTAGTAGCTCGCTACTCCTTTGCCCTTCTCAAGGCCGTTGTTCTCCTCGAGGCATAATCAGAACACAACAATACGCCGAGAGGAATTATCTTACTAACACAAATCTATGGCACGATCTTAGAGTGAGAAGAATAGAAACCAACTCCTAAATGTCATGTAGCCTCCGCTTATGGGTGTGGCGCGCAACACACCGATAATCAAGACTCTACTAGACACGGCCTCAGAACATTCCGAGGATCGATCGCTCGATACCACTGTCACACCCCGAACCCCGCTCGTGGATCGTGCCCTACCCAGGCACTCGCTACCTTAACAACTAAGTATATTGCGGAAATTAATAACACTCATATTTTTTTTCTTTTAAAACCAACGACGTACAAGGCAAAGCCGACTAGGCCGCCATATCATATACATAAACAAAAGACACTACACTGCATACACGAGTCCAATCCTACATATGAATACGGCACTTAGAGTTAAATCAAATATGACGACAAGGCCCCGCCAGACTCAAAAATGTACAAAGCCTGCATCAAGGATATATACCAAAAGATAAACTCCCGGACAGAGGAGCTATCCAAAACCCCGAGCAGATCCTACACTGCCGATCACCAAACAACAGACCTAAACTCGGCAGATTTAACGCACTTCAAGGAGGTCAAGACAAGAATGTACTGGTATGTGAGCGATGAAGATCTGTAATAAAATCATAATCTAAACAAAACAGAGACATGTATGATAGCCAACCTACAAGATACAATACATAAGCGGTCATATCAAGTCGTGGACGCAGCCCTCAAAGTCACTACTCAAATATAACTATGGGTCTCACGCCCATAATATCAATCATGCCCGTGGAATCCTTCCTCACCGCCGATACCATGATATAACATAGCACCAATAGGCATACATGAACACCAAGTCCCACTGTGTTCTAAAATCAGACGCCAAGTAGGCAAACGAACGTGGTATAACGCCTCGGGTTTACCCTCATTTATACTCGACCGGGCGAGGTGGTAAGGGGTATAACGCTTGGGCTTGCCTCATTTATACTCTTACCCTGGAGAAGTGGTATAACGCCTGGGCTTGCCTCATTTATACTCTTACCCTATCTCAACCTACCACAAACAACACATAAAGCGGTGGTACAATGCCTTGGGGTTTACCCTCACTTATACTCTTACCCCGGAGTATGGTACAACGCCTGGGGTTTACCTCACTTATACTCTTACCCTATCTCGACCGACCATCAAACAAGACATAAGCACTACCATGTCTTCTATAAAAATCCGAATTTAACCTAAGTACTACAAGTAACTAAGATACCCATGAGTCCCACATCACCGCTTGTGACGTCCAAGAACTTACAACAAGACAAACCACCCTTCAACCGAGAGTCGCGGAACTTAATAAAACATAATACTTGCACTCAAAGGCTATTACCAGCACATATAGGCAAGTTCTCAATTAACCAAGCCAAAGTACTTATCAAGGCACACATAGGATAAATTCTCATTTAACAAGCCAAAGTACTTATCAGGGCACAATTAGAATAAATTCTCATTTAACTAGCCAAAGTACTTATCCGGGCACAAATAGAAAAATTCTCAATTTATCAAGCCAAAGTACTAATCAAGGCATACATAGAATAATTCTCTTTTAACAAGTCAAAGTACTTATCAAGGCACACATAGGATAAATTCTCATTTAACAAGCCAAAGTACTTATCAGGGCACAATTAGAATAAATTCTCATTTAACTAGCCAAAGTACTTATCCGGGCACAAATAGAAAAATTCTCAATTTATCAAGCCAAAGTACTAATCAAGGCATACATAAAATAATTCTCTTTTAACAAGTCAAAGTACTTATCAAGGCACACTTAGACAAATTCTCAATTTATCAAGCCAAAGTACTACGTACGTACATTCTTTTATAAAAGACTCCTTTCTATGTAAAGCCCCAAGATACTAACACCCGTAGTATCAAGGCGTGTCTATTTTTCAAAGTAAGTTACTACACTTTTAGAAAACTCATTTCAAGTCTTGAAATCAAGTAACTCCAAATTTTCACAATCTTGGCAACTTATGCCCTTTTATCAAAATAGACAACTTTCTAAATCTTTCATAAAGCCGTTATAACCAACTTCCCATAAAGCCGTTATAACCCTTTATGATTTTAGACATATCCATTCCTTCAATGACCAAGAGACTTATACTATTAAAACCAAGTATCACATACTTACAAATCAAGTTCTTAACTTTCAAAATACTTCAAGTCTCTTAATAGTTAGAAAACAAGTTTTCTTCTACTTTTAAACCTCAAGTAACTTCACCCTTAACACAAGTTACTTCTCTTAAATCATGTCATTTCTCCTCTTTTAAATCAAATAAGTAAATCACTCCTTTGACTCTAAAGTCACTATAATGACCTTTAGGTTTTAGAACTAAGGCACTAGCCAAAAGATTTGGAAACCACTTCCTTTTAAGACTACATGTACTTTAAGTAAAAATACCTTCACTTTTAAGAATCCAAACTTCATCAAGAAAATGGATTCTACAACTTACAATCCAAACATCAAAGTACACTCGGAAGTACATAGAACAAATTCTATTTTAGGCAATCCAAATACAACCAAGGAATGGATCATTTGGAGTAGAACCTACTTTCTTTATCTTACTAATCATGCTAGAAGAGAGATAGTTCACATACCTTTCAGCTAAAATCCACAAGCTGCCGAATACGCCGCGTAGAAGTGTCAACCTATAATGGTCACAACAAGACTATCAACTTCTAGTCTCAACGAGAATAATACTAAGTGTTTGGTCTCTAATTCTACGGAAAATCGGCAAAGACTTCCTTTGTTTCTACTCACTTTGCCACCTTTTCAAGGCCGAATACAATAACCAACAAGCCACTTTTAAGGCTCCAAACAACAACCAAACAAAGGGGATTACACGCCTTACAATACGTGTAAAATTCCGCCCACAATTCATACGAAGTAGTCTAACGACACTAGCCAATTCTCGCCAACTTACATAGCAACACTAAGTCTTTTCCAACCCTTTTCAAATTCCAAGTTCCAAGGTCTAACATGTTATATAGTTATAAGCTACTTCACAACTACAATTTCCTTCTTTATACAACATGCGACGCTTAGACCAAAAGTCGACTTGAATTGAAATCTGAAGGCTAAACATGCTAGTTTTCGGATTAGGGTTCCAATTGCCAATAAACATATCAAACTTCATACTATATAACACATGCTTGCTAAAATCCATAGCTACAACAATAAGTAAGTCTTAACTACTAAAACGACAAAATTTATACCTTTATAAGCCCTTAAAATTTCCAAGATTCCAAAGTCGCGCCTTAGCAATTCTTAGCTCCTTTTCTTAGGTTCCAATCCGCTCCAAGCACTCCTTAGAGGCCTATGAAGAACCCATCTTCAAGTTCCATCTTCAAAGTCAAGAACTCACTTAGTTTCCGCTTGCGACTAACGTAAAAATGCGTTTTTCCAAATCTTTCTATTGAGATAACCTTACAATACCCTTGGGGACATTGGGTTAAAGTCTTGTGGCTAATGGATCAAAACTACAAAATTTTGTGTGGGAAAGTTGGACAAAGCCGAGAGCTTCTAAGGCTAAGCTCAAGTTCTCTAAATTTTCTAAGTGTAAAATGAGCTTGTCTTGCACTAACTTAGTATATAACACATATCGAGGGCTTAGACTTAAACAAATGGGTGGCTAAGATGAATTTCACTGGATTAAGCCTATGTGGACAAGTTGACAAGTCAACAATGTCACGCTAGCAAGACTAATCTTCCAAGGTGGTCAATGACCATTTTGCCCCTTACCAATTTCGTCCAAGACCACTTGTGGGGTTCCACGTGTCGCCTCTCATTCGTCCATAAAATTCAGAACCTCATGGTCCCACAAAATGTAAAATTCCTCGGTGGGCCCCACGTGACCAAACTAATAAATAAATTTCCATAATGCCAATAGGTTCCATACTCTTCAAATAATACATTTTGAGAATCCAATTCTCAACAACGAACATTTTTCCTTTCCGATGTCCTAAGATTTTCCGCTAAAAACAATTCTTCCTTTCGTACTAATTTCCGATCTTGTTTCCTTTCGTACATTCTCTTTACATGTCCCGACTTACTGGTGTAACATTCTTCCCCTTAGAAACATTCGTCCCGAATGTTCTTAGTCGGTTGTCACGCTATACAAACTCCAGATAAACTCTATACTATGCCTAATACCAATACACGCACAAGACCAACGATGCCACACACGGCCACCACATAACATACGTAAACATAATAATGGACCTTCCGTCGTGGTCCCTTCTCACAAAACTCAAGGTTACAGATCTTCCCAAACACGGGATCCTTAGAGGTTCCTTTCTTTCCTTACTTGTCATACTTTCTCGCATTTCAAACTCATCTAGTACACGACAAAATCTCAAATTATGTTTCTGTCACAATCCTTAGAGTTACTAACCAAACTTGGCCATATTGTTACTTACATTCCCGTTAAGGCTTTTCTGGTCCTTACGACTAGTTCCGTGAACGCTGGCCCACAAACTCGCATAACGATTTACTAAACTTGGGTCCGCATCCCTGACCCTACCACATAAACGACCATTTCTAATCGACATCACCCGATTCCATACAATCGGTTGACCGAATGAGTCTACAACCCGACTCATCGTCACACTTAACTTCTCGCTCCTAGTCCGAAATAAATCTCTCTTATCTCAAGGTACTTCTTACCCTATCCCCCTATTCACTAAAGGTTCGTCACATAAGTCAAAGTATTTCTACTGTACATCCTTCCCTATCGGTCTTACACTGTTACGGGGTAAATACAACTTGTGAACTCTACACAACTATAGTCTCAGTTCACTTATCATTCTTGTCAATATTCTTAACTTTTTCACTTTACTAATCAAGGTATCCCTACCTCTGGGGTACTATCACTTTACAACTCCAGCAATAAAGGGAAAACATATATGCTAGGGTAAAATCTGAATCTATCAACGCACGTATGATTCAAAAGAATCGAATATACCTGTAACCCCGTGCGATGTCGCCTCCTGATCCTGCCCAGTAGTCACGTCATCTATGCGGTTCGAAGGACCGCCAGAACTATAAACTCCACCCTGACCTCTACCACGACCGGCTGACATCTGAACACCGCTCGGGGACGACAACCGCGAGGAAAGGGAACCAACCATCGGCTCATAGATGAGCCACCTCACCGGTGCCTCTTCTAAAAGGACATACCCTCAGTATATGGCCCGGACGGCCACAATAATAACAAACACCTGTGCCAAGACGGCATTTCCCCAAATGACGCTTACTACAATGGAAACACTGAGGAATAAGTGGCCTCGACTGAGAAAATCCTCTGCTCCTCTGAGAACCTCGACCTCTGGAGCTTGGACCGGCTCCTAAATACCTTGTGAGATCAAATCTCCCACCTGTGAGCTGCGGGGGTATGTACTGGGTAGGCTGGGACGAATATATCACTTGCTGCTGAGGCAGCTCGTCCAAAAACTCACCGGGATAACCAACCGGTCTAGCCCTCTTACGCAGATCTCCGCCGCCTCTACCCTCTGTGACACCGTCTCAGATCGCCGAATAACCTCTCACGAGGAAATCGTAGCATTGCTATCTTGGTCAATAACATAATGGCTTCCTTCACGACTAAAGTCCGCCCCTAATCGAGAAATCAGAGGCTCGTGTCAGTGTTCTCAAAACTCGCGAAGAAGAACTCACGATCGCGAACAACATCCGGTATAACTCAGGCATAAGCCCTATCAACTCTCTCGAGTCGACTAGTAGCTCTCGCTACTCCTTTGCCCTTCGGGCGGCCGTTGCCTCTCTCGAGGCATAATCAGAACACAACAATACGCCGAGAGGAATTATCTTACTAACACAACTCTATGGCACGATCTAGAGTGAGAAGAATAGAAACCAACTCCTAAATGTCATGTAGCCTCCTGTTTATGGGTGTGGCGCAACACACCGATAATCAAGACTCTACTAGACACGGCTCAGAAACATTCCGAGGATCGATCGCTCGATACCACTCACACCCCGAACCTGCTCGTGGATCGTGCCCTACCTGGCACTCGCTACCTTAACAACTAAGTATATTACGAAATTAATAACATTTCATATTTTTTTTCTTTTAAAACCAACGACGTACAAGGCAAAGCCGACTAGGCCGCCATATCATATACATAAACAAAAGACACTACACTGCATACACGCAGTCCAATCCTACATATGAATACGCACTTAGGAGTTAAATCGAAATATGACGACAAGGCCCCGCCAGACTAAAACTGTACAAAGCCTCAGATCAAGGATATATACCAAAAGATAAACTCCTCGACAGAGAGGAGCTATCCAAAACCCCGAGCAGATCCTACACCGCCGATCACCAAACATCGTACCTAAACTCGCAGATGAACGCAACTCCCCGGGCGAGGTCAAGACGAAGAATGTACCAAGTATGTGAACAGTAGTACTGTAATAAAATCATAATCTAAACAAAACAGAGACATGTATGATAGCCAACCTACGATACACAATACATAAGCCATATCAAGTCGTGACGCAGCCCTCAAAGTCACTACTCAAATATAACTATGGGTCTCACGCCCATAATATCAGTCATGCCCGTGGAATCCTTCCTCACTGCCGGCAGCCCATGATATAACATAGCACCAATAGGCATACATGAACACCAAGTCCCACTGTGTTCTAAAATCAGACGCTAAGTAGGCAAACGAATGCGGTGGTATAACGCCTTGGGGTTTACCCTCATTTATACTCGACCGGGCGAGGTGGTAAAGCGGGGTATAACGTCTTGGGGCTTGCCTCATTTATACTCTACCCCGGAGAAGGTGGTATAACGTCTGGGCTTGCCCTCATTTATACTCTTACCCTATCTCAACCGCCACAAACAACACATAAAGCGGGTGGTACAAATGCCTGGGGTTTACCCTCACTTATACTCTTACCCCGAGAGTATGGTACAACGTCTTGGGGTTTACCCTCACTTATACTCTTACCCTATCTCGACGACCATCAAACAAGACATAAGCACTACCATGTCTTCTATAAAAATCCGAATTTAACCCAAGTACTACAAGTAACGGAAGATACCCATGAGTCCCACATCACCGCTTCAGACGTCCCAAGAACTTACAACAAGACAAACCACCCTTCAACCGAGAGTCGCGGCAACTTAATAAAACATAATACTTGCACTCAAAGGCTATTACCAGCACATATAGGCAAGTTCTCAATTAACCAAGCCAAAGTACTTATCAAGGCACACATAGGATAAATTCTCATTTAACAAGCCAAAGTACTTATCCGGGCACAAATAGAAAAATTCTCAATTTATCAAGCCAAAGTACTAATCAAGGCATACATAGAATAATTCTCTTTTAACAAGTCAAAGTACTTATCAAGGCACACATAGGATAAATTCTCATTTAACAAGCCAAAGTACTTATCAGGGCACAATTAGAATAAATTCTCATTTAACTAGCCAAAGTACTTATCCGGGCACAAATAGAAAAATTCTCAATTTATCAAGCCAAAGTACTAATCAAGGCATACATAGAATAATTCTCTTTTAACAAGTCAAAGTACTTATCAAGGCACACTTAGACAAATTCTCAATTTATCAAGCCAAAGTACTACGTACGTACATTCTTTTATAAAAGACTCCTTTCTATGTAAAGCCCCAAGATACTAACACCCGTAGTATCAAGGCGTGTCTATTTTTCAAAGTAAGTTACTACACTTTTAGAAAACTCATTTCAAGTCTTGAAATCAAGTAACTCCAAATTTTCACAATCTTGGCAACTTATGCCCTTTTATCAAAATAGACAACTTTCTAAATCTTTCATAAAGCCGTTATAACCAACTTCCCATAAAGCCGTTATAACCCTTTATGATTTTAGACATATCCATTCCTTCAATGACCAAGAGACTTATACTATTAAAACCAAGTATCACATACTTACAAATCAAGTTCTTAACTTTCAAAAATACTCCAAGTCTCTAATAGTTAGAAAACAAGTTTTCTTCTACTTTTAAACCTCAAGTAACTTCACCCTTAACACAAGTTACTTCTTAAATCATGTCATTTCTCCTCTTTAAATCAAATAAGTAAATCACTCTTTGACTCCCTAAAGTCACTATAATGACCTTTAGGTTTTAGAACTAAGGCACTAGCCAAAAGATTTGGAAACCACTTCCTTTTAAGACTACATGTACTTTAAGTAAAAATACCTTCACTTTTAAGAATCCAAACTTCATCAAGAAAATGGATTCTAAAACTTACAATCCAAACATCAAAGTACACTCAGGAAGTACATAGAACAAATTCTATTTTAGGCAATCCAAATACAACCAAGGAATGGATCATTTTAGGAGTAGAACCTACTTTCTTTATCTTACTAATCATGCTAGAAGAGGAGATAGTTCACATACCTTTTCGCTAAAATCCACAAGCTAAGCGAATACGCCGTACGTAGAAGTGTCAACCTATAATGGTCACAACAAGACTATCAACTTCTAGTCTCAACGTAGAATAATACTAAGTGTTTGGTCTCTAATTCTACGGAAAATCGGGCAAAGACTTCCTTTGTTTCTACTCACTTTGCCACCTTTTCAAGGCCGAATACAATAACCAACAAGCCGCTTTTAAGGCTCCAAACAACAACCAAACAAAGGGGATTACACGCCTTACAATACGTGTAAAATTCCGCCCACAATTCATAATGGCGAGTCTAACGACACTAGCCAATTCTCGCCAACTTACATAGCAACACTAAGTCTTTTCCAACCCTTTTCAAATTCCAAGTTCCAAGGTCTAACATGTTATATAGTTATAAGCTACTTCACAACTACAATTTCCTTCTTTATACAACATGCGACGCTTAGACCAAAAGTCGACTTGAATTGAAATCTTAAGGCTAAACATGCTAGTTTTCGGATTAGGGTTCCAATTGCCAATAAACATATCAAACTTCATACTATATAACACATGCTTGCTAAAATCCATAGCTACAACAATAAGTAAGTCTTAACTACTAAAACGACAAAATTTATACCTTTATAAGCCCTTAAAATTTCCAAGATTCCAAAGTCGCACCTTAGCAATTCTTAGCTCCTTTTCTTAGGTTCCAATCCGCCCAAGCACTCCTAGAGGCCTATGAAGAACCCATCTTCAAGTTCCATCTTCAAAGTCAAGAACTCACTTAGTTTCCGCCATGCGACTAACGTAAAAATGCGCTTTTTCCAAATCTTTCTATTGAGATAACCTTACAATACCCTTGGGGACATTGGCTTAAAGTCTCGTGGCTAAGCGATCAAAACAACAAAATTTTGTGTGGGAAAGTCGACAAAGCCGAGAGCTTCTTAAGGCTAAGCTCAAGTTCTCTAAATTTTCTAAGTGTAAAATGAGCTTGTCTTGCACTAACTTAGTATATAACACATATTGGAGGGCTTAGACTTAAACAAATGGGTGGCTAAGATGAATTTCACTTGGATTAAGCCTATGTGGACAAGTTGACAAGTCAACAATGTCATGCTAGCAAGACTAATCTTCCAAGGTGATCAATGACCATTTTGCCCCTTACCAATTTCGTCCAAGACCACTTGTGGGGGTTCCACGTGTTGCCCTCTCATTCGTCCATAAAATTCCGTAACCCTCGTGGGTCCCACAAAAATGTAAAATTCCTCGGGTGGGCCCCACGTGACCAAATCCGTAATAAATAAATTTCCATAATGCCAATAGGTTCCATACTCTTCAAATAATACATTTTGAGAATCCAATTCTCAACAACGAACATTTTTCCTTTCCGATGTCCGGAAGATTTTCCGTCGGAAAAACAATTCTTCCTTTCGTACTAATTTCCCAGTCTTGTTTCCTTTCGTACATTCTCTTTTACATGTCCTGGACTTACGGGGTGTAACAACCCCCCCCCCCCCCCTTGGTAGAAAAGTTGTCTTCTAGTATTGTTACTATTCCAAAATACCTTATCCCAAATCCCTTGTAGTATTCCAAAGTTATTATTAAGAGTCTTAAATACTACTTTATTCCTATAGTCGCAAAATGAAGCCCTAGAAAAATCTTCATAGCTTAGATGAAGTGTTAAGAGAAGTTGTTTGGAAACTTCTAAGGGTTGCTGAGCGGTCGAGCGTCGGGAAGTGGAGCTAAACGTTGCTCGGGATCGACTTATTAAACTTGGATAATTTTGGGCTTATCGAGGTAATGATCTTTATCCCCTAGTAATTGGAAATTACATGTCAGAGTAATGTATAGTTGAGTATACTATATGTAGAATGAATATGGATAAGAATTGAATCAGATTTACATAGATCAGATTTACTGTAGACTTGTAGTATTATTGTGGAGTAATTGTACACGCCCGTTAGACGTGTAACCCCGGGATTGTTGGTTCGCAGCAGGCCTCGTTAGAAGAGAGATTTTTGTGGTTGCGTGGGGATGTGTCACGAATTTTCCGTAGAATAAGGAATCTCAGATCTAGAATTATTCTACAAGAGATCTAGAGGTTGATAAACGCTTTATGGCCATTATAGGTCAAGACTACGAGTAGCGTATTCTACTGAAGGGTGGAAAAGGCTAGCGGGATTATAGTACTATGGAGCGCTTTGCTAATTGTCGATAATCGTCGCGAGGTATGTGAACCTCTTCCTATCCTTTCTAGCATGATATTTGTGAAATATATTTAGCGGTAGACGCGTGTGTTTAAAGGAATTTGATTTTTCTTTTGTGTCCTTGACTTGATTCCAAAGTTAAGTGACTTGTTATGAAATATTAAGGACTTGAATTATGTTAAAAGTTGTAAAACCTCACCATGAGTAATGGGTGTGTGGTCTTTAAAGAATAAAGTTATCTTGATTTCGAAAATAAGAATAGTTGTCCTTGGTTGGTTTAAAACATAAAGTGTTATAATAGCTTTATGGGAAGTTATTTATAACGACTTTATGAAAACAAAAGAATGGTTTTATCATTGGATTTAAAATGATAACTTGACATTTTAAGGGTTGGAAGTTGGTTTCCTTAAAAGATATGATTGAAAGATTAAGAGCCTGATTTTTGAAAGTAAAGAGACTTGACTTATAAACAACTTGATTTTGGGAAAGGAGAAGTAACTTGATTTAAAGGTATACGTTACTTGTTTTTAAAAGAGTAAGACACTTGGTTTAAAAAGTATATTGCTACTTGACTTTAAAAAGGAAAAAGTGTCTTTGTTTAAAAATGAAGGCATGCTTTTGTCTTAAGATTGATTTAAAAAGAAGGTATGAAAATTGTTTTGGTTTACTTAAAAGATAGTTACTCTATTTTAATACTACGGGTATCGTGTGACTTTTGTGTGAGTAACTTGACTATGTTGGCTTGTGATAGCCTTGTAATACTTCCTTGTTGGTTTGATAAGTAAACTTGTTATGATGCTACGTGTGTTAGTGTCTTGTGACGTTTGTGTAAGGGGGTTTTCTTGTTGTGCTTACGTTGTTTAACGATAAGCAGTTATGCTGATATTATACCACTTACCCCCCTGACTTGTTATTATGTCGAGGACTTGCCACCCTCGATGCGAGGAATACATCACGCGGTTCGCGTGACCCACGCGAGTCGGGAGTTCCAGGGACGATGATCACTCCGGGTGTTACGCCGACGCGAGGTATTATACCTTACGCGTCCATAGGACTACGCGACTTCGGGGTCCAGAGGATGCCGCGGGTTAGCTACCCCGACGCGAGGAATACCTCACGCGGCCTATGTGCCTATCGCGAGTCGCGGTAAGTTCCAGGATTAGACGCGCACATTGATACTGAGGGCGAGTGGCCAGATTCGATCATGTGGCGCGGTCTAGAAAGACCTCGTGATACAGTCTTATATCATTGTTGGTACAGTGGGTTTTAGTAGTTGGCTATGCCTTCGTACTTACCCCGTAAGGTTTTATTATGACACAGGTGAGACCTGGTGTTCAGGTGTATTCCTTGGTGCTTTTATATCATATCGCTACAGCTGGCGGAAGGAATTCCACGCATGATTGATATTGTGGGTATGAGACCCATGGTTATATTTGAGTGATGACTTTAAGGCGTGAGTCCCCGACTTGACACGATCGCATATATCAGGTATCGTAAAATTGGTTATCATATATGTCTTCGCTTTATATAGACTATTATGATTTCATTTACGATTTTCGGGCCACATACTTGGTACTGTTATCGACTCCTTCGGGCCGCGTTCATGCCGCAGTAGAGGTACACCGATTGTTGATCCTCGCCATGTGATCACAACAGCTGGGAAGCTCCGCTTCCGAGGCTTATCTTCGTATAGTCCTCGCCGCCAGAGGTACTTACATTCGTGAGTATGGCGGGCCCCGCCCCGTCGTTGTTGTTATAACACTCTGCAGGTCCGTAGTACTATTGCGCGTAGTTTGTAAAAGGGATGAATCGTCGGTTCAAGTTTTATTTATATATTCAGAAAGGTAACCGTTTTGGTTAGCCTGTTTTCTTATTTCATTATGGTATATCTTGCTTCATGTGTAAGTTTTTACTTCCGCTGATTTTTCTCTGATGTTGTATCACTAGGGTGCCCGGGGTAAGGCACCAGTCACGGGCCCGGGGTCGGGTCGTGACAAAAATTCAATAAGCATGAATGTAAAGTCACAGATTCTATAAACAAGTGTGTTATGTCAGGCACTCGCACTGGAGATAATTGCTACCTAGTTGGTACTCAACTAGCCTGCAATTCTGCTAGGGTCAACGACACTACACTTTGGCATCAGAAACTGAGACATGTCAATTATTGCAACTTAGAGAAATTAATCTCTTGTGAAGATGTTAAAGGTATTCCCAAACTGGTTCCAACTTATAAAACAGTGTGCGAGGATTGTTTAAAAGGTAAACAAACTTGTGTTTCCCATGATGTTGCCCAACATAATGGACAACACTTAGGTACGTATCACTGCTTTTAATTATTACACATGGATCTTCTGGGTTCTATTGAAGTAGAGAGCATAGGAGACATGAGATATTCTTATGTGATTGTAGATGATTTTTCTAGATATACATGGATCTATTTTTTAAAAGAAAAATCACAAACTTTTGGCATGTTTAAGATAATTTACTCTAGGATTTAGAACTTGTTATGTTCTCCTATTTTCAGAATCAGATCTGACCATGGAAAGGAATTTAAAAACCAATCTTTTGCCAGATTTTGTGAAAAGAAAGGTATCTTCCATGAATTTTCTGCACCCAAGACTCCACAACAGAATGAGGTAGCAAAGAGGAAGAACAAAATATTGCAAGAGATGGCTAGGGTAATATTAAGTTCTAAACAACTGTTCAAAAAGGTTTTGAGCAGAAGCCTTAAACACTGCATGTCACATCACTAACAAAGTCTATGTAAGGCCAGGTACCAGAATGACACCTTATGAAATTTTAAATGGAAAGAAACCTAATCTACGTTATTTCTATATTTTTGGGTGCATATGCTATATGTTAAATGACAGGGATACGTTGGTGAAATTCGACTCAAAAAGTGACAAAGTAATATTCATTGGCTATTCGCAAAATAGTCATGCTTACGGGATATACAATCTGAGAACTAAGACTGTACAAGAGTCAGTCAATGTTATCTTTGATGATCTAACTGACATTTCAGGGAAATCATCAGAAAATAACATTATTATTAAGGCAGAAAAAGAGCAAGCTGCAAAATCAGATGTTGCTCCAGATGTTGTCACAACATCAGAGGCAACACCTGAACATGCAGAAGAGATCACAAAGGTTGAGGTGGAAGAAGAGTCTAGAACTGAAATGCAAGATCAAGTAAGAAGAGACCATCCATCAAGGATTAGAAGAAACCATCCATAAGACCAAGTGATATGCAGATTGTTTGAAAGGATGCGTACAAGGAAGAAAGAACCAATTAACTACCGAGAAATGGTAAGGTATGTGTGTATGTCCACCATATACCAACATGTTAGTCTTTCTTGTCTTACATCTACTTTAGAACCTAAAAACATTGGGGAAACTTTAAAAGATAATTTTTGGATTCAAGCAATGCAAGAAGAGCTTGAACAATTTATCCGAAATGAAGTTTGGGACTTGGTACCACGACCCAACAATACAAATGTTATTGAGACCAAGTGGATATTCAAGAACAAATCAGATGAGTTTGGGAATATTGTTAGAAATAACGCTCGATTTGTTACTCAAGGCTATACACAAGTGGAAGGAATTGATTATGACGAGACCTTCGCTCCGATGGCTAGAATTGAGTCAATAAGATTGATACTTGCTATTGCTTGCTATTTAAAGATTACCTTGCATCAAATAGATGTTAAAGGCGTTTTCCCTAATGTATATTTGGACAAATAAGTGTATATTGAACAACCAAAGGGATTTGAGGATCCTCATCATCCACATTATGTATACAAGCTCAATAAAGCTTTGTATGGGTTGAAACAAGCCCTTCGTGCATGGTATGGTCGTCTAACTAACTTTCTTATTGAGTTTGGTTTTAACCGTGGAGAAGCTGATAGAACATTATTCATCAAAAGACACCGTGTAGATGTAATAATAGCTCAAATCTATGTTGATGATATTGTATTTGGTTGGACTTCAGAATCATTTTTGAAGCCTTTTGTCGAAGCAATGTCGATACCATTCGAGATGAGCATGATTGGGAAACTAACTTTCTTCTTAGGCTTGCAGATTAAACAGAATGAAAATGGGATATTTGTGTCCCAAAGTAAATATGTCAAGAACCTAGTTAGAAAGTTTGGACTAGATAATGCAAAACACATGAGAACACCAATGGGATCGATACAACAGGTATGTACAGACGATGTTGGACAAGTCCATGATAGGTAATCTTTTAATTTTCCTGAAATGGTAAGGTATGTGTGTATGTCCACCATATACCAACATGTTAGTCTTTCTTGTCTTACATCTACTTTAGAACCTAAAAACATTGGGGAAACTTTAAAAGATAATTTTTGGATTCAAGCAATGCAAGAAGAGCTTGAACAATTTACCCGAAATGAAGTTTGGGACTTGGTACCACGACCCAACAATACAAATGTTATTGAGACCAAGTGGATATTCAAGAACAAATCAGATGAGTTTGGGAATATTGTTAGAAATAACTCTCGATTTGTTACTCAAGGCTATACACAAGTGGAAGGAATTGATTATGACGAGACCTTCGCTCCGATGGCTAGAATTGAGTCAATAAGATTGATACTTGCTATTGCTTGCTATTTAAAGATTACCTTGCATCAAATAGATGTTAAAGGCGTTTTCCCTAATGGATATTTGGACAAATAAGTGTATATTGAACAACCAAAGGGATTTGAGGATCCTCATCATCCACATTATGTATACAAGCTCAATAAAGCTTTGTATGGGTTGAAACAAGCCCTTCGTGCATGGTATGGTCGTCTAACTAACTTTCTTATTGAGTTTGGTTTTAACCGTGGAGAAGTTGATAGAACATTATTCATCAAAAGACACCGTGTAGATGTAATAATAGCTCAAATCTATGTTGATGATATTGTATTTGGTTGGACTTCAGAATCATTTTTGAAGTCTTTTGTCGAAGCAATGTCGATACCATTCGAGATGAGCATGATTGCTTGCAGATTAAACAGAATGAAAATGGGATATTTGTGTCCCAAAGTAAATATGTCAAGAACCTAGTTAGAAAGTTTGGACTAGATAATGCAAAACACATGAGAACACCAATGGGATCGATACAACAGGTATGTATAGACGATGTTGGACAAGTCCATGATAGGTAATCTTTTAATTTTCCTGAAATGGTAAGGTATGTGTGTATGTCCACCATATACCAACATGTTAGTCTTTCTTGTCTTACATCTACTTTAGAACCTAAAAACATTGGGGAAACTTTAAAAGATAATTTTTGGATTCAAGCAATGCAAGAAGAGCTTGAACAATTTACCCGAAATGAAGTTTGGGACTTGGTACCACGACCCAACAATACAAATGTTATTGAGACCAAGTGGATATTCAAGAACAAATCAGATGAGTTTGGGAATATTGTTAGAAATAACGCTCGATTTGTTACTCAAGGCTATACACAAGTGGAAGGAATTGATTATGACGAGACCTTCGCTCCGATGGCTAGAATTGAGTCAATAAGATTGATACTTGCTATTGCTTGCTATTTAAAGATTACCTTGCATCAAATAGATGTTAAAGGCGTTTTCCCTAATGGATATTTGGACAAATAAGTGTATATTGAACAACCAAAGGGATTTGAGGATCCTCATTATCCACATTATGTATACAAGCTCAATAAAGCTTTGTATGGGTTGAAACAAGCCCTTCGTGCATGGTATGGTCGTCTAACTAACTTTCTTATTGAGTTTGGTTTTAACCGTGGAGAAGCTGATAGAACATTATTCATCAAAAGACACTGTGTAGATGTAATAATAGCTCAAATATATGTTGATGATATTGTATTTGGTTGGACTTCAGAATCATTTTTGAAGTCTTTTGTCGAAGCAATGTCGATACCATTCGAGATGAGCATGATTGGGAAACTAACTTTCTTCTTAGGCTTGCAGATTAAACAGAATGAAAATGGGATATTTGTGTCCCAAAGTAAATATGTCAAGAACCTAGTTAGAAAGTTTGGACTAGATAATGCAAAACACATGAGAACACCAATGGGATCGATACAACAGGTATGTACAGACGATGTTATACCTTACTTCTAGTCGTCCAGACATTATGTTCAGTGTGTGTGTGTGTGTGCTAGATTTCAGGCCAGTCCCAAAGTATCCCACTTAAATGTTGTCAAGCGTATAATCAGACATATTGCTGGCACACGTGAGTTGGAAATTTGGTACACCAAATACACTAACCCTAATCTAATAGGGTATAGTGACTCGAATTGAGCTGGTGATGTTGATGATAGGAAGAGCACAAGTGGTGGATGCTTTTACTTAGGAACAACTTAGTATCATAGTATAGTCGTAAGCAAAATTGTATCTCTCTTCCAACTGCAGAATCTGAGTATGTTGGGGCTGAAAGTTGTTGTGCCCAATTAATTTGGCTAAGACACATATTAGATGATTATGGCATATCAAGCAACACTATGATTTTTTTACTGTGATAATTTGAGTGCTATCAATATTTCTAAGAATCCTGTTCAGCACTCTCGTACAAAACACATAGATATACGATATTATTTTTTAAGGGACTTAGTCGAAAAACAACTAGTTCAGATTGAACATGTGGATACAGTTCACCAACTAGCTGACATTTTTCAACCAAGGCTCTAGATCATGAGAGATTTTCTAATTTGAAAACTCTTTTGATATGTGTTTAGTATAAATAAGGCAGTTTATGATAGATGTTGCCTGAGATGTTGCACAACACTCCTGACAACATCTACTGATGTGTCAATATACAGAGACGGTGTTGCAGTATTTTTCACATATTTGGTCACTCAAGTATGACTCTACAAGACTAAGAACTTAAATGTGATATTGTTCTCTGCGATGATGTATATAAACTAATTATATATGTCATAAAAAAGGAGTATCAAAAGTAGGAAAAGCATATACTAAAGATTTGGCAAGATTTTGAGCAAATCTCTATATTGGTATCGTTCCTATTAAGTAGGAGTACCATGTGCATACAAAGAAGGTTGAAAATACCTTAATTTTTTTTAGACATTAAAACATTTTTGTATATATTCAACTAAGTTTGATTAAGGACATGAGGTAAAATGTTACATTGGTCTGACGGTCAAACTCATAGGGGATATATGCTGAATGTGTCTAAAGTTAAAGCCAAATCCAAAAGTTCTAGTAGTATCATAATTCTTGTGTTGTCCAAAATATTACCTAACATTGCTGACAACATCACAATCCCGTATATTGATTGTTGTTTTTAGGAAAATTAACGTTTTCCGTTCTTTATGACTTATTTATCTTTGTTCATTTGAAAATTTTAAAAACATTAGCCTCAAATCTCGATTAAATCTGGACATTTTTTATTTTTAAAATTCAAAAATTTGAACGTTATATGTTGTTAATTCCTAATTTTGAGTGTTTAGAATTCTAATTGAATTATAACATATTTTAATTAGGAAATGTTGTTACAAGTTGTTAGGATGTTGCCTTAAGTAAGTGTCCACTTGCCTCTTCACTTTATGTCAAATCACCTTAATTTTAATCCAATCCACGGAAGACCGGAAATCGAGTACCCCCATTTCTAATCCAGACTTAAATCAAAACCCCAAGTATCTGAACCATCTCCCATGTCCATTTTCCCCAAATCAAAAGCAAGCTCATCCAACACACGAGACAACACACCCATGTCAACCAGTCCATCTCAAAATCCACAGTTTTACAGGCATTACCAGCAGATAGAAAACCTTATCTCTAAACCTTCCAACTCTTCCAAGGCGATAATATTCTCTGGTTTTGACGAACCATTGAAGGCTAGCTACCCAGGTGATATGAATAATCCAATAGATGTTGATGAAACACCTACCTACACACACCTAAGGAAGTCACCCAAAGACTCGTCATTTCCATCTAGAAGATCACAACGCATTTTCGAGAATGTTTTGGGTCGTAAGCACATTGCTAAAAAGACTCGATTTGAACCTTTTGTCCCTGCTCCTACAAGCAGCAGCAATAGCAGTAGTAGCAGCAGCAGCAGTACAAGCTCCAACATGGAGGAAACCCACACTGTTCTACCAGCAGAAAGTCCATCACCGGTTTTTCAAGGTGAGGAAGAAAAGATGTTGATGATACACCTCTTAGCAGGTATATCCCTCATAGAGTCGGGAGGACCTATAAGAATGTTTCCTCGAATGTTGCCACAACATCAAAGGAAACACCAGAAGTCCATTCGTCCGACTCGGGAGTATGTTGCCCCAACACCAGAGGAAACACCTGCAGCAATATCACCTGTTGAGGAAACACAATAAGAATCTGATACAGATTCTGAGGTAAGGACTTTCTCTCCTAAATTTCACTCCAAGGCATGTGCATATAATTGGGTATGGTACCAACATAGGGTACTTAGAGCCAAACAAGTGATTGATTTGACATCATTCTAAAAAAATGGTTTAATTGAATTTTTTAGTAGTAGAGGTTTGTTACTATCAGTTACTGAGAAGGGTTCTTTTTGTGAAAATATTATAAGTTGTTCTATGCTAATTTGACTCTTATGTTCAAGGACACCACCTCAAAGACATTTGGGAAGGTGTACTTGTACAATATGATGTATGATTTTACTCCTGACATCCTAAATCACACATTAGGAATCCCTCTCAATATACAAACTACTCAAATTCAGTTCCCCGATGAGCTAAATGAGATGATTAAGTACCTCAGTGGAGGACTAATCACCAAATGGTCTGCAAGATGCAATGTATCTAAACTTACCTCATTATTCACTACTCTACACAAGCTTACCATTTTTTATTGACTACCATCTCTCAATGAGACTGTAGTTACCTTAGAGCAAGCAAAGCTGCTTTACCGAATAGGAAAGGGATATAGAGTTGATCTAGGGTCCATAATATTTGAACATGTTGCAAATATGACCGGAAAAAACAACAACTCTATCCTTCCCTATCCATCCTTAATCTATCAAATAATTATCAACCAAGGGTTCAAGCCCAAGAAGGATAACAAACTGGGTCACAACATTGAAATGCACTCAGTTAACAAAATAATTTTAAGCAGCATAGAGAGGATGATTGATCTTCCCTGAAAGAGGAAAAACTGGAGTGCAGATGTTGCCTCAGATGTTGGCAACACTACTGGCAATACTGCACAACCCCAGTTTTACATGTCTAAAGAGTGGCTGAAAAGCATATCGGGGAGCTCAACAAACAGATTGCTGAACTAATGAGAGCACGTGATTACTATGAGGACATTCTTTCTTCACAAAAAATGAGAGATGAGGTGAGTCGGCATACATGGGGAGGAGCTGAACCAGTGACTGATGCAGGGGGAGACTGCTAATGGGGATGCTAAGCTGAGTTGAATGGAGACTAGAATGTTTTGCAGAAAGAGGCTGAGAGCTACTACAAGTTACAACAGTCTAATGTGTCTGAAGCTGTTGGATGATGGTGGTGAAGAGATTGATGATGATGAGATACAAATGATTTTTTTAACATTTTTAACTTGTTTTAATGGTTATTTGTTAAGACTGGTTATTACTTTTGTGTTTGTTTTGTTTGATGTTGATGTATGCTAATTGATTGTCTTGGTTATGAAATTGGATAACTCTTAGTCTATAATCATTTTGTGATTCGCTCTACTATATGGTTATTCTCTGTGGATGATGTATGGATGTTAGTGTTAGCGATTTTGACTGCTCACGCAAGCGTACGCATCGTTCACAAGTAATATAGTCTGATAAGACCGAATATCGTCCTTAGAGATTGGTTTCTAAGTATCGTTCATCTATTTTATGTTATCTATTTAGCAATCGATATTTAAGTTGAGTTTTTGTTTAACTACTAGAATAATTGCAAGAATTAACTAACTATTTAAGTTGTGATCACTTATGAAGGAATTAGGGCTTCCAAAATCCTCGACTATCCACTTTATTCAATTCTTAATGCAACTAGAATGACTTCTTCTTCTACGTTAAGATAACGGTTAACTAAACTGTCTTATATTCCGGTTAGGACATATAATCACTCAACCCCAGTGCAGAACCTTCTATATTTCTATGATAGGATTTACCACATAGGAAGATTAAGAACAGTAACCTATAATGTTACACAAGTATCGAGGTACTGTCGTCCGCAATTTTAACCTATGTCTAGTCAATTACAGTATATTCAAATCTCTCCTTTCGGTTCTTGATTCGAAATCATATATATCATGATAATTAGTGATCAATTAATTATCAAGCATTCATACCAATTATTGACTAAATCTTAATCAAGTGAAGAAGAAATCAAACTACTGCATTAATTCATGAATAAAAGTTCAAGTGATTCATAAGGAAAGCCCTAATAAAGTGTTTAGTTCCTAGTCATAATCACGCTAAGAACAAACACAAAATTCATACATAAACTGAATTAAAAACGAAAGAAAAGAAATTACTGCGAACTAAGTCTCCAATTGTAGCTTCAAATCCGCCTTGTGTTGTGTTGTGTTGTAGAATGACCAACCTTCTTCATAGCATTAATCCCTAGGGCTTAAATATCCTCTAATTTCTGAGCCCTATGGACCAATCTGCCCTTAGCCAATTTGCCTTCGGAACTGAAAGTTTCCGTGTCGGCACCGCAGTTCTGCATACCGACACCGCGGTGCCGAAACTCCTGCAGCCTTCTCAAAGACTAATGGCACCGCGCAGATCGCTCGATGGCACCCGATCGAAAGTCATGTGACTCGCCGGTAAATATGGCACCGCTGTTCTGATAGTGCACCGCGGTCGCTTTCTTTTCGCTCTAAGTTGCCAACTTTCGTCATTTTCGCCTCGGGAGCACTTTTTCTGCCCATTTCTCGTTCCTTTTTGTCATTTTGCCTTTTTGCACCGCTGTGACTCAAAAGAAAGAAAAACAAACCTACTATTATACTAAACACAACAAATACGAGTAAAATATCAATTAAAACTCACTAAAAACCAACCATCTGCATCACTATGAAATCAAGCCTGTTGGACTTAACTAACCCAGATTGTGCAACCTCTCACGAAAACTCACTAAGAACTCATAGGCATCATCATCAAATGTTCATCATATTGTGGTGGCTTCATCTTCTCAAATTATCCTACCTCTTCTGCTTATCCACTGTCTTAGTAGGCTGAATCACTAGATGGAAAGTAGCACCCTGAGCTGTATTACTGGGAAAATATCAATTAAAAATAACTCAAAAGACGTATACAAAATACAAAATACGTCTAACAAACACCCTCAAACTTAACCTCTGCTCGCCCTCGAGTAAAGATCAAAACAAAAACAAAGACACAAAAATAAAAGACTCAAAGACTCAAATCAAGCAGATGCACAAAGACTTAGAAACACATGAACGTCAGTTGGGATAATATGCAGGAACATATATAGCATGAATTCAGCAATCTAGAATTTCAAGTCAGATATTTCACAAATTCATTTCAATCACAAGTAATGGAAGCATGAATACATAACCTATGCATGCCAATTTCATTTAGTCTACGGGCCTGTGTACTTGCTATTCTTCACTAATCATAGACATACATACTAGAGATCCTCAGGACTTTTCAGGGTTGTAATGTAGGCTTAGGCAGGGGTAGGTAAAAGTTGGCATTTAGGCTCAATTTACGTACCATAAACATTTTTCTTACTCAACCATTTGGTCCTTCTTTTTGGTATTCTTTTTTAGTTCATACTTATCGTTTCCCTCTTCTCTTTTTGAGAGCATGAAACACATTCACATAGGCACCCCCAAACTTAAGCTTTAGCATATTTTTTTATTGGGGTGAATCAATTTTTCACTCTCTTTTGTATTTCTTTTTCACACTTCTTTATTACAATTTTTTTAATTACTGTTTATGGCACACAAGAGAATCATACGATGTCAAAGAAATAACTTATTTTAGGCTCAAAAGGGCTGACTAGGGATACAATTTATTGCAAGGTAGGTAATGAATGGTAAGAAGGGTTAACAAAGAAATGCTTGAATCATCTCCCTAGCATGTACATCTTAACTATTTCGCTTCAAATAACAAGCAAGCAGACTTCACAGACATTTTTCAATTGACAACACATAGGCTAAGCATCAAATATTCCAAATAATCAATTTTTTATGAATTTTTGGCATATCTAACTTAAGCACACTGATTTTAGCTTCTCATTCCATTACAGTATCCCACTTAGTTCACTAGACATTCCAAATAAGCACAGCATGCATGATATATAAAAAAAAATGACTCACATAAAACACAAAAACAACAAAAGACTCACAAAAATAAAATAAAATGAAAACTCCCCCCAAACTTAAACTACACATTGTTTCAAATGTGTAAAAGACTCAAAAATTAAAATGGGACGACTTACAGATATACAGCGGCTCAAAATGGTGGTGGTGGTGGCGAATACTGCATTGTCCATTGGGTGAACATGAAACTCAAATTATCAACACGTTGGGTCAGGTGTTGATGGTATTGCATCATTTGCTCTTGATTCCGCAGCATCCTTTGTTGGTTCAAGAGCATCTGCTCCATCACCGGCATTAGAGGCTCTAAGGACAGGGGAGGATGATGGCTACTTTCGTCTGCTTCATTGTGTGCCTCTGGCTCTTCCTCATACATGGTTGATGGGTCTACTGTTGTTGGGCCCCTTCCCCTTGCTGCTGATCCTGGGTGGGGGTCAAGGAAGGAGTGCACTAAAATGTAGGTCACAGCATACTGACTTTTATCTACGATATCAGTGGCAAATGTTGGGACTCAATTCCTATCACATAAGGCAGTAATGACTGAACCATGTCCCAATCCGCCAATAGTCGTCAGCCTACTAATCTCCCTTATGCTCTGCACTATTTCCCTCCCCACATCAATTGTCATGCCCGTCATGATGTCATAAATGAGCTTGATTATGTCTGAGGGAACATTTGTAAAATAAGTTGACGAAATCAAACGTGCACTTATGAAATATAGCCATCATTTGGTTGTTCTATTGATTTGGCATTGGGCAAGTCTCCTGGATCTGTTGCGGACAAAACTAAACTCAGCGCCTGGGTAGCACAATGTCTGCGCTACCGCGTCCCACAGGATGTGGTTGGCGTCTCTTGACCAACTTCTGAAATGGTTTGGATTATCGCCTCGGTCCTCCACATCATAGGTCCTTAGTATCGCATTCATCGCTTTGAACCGATGCATACATATTTCCCTCTAACAAAGCACCGCCCATCTTCTTGCTCGGGGTAGTTCGCATAGAACTCCCTCACAAGGCTATAATTTTAAAGTGGGATCTTTTCTGGATTGGTGAACCTTCTCTACCCATTTGCCTCGATCATGGCCCTAATAGACTCGTAGTCATCATCATCGTCAAATGGCCTGGCCTGGTAATACATGTCTTTTTCTGGTATCAATGCCCTAGTGCTAATCTTGTTGTATCGATCCTCCGTCTGTTTGTTGGCGAATCGAGTCACGTCATAGTCTGGGGCGGATGAAGATGGGGAAGCTCTTGAAGTTTGCTTCCTAGAGGCCATAGTAAAGATTGTTAGAAATTTTTCAGCAGCGTTTCCTCTATTTCTTTGAGGTTTCCCAACAACTCTCACACCACACAACAACAATAACCAAGCAAAATAGGACCACAGCAGCAATACACAATAACTAACCACAATACGCCTCAATTCACACAACTACACAACAGACAACCACTATAGCACACACCCACAACTACACAACGCCCTACCAACAAAGCACGTACACCCCCAAATTTGCAAGTTACTTTCCCTACTAGCCTTGAAATTGCAAGAACAATGATGAAGATTACCTTTTTAAAAAGTTGTTCTTCACCAATTTCTTGACCCAATTGAAAGGACTGATGGTGGTGCAAGATGTGAGGGTTTGTGTAGGGATTTTTGGAAGAATTTGGGGAAGTTTGTGAGAGATTTTTATGGATAGAGAAAGGGATTTTCGGACTTTTTAGAGAGAGGGAGGATTTGTGTTTGTGTGGGAAAAGATTTGGGGGATTAGGGCTTTTAATTTGGAAATTACGTCCCGACACTGCGGTACTGCCTCATGGCACCGCGGTGCATAAACTCCCGTGACCTCTCTTAACATTAGGCACTGTGGTCCTGCACAATGGCACCGCGGTGCTTCCCCGATTCCGTGTTTTCCATCCCTGTCTTCATGCTTAGTGTCCCATTTCTTCACCTGGCTTCACAACACAACAAAAAATATACCAAAAGTGAGACTGTTCTATTAAATTAAATTGCATAATTTAAAAATTGGGTTGCCTCCCAAGTAGTGTTATCTTTAACGTCTTGTAGTCGGACGCATGTTCCTTATCAAAAATCATTGGGGTAATTTAACCCCACAACCTATCCACTTCATAATCATCCTCTTCTTTCTCATTCTATTTTTCTTTTTCACAAGAGGGGGTTCAGTAAGACTTATTTGTTCGACAACTTTCATCTCATCAATTTTCATTTTAGCTTTTAAACTAGCCTGTGATTTCACAGCTGTCGAAATGATCTCCCTGGCTTTGGCATGTGTTGGCTGAATTATTGTGTCAATCGTGCTTACTGTGAAGCACTTGTTGCTAGCCTGAGATTCGATGGTGGATTTAAATACCTTTAATACCATCTCTTCCTCTTGGACCCTCAATCTCAGTTCTCTTTTCTCTACATCAATTAAAGTTCTCCACGTTGCAAGGAAGGGTCTCCCCAAAATGATGGGTATCTCATTATCTTCCTACATGTTCAGAATGAGGAAGTCTGCTGGGAAGAATAACTTCCCCACCTTGACAAACACATCTTTTATTATGCCTATGGGGTGCACTACGGTTCGGTCGGCCAACTGCAAATTGACTGTGGTTGGTTTGGCTTCACCCAAACTCAATCTCTTGAATACAGACAGAGGAATGAGATTGATACTGGCCCCTAGATCACACATCACCTTGTTGCATGTCACCTTACCAATAGTGCAGGGCAAGGTGAAGCTTCCTGGATCCTTCAGCTTAGGAGGCAGTTTCTTTTGCAGGATGACACTGCATTCCTCTGTCAATGATAATGTATCATAATCCGCTAGCCTTCTATTTTTTCCAAGTATCTCCTTCATGAATTTGAAGTATGCGGTCATCTGTATAGCGCCTCAATTAAGGGGATATTTATATGCAACTTCTTAAACACCTCTAAGAATTTGTAGAATTTCTTGTCAATTGCCTTCTTTTGTAACCTCTGAGGGTAAGGGATTCTATCAACGTATTCCCTCAAAGGTGTTGATGGAGCTTTCTCAATTGTAGGGCGGTCCTCAGTGACCCCCTCCTTCTCTACCTCAACTGCTTTCTCAACCTCTTTCTCACGAACCACTGCGGGTTGGGGAGCAACCTGCTCCAACTGCTTTCCACTCCTCAACAACACTGCCTGACATTGCTCTCTAGGATTTACCTCTGTATTGCTTGGGAGAGTGCCCTGCGGTCTGTTGGTTGCCATGTTTGCCAGTTGTCCAGCCTGCGTTTCCAGGTTCCTGAGAGCGAACTTGGTTTCATATATGAACTGATTATGCGAATTGGTGAGTGTAAGCAATGCAACTTTCAGTTCATCAGGCTTCTCCTGTTGTATATGTGGTCTATACTAATGGGATGAGATAGCCTGATTATGTGCCTGCTGGTTCTGGTAACCACCTTGATATGTTTGCTGCTGGGGTTGGTCGTTCCTTCATGAAAAGTTAGGGTGATTTCTCCACCTTGGATTGTACGTGTTGGAATTATAAGGCCTCTGAAAGTTCCCAACTGCCTGCACTCGCCCATGGCACATTGTTGGGTCAATCAGTGCATCTGTCAAAGAGTGCGCCCACCACAAATCTCACAATTTACGCAAGATTCGATCGCATTCACGTATACGGTGTTCTCGCTGCGCTGCTTCGCCGGGCGGCCACCGCGGCATTCAAGGTAATGATGGCATCTATTTCATATATGCCCATAGTCTTCCTGATGTTTACTAACTTGTCATCCGCCCCTTGATGATTTTTGACAGCCATATCTTCCAGTAACTCATGTGCCTCATTGGCACTCTTTCTCATGAAAGCACCTCCTGCTGCAGCATCAATGATGGTACGAGTAGTACCACTCAGGCCATTATAAAAAATATGGACTAACATCTACTTCTCAATGCCATGATGTAGGTATTTCATTTGCAAGTCCTTAAATCGTTCCCATGCATCATAGAGCGACTCAACATCCACCTCATAAAAGTTGTTCAGCTCTCCCCTTAACTTTGCTACTTTGGAAGGAGGGAAGAACTTTGCTAGAAACTTTTGTGCTATGTCCTGTCAGGTAGTGACGGAGTTGGCAGGCAGTGAGTTCAATCAGCTTTTGGCTCTATCCCTCAGTGAGAACGGAAAGAGCCTCAGTCTAATGGCATCGTCAGTAACACCATTGTATTTGAAAGTAGCACACATCTCCAGAAAGTTTGCAATGTGCATGTGGGGATCCTCAGATGGCAGTCCCCCAAATTGTACTGTGTTATGGACCATGCTCAGGATGGTTGGCTTGATCTCAAAGTTATTGGCCCATATAGCTGGGAGCATGATGCAAGTCTGTGCACCTGTGACTGTGGGCAAAACATAATCCCCCAACTCATTTCTGTAAGTGGCGGGACTTGTCCCATGGCAGTTGGTACCTCATTATTTCCGGGCACATCTTTGGGTATTTCATGGTTGTTTTGATCATCACCCAGCCCTCCATTTAACTCGTTGTTCCTCTGGTTATTCATTGCTAATAAGTCCGCAATTCTCTTTTCACGCATGTTCTGTTTGCAGGTTTTCTCAATTTCAGGATTGAAGGGAACAAATGTGTCTTCCCCTCTTCTTCGCATAAACTGGTTCCCTGAAATAGATCAAAATCAATAAACAAATCACGGCACACGGTTCTAACAGTAAAAAGAAATAAAGTACAAGCCAAATTAGAAATTAAAAATAGACGGTTCGATATTAGAATACGTCAGTCCCTGACAACGGCGCCAAAAACTTGTTAGCGATATTTCGACTGTTCACGCAAGCGTACGCATCGTTCACAAGTAATATAGTCTGATAAGACCGAATATCATCCTCAGAGACTGGTTTCTAAGTACCGTTCATCTATTTTATGTTATCTATTTGGCAATCAATATTTAAGTTGGGTTTTTTTGTTTTAACTACTAGAATAATTGCAAGAATTAACTAACTATTTAAGTTGTGATCAGTTATGAAGGAATTAGGGCTTCCAAAATCCTCGACTATCCACCCTATTCAATCCTTAATGCAACTAGAATGACTTATTCTTCTACGTTAAGATAGCGGTTAACTAAACTGTCTTATATTCCGGTTAGGACATATAATCACTCAACCTCAGTGCAGAACCCTTCTATATTTCTATGATAGGATTTACCACATAAGAGGATTAAGAACAGTAACCTATAATGCTACACAAGTATCGGGGTACTGTCATCCGCGATTTTAACCTATGTCTAGTCAATTACAGCATATCAAAATCTCTCCTCTCGGTTCTTGATTCGAAATCATATATATTATGATAATTAGTGATCAATTAATTATCAAGCATTCATACCAATTATTGACTAAATCTTAATCAAGTGAAGAAGAAATCAAACTACTGCATTAATTCATGAATAGAAGTTCAAACGATTCATAAGGAAAGCTCTAATAAAGTGTTTAGCTCTTAGCCATAGTCACGCTAAGAACTAACACAAAATCCATACATAAACTGAATTAAAAACGAAAAAAAGAAATTACTGCGAACTAAGTCTCAAGTTGTAGCTCCAAATCCGTCGTGTGTTGTGTTGTGTTGTAAAATGACCAACCTCCTTCATAGAATTAATCCCTAGGGCTTAAATATCCTTTAATTTCCGAGCCCTATAGACCAATCTTCCCTTAGCCAATTTGCCTTCGGAACTAAAATTTCCCGTGTTGGCACCGCGGTGCCGAAACTCTTGTAGTTTCTCAGCACAAATAGCACTGCGATACTGCATGATGGCACCGCAGTACTGAAAGTCCAGTGACTCTCAGAATATGGCATCGCGATTCATAGATAGATGCACGCGCAGCCTTCTTTCGCTCGGAGTTGCCAACTTTCGTCTTTTTCGCCTCGGGAGCACCTTTTCTGCCAATTTCTCGTTTCTTTTCGATATTTTACCTTTTTGCACCGTTGTGACTCAAAAAAAAAGAAAAACAAACCTACTACTATACTAAACACAATAAAAATGTGTAAAATACCAACTAAAAATGACTCAAAAGGCGTATACAAAACACGCCTAACAGTTAGTCTCTTGGTACAATAATGTTGTATGTATGTTGTGACTGACAAAAATATGTTCTTACTAATCCAAAGTACAATACAATACTTGAAATTGTATGTTGAGGGGGAGCATGGCTACAATCTTGCTGAGTTTGAAATGTTAAGGGAAATATTTACAATCAGTCGTATCCTAGGCATTTTTAGATTTGTATAACGTTTTGTGAAGAAAAGCAAAAAAGTGAGAGATTGTTGATGTTGTGTGAGTGTTGTGGCAACACCAGGTTTTACGCCTGGACAACATCTTGCAGTATTCTGCAGATGTTGCGGTGTTGCGTAACACCTCATGACAACATCTTTAAAAATGAATTTGTCTATTCTTTCGGCCAATACAATGATTGTTATTATGAGTTAAAAATGTCCTAGGCAAGTTGAATACGGAGCTGTGTTTAAAATGTGGGAATTGAAGGAGTCAAGCTTGAAATCGAAGCAACTTGACGGCCAAGTCAAAGTTGTTGAGGAATTCATGGAGCTAGAAGAGGTCCAAGCTGCTGCCTATTTTCTCTCAACTTCCACAACCAACTAGAGAGAGTTTCAAGGAAGTTTCACACTATAAATAGAGGAGGAACTTCAGAGTATTGTCATCCAGAAAAGATTGCAAGAATATCTTCAAGAGCTCTCGGGAATTCAACCCAGAAAACTGGATCAAACCATCATTGCCTAAGTCGTTTAACAACACCCATCCCATATTACGACTGCTATCTCTATTCTAGATTAAGCTTAATGTAAAAGCAACTGTAATGAAGATGTTGTAGATTTTTATATTATCTTTTGTATTCTTTTGTACTTTGGCTGAAGTCATCTGCGACTTCATTTAACAGTTTCTTTTTATTTTGTTTCGACTCATTGTAAAAAGAAATTCATTGTAATTGTATATAATATATACATTACTTCAGTCATTGACCATCAGGGCTATATTAATATATATTCTTGAAAATATAAATATTTGTGTCCTTTACTTTTCCGCTGCAATTACTCTTCTGAGGTTTATTATGTTTTCATCAGGTGTTGTCACTAGTGTTGCACAATATTACATGTAACTTAGGCTGAAGTCATTTGCGACTTCGTTTTACAATTTTGTCTTTTATTTTGGAAGCATCTAGAGATTACTATACTCTCGCAGTTTTCTCTCTTCTTCTATTGTAAACAATGAAAAATAACTGAATCCAATGTATGTGAACTTAGTACAATCACTCCTAACGTTCAAAATAGACATTTAAATTAGATCAAGAAAAAAATGAAGTCGTTATTGTTAAATATACATGTGATATACACTTACCGTAAGTAGTGTATATTACGGTTTGGTTCCAGAATTGAAGTTGTGCAGCCCGTGATATACACACCGTGTATATAATGGTTTAATGGAAGATTTTAAGTAAATATTGTATTAATTAGTATTGTACACATATCATAATGTAGGGAGTAGAATAGGAATAGGATTTTCCTATTATGAAAAATTGTAAATTGTATATATACTCTTTCATTAATGGAAATAATCAAGGGATTATTTCTTTCAAGGTATCAGAAGTCTAGGTTAGAAATTTCCTCTCCAAAAATTCTCCTTTCTCGAGCAACAATTTTCGAGTTTCCTCTCGGCTTCCTTGCTCTTCCTTTCTATTTTCTTTCCAAATTTTCTTCCAAATCCCTACATCATGTATTTCGTTGCTATTATGGCTAATAACACGTTTCACCATGCCCGCACTATTTCTAACATCAAGAATCACATCCATATTATTCTTGAGATAGAAAACGTCCAATACACGACGTGGGCCGAATTGTTCAAAGTTCACGCACGCTCGCATCAAGTCTTCCATCACATTATCCCCACAGCTCCTGAGGAAACGGGAGTACCAAAACCTGAGGATGATCCTAAATTATGGACAACCCTTGATGCTACAGTTCTTCAGTGGATTTATTCCATTATCTCTATCAACCTGTTGCAAATGATTATTAAGCTCGATGATACGACTATGGCTACTTGGGATAGACTACGTGATATATTCCAAGAAAATCAAAATTCGAGAGTTGTTACTCTTGAGCAGGAATTCTCCCACGTCACCATAGAAGATTTCCCGAATGTTTCAGCTTACTGCAAAAGGTTGAAAGAATTGGCGGACCAACTCTGCAACGTTGGTGCGCCCATTAGTGATGATCGTATTGTTCTACAAAAGGTCGTTGGCCTATCCGAGGCCTATAGTGGCGTTGGAACTCTCCTTCGTCAAAGTAATCCTCTCCCAAAGTTCTATCAAGCCTACTCCATGCTTACTTTGGAAGAAGTCGGCTCGACTAAAAAGGCAGCTACTAGTGCGAGTCTCGTGGTCATGATGATGTCCTCCACTAATTCTCAAAGTTTCATTGATAATTCAGGTCAAAACCGTTCTCACGGAAGCGGCAAAAATAATGGCAAAAATCGCAGGGGCAAACGCGGTGGTTCCGACGGTGGTGGCCAAAACAGTGGCAGTGGGCCCCGTCCCAATGAAAGTGGGCCACAACCCCACTGTTCCCAGTCTTGGGCCCCCTGGCAGTGGTCCAACAACCCATATTTTTCAGGATCATCTTACCTAGGGCAGTGGGCTATCCAGCAGCCCATCAGGCCCAATTATCTACAGCAGTCCATTAGCTTCTGCCACAGTGCTGGGTCGGGGCAGCAAGCTGGTGTGCTTGGACCTCGGCCTCCACAGGACCACCATACAGCGGGCCTAAGCCCTATCGATATTGAAGCTATAATGCATACACTTGGGTTAAATCCGCAGGATGAAAATTGGTACATGAACATCGAAGACACTACTCACATGACGTCAGACTAAACTCTTTCATCTTATTCCAATTTGAGAAATTAATGGCAACTCAATTGCAATTCGTGATTATAGTCATAAAATTTTATCTCCTCTCCATCTACCTCTTGTCTTGAAAAACGCCATTCATGCTCCTAATTTAATTAAAAAATTGGTGTTTGTCCATAAATTCACCACTGCTAATTGGGTTTCTGTTGATTTTGAACCTTTTGAGTTTTCTGTGAAGGATTTCAAGACGGGGATTCCTCTCATGAGATATGATAGTAGGGGAGATTTTTATCCTATCATGCCAACGTCCATTCTTCTGCGTCCAGCCTTGCCATCTACTTTTGCTGCTCTTGCTCCTTCCTTGTGGCATGCACGTCTAGGTCATCCGGAGTCGTCAATTTTGTCTTCCTTAGTTAAAAATAATTTTTTTCTTGTAAGGGTACGCGTAGTACTCCAGTTTGTCAATCTTTTTCTTTAGAAAAACATGTTAGATTGTCTTTTATAGCCTCTACTTCTCGTACGTTAATATCATTTGATATTATTCATAGTGATTTGTGGACATCTCCCGTTTTAAGTTATGTGGCCCATCGTTGTTATCTGTTATTTTTGGATGATTACTCTAATTTTTATGGTCTTTTCCTTTAGCGAAAAAATCACAAGTTTTTTCCACATTCTTAAAATTTAGAGCATTCATCGGTACCTAATTCGACAGGGAAATAAAAAACATTCAATGTGAAAGTGGCAAAGAATATGATAATGAGTTATTTCGGGATTTTTGTGATACTAATGGCATCATTTTTCGTTTCTCTTGTCCTCATACTTTCTCACAATATGAAAAGTCGAACGAAAAATTCGTATCATTAATAATATTGTCCGAACTTTAATGGTCCATGCTTCCGCTCCCCCTTCTTTTGGCATCACGCTCTACAAATGACTACTTATCTCCTTAACATACTTCCTATCAAAGGTTTGACATATTCATTTCCTCTTTAAATATTATATAATAAAACTCCATCGTATTTCCATCTTAGGGTCTTTGGGTGCTTGTGTTATCCCTTTTTTCCGTCAACCACAATTAACAAACTTCAGGTCCGTTCTACCCTTTGTGTGTTTTTGGGTTTTCTGTCTAATCATTGTGGTTACAAATATTTTGATTTATCATCTAATAAAATCATCATTAGTCGCCATGTTATTTTTTATGAAACCCAATTTTCGATTGCTAAAGTGAGTAGTCACGTGCCTAGTTCGTATACTTTTTTTATGACGATCTCCCCATATATTATTCACTATTTATCGGACTTGTCCCACACCCAAAATTAGCCAGCGGGCCCACAATCCACTGGCCCCACTGTTCTCCCGTCTCAGTCCAATGGGCGTGCTCACGGCCCGCCCATCTCTCGAATCGATCGGTGATCCACCACCGCCCCGCCATCGTTATCGCCTCGATTATTGGGCCAGCAGCCCATCGTCACGCTACCCAGCCGTTCATATCGCCCAAATTCTACCCAATTTTTTCCCGAGTCATATACTAGTCACTCGTAGTCAACAGGATATTTTTAAATCAAAAAGACATTTTAATCTAAATTCTAATGTTCTTATATCACCCCTACCCCGTAATCCTGTGTTTGCTTTAAATGATCTGAATTGAAAAATTACTATGATCGACGAATATAATGTTCTTATTGATAATACGGCGTGCGAGTTGGTGCCCCGTCCATTTAGTGTTAATATTATTCGGTGTATGTGGATTTTTACTTATAAAGACAATTCTGACGATTTTTTTTGTGAGACATAAGGCTCGTCTTGCATGTGATGGTAAGACTCAGCAGGTTGGTATGGATTGTGGTGAGACATTTAGTTAGGTGTTTAAGTCGGCTACCATTCGCATTGTGCTCAGCTTGTCTCTTTCGAAAGCATGGTCCATTCATCAGTTAGATGTGAAGAATGCTTTCTTACATGGTAATCTTAAGGAGACAATTTATATGCATCAACCCTTGGGGTTTAGAGATCCCAAATATCCTCATCATGTCTGTTTATTGAAGAGGTCCTTGTATGGGCTTAAACAGGCCCTACGGGCTTGGTATAAGAGGTTTGCAGACTATGTTTCGACTATTGGATTTTCTCACAGCAGGTCTGATAATTCATTGTTTATATATCGTCATGGTTCTTCCCTGGCTTATATATTATTATAGGCTGATGATATTATCTTGATTGTCTCTTCTAATGCATTACGTCAGTCTATCATGACAATGCTCAGTTCTGAGTTTGCTATGAAAGACTTGGGGGCCATAAGTTATTTTTTGGGGATTGCTGTCACTCGTCATGCAGGTGGGTTATTCTTATCACAACGGAAGTATGCAGCCGAGATCATTGAGCAAGCTGGTATGTTCTCATGCAAGTCCACTGCCACTCCAGTTGATACTAAACTCAAGCTAGGGGTTGCGGCTAGCTCACCTTACGAGGATCCGATCCGCTATCGCAGTCTTGCAGGGACTCTTCATTATCTTACATTCACGAGGTCAGACATTACGTATGTCGTACAGTAGGTGTGTTCGTTTATGCATGATCTCAGGGTTTATCACATGAAGAGCTCAAACCTATTATTCGGTACATCTAGATGACACTTGACTATGGCTTACATTTATATCTGTCATCGACGTCTAGATTTGTCTCGTATACAGATGTTGATTGGGGTGGTTGTCCAGATACCAGACACTCTACGTCTGGCTATTGTATGTTTTTTGGTAATAACTTGGTCTCCTGTTCTGCAAAGCGTCAGTCAACTTTGTCCCGCTCTAGTGCAGAGACCGAGTATCGAGGGGTAGCCAATGTGGTCTCTAAATCATGTTGGTTACGTAATATTCTTTTAGAGCTTCATTGTCCTATTCAGTAAGCTACCTTGGTTTATTGTGATAATGTTAGTGTCATCTACCTGTCTGGACGTCTGGTAACCCGGTCCAGCATCATCGCACTAAATATATAGAGATGAATATTCACTTTGTTCGCGAAAAGGTAACTCGTGGACAAGTACGCATTTGTCATGTCCCTTTCAGATATCATATTGGAGACACCTTAACCAAAGGTCTTCCCTCGGTCATTTTTGAAGATTTTAGGGACAGTTTCAGCGTACGAAGGTCGCCTGCTATTACTGTGGGGTGTGTGTTAGATATACATATGATATACACTTACCATAAGTAGTGTAATATCACGGTTTGGTTCCAGATTTGAAGTTGTGCAGCCCGTGATATACACACGGTTTAATGAAAGATTTTAGGTAAATATTATATTAATTAGTATTGTACACTTATCATAATTATAAAATTCTTATACTACTAGAATAGGATTTTGGGAGTAGAATAGGGTAAATTTTCACCGTCTCGTAATTCATCCTCAGACCAACCTAACCATCTTTTTCACATTAATTTTGCATTTTTAAACAAATGAAATCAATTAGTATATTAAAAAGTGAAGAGCACGATGATAATGATAAATGAAGAAGAAGAGAGGATTATGCAATGAGTAGGATAGAAAGACACTTTTAATTAGTAAGTTTTATTATTAGTATTATTTAATAGTAAATAGTAATAATCTTGAATAATAATTTGGTTAAAGGAGGAAACTAATGCCAAATTTCCTCCAGCTGCTCTAATTAAGTGATCATTTCTTAATCATTAAACCCAAATATATACACATAAACAAGTGAAAACTCATTTTCGTTTTATATACAACTAACTTTTTATCTGTTCCAAATTGAAAGACATTCTTTTATATGTGAAAATAATTTAATTTAAGTTTTTTTTATATTACTCTCATAACATATTTTTAACCTTTTTTTTTGCGCAGATTTCCTTTCGAAGGCTCTAGTCTTTAATTTTTGCCCCTCAAATTTAAAATCTTTAAATTTTGCCCTTCGCTCAACAATATTCTGAGGTTTCGGATTCGAACTCCCTGCTCAGTCAAAATTAAAAAAAATCGCACGTTTGAGTTTGGATTCGCAAAACAGAATTTGTCTTATGTCTGAAGGCAAACTCTGTCTTGCGAACTCCACACTATGTCTTGTGAAATTTTTTAACTTTTACCTAAGCATGGATTCGAACCCGTAATCCAAGAGTTTTAAACGAAAAAAAATAAAAAATTTAAATTTGAGGGGTAAAAATTAAAGACCACCCAAAATTAAGACATTCCTGAGAATTGCCCATTGTTAGAATTCAAGGATCATGAGGTATCTAGTTGCATGCAATCCAGCGCTGCTATACACAGTGAACCAGACGATTGATTGTGAAGGGAAGAGGACGAGTGAAATGTAGAAGAAGCAGTTCGAGAATTTCCAATTATCTGATTAGCCAAAACATTCACAAAATACAAGTATTTATACTATGGGTCATTTGCACCAAATGCCCTTATGACACAAACAAGAGGCTAGGCTAGAAATGTAAAAGTAAACAACTAAAACCTGCATGGACTAAACATAACAGGCAGTATATCAACGACATATCAACGACATATATTGTGTATATCAGTAGTATTTCCAACACGCCCCCTCAAGCTAGGATCCAAAAAAAAGATTTTTGAGCCCTAGCTTGGATAATAGATAGTCATGCCGACCCTGAGTAAGCCCCTTTGTGAGTGCATCTGCCGGCTGCTCTGCTGTGGGCAAATGATCAGTCTGTATCAATCCTTGTTGAATTTTCTCTCGGATGAAATGACAGTCAATATCGATGTGTTTGGTTCTCTCATGGAAGATCAAGTTAGCTGCAATGCGAGGCTGATTTCTTTGTCGCCGCTATACACTGGTATGGAGGGCTGAAGGCAAACAGACAATTCAAAGAACAAACCCCGCGAGCCACACCACTGCAATCGCCGATGCTAAGCTCCTATACTCAAATTTCACCGAGCTCCTGGAAACTGTTGGCTGTTTCTTGGACTTCCACGAAATGAGAGATGAGCCAAAGAACACCAAATAACCTGTGATGGACCTCCTTGTATTGAGACATGATGCCCAATCAGCATCACAAGAGTCGCGAGGTCGGGTTGTCTCCTCTGGCCGTATGAAGATGCCTGCACACAGTGCTTGTTTCAGGTACCTAACCACACGATGTGCTGCCAAAAGGTGGGATGTTTTTGGGCTCTGAAGGAATTGGCTCAGGCATTGGACAGCAAAGGATATGTCAGGTCTGGTATTTGTCAGGTAGAGTAACCTCCCAATGAGCCTCTGATAGCTTGCTGGATCTGCTAATAATGTGTCCTTATTCTGAGATTTGCCATCAGGAGCAGGAATACATTGATCATAAACAACAGATGTCAGCTGGACATTAAGCTCTATAGGAGTTTTTGCTGGTTTACCTCCAGATAGACCAAGATCAGAAATAAGTTCCATAGTGTACTTCCTTTGATGCATAACTATTCCACTAGCATTTCGAGCAAACTCAAAGCCTAGGAAATATCTCAAAGTTCCCAGGTCCTTGATCTTAAAGTTCTGCTGAAGTGATGCCTTGGTCTGTTGAATGAGATCACCATCATCCCCAGTAATAATAAGGTCATCCACATAGATAAGCACCAACACTATTCTGTTTCCAACCTTTTTAATGAGGAGTGAATGGTCTAACTGACTTTGGACAAAACCAGAATTCTTCAGGGCAGTAGTGAGTTTAATATTCCACTGCCTAGAAGCCTGTTTTAAGCCATATAGGGACTTGACCAGCTTGCATACTCTTCCCTGCTTATCATCAAAGCCCTGTGGCATGGTCATATATACTTCCTCATTGAGATCACCTTGGAGAAATGCATTGTGGACATCCATTTGATAAATGTCCCAACCTCCAAGCAAAGAATTGATATCACTACCCCATCAGAACCATTTTTGCTACAGGTGAGAAGGTATCCTGGTAGTCAACTCCTTCCTTTTGATTATAACCCTTAGCCACCAACCTTGCCTTGAATCTTTCTATCTCACCACTAGCTTTGTATTTGATCTTATAGACCCACTTGCATCCAATGGCTTTCTTGTACTTGGGAAGATCCGTAATTTCCCAAGTATTGTTGTCCTCCAAAGCTTTCATCTCAGCCTTCATGGCATCCACCCATCTGTCATCTTGAATTGCTGCAGAATAGGATGTTGGTTCCTGCTCAACTCCCATCTTGGCAATGTAACTCTGATATCTGGCAGTCAATCCAGTGTAAGTGAGATGATTGGTCATAGGATATAAACATTGGCTGCTCCTTGGTCCACCTTCATGCCTGTGTGAGTAGAAATCCCTCATCCATGTGGGCTGTTGTCTGCTCCTATTTGACCTTCTCAGGGATACCAACTCAGGGTCAATATCAACAGCAGTGTAGCCATCAGCTCCATCATCTTCCTCAGCTTCCTTAGACTGATCTGTAGTTTCTGATTGTCTGGTTGGATGCAGGGGAATGCCTCCATCACCATCAGCTTCAATCTGTGGAACCTGGTCTGCAACTTCATCATTTTTGGATAAATGCTGCAGAATATTTCCATCAAGACGCCTTCAACTGTGGATCTGTTATATGATCGCCTTCGTGCATCTGCTTCACTGGAAGGGGAATATGTCTTCATGGAAGGTGACATCTCTGCTTACAAAGAGAGTGTTGTTAGATAAATTCAACAATTTGTATCCTTTATGCTTGGAAGAGTATCCAAGTAATACTGCCTTTATTGCCCTAGTGTCAAACTTGTCAGTTTGTAACAGATTTGTTGCATAGCAAAGGCAGCCAATTACCCTCATATGGGACAGAACTGGAGCCTTCCCATACAGCCTCTCATAAGGTGAAATGTTTCCCAATATTACAGCAGGTAACCTATTCATGATATACCCTGCAGCTTCTACACAGTCCCCCCAGTATCTATTTGGCAGATGACTCTGAAACTTGATAGCCCTTGCCAGTTCTAGGATGTGTCTATGCCTTCTTTCAACCAAGCCATTCTGTTGAGGGCTATAAGGACAGGACCTTTGATGAACAATTCCCAACTTAGAAAACAGATCTCTACATGTGCTATTAATGAATTCTGATCCATTATCTGATCTAATGGACTTAACAAGTACACCATACTGTGTTTTAATCATCACACATAAATCTTTAAGCATAGAAGGCACATCTGACTTAATATGTAAAAGATAAATCCAAGTCCATCTGGTAAAGTCATCAACTATGGTTAAGAAATATCTCATTCCAGTATATGTGGGAACTCTATATGGCCCCCAAACATCAATGTGTAACAATTCAAATGGAAATGCACTTCTACTATCACTAGCTGGAAATGGTAATCTAGTTTGCCTTGCCATAGGGCATACATCACAATGTGGGATGGTAAAGCTAGATTTATTGTTACTAAAGTGCTTTATCTTCCTAAGGACACTCATAGGAGCATGCCCTAGTCTTTTATGCCATAGAACTGACTTTGACCCCTCTGGACTAGTCTTTGTCATGTGAGCCTTCCCTGTCACCTGTTTCCCTCCAGTCTCCAGCACATATAAACCATCCACTTCTCTACCAATCTCCTTCACCTTCCCAGTGAAGAGATCCTGTAGAACAAAGAAATCGAGGAAAAATGCACTACAATTCAACTCCCTAGTTAACTCGATATCAAAGCAAATTGAATTGAAAACTTGGCACACAAAGTACATGGTTTATTGTATCACCTCCTGTCAGCTTACACTTTCCAGTTTGTGCTATAGGAGCAATGCCCCCAGTAGGAAGCTGCACATGTCCTGGATTTTCTGAAGAATCAGCAGTTTCTATCATTTTTCTGTCTTTGACCATATGGTTAGTAGCACCTGAATCTACTATCCAGTGATACTTATTATTGTCTTCAATGTGATCACACTTACCTGCCATATGCACTTGTGCAGTCACATTATGTTCTGTACCTGTCCTGCACTCCTGAGATAAAACAGCCATAATCTGCTGCAGTTTATCTGGTGTACAAGTCCTCATCATGTGTTGAAGTTGATTTTGTTGGTATGTTGACAGCTGAGAACCATTTCCTTCATATCTTTGTTGACCATATCCACTTGCTTCCATTTGTGACACTACAGCCACATTGGCCTTCCTTCTATCCTTAGAATCTGAGGGATAACCTACTATCCGATAACACTTCTCCATAGTGTGACCCTGTTTCTTACAGTGGTCACAGTAATACAACAATTTGTGACAGCCTTCCCTATTGTGTCCCTTCATACGACAATGGTCGCAATAAGCATACGTATTATACTTCCTACTGCCATTAAATGAGGCTTTATTTGCTAAAGCCATACTCTCTAGAGAATTCCCTAAAGAGGAAATATGCTTCTGACTTTCATCCTGTGCCACCATGGCATAGGCTTGGTTTACACTTGGTGTAGGAGACATCAATAGAATGTGACTCCTAGCTTGATCAGATCCGCTGCTCACCCCATAAGGAATTCCAATACCGTTGCTTAGATGATTAATATATTCTCTCGGATTTGAACATTCACAGGTTGGAGGTGGTATAATCGAGTCTATCTCGTCCCACAAATCCTTCATCCTGGAATAATATTGTGCAATTGATGATGTCCCCTGGTTCAGCATCGAAAGTTCCTTTTTTAATTGGTACACTCGAGAGAGATTGATTTTGTCGAATCTCTCCTCAGAAATCCTTCCGCATACCATCGACCGGATCGATATAGAATTCCACTAAGAAGATTTTTGTCAACATTTCTCATAATCCACGACATTACCAGGGCATTACACCTATCCCACTGCCTCGTATGTGTAGATCCATACGTATCGCGCTTCACAGATCCATCTATGAACCCAATTTTGTTCTTTGTCAATAGCGTCAACTGCATCGCCCTGCTCCACAGTGTGTAATTCTCCATTCCTGTCAATTGGATGTCGACTTGCAGAGCACCTGCTGTGTCCGCTGCACTCAGGTGCAGAGGATGGTTATGGTCGATTATTTCGCAACCAGAGGTCGAGCTTTCGTCTACGATCATAGAAGGAATTGTTGCAGTGTTCTCCATAGTTCCAATCGATAACAAGTTCTACTAACAGATCGAGTATCTTAGTCGAATGAGACAAGCCGTACCTTCGCGAATCAGAGAATTGAAATCTTACGAATTTTGCGATTTCTACTGTTGTTCTAATTGATACCTCCAATTGGCTTTGATACCATGTTAGAATTCAAGGATCATGAGGTATCTAGTTGCATGCAATCCAGCGCTGCTATACACAGTGAACCAGACGATTGATTGTGAAGGGAAGAGGACGAGTGAAATGTAGAAGAAGCAGTTCGAGAATTTCCAATTATCTGATTAGCCAAAACATTCACAAAATACAAGTATTTATACTATGGGTCATTTGCACCAAATGCCCTTATGACACAAACAAGAGGCTAGGCTAGAAATGTAAAAGTAAACAACTAAAACCTGCATGGACTAAACATAACAGGCAGTATATCAACGACATATCAACGACATATATTGTGTATATCAGTAGTATTTCCAACACCCATATTTTTATTGTCGGAAAAGTCTCATGAGGAGTATAAATCACAAGTTCTAAAGTTATTTTAAAAAATTATATGTACAATTAAATCAGATTATATCAAATTCAAATTGAGAAAGTAAATAATTGTTTATCTCTACAACCCCAGATGTTAAAATTCCTCTATTTTCTTTGTTTTTTTCAAAATCTAAGATTTCTCTCTGTCAACAAGCTTCCTCCAATAAAACTCTTCTCCTACAATGGTCCATGGCACCATCCCCAATTGCCAGTGCTATTTGCTAAACTTGGTTTGTTGAAGAAAGAAAGAAAGAAAAAAGAATGGTGAAAAGTAGAAAGAAATTATAGTGTAACACTCTTCCCCATCGAGTATTTATACTAAATTAGTAAATACATGATATGTGTTTGCATAATTATTTTTATTACTTAACTATGGTTAATCAATAATTATTATTGAAAGTATATGTATGTCCTAGAGACAATCTGTATTATGACACAATGTACTTTATACACATTCGTATTTATATTAATGATAATTAATATTATGGCAAATTGTATTTGTTGAATTATTAGTTAATTGTTTATAATATTCTGTAAATGCATCCCTAGAGGTTACGTGTTTATTAATGATGTGAGAATTAATGTTATAACGTAACTCTTAAATTACCTCGACTAATGATCATCGAAATTGGGATATCGATGATATGCGATACGTCGACATGTGGTCTGCATCATATCCTTAAGGGATGTAGCATGTCTCACTTGCTACGAGTTATGACAAATCGTGATGGACACATGTGTCACGACCCGACCCCGGGCCCGCGACTGGTGCCCTACCTGGGCACCCTGTTCAGGTATACGTCAGAGAATAGCAGCGGAACATACATGAAACTTATAAAATAAAATAACGAGAATTTAAACCACAGGTTAGCCGATAAGGCTACCTTCCTGGACACATATACATATACATAACAACAAAGAAGCATCCCTTTCTTTTTACAAACCGACCCACAAATACGTGACTACTGCACTTAAGAATTACAATCATAGTGACAGGCCCGCCATACCCCGAATGTACATAAGTCTACCACATCGTGGAAACTGCACTAAAAGATAAGCTCCGGAGTGAAAGGAGCTTCTTTCCCAAAAACTGAACAGAGATCCTACGAGCAAGGGTCACCGACCTGTGTACCTATCACCTGCGGGCATGAGCGCTTCGGCGGGGTCAAGATAACAAAATTTAGTATGGAATGTAAATAAATGCAATAACCAAATCATATCTCGTATAAAAGAATGTCCTTTAACTCCTGAAATCAATCATTTATTAATCGTTCCTTTCCTTCTTTCAATAAGATTTACCAACATATTCTTACATACATACTTAAGAGTTTAATCCAGTTTTTCCTTTTTTCCACATAACTTACATATCTTTTCATAACATAATCCGGCCCATTTATGGACACGCAATCGTGGAATCATATAACATAATCCGCCCGCCGCGCTCGGTGTCGTGGAATCATATAACATAATCCGCCCGCTCGCGCTTTCTGTCTTCGTGGAATCATATAACATAACCGCCCGCTCGCGGTCTTGTGGAATCATATAACATAATCCGCCCGCTTCGCGCCTTGCATTGTGGAATCATATAACATAATCCGCCCGCCGCGGCTCGGACGATGACGTAACCCGCCATGTGCAGCTCGGGGTAATATGGCGTAATCCGCCATGTAGGCTCGGTGTATCTCATAACGTAATCCGCCTATTTGTAGGCTCGGTGTATTTCATAACATAATCCGCCTATTTGTAGGCTCTGTATTTCATAACATAATCCGCCTATTTGTAGGCTCCTGTAATTTTCCTTACATAACATTTTAAAACCATCTTTTCACTTCTTATTAAGTCGTCATAACAACTTCCCATAAAGCTATTATAACAACCTTCCATTTTAGAGAACTTATGACACTTTTATTCTTACAACACTTAGGAAAACTGGATCCAAAGATACTACGTACATACATACTTAAAAAGAATCGTATCGCTTAAAACTTCATAATCCTTAAAAGGCAATTAAAGTTCTTAGTCTTCAAACTTCATAACATACTTCCCTTAAAGCCCAATTACTTATACAAAAACATACAAAGTTCCATATCTTCCAAAACCAAGTAATTTATTCCCTTAAAATCATATAACTTCAAGTCATTTTCGAACATAAAGTCCACTTACTTACTTTAAACAAATCAAGACACAAAGCCTTTAAATCAAATCTCATAAGTTCCTAACCATTCTTACCGACGTCTCCCATAAGACCTAATAAGGACTTAGGATAATTTAAACATACTCTTAACTTAGATTCAACAATGTAAATACTTCTTAACTTCTAAGAGTAAGGAATCTTGAAATACTATCACATGGATATTTCATACGTAGGATCATGCCAAAGAAAGTAGGGTTCACATACCTCATGCGGCGACTAGCGACAAGTTGCAAAAAGGCTCCAAAGTACTTTCAACCTATAATGGCCACAATACGCCCATTAATCTCTTACTTCAAACGTAGAATATTCTAGGTGCTAAGTCGCTAAATTCTACGGAAAATCTGACAAAGACCTCCTTTGTTTTTACTTACTTTGCCACCTTTTCAAGGCCGAATACAATAACCAAACAGCCCCAATTGGCTCACCACAATCTATAAGGTAGTCCAATACACATAAATAACCATACAAATTTCAATTGGCTCACCACAATATAAAAGGTAGTCCAAAACAAATGAATAACAAACTATACAACTACTAGTCCAAATTTTCTACCATAATGAATACAACAATACCAATTCTTATCCAATTTCCATTTCAATCCAAATTGTTAACATAACATGATATCAAGTCGCATTTGATTTAAAACTACCACAATCTTCAAATCAATAACATGCGACGATTCTAATAACGACTAAATTGAAATCCAACTTAACATGGCTTACATTTCATTTCTGATTAAGCTACAAGCAATCCATAATACTTATAAACTTCAACATACCAACTTCATGCTACCAACATGTAAAGCTAACAACCACAATATAAATACATAATCTTGTAACATCTTAAAAGACAAGATTATACCTTAACGATTTTTAATCCAAATCCAAACCAAGTCGCTCCTTAGTAGTTTAGAGCCTCTCCAATATACTTCAATCCGCTTGTTGAGACCCTTAGAACAACACCAACAACTTTCCTTCCAACTTCCAATCCAAAACCTAGAAAGCCACTAGGTTTTCACTTTGCGACTAATACGAAAACTCTCTTTTCCGGATTTTTCTATTGAGATATGTTTACAATACACCTAAGAACCTTGGTTTAAAGTGGGAGCTAAAAGAACAAGGAACAAAGATTTTTCTTATTTCTTGCATGGAACCCGAGAGCCTTGCTTCTATGTTCAACCAATTTGTGAAATTTTTAGCTAAGTGTTGACACTAGTAGTGCTACTAGTAGTAATATAAAGGCATGGAGGGACAAGATGTAACCATACGGGTGGCTAGGATGAAGTCTAACATAAAAATCAAGACTAATTGACCTAGACTTAGTCAACTTTCTCACGCCACCACTGCAAGACATTAGTCATCCAAGACTTATGGTAAATGACCATATCGCCATGCCTAAATTCGACCAAGGCATCATAAGGGGGTGACACGTGTCGCCTCCCATTCGCCACAATAATTCGTTTCCGACAATTCCATAATTCGATAATTTTTACAAGTCTCAAATCTTAACACTTCATGAGCTCTACGCACTACCTTAAAACATGTCTTGTAAGTACGGTGTAACATTCTTCCCCTTAGAAACATTCGCCCCGAATGTTCTTTCTGAGCTCAATCTATCATTCTTTGGCATAGCCTCTTAAACTTGCACTTAGCAAAACCTAATTATGCCACATACGGCCCTAATATACCGCACTTGCATATTTATCCATCACCAACCAAACGAGAAACTATCCATAGTGTGCATCATCACTATATACTCACATTCAAGGCCTAAAAGATTATATTTTCGTATTTCCAACTTACTTCTAAAGATAATGACATAATTTCAATATTATCCGCTTGATACTTAAACATAAAATAACCTTATCATGCATACAGATCCAGTAAAGGGTCAAGATATACTGATTCATATAGGCGGTTCAAAGGACCGCTAAAATCGAACTTCCACCACGACCGCCACGCCGCCACGGATGAACATCCCGCCTAGCTATCAAGGCGAAGAACCCGCAACCGATCCTGTAGACTTTTCTATCCTCCCGCAACTCTCCTACTAGGACAATCTCAACATATGGCTCGACGGCCACAGAAAACAGCACCAGATGACGACGACATTCCCATGGTGATGTCGCCACACTGGAACATCGAGGAAGAGGGCCCCGATCGTTTGTAACCCACGCGCAGATACGAATCCAAGCTCGAGCTCGACGGCCCCAACTACCCGGCCGATCTAACCTCCGCTAAAATCGGGAAGGAGCACTGCGCGGCCGAATCAGACCTAGTTCGCCGAGGCTCTCCGCCGAAAATCACCCCAACTCCCGCCATCTCGCCTTCTTGGCCGCTCGTCCGCTTCTCTCTTCTCTCGCCCTCTATCCTCAGGCATATGTTCGCATCTCCGGCGATATCCATTCTCGCCGGGCGGCCACTCCTGTGCAAGCGGTGATCATATAACGGTCTAGTCCCATAACATAGCGATGGACTCTATCGCCATGTTAGCCACAATAGTGTGCGATACCTAGCCAACGAGTCAAACTCTGGTGTACTCACGATGGTCCTCCCATTCTCGCCTCAATGATAAGAACCTATCAACACGGGCTCTCTCATCTCGTGAGGCAAAGTGACCAAGAAAGGCCTCGTGAACTCATCCCAAACCGGACGAGCATCATCACCTCTCGAAGCAACCACGACTCAAACCGGTTCAACGCGATATCGCAGAACCTGCAGGAGGCTAGCGTAATGCACTCGTCTCAAGCCCTAAGAACTCGCGCGTCCGTCAGACGCCGATGAACTCTCGCGATCCTCATCGCACCAACCATAAAACTCAAAGTGGATGACATCCTAGAAAATCCCTAATCCGCAAACCGCTTGGCTCAGCGGTTGTTGCCGCTTGCCGCTCGACTACTATATCGGTCAATAATCGGACCGCTTCCTCGTAGTCTCTATACTCGCACCGGCCGCGGAATCGAGGCTCGCACGGAACCTTCGAGCTACCGCCGCCTTTGCCTTTCTAATACCGGCGTGGCTGAACTCGCCGACCCGCCACTACTCGTGCATAGTCTGTGCTCACCGTAACTCTCACAGACCATCGCGCCTCGCCGCCGCTTTGCCCTTCTTCGCCTCGGTCTCGCTTTCGCGAGGCATAGCCGATTCACATACATAAGAACACGCCAAAGACGGATCAACCTATTAACACAAATTTCATCGCACGATCTCATAGTGAGAAGAATGGAAACAAATCCTAAATGTCCTGCAGCCTCTCGATTATAGATGTGCACAACACACCGATAATCAAGACTCTCATCGACACGGCTCAGACACTTTCCGAGGATTAATCGCTTCGATACCACTTTTGTCACGACCCGACCAAGCTCGCGATCGTGCCCTACCCGCACCCTGCTCGTGTATACGCCGAGAATAGCAATGAACATACATGAAACTTATAAAATAAAATAACGAGAATTTAAACCACGTGTTAGCCGATAAGGCTACCTTCCCGACACATATACATATACATAACAACAAAGAAGCATCCCTTTCTTTTACAAACCGACCCACAACATGTGACTACACTCTAAGAATTACAATCACAAGTAGACAGGCCCCGCCATACCCCGAATGTACATAAGTCTACCACATCGTGAAACCGTACTAAAAGATAAGCCTCCGAGTGAAAGGAGCTTCTTTCCCAAAATCAACAGAGATCCTACGAGCAAGTGGTCACCGACTGTACCTATCACCGCGGCATTTAGCGCAGCTTCAAGCGGGTCGATAACAAAAAGTGCAGTATGGAAATGTAAATAAAATGCAATAACCAAATCATATCAGTATAAAAGAATGTCCTTTAACTCCGAAATCAATCATATATTAATCGCTCCTTTCCTTCTTTCAATAAGATTTACCAACATATTCTTACATACATACTTAAGAGTTTAATCCAGCTTTTTTTTTCCACATAACTTACATATCTTTTCATAACATAATCCGCCCATTTATGGGACACGCATCGTGGAATCATATAACATAATCCGCCCGCCATGGCTCGCATCGTGGAATCATATAACATAATCCGCCCGCCTGGGCCTTGCATCGTGGAATCATATAACATAATCCGCCCGCCGCCTTGCATCTTGTGGAATCATATAACATAATCCGCCCGCTCGCCTTGTCTTGTGGAATCATATAACATAATCCGCCCGCCCGCTCTCGGTGTACGATGACGTAACCCATGTGTAGGCTCGGGGTAATATGGCGTAATCCGCCTATGTGTAGCTCGGTGTATCTCATAACGTAATCCGCCTATTTGTAGGCTCGGTGTATTTCATAACATAATCCTACTATTTGTAGGCTCTGTATTTCATAACATAATCCGCCTATTTGTAGGCTCTGTAATTTTCCTTACATAACATTTTAAAACCATCTTTTCACTTCTTATTAAGTCGCCATAACAACTTCCCATAAAGCTATTATAACAACCTTCCATTTTAGAGAACTTATGACACTTTTATTCTTACAACACTTAGGAAAACTGGATCCAAAGATACTACGTACATACATACTTAAAAAGAATCGTATCGCTTAAAACTTCATAATCCTTAAAAGGCAATTAAAGTTCTTAGTCTTCAAACTTCATAACATACTTCCCTTAAAGCCCAATTACTTATACAAAAACATACAAAGTTCCATATCTTCCAAAACCAAGTAATTTATTCCCTTAAAATCATATAACTTCAAGTCATTTTCGAACATAAAGTCCACTTACTTACTTTAAACAAATCAAGACACAAAGCCTTTAAATCAAATCTCATAAGTTCCTAACCATTCTTACCGACGTCTCCCATAAGACCTAATAAGGACTTAGGATAATTTAAACATACTCTTAACTTAGATTCAACAATGTAAATACTTCTTAACTTCTAAGAGTAGAAGGAATCTTGAAATACTATCACATGGATATTTCATACGTAGGATCATGCCAAAGAAAGTAGGGGTTCACATACCTTGCGACGACTAGCGACAAGTTGCAAAAAGGCTCCAAAGTACTTCAACCTATAATGGCCACAATACGCCCATTAATCTCTTACTTCAAACGTAGAATATTCTGTGCTAAGTCGCTAAATTCTACGGAAAATCTGACAAAGACCTCCTTTGTTTTTACTTACTTTGCCACCTTTTCAAGGCCGAATACAATAACCAAACAGCCCCAATTGGCTCACCACAATCTATAAGGTAGTCCAATACACATAAATAACCATACAAATTTCAATTGGCTCACCACAATATAAAAGGTAGTCCAAAACAAATGAATAACAAACTATACAACTACTAGTCCAAATTTTCGGCCATAATGAATACAACAATACCAATTCTTATCCAATTTCCATTTCAATCCAAATTGTTAACATAACATGATATCAAGTCGCATTTGATTTAAAACTACCACAATCTTCAAATCAATAACATGCGACGATTCTAATAACGACTAAATTGAAATCCAACTTAACATGGCTTACATTTCATTTCGGATTAAGCTACAAGCAATCCATAATACTTATAAACTTCAACATACCAACTTCATGCTACCAACATGTAAAGCTAACAACCACAATATAAATACATAATCTTGTAACATCTTAAAAGACAAGATTATACCTTAACGATTTTTAATCCAAATCCAACCAAGTCACTCCTTAGTAGTTTAGAGCCTCCAATATACTTCAATCCGCTTGTTGAGACCCTTAGAACAACACCAACAACTTTCCTTCCAACTTCCAATCCAAAACCTAGAAAGCCACTAGGTTTTCACTTTGCGACTAATACGAAAACTCTCTTTTCCGGATTTTTCTATTGAGATATGTTTACAATACACCTAAGAACCTTGGTTTAAAGTGGGGAGCTAAAAGAACAAGGAACAAAGATTTTTCTTATTTCTGCTATGGAACCCGAGAGCCTTGCTCTATGTTCAACCAATTTGTGAAATTTTTAGCTAAGTGTTGACACTAGTAGTCTACTAGTAGTAATATAAAGGGGCAATGAGGACAAGATGTAACCATACGGGTGGCTAGGATGAAGTCTAACATAAAAATCAAGACTAATTGACCTAGACTTAGTCAACTTTCTCACGCCACCACTGCAAGACATTAGTCATCCAAGACTTATGGTAAATGACCATATCGCCATGCCTAAATTCGACCAAGGCATCATAAGGGGTGACACGTGTCGCCTCCCATTCACAATAATTGCTTTTCCGACAATTCCATAATTCGATAATTTTTTACAAGTCTCAAATCTTAACACTTGTGAGCTCTACGCACTACCTTAAAACATGTCTTGTAAGTACTGGTGTAACATTCTTCCCCTTAGAAACATTCGTCCCGAATGTTCTTTCTGAGCTCAATCTATCATTCTTTGGCATAGCCTCTTAAACTTGCACTTAGCAAACCTAATTATGCCACATACGGCCCTAATATACCGCACTTGCATATTTATCCATCACCAACCAAACGAGGAAACTATCCATAGTGTGCATCATCACTATATACTCACATTCAAGGCCTAAAAGATTATATTTTCATTTCCAACTTACTTCTAAAGATAATGCATAATTTCAATATTATCCGCTTCGATACTTAAACATAAAATAACCTTATCATGCATACAGATCTGTAAAGGGCCAAGATATACTGAATTCATATAGGCGGTTCAAAGGACCGCTTAAAATCGGGAACTTCCACCACGACCCGCCACGCCGCCGCTGATGAACATCTCGCCTAGCTATCAAGGCGAAGAACCCGCAATCGATCCTGTAGACTTTTCTATCCTCCCGCAACTCTCCTACTAGGACAATCTCAACATATGGCCCTCGACGGCCACAGAAAACAGCACCAGAGCACGACGACATTCCCATGGTGATGTCGCCACACCGTGAACATCGGAGGAAGAGGGCCCCGATCGTTTGTAACCCATACGCGATATTTAATCCAAGCCCTCGAGCTCGACCGGCCCCGAACTACCCGGTGATCTAACCTCCGCCGTAAAATCGAAGGAGCACTGTGCCGGCCGAATCAGACCTAGTTCGCCGAGGCTCTCCGCCAAAATCACCTCGAACTCTCGCCATTCGCCTTCTTGGCCGGCTCGTCTGGTCTGGCCCTCTCTCTCTCGCCCTCTATCCTCAGGCATATGTTCGCATCTCCGCGATATCCATTCTCGGTGAAGGGCCACCTGTGCAAGCGGTGATCATATAACGGTCTAGTCCCATAACATAGCGATGGACTCTATCGCCATGTTAGCCACAATAGTGCGCGATACCTAGCCAACGAGTCAAACTCTGTGGTGTACTCTCGACGGTCCTCCCATTCGCCTCAATGATAAGAACCTATCAACACGGGCTCTCCTCATCTCGTGAGGCAAAGTGACCAAGAAAGGCCTCTGTGAACTCATCCCAAACCGCCGACGAGCATCATCACCTCTCGAAAGCAACCACGACTCAAACCGTTCAACGCGATATCGCCAGAACCCAGGAGGCTAGCGTAATGCACTGCCTCTCAAGCCCTAAGAACTCGCGTGGTCCGTCAGAAGCCGAATGAACTCCCGCGATCCTCATCGACTCGAACCATAAAACTCGTGGATGACATCCTAGAAAATCCCTAATCCGCAAATGGCTTCGGCCTGGGTGGGTTGCCGCTCCTCGCTTGGCCGCTCGACTACTATATCGTCAATAATCGGATCCGCCTCGTAGTCTCTATACTCGCACCGGCCGCGAATCGAGGCTCGTACCGAACCTTCGAGCTACCGCCGCTTCGGCCTTTCTAATACCGCCGTGGTTGAACTCGCCGACCCGCTTACTACTCGGGTATAGTCCGTGCCACTCGTAACTCTTCACGCACTATCGCGCCTCGCCGCCGCTTTGCCCTTCTCGCCCCGTCTCTTTCGCGAGGCATAGCCGATTCACATACATAAGAACACGCCAAAGACGGATCAACCTATTAACACGCCTCTACCGCACGATCTCATAGTGAGAAGAATGGAAACAAATCCTAAATGTCCCGCAGCCTCTCGATTATAGATGCGTGCACAACACACCGATAATCAAGACTTCATCGACACGGCTCAGACACTTTCCGAGGATTAATCGCTCGATACCACTTTTGTCACGACCACCCTCGCTCGCGATCGTGCCCTACCCGGGCACCTGCTCGTATACGCCGAGAATAGCAAATGAACATACATGAAACTTATAAAATAAAATAACGAAAATTTAAACCACAAAGTTAGCCGATAAGGCTACCTTCCCGACACATATACATATACATAACAACAAAGAGCTACATCCCTTTCTTTTACAAACCGACCCACAAATACGTGACTACAGCACTTAAGAATTACAATCACAAGTAGACAGGCCCCGCCATACCCTCAATGTACATAAGTCTACCACATCGTGGAAACTGCATCAAAAGATAAGCCTCCGAGTGAAAGGAGCTTTTTCCCAAAATCAACAGAGATCCTACGAGCAAGTGGTCACCGACTGTGTACCTATCACCGCGGGCATGAAGCGCAGCTCGGCGGGTCGATAACAAAAATTGTAGTATGGAATGTAAATAAAATGCAATAACCAAATCATATCTCAGATAAAAGAATGTCCTTTTAACTCCTCGAAATCAATCATATATTAATCGTTCCTTTCCTTCTTTCAATAAGATTTACCAACATATTCTTACATACATACTTAAGAGTTTAATCAGCTTTTTCCTTTTTTCCACATAACTTACATATCTTTTCATAACATAATCCGCCCATTTATGGACACTGCATCGTGGAATCATATAACATAATCCGCCCTTTGTGGCCGCGGTGCTCGTGGAATCATATAACATAATCCGCCCGCTGTGGGGCTCGTTGTCTCGTGGAATCATATAACATAATCCGCCCGCCGCGGCCTTGCATCGTGGAATCATATAACATAATCCGCCCGCCCGCCTTGCATCGTGGAATCATATAACATAATCCGCCCGCCGTGGGGCTCGCAGACGATGACGTAACCCGCCTGTGTAGGCTCGGGGTAATATGGCGTAATCCGCTATGTGTAGGCTCTGTATCTCATAACGTAATCCGCCTATTTGTAGGCTCCTGTATTTCATAACATAATCCGCCTATTTGTAGGCTCCTGTAATTTTCCTTACATAACATTTTAAAACCATCTTTTCACTTATTAAGTCGCCATAACAACTTCCCATAAAGCTATTATAACAACCTTCCATTTTAGAGAACTTATGACACTTTTATTCTTACAACACTTAGAAAATCTGGATCCAAAGATACTACGTACATACATACTTAAAAAGAATCAGACGCTTAAAACTTCATAATCCTTAAAAGGCAATTAAAGTTCTTAGTCTTCAAACTTCATAACATACTTCCTTAAAGCCCAATTACTTATACAAAAACATACAAAGTTCCATATCTTCCAAAACCAAGTAATTTATTCCTTAAAATCATATAACTTCAAGTCATTTTCAACATAAAGTCCACTTACTTACTTTAAACAAATCAAGACACAAAGCCTTTAAATCAAATCTCATAAGTTCCTAACCATTCTTACCGACGCCTCCCATAAGACCTAGTAAGGACTTAGGATAATTTAAACATACTCTTAACTTAGATTCAACAATGTAAATACTTCTTAACTTCTAAGAGTAAGGAATCTTGAAATACTATCACATGGATATTTCATACGTAGGATCATGCCAAAGAAAGTAGGGTTCACATACCTTGCACGACTAGCGACAAGTTGCAAAAAGGCTCCAAAGTACTTCAACCTATAATGGCCACAATACGCCCATTAATCTCTTACTTCAAACGTAGAATATTCTAGTGCTAAGTCGCTAAATTCTACGGAAAATCTGACAAAGACCTCCTTTGTTTTTACTTACTTTGCCACCTTTTCAAGGCCGAATACAATAACCAAACAGCCCCAATTGGCTCACCACAATCTATAAGGTAGTCCAATACACATAAATAACCATACACCCCAATTGGCTCACCACAATATGTATGTAGTCCAAAACAAATGAATAACAAACTATACAACTACTAGTCCAAATTTTCGCCATAATGAATACAACAATACCAATTCTTATCCAATTTCCATTTCAATCCAAATTGTTAACATAACATGATATCAAGTCGCATTTGATTTAAAACTACCACAATCTTCAAATCAATAACACGCGACGATTCTAATAACGACTAAATTGAAATCCAACTTAACATGGCTTACATTTCATTTCTGATTAAGCTACAAGCAATCCATAATACTTATAAACTTCAACATACCAACTTCATGCTACCAACATGTAAAGCTAACAACCACAATATAAATACATAATCTTGTAACATCTTAAAAGACAAGATTATACCTTAACGATTTTTAATCCAAATCCAAACCAAGTCGCTTCCTTAGTAGTTTAGAGCCTCTCCAATATACTTCAATCCGCTTTTGAGACCCTTAGAACAACACCAACAACTTTCCTTCCAACTTCCAATCCAAAACCTAGAAAGCCACTAGGTTTTCACTTTGCGACTAATACGAAACTCTCTTTTCCGGATTTTTCTATCGAGATATGTTTACAATACACCTAAGAACCTTGGTTTAAAGTGGGAGCTAAAAGAACAAGGAACAAAGATTTTTCTTATTTCTCACATGGAACCCGAGAGCCTTGCTCTATGTTCAACCAATTTGTGAAATTTTTAGCTAAGTGTTGACACTAGTAGTGCTACTAGTAGTAATATAAAGTGGCACTGAGGGACAAGATGTAACCATACGGGTGGCTAGGATGAAGTCTAACATAAAAATCAAGACTAATTGACCTAGACTTAGTCAACTTTCTCACGCCACCACTTGCAAGACATTAGTCATCCAAAGACTTATGGTAAATGACCATATCGCCATGCCTAAATTCGACCAAGGCATCATAAGGGGGTGACACGTGTCGCCTCCCATTCGTCACAATAATTCGCTTTCCGACAATTCCATAATTCCGATAATTTTACAAGTCTCAAATCTTAACACTCATGAGCTCTTACGCACTACCTTAAAACATGTCTTGTAAGTACGGTGTAACAACATGGATATTTGTGAAGTATTGCACGCCTCACGATGCATCGCTTTGTTATATGCCTATAATGTCATCGGCGCTGGAGATAAAAGTCCTTAGACTTGAGGTCAATATCATCTTGTTTACGAGTAATGTACTTTGATCCTGTCGTAAGCTCAAATGTCTTATAGGTTGAGACGCGGCTTGTTTTGGGTGCATTACGAAGTAGATTAAAGATGGTATGTGAGCCAAGAAAGGATTCATTCCTTGAATTTATATTCGAGTGAACACTCAGGTACTCATATGGTATTAGATTGACTAAGTCATTGGCCAATGCAATGGACATGTCAGTGACATGGTCTTGTTGTCAACTAATATAGATGATGAATAATAATCAAGTCATTTGGATAGACACTTGACAAATCCTAAGCTTGATTGAGTGTGTCATGAATGAAGGGATTTTATCTTCTCACATATAGGTTCAGTTCACATATTTTGTGTAGCTAAACTTTACATATTGGGTTCGTCTTCCGGCGTAGTCTATGAGTTCTGCGAAGATCCTAATGTAATTAGTGACGATATGTAAAGGCTTTAAGGGTAACACTAAGTCAAATGTTTCGTCGATTGAAGGATGTAATTAGAAGGAGATACCTAAATGTTCGGTTGATGATCGGGACATTAAAATGAGAAAGTGGGCAGAAAATAGGACGAAACCGCGGTGCCAGGACGTGGTCCGCAATCCACTCGCCTGCTTCACTGGCCCGACCCTACTGAAACCCTTGAGCTCTTATTTTATCCTACAAATAGGATGCTCCTCTTCTCATTTCAACACACTGAAACCCTAAGAGAGGTAAATCTCTTCTAAAGCTCTGTCAGAATCTCTAGCATTCCTGACTTAGCAAATTACATCACAGTTCTCCAAGAACTTACAAATCGAGGGACGTTTGCGTCGCACTTCTGACTACACAAAGATCAAGATTCAACCGCTGCTAATCGCCTAAAATGTAAGTCTTCGTTCGAAGTTTTACATTTACTTTGTGTTTGTGTTTTCATTACTTATCATACTGCAGTTCGACCGTCGTCGGGTTTGAAACATAAATTTTCAAATTTTACTGTGTGTACGAACCCGACGTAAACTCCTACAATTATTACAACAATAATAATATACTCAATATAATCCTATAAGTCGGGTCTAAGAAGAGTAGAGTGTACGTATATCTTATACCTACCTCGAGAGATAAGGAGATTGTTTCCGATAGACCCTCAAGTCAAGTAAAAATATATTAAAGAAGTTCGGAAAAAAAAATGGGAGAGCGGAAATCATAACATAACACTAAAAGAAAGCATGACATGAATTTTCAGCTAAAATGATTTTTCGGGAGATAGAGAAAGATACAAAATTCTATTATCTATATTTTAATTTCCAATTATATACCTAAGACAAGAAGAAATCTGTTTCATTTTCCTAGTTTCACGAAGGAAGAATTCACTCTTACATAAAGGCTAAGGTATTCTAAGTATAACAAAATAATATGATAATCTAAGTACAAGAAATATGAAAAAAATACTCCCTTCTTTTCAAAAAGAGTGTCCACTTAATCTATTTTTATTCAAAAAAATGTCCACTTACCAAATCAAGAATGAATTAACCTTATTTTTTCAGATTTTCCCTTATTAAGCTATGTGATCAAATCTCAATATCTATCAATACCTATTTAATTATGAGTAGTTTAGTCAAATTACCTATTTTTTCTAAGAGTTAGTATTTTCTGAAGGGGTGTGCAAATGGCTAAGGAACACTTTTTTTAACTGGAGAGAGTCCACAATCGAATAATGAGAAATTTCAAGAATACTACTGTAACTACTGGTATGTACGGATAAGCATACAACACTCACCTACCTCGCTAATTTTCTACCCTAATTTGTGTCCTCCATAACCTCCTATTTAAGTTAATGTCCTCGGTTAGCTGAAGTTGTGTCATGTCATGTCTAATCACCTCTTTTAAATATTTGTTCGGCCTAGCTCTACTTCTCCTACAACTATCCATAGCTACCCTTTCACATCTCCGCATTGAGGCCTACGAGCACCTCCTCTTCACATGCCCGAACCATTCCAGTATCGTTTCCCGCATCTTGTCCTCCATCGAGACTACTCCCACCTTGTCCCGAATATCTTCATTTCTAATCTTGTCCCTTCAAATATGCCACACATTTATCTCAACATCCTCATTTTCGTAAATTTCATCTTCTGAGCGTGAAAGTTCTTGACTGTCCAGCATTCCGCTCCATACAAAATAGCTGATCTAAGTACCACTCTTAAAAACTTGTTTTAAGTCTTGATGGGACCTTCTCGTCACAAGAGATATTTCGGAAGCGAGCCTCCATTTTATCTACCTGCACCGATACATGTGTTAGTCTCAATTAATAATAATAATTATTATTTTATTTAATCGGAATAATTAAATGGTTTGACGTAAATAATCGAATGTGAGCAAGTGTTTACCTAAATAAAGGGTGCAAAAGCTTAAAAACAACAATTAAAGAAGCAACTGATTTCTTTTTCCTTAATTTAATGATGTTGGGTGTGATATCTTTCTCCTCTGTTCTCTCTCTCTGCCATCTAAAACTTTTTTGAAATTCCTTAAGCTGCTGACACTTAGCAGCTAATCTTTTACTGTGTTTCTTTTTTCTCAAACTCTTTCATTAATAAGTGGATCTTCATTTCTTTGTTATTTTTCTTCACTAAACACACTTGGGTTTATCAAAGATTCATCCTTTTTTTAAAGATGTTTGCATTCCCATTTCTATCTTCCAGTTTTGTTTTATGGGTCCTAAAAAAGTCACAGTCTTGAATTTTGTTTAATCAATATTTTGGAATTTTATTTATGTTACTTCTTTTCTTGGGATTGCTTTGTATAATTGTGTTTTAAGCTTACTTTCACTTTTTTGTGTGTTTCAATTCAATTGAATTCTGTTATTTCTTCATTTATTTATCTGAGTTTTGTTGTGGTCACTAGCTCCAAGACTCTGTGGGCTACTTCACCAGCTTTCTTTATTCAGGTATGATTAAATGCTATTTGTGTGATAATTGTTTTATTTTAAGCTTGTTATGTTTCCTGGTTTTATGATTTTTCTGAGCTTGTTATGATTAAATGCTATTGTGTTATAATTGTTTTTTTAGCTAGTTATGTTTCCTGGTTTTTATGATTTTATTCAGCTTGTTATGATTACATGCTACAACAACAACAACATACTCACTCTAGTCCCACAAGAATGTATGTAGACCTTACTTCTACATTTGTGGGGTAAAGAGGTTGTTTCCGATAGACCCTTGACTCGATTAAATGCTACATGCTAATTGTGTGATAATTGTGTTTTTAGCTTGTTATGTTTGCTGGTTTTTATGATTTTTTTGAGCTTGTTATGTTTGCTGGTTTTTATGATTCTTTTGAGCTTGTCATGTTTGCTGGTTTCTCTGATTTTTTAGGCCTGTTAAAATTGCTCAGTATACCCCTATAGGTATTTTCTTTATTTGTCTAAGCAGTTTACACTAGCATGATTTAATGGGTATCTTGATTTTGAAATCTTCATAGGGTGTCCTTTTCCTTTGTTTTTTTTGTTTGTTTGGGGGGATGGGGGGAGGGGGTGTGGAATTACGTGTGAATGGGTTCTTATTGGTATTAGTGAAGTCTGTAAATTGAAAACTAGGAGTTCCTTTCATATTAATTATGGATCCCTTTCACATTCATTTTAAGTTGTGCATTATTGGTATGGTGCAAACACCGTGTGTGAGTAAGTATTTTAACGGGGTTGAGGGTTGGCTCACTTGGTGAGCTCCCTGCCTTCCACAGTGGAGTTGGATGGTTCAAACTCCATTGATAGCGTAGCTTCCCTTTTCCCCCTCCTCTGGTGTAATGAGTAGGGGTGTGTTTGATATGAAGGAAATGTTTTTTTTAGAAAAAGTTTTCTGGGTAAATAAGTGTTTTTTTCACTTAATTTTTGATGCTTGGTAAGTAAGTTGAATATATTGTTCCAAAGCATTTGCATTTAATCTATTCAAACACTAAAACAGTGGGGGTAGCTGTGTGGGGTTGGAGGATATGGAGGGTGGACTGTGTTGGAGTGGGGAAGAGACAGTTGGTGTGGAATGCTACTCGTGGAACTTATTTTCGCTAAGCAAAGTCATTTTCCTTATTTTCCTAGAAAAAAGTGTGTTTTCCAAAAACTTTGACCAATCAAACCTGAGATAATCAGAAAACAGTAAAATTAATGTTTTCCTTCATACCAAATACATCCTAAGTATATAAATGTTTTAGGCTGAGATTATATTGTGCAATGCAATTAACTGAACAGTTTGTGCATTTTTCTCTATGGTCTTTTACTCGGAAATGTCATAGTGAAACCAACAAGGGTCTACTGATGGAAGAGGTTCCCCAATGAAATTGATTTCCTTAGCAGCTAAAATCATTGAGTTCGTGGTATGTTGATTTTAAGCTAAACAATTGGTCAATACTATTGGTGGAGTCTCTGTTTTATTTATTTGTTTTCAGAAGTTAGCGGCTTCTTTGTTTTGTTCGACAAGCAATGACGTATATGTTTATTTGCTTTGGTCAAATTATTGAGTTTTTTATATACCTAGGATTGAGCTCAGTGAATTTCCGCTGTTTCACTCATTTTAGCCCAAAGAATTGATTGTGTTGTGTTATTTGGTATTTAGATGAGATAAGATGGTCTGATGAGTTTTTAGGAGTTTGATGCCCTGAATTATGTATCGGGAATTCAGAATAGGTTACCCTTCTTTTTACCTTTTAAGTTATTCTGTGAGAATCTATACCAACTTGCTTTCTGAAGTTGGTGGTTTATATATATCCATTTTATTATGTAATTTCATTACTTTTGTGGTACTGTTATATGAATAAAATCCTTTTATTTATCCCAATTTTTTTCTTTTTTAGCAGTTTCTTTATTTTCAACCATTTCTGATATTAAGCTCGACTGGCTTCGTCATGAATGGGGTCACTCCTTTTGGAAAATATCACATTTATTTCTTCGCTTGATTTTTATAACAAACAATTTCATGTCTCTTTCCATTGGCAGTTAGATGCTATTTTTTATTCATTAAACATTTTGTGATATGAGCATCACAAGTGAGACTGATGATAAGATGACATCCAAAGTTGACATGGATTCGCCAGATGAAGCTAGTGGTGGAGAAAGTGTAGCACTTAAAAAAGGTCCCTGGACTTCTGTGGAAGATGTCATTTTAGTGGATTACGTCATGACACATGGGGAGGGGAATTGGAATGCTGTTCAGAAGCACTCAGGACTTGCTCGTTGTGGTAAAAGTTGCCGTTTGCGATGGGCAAATCACCTGAGACCAGATTTAAAGAAAGGTGCATTCACTCCCGAGGAAGAGCGGCAGATAATTGAACTACATGCTAAGATGGGAAACAAATGGGCACGAATGGCTGCTGAGGTTCATGTTTCTCTCTAGCTCTTTCAGTCACTAATGGTTACTACAATTATTTGCAGCTGTGTTTATTTTGCTTAGAATATCATAAGGCATAAATGCCATCTGCTTCCATAATTTCATTGAACAATGATGAAGAATTAGTTAAACTGACAGTTCAAGATTTGGTTTTGGTCAAAACCCATTCATTATTTTATACTTAAATTTCTATACGTATGTGATTGTAGTATATTGACCTTTATGTCATTTTGTCGAACAAAAAATAGGGAAAAATCATGAGTAGCTTTTTGGTTTTTTCATAAAATCTTCAAATGAAATGTCTTTAACTGGAATCCTTCATTTATGTCTTTATTTCATATTAATTCCTATTAAAGTTGGATGTGTCACCCCCCATAAATTCGATTAGTCCTTGATAAGTATTATTTTTGTTACTCCCTTTGTCACATTTGTCCCATATTATGTGATACAAAGCAGAATGACACATTTCTATATTTAGAAACAATGTAACTTTAAACTTCCGCTTTTACCCTAACAAGATGATTTATTGCTACAGAAATGTCTATGGCTTGTTTTGTACCTCAAGTTTCAAAAGTCTTTCTTTCTTTAACTCAGCATCCGGTCAAACAACGTCAGATAAAATGGGTGGAGGGAGTAATACTTAATTCTGACTAAGTAGTTGGTATTATTTTGATCAGTTTGTCGTCTAATTGTGAATTTCTGCTAACCTTCAAATTTTCAGCTGTGTCAGGGAACCTTGATCTGTTCAATTTATTTGAATCAGATTTAAAGATTCTTTCCTGTATCCCCCTGTTTGTAATATACTTAAAATCTTAATGAACATTGTCTTTGTTAACTCCCAGAAGCATAATAGGACTTCCAGTTCAGGGCTCAGGGTTCTGAGCATTTTGGTGCATTAGAAATCGAAAATATTACATGTATCCAGATGGGCATTGTGTTACGGGTTGATAATGTGAACACTGTATGGCCGTACTAGCGTAGCTCTGCCAATCAGGCCTTTGTTGGACCTATTTCTCTTTGGAATAGCACTAGTCATGAATTATTGAGCTTTCGTTGTCTAAAGTATCTTGTTGCATTTCTTTAGCTCTTTGTTTTCAACGCTAAAGGGGTGTCTATAAGTACCATAACTTCAATTCTTATCGCAATAACCATTAAAGAGACAGAATATTAGGCTGGAGATATTACTAATTAAGTAATTAGGAGTGTCATTTCTTCAATTCCTCAATTGGATAATCGGTGGTATATGATTCATTATTAACTTTTGTTATGCCCTTTTCTATCCTTTCAGTTGCCTGGCCGCACAGATAATGAGATAAAGAACTACTGGAACACCAGAATAAAGAGACGACAGCGTGCAGGCTTGCCAGTTTACCCTCCAGATATTTCTTTCCTGGCAAATCACAACAAACAAAATGAGGAGTTGGGTGCATTCTCCTCTGAAGATGAACAAAATCTTAACAATTTTGAGATTCCTGGTGTGGAGTTCAAAAATTTGGAACTCAATCATATGTTGTATCCTCCTCCACTTGTTGAACTTCCTGCTAGTAGTTTTCTGGCTCAGGGTCATAGACCCTATAATGGTACGTCTTTCTTTTCTACATTGCATCCGTCAAAGCGTATACGAGGATCAGAATCTGTGTTCTCCAGTTCAAATGGTGATCTTCTCCTTGCCTCCTTACAATATCAGAATGGCGGTTCTTTGCTTGCTCAACCCTTGGGGTTTTCTTCTTATAATGATCATAATTTAACATTTGATGATTATCAATCATTCTCAAGTGTAGTTCCGGGCAGCCATGCCTGTTTAAATGGCAACTCCTCTTCGTCAGGGCCCACATGGGCTACGAAGCTGGAGCTCCCTTCACTCCAAAATCAGACAGCAAACTGGGGCCCACCTTATTCCCCGCTTCCTTCACTAGAGTCCGTTGATATTCTGATTCAATCCCCTCCAGCTGGACACAGGGAATCGAGTAGTTTGTCACCTAGCAACAGTGGTCTACTGGATGATGTGCTCTATGAATCCCAAACTATGAAAGCTTCAAACGATAACTCACACCAAAGGAATGACACGCTTGGCGATGCAGTCAATAATTCATGTCCAGATCTCGAAGGATGGGAAACTTATGGCGGTCCAATCTCTCCTTTAAGTCATTTCTCGGCATCAGTATATAGTGAATACGCCCCTATCAGTGAAAGCTCATTATATGAGTTCCCATCAATGGCCACAATGCCGGGTGAGAATGGTTTTTTTACGAGATAATTATAGTCTAGTGCTTTTGGTGATCTAATTTACAAAATAATCAACAAATGTATAAATTTTGTATATTTAAGTATAACTATACATAAATATACATACATTATATATAATCAATGTATATATTTTTTTGTTTATTTTGGCTAGCGCCCGAAATTAATTTCGACCGACGGGTCAAAAATGAAAAGAGCCCTTTTTTTACTGACCTCTCCTAATTATCTGCATAGTTAGAAGTTTATTGTGTTTCTATAATTGGAATCCTCCATGATGTTGAAGGATGCAAAGTTAAGCAAGAGATTGGCGATCTAGCCCTTTCGGATGATAAAGATGGCATGTTGAACCAGACGATCTTTTCCAGTCCCAAGACACAGCATGCTAAGAACCATCTGATGTTTAAAGATGCATTGGCTTCTGGCTTTTTCGATGATTGTGGATGGGATTGCAAGCAAATCCATGCAGTAGCCACATCATCAGGTCAAGCTTCTGGACGCAATTCTTGTTCTTGGGATGCCATGTCCGCTGTGTAGTCAACGACCCGAACGAGATTATGATACTTTTGAAGTTTTGATAACGTCTTTGATACAAACTTGGTTACTGGTTATCTCAGCTATAAAATGACAAATGGAATACCATGTACTATGTTCCATAATCTGGAAAAACTTCTGCATGTTCCTGTTTGCATTGAGTTTAGGCAATCTATAGACAAGAACAACGAAACATTTTTTATGTGGCATCAAGTTGATTGCAGTTTTTACAATATTAGACTGAGACAGGTTTGATTAAGCATACAGCCGCCCTAACTTGCTTGAATTTGAGGCATAGTTGTTTGCTGTTGTAAACCAATTGTGGTTTGGTGGGGTTGCAGAAGGTACAATAAAAGAGGATATGCAAGCTATTTATTCATCGATATTCTATATCGAAAACAAACAGTTGATCTCATGGGAGCCATGACTTTGCGGTGCTCATTTAGTAGTGAGTTTGAATGGAATTACAAGAAGTCAGGTGAATGGTATGATCCTAAGTGGCAGAGATGCACTAGTTAGCTTGAAGTAATTATTTTGAAATAAAAGATAGTCAGGTGCACTAAGCTCCTGCTTTATACTAAAGAGTTGAATAGGTTGTTTCTATAACTTGAAGTTGCGACCTCTTTGTTACATAGATGAAACTTTTATTATTGTGTCAAGACTCTCCTTCAGGCTATTAATTTGAAAACTTTAAAAATAGACGTTATTTTCATTATTTAAAAAAAATGAAGGGGGAAATACAACAAGAAAAGGAGAAAACTTCTAAAAGTATCCGCCTTTGTGCCCTTTTAAGTTTTATCAACTTAAATACCAAACTTGTTAGCAGCAGAATTTGGACTCCTAAGGGCCACTATATTAATATTTCATTTCCCTCATCTAATTCGATCAGGGACAGTTTAGGTGCTAGGTAAAACTAAATAAATAAATGCAAGAGACGTGAAACACATTCGTCACATAACAATGATTAAATGATGTACTTTCACTTTAATTTTTAACTATTAAGGATTGGATTATTTAGTTTAATATAAATATTACTCCCTCCGTACCATTTTACATGAAGGTCTTTTACTTGACACGAAATTTTAGAAATAAATAAAGACTTTTGACTCTTGTGCTCTAAAACAAAACAAAAATATTTGTGTAATTATAGATCATCTCGTTTAGCGTAAAAAGTAAAGTTTAAAGTTAAATTACTGTCAAATAAGAAAATATGTCATTCTTTTTTAACTGACTAAAATGAAAAGTGTCATATAAATTGAGACATAGGAAGTAACTATATAAGCTTTAAGTTAAAGTTCGAGACCACTCACCAGTCACCTCTCCCGTTTGGTACAGCTTATTAAAAAAAGCTTTTAGAAGTAAAACTTTTTATCAAAAAGTTGTTAGATATTTGGTTGTCAATAAAAAAAAGCGTTTTTGGCTTAAAATAGGCAAAAACAACCTCTACTTCCAAAAGCCCAAAATTTGAGCTTTTGGAAATAGAGGCCAGAAGTGATTTTGGAAGCCAAAAACACTTTTTCGATTTTGAACCAAACACTCCAATTCTTTTGCCAAAAATATTTTTGACGTTCCAAAAGCACTTTTGGCGAATCAAAAAGTCCAACCGCACTAAGTCATTCTTGTAAATCACTCGTACCCTAGTGACCCTACCATATCTAACACTCTTCCTTAATAAGATGGCACACCTGCTCAGCTCACTATCTGATATCCCTTCTACAAGTCAGAGGCCTCGTCGACATGGACAAGTGGAATCTCCCCTATTTTTAAGAAATAGAAGAACAAAATCTTTAAAAATTTTGTACATCTCCCTATTTTTGGTTAGGACTTGGGAGTAGTCAAAATAGTCTCAGGTATAAAATTTGGGATGCAAAACTCAAATTTTAAGTTGTTGCTGTAAAAAGTTAAAAAGATGGACAACTGCTAAACTCCACTTTGAAATTGTGTGCTGATTTTATTTTTCTATTCCGAATTCATTGCATTGGAAGGAAATTAACATTCGGAGAAGTTCATAATCCTTAAAAGAAAATCCAATTTTCTTAATAATGACTTCCAATAGGTTCAAAGACCAAAATCACAGATTAGGCTAAATTGGAGGTTAAAGAGCATGATCAGTCAGAATAACACGAACCAAAATTGGAATAAAGCAATAGCTCAAGGCTATAATCACCATCCTCAGCCCAATAAAAAAAAGGAATCACCATTTCCGCTATTCAAACAGACATGAGAAAAAGAATCACCCAAACAACTCATATCACCAGAAGAATCAACTCGTTTCTCCCTATATCAACTACCCGTCTTACTTCAACAGCTTAAATGACATTATGTGAGACTTTACACTGAATGTGAAGAACACAGCCACTACAAAGTTCCGGAGCAACAGGCCAACAGCTCCTTGCCAGCTTTAAGCAATAGGCAATAACAATTCAGAAATTTGGTACTAAACCAGAGAAGAGGCATCGTCTTTTTTCTACAAAGCAGCACGTGTGAAGTACAAACAAGAGTTTCCTCCAATTAAGGGTAAAAGTTACAAAGGTTATAATGTCAACAGCAAAGGTGCTCACTTTCCAGGATTACGTCTTAACCCTAAATTGTCTACTGAAACCCAAACTTGGTGTCAGCGTAAACGGAAAAAACAATACTCAGTATGCAGCAACTTCCATGATACTGGTATTACAAACAGACTCAGTTCGGTATTTCAGAAAACTATGGTACATTTACCTTCCTGTAACATTTCCAACACATCTTCCAATATACAGAACAATAAAATCAGGGTTCTCTATCTAAAATCAGGTCCTTTGCCTTACCCTCCTGCCATTGGTATCACCACCATCTGAAAGCTGGGCCCAAACGCTTCTAGACTTTCCGCCTCCACTGCTACAATCATCCTCACAACCAGCAACGGTTTTAAGAAGCTCTGACTGAAGAGAAGGACAGTTTTCTTTAAGGTATTCAAATCCATCTGATTGCATGACAGCTGTGAAAATATGACAACAGATACATGAGGGAAGACTGCAGTGCAAAGAAAGAAAACAAAAAATACACCTGCAGGCTGCAGATTTCCATACATTTCATAGTTATCAACATAGAAAGGTCCCCACATGAACACTGATACTAGTCGTTATAGTCAAAGCCTAACTCCCCAAGGGGGCAGCAACTTATCAAACAATTGGTCGAGACAAATTGGAAATCCAAAGGAATATGCACATTCTTTTGTGACATTCTATAGCACTATGCCACTTTTTCTTTTTTCTTTGGATCAGTTCTATAACAGTATCTCACTTAGTATCATGACTTGCTCAGTGAGACTTCTTTTAGAGCCCATTTGATGGGAAAACGTGTTTGCAATTAAAATAAAATATCTGGCTCGCATCATCATTTTTAGTTTTATTCACCAAACTAATACTTCAAGTCCATTTAGTAAGAAGTGCTCCTCCCAAAAGCACTCAATAACAAAACCAGAAAATAATTACATAAATCTGTAAAAAAAAATAGTTCTCTTGATATAAATTTGACATGTTTCCAAAACTTCTGATGTGGAGTTAGAGAATCTTTCATGCTTTCTGTTTTAAGAGTTTACAGTGGTGCGGCTAAGTACATTTTTTCTTTCAGTTCAGAGAAAAATCTCATTGTTATTTAATGTTAATATGCAGAAAACTAATTTGATTTCCCAAGTAAGAATTAATTTTCACGTGAGTGGATTCCATGATGCACCCATTAACAGCTCTAGAGAAAAGCAAGCTAACAGACAGAACAACAGACGCTGGAGTGTGACAGTTGAAATGAGACTTCTTTTGGTGTTGTGTGGCTTAAGACTTGAGGTGCGTGGCTGTGTGTAGTCTTGCTGGTGCAACAAAAGGAGATCAATAGATCCATATAAGTTCAGTTGATATCACCATCAAGCGAAATCGTGTTCAACGGAATTGAAGTCAGCATCTATAACATCAGTGGCAAAGCTGTCCATGCCAAATTCATGGAATTTTTGGCTGAAATGGGCACTTTGAGGGACAAATCCAACAAATGGGTTCGTCAGAATTTTCGTGACTTAAATGGTGAAAACGCACGTCTGACAGAGCACCTTCAGTGTGCGGTTTTCACGCTAAAAATAGACGGTCCGTTTAATTTATGTACACTAAAGGTGCTTTGCCGTCCATGAACCTTCAGTTTTTGGGGAAAGGCTCAGCCACTGTAGAGCACCTTCAGTTTAAATTTTAAAATCTAGAGAATCTAAAAAGTATATCTGATCTAACTAGGCTTTTCAGAGACTTAAGGCTCATGTGGTCAAACGAAAATTAGAATCTCCCTTTTCCACCCGCGATCCCCCCTCCTTCCCCACCAGCGGTCCCCCACCTTCCTTCATCATTGAACCAATTTCTCCCCAAATACACTACAAAATTTCGTTTCCTACACAAAAAAATAATACATTCCCGATATCATTTGGAATGTGAGGACCACTTAAAATCATAAAAGCATCTTCAAAGGTAACTTTTTTTTAGTTTATTGCTTTTCTAATTTCAGGGTATTAGACTTCTTATGTAATACACTTATCAAATTAAATGCAATTAACCGATTGCTCTTTATTATATAGTGGAAATTTTTATTTTCTGATAGCATATCTAGACATTTAATGGACTTTTCCAATGAAATATTGAGAACCTTTTTAGTCCTTGGAATTTCTGTTTTTGATGAAGATTCTGAAGGTCATCGAACATAGATTTTTAGAGAAAACCTTGCCAATTCCTTGGAATTTATGTACTTATAGAGGAATTTATATAGTTTTTTTTTTGTATATATCGTCCAATAGTTTTTAATTTAACATTGATATAAAGTGGATGAAAGTTGATGCGCTAAAGTATTTTTAAAATTTCATATCACGTTTAGCATCGTAATTTCATATAAACCTATATTTTAAAGCTTGTGATTACCTTAGTATCATTTTGTGTGTGTATGAAGGGGAGCATTGGAGTAACCGGTAAAGTTGATGTCATGTGACCAGGAAGTCATGGATTCAAGTCGTGGAAACAGCCTCTTGCAAAAATGCAAGGTAAGGCTGCGTACAATAGACCCTTGTGGTTCGGCCCTTCCCCGGACCCCGCACATAGCGGGAGCTTAGTGCACCGGGCTGCCCTTTCTTTTTTCTTTCTTTTATATATATATATATATATATATATTATCATCATTTAACTTGTATTTTTAGGTCTTATGGCGTCACCTACGGTTCATCCGGGTCCATTTTATCCAATGTTCTTATAGGACACGTTGATCATCGCAGCAAGAACATCTGGAACAATGGTACATGTGATCCACTTTCGTGTCGCCGGTATGATGGTAAATTTTGGGACCACATAAGAAAACATCCGTTGCACGAGCGTGTGTCGTTACTATCTCGATTTTGGATTTTATGGGTTATAAGCAGCCGGACACACGCCACTTGATCACGCTATGATCACTGCTTTGGTCAAAGATGGTGACCAGATCGATGGATTACCAGTGACAGGGACAGATCTTACCCTAGATCCTATAGACTGGCAGAAGCGTATGGTAGATCTTTCTAGGTTGGGCACCGATAGAGGTTGGTCGAGAATTTCAAGGTGGCAGATTACTAATGACATCCCTGATTGGTCATATTACATCAACACCACTTCCTCTAATTACTGATGCGGACTCCTGAGGTTGTCGTTCAGCAGCGGGTGCGCTTGTACATGTTGTGGTTGATACATCAGGTAACAAGGTCAAGTTGATGTATCTACATTTGCTTGAGGACTTGTCCAAAGTTGGTCAATATGCTTGGGGTGCAGCCACACTTCCGATACTTCGTGCATCGCAGAGAGGGATTAGAGTCATTGGGGTTTCTTACCTTTACTTCAGGTTAGGTAACTTAATTTATTTGCTTAAATTAACATGTTTTTACTATTTATTTATAATATTATATATTATATAATGAAGGTATGGATATACGAGAGGATTTTGCCTCTCAGGCCACGGAGGGATCCTGATCCGCTAGTTGTGGAGTGGCTCATTCCTACCCTGCCAGGACCACCACGTGCTCGTGTATGGTCTAATAGCCTACGTCACGATACAGAAGCACCTCGCCTATTATATTTATTTCGTGATCAGCTAGATTTACTCCTGGAGCATCAGGTATTTTTATACTTTTGAATAATAGTTTTTCCTGTGTCATTTTTTACTTTTTTAAGTCAATCATTAAAACTAACTAAATTTATTTGATCATACAGTTTTCGTGGCATCCGTACAGTCATGATGTTTTCGCTACATTACCAGATTATTGTGAGTGGTTCTGGTGTTTGGCGTGCTATTGTACCTTTATAGCTTAGATGTAGTTGAGTGGCACCAACCAGATAGGGTATTACGCCAGTTTGAGTTAATTCAACATATTCCAGATAGAATACAATGGGACCACAAACATTTTCAGTTAGATCGGAGGGGTAGAGCTAACTTTAAATGGTATTATTTCTTTATTGAGGAGATTCAAATTTGGAGGGATAGACGAAATCACCTTGCTGAGTCTGACGGCCTCGGAGATGACAATGAATATGTGCAATGGTATAACATGATTACTCGTCATTTGATCAACAATCCAGCTCATCAGTTTACACAATGTTTACCAAAGTTTTGCAGGCAGACACAATTTTGGTACGATACTAACTTATAGATATATGAAAAACATAAATTCTAATGGGTTCTTTCTCGTATCATTTTAAAAAATATTTGGCGTTTCTTTTCAAAAATTCAGCATAATTTATTTGGCATTTCCTTTTTATTCAACATAATCAGACTATTTTTAGTGTAGGAAACAGAATTTTGTAGTGTATTGGGGAGAAATTGCTTCTACAATGGTGAAGGAAGGTGGGGGGACAGCTGGTGAGGAGGGAGGGGGGACCGCCGGTGGGGAAGGGGAGATTCTAATTTTCGTTTATGGAGAAGGCACATGAAAAGGGTGACTTTATAATTTAACTAAAGGTGTGTTACTGACCATGAGCCTTTAGGCTCTGAAAAGCTGGTCAGATCAAATGTACTTTTTAGATTCTCTAGATTTTAAAAATTACACTGAAGGTGCTCTATAGCAGCTGAGCCTTTTCCCCAAAAACTGAAGGCTCATGGACAGCAAAGCACCTTCAGTGTACATAAATTTAACTGACCGTTCTATTTTTAGACGTGAAAACCGCAGACGTGCATTTTCACCATTTAAGTCACGAAAATTCGGACAAACCCATTTGTTGGATTTGTCCCTCGAAGTGTCCCATTTCAGTCAAAAATTCAAATTCATGAGCACAAATTATAACCATTTCCCATCCCTTCACCAGGTCGGGATAGCAATCCAATTCATCAGCATAATTGCTGATTTTTGTTGCTTCCCACCTCTTGGTTTCTATATCTCATTAACATTGGATGGGTAGGAGATTTCAGATAGTTCTTTTTGCTATGGGCTTGTTACATTGTCTATAGAGCTACTGATCACATATATAGCCTGGGATGACATGCTGCTTCTCGTGTTTGTAAGAGAAGGGGAGGTAGTGAAAAAACCAAAGTGGTAAAGACAGAAATACATCATAGAAAGAAGCCCTTTATATCCAAGTCTAACTCTTCAATAAAATATCTCTAGAGAACCTATTTTTTTCAATTATCTCTAGAGAACCTCCAGTGCAGGACTATCCCAAATTATTGAATATAGAAATGAAATGGGTCCAAATGGAGCGAGATGGACACTAAGGATTCATATAACCAACCCAATCTTCATGATTTATGATACTCTAAAGCAGCTTCAATTTGGCAAAATTCTAAGCAAAATATCCTATTCCACCTGGCGGCTGCACTTCTCGATTTTCTTGTATTTTTCCATGAGAAGGGAAAGGAAAAAAGAGAGCATTCCCAGTAAAAGAAGAAAGACTTGGTTTCTTTGCTCAGTTTATGTCCTATCAGACAAATATATGGCCAGCCAGGAAAGAAGCAGCGTAACTCCTAAATAGGTTTACGAAAAGAGAGAAGGCAAGACACTCAACAAAGTGACACACATGGAAAATGGTTAACTATACAGACAAAGATAGAACCGATAGATACTGTTGACATGCTAAGGGTCCACTTTACTCCACAGCTTTATGCTCAAGAGAACAAAAGAGATGACAAACAACTCCCCACCCCTGCCCCCAAAAAAACAAAAAAGAACACCAATGACAAAGGCAAAATGCACAAAGTTCATGCTAAACAACTATCAATTTTTCATTTGTTGCAACCCAAGACAAGGAAAATGCACAAGTTTCAGTTAAAAAAATTCAGAAAAATGGCAGAAATCACTGTAAAATATGGACAAATTGCAACAATAATATCTCTCATACCTGCAAGATTTTCAGCAGCAAATCTAAGGCAAACTGCTTTGAGTTCTGTGGCATGGTATCGGTCAGCTAAAGCAAGAGTTCTGGAAACAGCGTTCACCGAGATATCTTTACAAAGATGAGATTCGCACACCCGCCTAAGTCTTGTTAAATCATACCGATCAGCTGCTGATAGCAGTTTTGCTGTCAATGTATCAGTCACAGAAGGAACAGAAGAACTAGTATCTTCTAGCTCTTCTTCTTCAAGAGAATCTCTGTATATGAAGTGCAACATCGCCTGTTTTATGCCACAAGAATAGGTATATCAAAGAAGGGAGAATGAGGATTTCATGTTTTCTTCTGAAGAATTTTTAAACATAAAATTTACTTTGGAGAAATACATACAGAAAGAGAGATGGAGAAATGCCACTATCTAAAGCAATGAGAAATTCCGTCTTCTTCAACAGCACAAGAAAACCTAATTTAAATAAAATGATTAACAAAAGTAAAAAAGAAAAAGACGTCGATTCTCACTTTAAAGACCCTGGGTTCCATATCTGCGACAACAATCTCCTGCTTATCACCCTCCAGTTCATCAAAAAATTCAGTGCGGAATACAGGAGAACGAGCAGCTAATACCAGCTTATGGGCATGAAATTTTTCACCAGCCACACTGAAAACAACATCCGAGCCTTCCATATTCTCTAATAGCATGCCAAAGTGTGATCCCATATCAGAGTCTGGAACCTGGATTGGATGTAAGCTCGAACAATCAATTGTAGATCGAACAACTCCCACGGTGCAATTGATTTTCAAACAGTCATCCTTGAGATAATCCGAAGTCTCAAGCATCGCTCGTCTAAAGAAACGTTTGTATCCCCTGCACACCACACAGATAAACAATATAGCAAACTTTGTCTTAAGTTGTAACAGAAAATATCAATCTTAAAGTAAAAGGGAAAAATAAAGCTCGATTAGGCCTAGATACTAATTTTAGTTTGTCCTTTCTTTCTTTTCATAGACATGCCAAAGAATAGAAAATTTCAAGGCAGGCAGAAACCTAACAATAGAGCATGTGCCTATCAAGGAAATGCATCACGTCAGCAAGTACCTATTATTGCCCATGAATACTTCGACTCTATTAGATGCTTCAACATTCAATGAAGCTCCCTGATGATCACTACCAACATCTTGATTTAATATAGAGGATAATTAGTGTTGTGCACATTGATGATCAATGTTTGACTATATTCAACCTATCTACCTCTCCTTCGTTTCTTCTTGTATAAAATCTCCAAGCGACTGTTATATTACATTATACAAATGGATTTTCTCACGGGATGTTGACAACGTCAAAACAAAAAGAGAAGTTTTTTAGTTGTAACATTTCTCAATTTATGTAGCCAGTCTCAACAAGCATCAATTGCTACATGCATAGGGCAACTTTGCTAACAGAAAAGACCCTTGCGATATATCAAAACAGTCAACTAGAACAGATCACTTTACGCAAATTACTTTTAAAACCCATTAACATTGAGATTTGTAAAAAAATTAACATTAGGACTAACTCAAGTCCAAAGTTTGCACAAGGATTGTCAAAGACCATATAAGGAGACATCCCATTTCCTCAACTAATGTCGGACATTCCAACAACTTCCCTGCACTCCAAAGCCTACACATTTGGAGTGTTAACAAACGGGGCCCAAATTTGGTAGATTAAGACTGGAATCGGTCTTGCTCTGATACCATATTACAAAAATAGACCAAGTGCCTAACTCAACCACAAAAGCTCGTGAAATTAGGATTACCCACTACAATCATCAATAAAATCATATTACCTTATGTCCTTATAAAAAAGAAGGGTTGCCCAAAACCATACAAGGAGACAACTCATTCCCTCAACTGATGTAAGACATTCTAATAAGAAGTGAACCGCATCATCTAAAAAGTCAAGTTTTAGAGTGGGACACTTTTATTTATTTAATTAAATAAATAAATGTCCCCTTGTTATTCTTTAGCCGAGGGTCTATCGAAACAACCTCTCAACCTCCCAAAGTAGAGGTAAGGTCTGCGTACAGCCTACCCTCCCAAATGTCCCCTTGGGATTACACTGGGTATGTTGTTGTAAATGTCCCTTTACTTATGAGTTGGGTTCTTTTTGTTTATTTATTTATTGACATTGGATATAGTGAGTAACCCAAGACCTTTATAAATCAATTTGATGCCCTTTAGAAACCGTGGGGGATGTATACATCACAACATCCCCACATGTGTAAGCCGATTTTTGGAGTTCAAACATGGACTTGCCAGAGTGAACAGGCTTACCATGTGTGAACCATTTCATGTAAAAACTTAAGCGTTTAAAGGGTTTTTTTGTGTGTATGGGGACACTTCAATTATTATGAGCTATAGTAACCGACTTTTAACCTTTAATTGCCAATTTGCGCCTCCCGTCTACACACATGATTCATCCCACAACATTTCCATCACATAACAATAAGAGTACAAACATGTAGTGGTAATACATATATTGAAACTTGTGCAAGATGATGTAAACTCATTTAACTAAATTATTCAATGATATATGATTCTGAATGCAGTCTTCAGAGTTCAGTCATAATCAAACACTTTAGAATAAACCAACTTATTTGATATTATTAAATGCATATTTTATAAGTAAGAGACACATAGGGAGCACAAGAACACAGTATGCATCTCATTGTCATTAACAAATGTAGTATCTATATCACTGTTTTTTCCTCAGTGCTCCTTTCTCTCTTTTTTGATGAAGTAAAAGATTTCATTGCAGGAATCAAAAAGATGCAAGAGGATCGTACCAGTGTTGTCAAAGGCGCACTTAAAGCGCGCTTAAGCCCTGAAGCGAGGCTCATAACGCGTCGTTGAGCGCTTCGCCTCGCTTAATGTGCACTCCAGTATCGTCATCAAGGCTCTAAGACATACTTTTCCTTGCCAATGAGTGTCTCATGAAGCTAAACAATTGATATTTTACTTTATCATAATTGTTTTTTCAATTTCTTTGTCCATATATATGTTATTCATGCTTATAATTATTAGTCTTGAACTAAACATATATATTTGTATGTTTTCTCCATTTGCGCCTTTTTCATTAAAGCCCACGCCTTATTTGCGCTTAAAGACCCAACTGACCTTAAGAAATTTTTTGCGCTTTCACTTTTGATATCACTAGATAGTACAAGGATATTACAGTTGAGATCACCAAAAAAAAGTATACTAGCTCCTTAAACTGTGGAGGCTATTCTAAACCAGGGAGCTTTATAAACTGCAAAAATAAATCAGTGGTATCTACAGGGGATACTCTGCTCCTATCTCTCTAGTCCTTGTTTTAGCACTTATATGGTCAAAGTGTTTTTCATCCTTTAAGCCAGTCACGTATAGCTTGGAATACAATGATGCACCTCAATAGAAAAAATGAACCATTCGCATTCATATTGCTTAAACGTTAAGATATTGTTGTATTCCAAGTATATAACTAAGCGGATGTGGTTGTATTTTTAAAGGTATAAGTTCCAAACCGCAGTAAAGTTATTTTATGACTGAGAAATCCGTCTGGAGCCAACTCTTAGGACCCCTGCATCATTCAAAACTTGAGGATAATGGGTCAGCCCCTCTACCCTTCTCCACTTAAATACCAGACTTAATTCGCTTGGGACAGGGCTCAAGTCACAAGTCCTTAACGTTTGCCGATTGAGTTAAGCCCTAGGGACCAAATCGTAACAAAGTTTTACTAGCTTTACATCTCTTCCCTTTCCAACCCCTTAATGTTTCTTATCAGAACTACATATGCATGAGTACTTGAATTCTATCAATCACCCACAGTTCTGCTAGACATAAGCAGTAAGCTCAGACTATTTTTTTTTAGAATGGTAATGTTGTAAGCTCATACTATTACTTATCAAGATAGTTACTATTAATTACGATATCCTCTCGGAAAGAAAGAAGAAAAGACAAACTAATGTGCTCAACTTTACTTACAACAGAAAGTCTGCCGACTCTATTTAGTTGTCCACCATGAAATTACATAAATACATCTATTTATGCAGACACAAATTTTCAAACCTTAACAAAGTTCCAATTCAACTCTGCCTATGCAAGCTAACCAAATCATAGCTGGTTCTGAAGCCCGCTATAAAAAGGAGTGTCGCAGTAGGTAGACTGCCAGCATAAAATTATCTAAATATAGTCAATCCTCCTTATAGTGAATCATGAATAAAGTGGATGGAAACTTAAATATACTAATTTCTCTCGCAACTTCACATAAGGCAAAGTTTGATAATAATGGGGCGATGGTGAGGAATAGAGGCGTACTTGATTTGAATGAACAGAACTCCAATTAACACAAGTTGATCTAATACTTTTCAGAATGCTTATAAAAGCAGCTGCAACGGCACATCTTTCACATAAACCAATAGAATGAAACAACTAAACTCAACAATAAAGCATGAAATCCATTGCAAAATTAAAGCTAAAATTGCATAAGCTAAAGAAATCACAGAATACTGTCAATTTACCATTAGAACTACATTACAGGAGTTAAATAAATTACCACATGCTACCGTGGTATTTCAACGTATATGACCCACTTTCAAGTGACCGATCAAAATGACTATTTATGCCACGTAGCCCATATTTTGAGTTTGTTACCCGGTTTAGTTCATATTTGTGTATATACTCTATACAAGGTTAATACATTATGTATAATGCTCCCCCCCCCCCTCTCCCGGGGATAATATTATATATTGGGCTACGTAGAGTAATATTTTAAGTTGGGCTGTATATTTTGAAACAACATACCCAGAGAAATCACACGTTGTGGGGTCTGGGGAGGTAGAGCGTACGCAAACCTTACCTCTACCTTGGTAGGTAAGGCGGCGGGCTGTATATTTTTGAAAATTTCCCTAAAAAAATTACACAATACTGTCAATTTACCATTAAAACTAAATTACAGGAGTTGAGGAAATTACCACATGCTGCCGCGATATTTCAACGTATAAGGCCCACTTTCAAGTGATCGATCAAAATGACTATGAACCTTATGTTTCCCTTTACCACTCTGATCAACCAACGTCAATTCAAACAAAGCCCTAACATCCGTTCCTTCACTGGCTAACGCAATAAAAACCGACACATAAGTGGAATTATCCTCAGGGTTTTTACCATCAGGGTAAAAGTAAATAGCCCATTGATGACCACCAACAGTAAAATTATCACTCGCGATGTGTTTACCAACTCCCATTCCTTTAGCTAATGAATAACCCTGGATCACGAACCGGTGTGACCCGTTTACGGTTTCCGTTACGGACCGGGAACTTGTGGGTCGGGTTAATGGGCTTGTGTTTTTGTCGGAGACGTGTGTGATTATTGGTGGCTCCGACATTGTGAATTTGGGTGAATTTAGGGTTTGGGAAAAGGGAAATTCATGGGAATTTGACAAGGAAATTTTGTTAGGGTTTTGGTGAAGAGATAGTAATGGGGGAAATAGACGGGTCGGAGGACATATTCCAATTTAATTGGGTGGTGTTGGATCTTTTGGAGGAAAATATGCAATTCATATTATGTTCACAATACTTGTCTATTTGTTGCATGAAAAATGTCAATGTTTATATCAAATGTATATATTTACTATGATTAAGTAATATACTAAAATAAGTATGCATGTTAATTAATTATAGTTAAGTACTAAAGAGCTTTGTACAAACATGTGTTAGGAATTGTTTGGAGTAAGTTATTCATGTATTAAAATCCTGCATAACTAATATTATGTTTGTTAGCTAGTTATTCATGTATGAAATTAGTACGGTGTTTGATATGCAATTTAGAAACCAGCATATTTAATACATGTATATAACTAATACATGCATAACTAATAATTTCACAAAATAATACATAGATTTTCTCATAACTAATTCATATGTTATCAATACCTGCATAATTCTAATCAGCTACCAAATGATCCCTTAATGCATTAATTTATTTGATATAAATACTGAATATGAATAAGTTATTATCATTTATTGATACTATTGAAAAGTAATTAGACAGAAAAGTAAAAATAATTCGATCAAATAGAAATAATGCATGTTATAAACGACATGATAAAAACTAAACAACAACATTGTTTATTTGCTAAATTCAATGGAGTATGTTTTGTAATCCATCTTTACATATTTTATTGTAGAAATATATTTTAAGGATTAACATGTACTTGCTAAATAAGATTTTTAATAAAGTTGTTTCAAAAATGTTTCTTGAATTTTGGATTAGTAGGAAACATAGGCGGAGCTACCGTGGAATATATGAATTCACATGAATTTAATAATTATTGTGCAGACCCTATTATACTTGAGATTAATGTATTTTAAATTCGACTCTCATAGAAAACCTAGTGTGAGGCACACTTTAAGGCATTTTCATATTTGAAGCTAGCCGACAAAAACAATTTGTTTTTCTAGCCTTTAGAATCATTAGTCATAACGCTCTAATACAAAAATATCAAATAAACTTCATGAAATATTTATATAATCTAATACAACATATATATAAATTTCAAGTGATGTGATTATCTTTTAGAAGTCAAGTCTTGAAAATGATAACTTTGATGATATTTGAGCTATTGAAAGATTTGTGAAAAATCTAGTGATTTGCAAGGTTGAAATTAGGGGTGAGCACGGGTATAGGGTACTCAGATACTCGACCGGAACCGACACTAACGGGTAGGTTCTAGGTAAATATATTATAATAACGGGTAGGGTCCGAGTAGTAAAACTAGGAACCGATCAATGTCGGTTCTGGTTCCGATAAATAAAGACAGGGTACCCGGACCCGGAATCGATACCCAGAACCTTAGCAAACTGAAAAAACAGTGTTTTGAAAATTAGAAAGGGAGAATATTGTAATGCACTTAAGATATCGGACCTTGTGTTTCTCTTAAGGAGCTTGCTCCGATAATAGTTTGACACTCTTTTTTCTTTCAGTTCCGGTAAGACTAGGTAAGCTGAGAACTACACTAGAACTTTGTCTTTGGTTCTTGTTTATATGAAGTGTTATTATGTAGTGAACATTTATCAGTTTGCTAATATGCTTTTCATCTTAAGGTGCATCTTTGTTTTCCATGTATAATTAATATTAGTTGACGCTGAAATGATTGATCATTTCATTTCATTCCCACTCTATATCAAATGTTGCTAGCGTATTTCCTAAATTCCCCTTTCCATTGTGGGGTCACTTTTCCCTAATATTGCTAATAACTTTCAGATGTAAAAGTGGTTTGTTCCATGTAGAAAGTTATTGTTTGTTGAAATTGCAGTTTGATAATTGGTTGTGACTTTAGATTGCTGTTTTCCCAGTATTGAGCCTTTGTGTAATTCATGTAGCTTTGTTTGATAAAAAATTATAGGGTACCCGGGAACCTATCCAGAACCGCACGATCCGAGTAGGTTCTGGATAATTATTGCTACGGGTAGGTTCCGGATAGTAATTTTAGGAACCGATCTTTTACTGGGTAGGATCCGGATAGTTCAAAAAAATTAAAGTACCCGGACCCGCTCACCCCTAGATTGAATGACGTCAAAATTCATGTATATTGAATATAATTGAGGTTGAACCCATCGAGATAGGCGGAATTGTTTTGCCTGAAGATTCGTATTAGTAGAGTAGCATTCAAATTCGTCTTTTTGTCCTTTGGCTGGTAATTACATCGGCCATAAGGTTGTCCTCATTCCGTACGTTTCAGATATAGTACGTCCCTTTTTTTACTATATGTTCATATATTTGTAGTTGATCGTATCTTTCACTTAGGATACATTAACTAAACTTTGTATCATTTAGATACTTGTGACAGAGTCGTACATTATTCTTGAGACACTTCTTGCTCACTTAGGATGGTGAATGCTCTCAATTTAACCAAAAGTTTTATTTTGAATCTCTTCTTCTTCATTCTTTCTTTGCCATTATTTCATCCACCATACACCACTGTTTTCACCATCGTCGTTGAGGCTACTACAACTATAATAATTATTTTCTTCATCTTTTTAGATTTGGAAATCACTGCCACCGTCGTCTCCTACTCTTTTTTCTTTAAATCCAACAATTGTCACAATTGTTACTTTGATTTCGCCGAAAAAATGGAAATCACCACCATTTGTTCAATTATGCTCTCGATTTCAAAACTAAAAATCAACTTATTTGCAAGCGAAATTCTCAAACTAACGTCACCTCTCATTATCTCAAGTTCAACAAATGAACAAAAAAGACGTGCCAAAGGGATCAAATTCATCGAGTTTTTGAAGAAATTGATTATTGTTTATTTGGTTTTCTCTTCTGCGCATTTCTCAGACTACATCAGAAAAAAATTGAAGTGGAGTCATTTTTTTAGATATACGTGGTGTTTGTGCTCGGAAATGGTGAGTCATAGTCAATCAATGTCTTTCACTTCAACGACCCAACCTTTTTCTCTCTTTTTTTAGAGAGAAGAAAGGGCGAAGAATTGGAGGGTAGATGGGTTGGGGTTTAGAAAATAGGTATTTTTTATTAAAAAAAATTAAATTATTATTTTGCAACCAAATATCGGGTGTCATCTTTTAATTAATCATCATGCCACGTCACTCGAAAGTTTATTACACCCATTTTACAAATTTAGCTGAATGGGCGAAAAATGTATAATAATATAAATTTTAAGTTGCGTAAGTGTTCAGTAGGTACAAAGCTTAGTTAAGGTGTCTAAGTAAAAGATGTTGTCAACAACAGATGTCTATCGATGGATTTAGCTTATAATTAACTCAAAAAACTGTTGGAAATTTATTAATGTGGAATAAAGTTTATCTCATTATTTATAACTCGAACAATTAAGGCCCCGCAAGTCGAAAACATAATTTCACATATGTGCACACGTTGTACCAAGGATCGTAAATTTCCTTAGTGAAAGAGATATTGGTACGTAAGTAAATGTTTGAGACATAGAATGATGGACGCATGTCGGCCAAATAACGAGTGTTCCACATTAATGAATGAAGGAAGAAGTGTGCATAGTGTAAAAGATTGGAACGGGTTGGAAAAGGACCGCGGAGCCGAGAAGGGCCATGGCGCCACCTCAGAGCCGGGAGCGCCGCGGTGCTAATTCGGTCGCGAGCTACTGGAGACGAAGTGCAGCGGCGCCTCCGAGGCCGAGTCGCGGCGCTACCCAGGCAGAAAGTTAGAAGCGAAAATATGATTTTTGAGACTTTTGGGTTGCCCTCAATAGCATTCATTTCATCATTATTCAACCATTACTTGAGTGATAAATGGTTTTCATTAATTGGACAATTAATTGTCATTACATGGGTGATTCAATGTTATTACTTGGCACTTGAAGGAACAAGTCTTACACACTATAAATTGAGGCATTTGACTCAATTGTCAATCAGTTGCAATCATAAATTTTCTGAAATATTCTCCCTCTCTAGCTTTCTTACAATATTCAAAGTTCTTCAAGAGAAACACTTGAGTTTCCTTTGCTCAAGTGTTAGTTGTTGTTTTACCATGTGAGACTATTGCCTAGATACGTAAAAGAAGATATACGGGGTAATCTTATTTTAAAGACAGAGTGTCATTACTCGACTCAGCAAAAAATCAATCAAGTGTTCGTACTTGTTTCCAGTTGTTCATTAAGGTTATTTTGTTGTAATCTTTTATTCTTCATTTTACTAGTTCTTGTAATATGTGTTTTACTGTTTACTATTTCTCATTTGTTGTATTCATTTTTAGATAACAATTTTAAGACAAGATCTGTATTAGTACTTAATAAACATGACTGGACAAGAATAATTTGGTTTTGAATATGTTGTTGCTAATCAAGACAATACTTTTGCCTCTCCCACCGTTGCTGCTACCCAAGGCAATAATTTTGCCTCTCCGTCTGTTGCTGCTCCTCAAGGGAACACCTCTGCCTTCCCTACTGCCGCTCAAGGGAATGTCAGAATTTCTCCTCCTGCCAGGATTTACCATGAACGCCCTGAAAAGTTCATAGAAATTGATTTCAAAAGATGGCAGTAAAAGATGTTGTTTTTCCTAACTTTGATGGGAGTGGCACGATGTGTCATAGAAGATCTTCCTCAAACAGGAGATGGTTCAGATGCTCAGTTTATTGATACAACTGAAGGGGGCCAAGGTTCCCAGACTCGCCTGGGAATAACTCTTGATGCATGAAATCATAATGATTTCATGTGTAAGAAATACATCCTGAACTGCTTATCAAACCCGCTCTACACGGTGTATTGTACCGTAGGCACCGCCAAAGAGTTGTGGGATAAGCTTCAGAAGAAGTACAATGCACAAGATACCGGTACGAAGAAAATCATCATTGGGAAATTCTTGAAATTTCAAATGGTGGATAGCAAGACAGTGATGTCTCAAGTCCAGGAATTCCAAATGAATATACATCGTCTGGACTTGGAGGGTATGAAACCAAATGAGCAGTTTTTGGTTGCATCAATGATTGAAAAGTTATATCACTCGTGGAATGAGTTACTTAAAATTCAAGACAAAGACAATGACCTTTGAAAAGCTTATTATCAAACTCCAGATTCAAGAAGATAATAAGAAGTTCTTGCCTAAGGGAAAGCAACCCGCTGAGGCCAAGGCAAATCTGGTTGACGCCAAAGGAAACCCAAGCAAGAAGCGCAAGTTCCAGAAAGATGGCAAGACCCAGACTGTGGTGAAGTTCAAGGGAAATTGTCACCAATGTGGCAAAGCTGGTCAAGATCAAAGATTGTCGTTAGAAGGACCAAGGCAAGGCAAATGCTAACATCATCGAGGACACGCTTCTTGACGACATGATTGAGGAGTTCTCTGCGGTAGTGCTAGAAGTAAACCTTGTAGAGAATCCCAATCAATGGTGAATGGACACGGGTGCTACCCGACACATCTGTTCCGATAGAGATGTTTTCTCCATATATACACCAGTTACAAACAAGAAGTTGTTCATGGGTAACAATGTTTCCTCTGAAATGTTGGGATATGAAATGTGGTCCTGAAGATGACTTCTGAAAGGAGCTCACTCTAAAGGAGGTGATGCATGTACCTGAGATTAGAAAGAATTTAATTTCAAGTCTTATATTAGTTAATGTTGGTTTTAGGCTAGTATTTGGGTCCAATAAGTTTGTAATCACCAAGAACGCAACCTTTGTGAGAAGGGGATTCATATGTGAATGTCTCTTCAAGGTTAACTCTATTTCTATCATACGTACAAGCAATAAAATTGAATTTTCTTCTTATTTGTTTGAGTCTTCTAATTTATGTCATCATAGATTAGGACATGTAAACTACCAATCCATCCAAAGGTTGGTAAATTTAGAGTTGTTGCCGTTTATGTCATTATTTATTACGATCGCAACGTTGCGTGACCTTGAGATACATCAAATGAATGTCAAGACAGTTTTCCTAAATGGTGATATGGAATAAGAAACCTATATGGAACAACCCAAGGGGTATATGGTTTCAGGGTAAGAGAAGAAAGTCTGTCGACTTGTCAAATCTCTGTACGGGCTGAAACAGGCCCCGAAGAAATGGCACAAAAATTTGATAGTACTCTACTATCGAAAGATTTCTCCATTAATGAGTGTGATAAATATGTCTACAAGAAAGGTAATTCTGACTCATTTGTCATGATATGCCTTTATGTAGACGACATGTTGATCACAGAGAGTAGTTCTAATTTGATTCTAGAGAGTAAGAATATGTTGAAACAATGTTTAGACATGAAGGATATGGGCATTGCAGATGTCATCTTAGGGATCGAGATATATAAGACGGCTGCCAAACCGGTCTTATATCAGTCTCACTACATCGAGGATGTGTTGAGAAAGTTTGAGATGTTCGACAGTTCGCTGATTAAGTCACCACTGGATATGAATCAGAAGATTGATAAAAATCATGGTGCGTCCATATGTCAGGAGCGATATACATATGTGATTGGGAGTTTAATGTACATAACAAACTACACTCGATCTGATATCGCTTATGTATTCAACAAGTTGGATAGGTTTACCCGTAATCCAAGTGATGATCATTGAAAAGCATTGAATCGGGTACTACGGTACCTGAAATACACGCTAACTTACGGGTTGCACTATTCGAGATATCCAGTTATACTAGAGGAGTAAAGTGATGCAAACTAGATATCGGATATAGAGAACACCAAATCCACCAGTGGGTATATATTTACAATTGGTGGTGGAGTTGTGTTACACCCCGTAGTTCCAACACATGAATAAGAGAACATACGTAAGACGTTAAGGTTTAAATCGTGAAACGATCGAAGATACACTTTTTCCTTAAGATAAATTTCGGAAACCCGTGAAGGAAAAGTGTTTAATAATGAGAAGTTGATTCTCAAATTTGGTATTTGAGACTTATAGAATTTATTGGAATTATGAAATTTTATTTCTAGATTTGGTCATGTGGGGTCCACCCGGGAAATTTTACGATTTTGTGGGGCCCACAAGGTTTTCGATATTTTGACCAATTATCGAGATTTTGGAAAATGAAAATATTTTGTACCAATTGGGGGGCGACACATGTCACCCCCACTTGTCTTGGAAGACTTGGCTTGACTTAGATATTTTGGAGACAAGTGGAGGTGGGTCCCACTCCACTTGTCCTTCATCTTGACCCTTGATTGTCTTATAAATACAAGGGAGGTGCAAGACAAGTTCAACACTTAGAAAATTTTGACCGGGCAGTATACCTTTATGGGCAGACTTATGTGACTTTACCGCGTCCCAGAAATGGACCGCAAAGCGGTATACGCTGTGGGCCATACATCGCGGCTTTACCGCCCAGTGGGTCAGGCAAGATACCTTTGTGGGAAAACTTTTATGGTTTCACCGTCCCGCATCGGGCCGGCAAGATACTCGTGGGAAGACATGTTATTGTCTTGTTTGTTTTAAAAAGGAATGCATGGTATTGTCTTGGTTATTTTAGAAAGGAAGACATGGTATTGTCTTGTTTATTTTAAAAAGGAAGGCACGGTATTGCCTTGGTTGTTAAAAAAGATGGTGCCTTCATTTTGTCTAGTAAGAGTTAAAGATTACTTAACTTGCATATGTTGTTCATGACAGTCATTAGTGCTAGTGTTATGAGTATAATTGCGGGGTAAACAACCAAGACATTATACATATTCCATGGATTTGCTCCCCACGATGCGAGTATGGAGTTTATGCTCATGCGAGTCTGTAGGGCTCATGCGGGCGAAATAGTCCTATGCGGGTGAAATAGTCCTATGCGAGGAAATTACCTCATGCGGGTCCACGTGACCTATGCGGGTGAAATAGTCCCAGGAGTAGGATTGCATAATGATACGACGGGCGGGTGGCCCTAGATTGATCATAAGCTTCATATTTTAAAGCGGTAAAGTTTCTTCTACTTTTTAAAAAGGCACGGTGTACTGATAATTGAGTATTATACTTTTTACATGTCGACGGTGATGTTGGAATTCCACGGGCATGCTTATCTAATGATGGTTGTATATTATACTTGTTACATGCTGGCAGTGATGTTGTATTCCACGAGCATGCTTCTATGATATAATATGCTAAGGGCAGGTGTCCCTGATTTTGACATGACTTTCATAGGTGAAAGTGGTACGGTGTTATAGTGATACAGTGATACAAGGTACAGTTGGCTCTGATTGTTATATGACACGGTAGGATCTGGTATTTGATTTTCATATTTGTCACTGTCATTCTTTTGTACAATTATGATCTTGTTCTTATCTTGTATTGCTCCATACTTGGTACTGTTGTCTGACCCGCCGAGCTGCGTTAAATGTTAGCGAGTATTACGCGATTGTGGATCCGTGATAGGATCCTGGTTCAGCATTTTGAGATAACTCCAATGTTCCGGAGCTTGTCATTATGGTTAGCTATATTCAGAGGTACGGCGAGGTCTTGTCCCGTCATAGTGTTTGTCCAAACTCTTAGAGGTCTGTATTCATATGTGGGTTGGACTGACTAGAGTTGTATTTACATTGTTGAACAATGTAGCCCCTTTCGGGTGACTTATATTGTGGCAGCCTTATCGGCTTTGCCTTTGTTTAAAGAAACAAAAATAGTGTTATTTATCTTCCGCAAGTTACGTGTGTTGCATGATTAGAAGGGTGCCTAGGTAGGGCACTACGATGCCCGGTTCGGGCGTGAGTGGTATCGGAGCGCTTAGTCCTCGTAATGTCTACGCAGTCGTATAGTAGAGTTTTGTTTATCGTTGTGTTGTACACCACATCTATAAACAGGAGGCTATAGTACATTTAGGATTGGTTTCCCTTCTTCTCACTCTGATATCGTGCGATAGAGCTGTGTTGTTAAGGTAGTCTCTCCCTAACGTGTTGTTGTGGTTGCAGCTATGAGAAAGACAACAGTGGCCCAGAAAGGATTATATGGATTGCGTATCCAGGTTGGTAAAATTATCGTATAGATGGTATTATGATGATGTATATCTGTGCGAGCGTATTTACTTGGGTTCATATGTGTGTTGCCTAGAATGACTATGAGTTACCATAAGTTGGTAAAGTCTTTATAAATACTTGGAAGGTGTGAAATAGTTTATTGAATTCACACCTAGGCTTTATGTATGTACTGACTTGGAATAGTCAGATGGTAATGAACGGTCTGAGATTGTGATAGACTCTTAAAAGAGATCATGTTTTATTGATTTGAGAGCATACCATGTCGTTAGATTAAGCTGTGTTGTACGCTTAAGTGATTTTGTGAATAAAAATGGTATGGAGTAATTAGAGTTGTCATGATAAAGACAACAAGATTTTAAGAAGCTACCTTACCCGTAGGTGGGGACTGATAATGTAGGCTTGGGACATAGAATAATTGTGAACTTTAGAATATTGATGACCACTGAGACCTTAGACGTACAAGGCCTTCTCGGGTAGTAAGATTTATTTCAGACCAAGAATGAGAATTAAGTGCGACGATGGGTCGGGTTGTGGGCTGATTGCGGGTCAACCCGTAGCCCAAAATAAAGTGGGGTCAGTTGGAGGTGGTCCCGCTATGTGATAGGGTCACGAGGGCGCGAGGCCCAAGTCTAGTTAATCGTTGTACGAGTTCGTGGACGCGTTCCACCAGAACTGGGTCGTGAGGGCCGAGAAGGGCCTTAACGGAAATTAAATCTAAGTATAATGACCCAGTTTGGATATAGTAACCCCAAGGATTTGAAAACAGAAGCAGTGTTTGAAACTATGTACGCGTACTAGGATAAGTTCGGAAGTACGAGAAGAGTACGACAAGTAAGAAAAGGAGCGAACAAGTGTTAAAAAGAATTGAAGTGTTTATAGTTATGACTAATGAAAGTACGAAAAGAGAATCCTTTTAGGCCATGAATGGGAGTTAAGAGTGATAATGTACACTCTAGATTTGAGATGTATATGCATGTGTGATATATTGTGGCCATATGGGGCACAATTGGTTTCGCCGAATGTAGTTTAAGGAGACTATACCAAGATATGTTTAGCATGAACCTAGTATGAACATTCGGGATGAATGTTTCTAAAGGGGGGGGGGGGGGAATGTTACACCCCGTAGTTCCAACACATGAATAAGAGAACGTACGTAAGACGTTAAAGTTTAAATCGTGAAACGATAGAAGATACACTTTTTTCTTAAGAGAAATTTCGAAAACCCGTGAAGGAAAAGTGTTTAATAATGAAAAGTTGATTCTCAAATTTGGTATTTGGGACTTATAGAATTTATTGGAATTATGGAATTTTATTTCCAGATTTGGTCATGTGGGGCCCACCCGGAAAATTTTACGATTTTGTGGGGCCCACAAGGTTTTCAATATTTTGACCAATTATCGAGATTTTGGAAGATGAAAATATTTTGGACCAATTGGGGGGCGACATGTGTCACCCCCACTTGTCTTGGAAGACTTGGCTTGACTTAGATATTTTGGAGACAAGTGGAGGTGGGTCCCACTCCACTTGTCCTTCATCTTGACCTTACATATGGATTCATCTTGACCCTTGGCTGTCTTATAAATACAAGGGGATATGCAAGACAAGTTCAACACTTAGAAAATTTTGAGCAAAACCTTTGCTCTCTAAATGGTGCTCTCGGCTAAGGTTGGGAAGATTTCAGCCAACTTTGGAGAGGTATATCTCCTGGTATAAGAGAAGTTTTTAGCTGTTTCAAAAGCCTAAAATGAAGTTCGTCGAGTCTAGTTTTCAACACAATAAACCGTTCATTGATCGGACATCGGATTAAAGAGTTATGGATGTCACAAGTTCAGCTGACAAAACAGTGAGCAAAAACGCTACACTAGGCCGAAAATGAGGGTGAAACCCTAGGCTTGTTCGTCGACTTTTCGGAAGCAAAACTTGAAGAGAAGTTGGTTATAAGCTTGTGGTGGATGCTTGTGTATGATTGGAACATAAAAGAAAAGGAGCTAAACGTGCTAAGGATCGACTTTAAACTTGGATTACTTTGGGCTATATTGAGGTAAGAATCGTTTGTCATCTTAATGTAATGGAAGATTACATATTGTTATAATTAACGGATGAACCTATGGTTAACAGAATGAAGAGTAAGAAGTTCATTACACTTGTTGACATCTTATAATGAAGGAAATGTTGTTATTGATCATTTATACGAAGTATATTGTTACACCCCGTAGTTCAGATCATGCTTTAGAGAACATACGAAAGGAATTGAGACTTAAATTTTAGGATGATGGGTTGACGGAATGTTTCGGACGGGTTGTTAGTCAATTTTTTGAGGCGGTTTATGTCCCGTTACATTGAGAGTTCCTAGGTATTTCAAAGGCCTAGTACGTAGTTCGTTGAGTCTAGTTTCCAACTCAACCAACCGTTCGTCGATAGGATATCGGAGTAGGAAGTTATGGGAATTACAAGTTCAGTACGCGGTCGAGCAGAAAACATTTTCGGTCAGAGGCCACAGCACCGCGGCGCCAGATGCAGAGCCGCGGCGCCGGATATTCTGAGGGTTCGCTGAAGTTGCAGCGCCGCCGGGCCGAGAGTGGTCGCGGCGAAGTTCCAAAGTTCGCGAAGTTTCGTGCGGCGCCGAGGCGGAGTTTTTGCGAAAAAATGAGGAAAAGTTAGATTTTTTCTTTTAAAAAGGCCATGGAAGGGTGACACCTGGCCCCCCCCCCCCCCATCTGATTTTTGCATGTCCTATTTATTGACCAAGTCTTGAAGACTTGGTCATTCTTCAAAGCTCATTCTTCTCTCTAAAAAGCTCTTCATTCTATCTAAATTTCCTCTCCCTTCTCTCTAGAAATTCAAGAAGAAACCTAAGCCTATAGAAATTCTGAAAAATGTGGCAAGAAGAAAACTTGTTGGCAAGCTTGTAGGAGTTTTGTGGAGGTGATTGTGGAAAGAAGACAAGTGGAAGTTGTTGGATTAACTTGGGTAAGCTCTAAGGTAACAATCTCTTCTTTATTCTTGAGTAAATTGTGTTGCATGTGAGGAAGAAAAGACTTGTAGTGGACAATATTGCTTTTAGATATATTGCATGTAAGAAATATGATTTGGATTTGAAAGAATTGAATAAGGATAGCATGTGAACATGTTTTAGCCAAGATACTACCTTAGAGTTATTAAATTAGTTGTTATACATTGTGGGGCAGAATTTTACACGTCCAAGTTTAGACGTGTAATCCCCTTTGAATTGATTGGATTGTTGGGACTTAAGTGGCGTGTGGATATTGAATTCGAGCCTTGGAAAGGTGGAAAAGTACGTAGAAACAAAGGAAGTGCTGCCCAATTTTCCGTAGAATAAGGAACTTTATGCTAAAATATTCGACGAAGAAGTTTAGACGTTAATAGAAGTATTTGATTATTATAGGTTGATACTCTCCGCGCGGCATATTCGACTTGGCAAGTGGACTTAGCCGAGGAGGTATGTGATTCCTCATATCCTCTTGAGCATGATATTTGTAAAGTATATAGTACGGTAGACGTACGTGTTTCACTAAATTTGGTTGCACATTGAGGTCTTTTGACTTGAGTCCAAAATGTTAGGAATCTTGAAATACTTCAAAAAGAATTATGAATCATTATTTTTTTTTAAAAAGGAAATTAATACTTGGGTTTAAAAGAATAAGTTTCTTTTGGTTTTCCAAACAAGTGTGGATGTTTTGCGTTATAACAAGTTTAAGTGTTACACTAGCTTTATGGGAAGTTAGCCATAACGACTTAAGAAAGATAAAAAGAATGGTTTACTTACTCACTTTATAGTAGCCTTGTAATGATTTCTGAATGTGTGGTAAGTTGGATTGATAAGTACATATGTTGTGATACTACGGGTGTTAGTGTCTTGAGATTTGTTGTGGTAAGGGGGTTTCTCTTATTGTGCTTATGTTGTTTACGATGAGCCGGTTGTGCTTGTGTTATCTCACTTACCCCCCTCCCTGACTTGTTAAGTTACCGCGGGTTAGCTACCCCCGATGCGAGGAGTACCTCATGCGGGCCCAGGTGGCCTATGCGGACTACGGTAGTCCAGGAATCACTCCGGGTGTGTTACGCCGATGCGAGGAATACCTCATGCGGTCCAAGTGGCCATGCGGACTGCGGGAGTCCAGGAAAATACCGCGGGTTAGCTACCCCCGATGCGAGGAGTACCTCATGCGGGTCCACGGGACCTATGCGGGCTGCGGAAGTCCAGGATTAGGCTCGTATAATGATACTATGGGTGAGTGGCCCTGTTTCGATCATTAGCGGCCTAGAAAAGACCGGTTGCGTTACACTTGTTTACTCTTGTCTATGTTGTGGCACTGTGTGCGGTTAATTGATTTTTCATACATATCTGTGGATTGATTTGGAAATGTTATGATTTCATTACAGTATTTTCTATTTCACATACTTGGTACATGTTGTACTGACCTCCTTCGCGTTAAATGTCGCGGTCGAGGTACATCGGCTGTTGATCCTCGCTCTTAGGATCTCCGTTCTGCTTTTGGGAAGCCCCGTTTCTCCGGAGGCTTATCTTTTGGTATGATTCCCTGTCATTGTAGATTCATGTACATTCGTGGTATCGACGGCCCCGTCGTCATAGTTGTTACAAACTCTTAGAGGTCTGTAGTCCTGTTGTAATTGGGTTTCATAAAGGATGTAACTGTTTAGTTTTTTGTTATGTATAGTTACCGAAAGGTAACCATTTTGGGTTAGCCTGTTTCTTAAGTTATATTGCTTCATGTTTATGAGTTTACTTCCGCTGGTTTTTCTCTGATGTTGTATCACTAGGGTGCCCGGGGTAAGACACCAGTCACGGACCCGAGGTCGGGTCGTGACATATATAACATGTCGGATGAGAATTAGATTGTAGAAGTTTTGGAAAGAACTTGATATAATGTTGTTGGTGTTGGCCGAGAATGGCATATTGTTGTTGTATATATGGGGAAGTGTTCGTTCTTGTTTCCAGTTGTTCATTAAGGTTATTATGTTGTAATCTTTTGTTCTTCATTTGCTTAGTTCTTGTAATAGGTGTTTTACTGTTTATTATTTCCCGTTTGTTGTATTCATTTTCAGATAACAAAAACATTAATAACTCACCTTAGTGTATAATAGATCTCGAGGCTTCAAATCGTCACTTTTAAGCTTTCAACTCAACCCCTTTCCTAAATATAGATTATGTATCGTCACTTTGTATTTACGCAAAAATTACCAACAACACTTAAACTTGCCCATAAATTTTAATTAGATACTCAAACTACGAAATGTTTCAGTTGAGCATGTGAACACGCGATAAATATTTATATTAATCACGTGAAATATTTGACCTTCTTTAATTATACACATAAGATTCACTTGAAATAGGGTTGATGTTTTACGATTTATTTGAGATTAATGCGTATAATTAAAGGCCGTGACATAGTTTAAATTGATAATAAATATATGTAATGATCACTTGAGAATATGTGCAAAAACTTTGTCAAATTTTAACGAGAAATATCTAATAAGAATACTTTATCATCAACGCTCCTGTTAACGAGGTCTGTCGTGTAGGGAGTGTAAAGATTCCTACATTAGAAATGAAATGTGAACATGGACTACTTATATGAACCTGAATAATCATCAACATACAAGCTATCTTTTTGGGTTGAGTTAGACCCAAGATTCATTTTTTACTAATATCTTATTCATGTTTACGTACTTCAAGGACATGATTACCTTCGTGTGGGCTCATACATACTAATATCAAATTGTATAGCGGGCGGTCTTCGTACGCTGAGACTGTCTCTAAAATCTTCAAAAAGGATCGAGAAAAGACTCTTTGTAAAGATGTTTGCAATTTGATATCTTGAAGGAACATGACAGACGCGTACTTGTCTTTTGGATACATTCTCTCGAACAAAGTGAATATCCATCTCTATGTGTTTAGTACACTGGTGCTGAACTGGATTACCAGACAGGTAGATGACACTTATATTATCACAATACACCAAGGTAACCTTCTCAATAGGACAATGAAGCTCTACCAATAGATTTCGTAACCAACATGACTCAGAAACCACATTGGCTACCCCTCTGGGGGGCTGCGTTCATGCCGCAGGTCGAGGTCATATTTTGAGGGACTGTCCGACCAGAGGCAACGCAGATGGTAGGGTTCAGCCTACAGGGTCATTCGCCGGGTCTTCATCTCCTACGGTTACTCGCCCCGAGGCAAGTGCTCGTGGGCGGCCAGGTCGCGGCAGAGGTCGTGGAAAGGGTCCAGCCCAGCGGTCCTCGAACCGCATTTATGTTATGTCCACCGTCGGGACTGCGAGGCGCCACGGATGTCGTCACAGGTACATTATTGGTTTCATGTTGTGATTTATATGCTTTGATATATCCAGGTTCTACCTTGTCTTATATATCTCCTCATATTGCTGGTAGAATAGGGATAGAGCCTGAGTCCATAAAACCTTTTGAGGTGGCTACGCCAGTAGGTGATTCGGTGGTAGTGGCGGGTATATAAGGCTTGCCTGTGACTATATCTGATCGTCGGACCAGCCGACTTGATAGAGTTGGATATGACGGACTTTGATGTGATTATGGGCATGGATTGGTGGCGTCTGCTATGCCAATGTGGATTGTAGAGAGATTGAGTGCGGTTCCGGTTTCTGAGGCCAGGTTATCGAGTGGAAGGGAATCTGCGTCGCCGAGGTAGGTTTATTTCTTACCTCAAGGCTAGGAAGATGGTGCGAAGGGATATATCTACCATATGGTTCGGTATTCGACATCGAGGCGAAGATACGGACTTTCGATCGATTCGGTTGTCGAGAGTTTCGGGCGTATTCCCGGATGATCTCGGGTATCCTCCCGAGGGAGATTGAGTTTTGCATTGATATGTCGCCAGACACTCGGCCGATATCTATTCCACCATACAGGATGGCACCTGCTGAGTTGAGAGAGTTGAAGGACCAGCTGAAAGATTTGCTGGAAAAAAGCTTTATCAGACCTAATGTTTCTCCCTGGGGAGCGCCGGTTTTATTTGTAAAGAAGAAGGATGGGACGCTGCGTATGTGTGTTGATTACAGGCAGCTGAATAAGGTAACCATCAAGAACAGATACCCCCTCCCCAGGATTGATGATTTGTTTGACGATTGCGAGTGCGAGGTGTTTCTCCAAGATAGACCTGCGGTCTGGTTATCATCAGGTGCGAGTTAGAGAGGCAGATATCCCAAAGACTGCATTCAGGACCCGGTATGGGCACTAAGAGTTCAGGGTGATGTCTTTCGGGTTGACCAATGCCCCAGCAGTATTCATGGATTTGATGAACCGGGTGTTCAAGCCATTCCTGAATATGTTCGTTATAGTATTCATTGATGATATCTTGGTTAATTCGCGCACAGAGCAGGAACATGCAGACCACTTGAGGGCGGTATTGAGAGTCCTCCGAGACCGACAGTTGTATGCCAAGTTCTCAAAATGCGAGTTTTGGTTGGCTTCAATGGCTTTCTTAGGGCATGTTATCGGGGCCGATGGTATTCAGGTTGATACAACAAAAATTGAGGCAGTCAAGACTTGGCCTAGACCCACTACACCGACGGAGGTGCGCAGCTTTGTGGGCCTTGCGGGTTATTATCGGAGATTTGTGGAGAAGTTTGCTTCCATTTCAGCACCTTTGACTAGGTTGACTCAGAATGCAGCTATGTTCCGGTGGACGGATGCTTGTGAGGAGAGTTTCCAGTTACTAAAGGAGAAATTGACGACCTCCCCAGTTCTTACTCTTCCAGAGGGTTTAGACGGTTATGTGATTTATTTTGATGCGTCGGGTGTTGGGCTCGGGTGCGTGCTGATGCAGCACAGTAAAGTTATAGCTTACGCATCTCGACAGCTTAGGAAGCATGAGAAGAATTACCCCACATATGACTTAGAGTTGGCAGTAGTGATTCATGCCTTGAAGATCTGGAGACATTATTTATATGGAGTTCATGTGGATATTTACACGGACCACAAGAGCCTCCAGTATATCTTCAGCCAGAGGGAGCTGAACTTGCGGCAGAGACGGTGGTTGGAGCTACTTAAGGACTATGATGTGATATCCTATACCACCCTGGTAAGGCCAATGTAGTTGCAGACGCCCTTAGTCGCAGATCGATGGGTAGTCTGTCAGGTGTGTGATGCGCGTTAAGATGCACACACTTAAACGCAAGTGCACGTTATCGTATCAAGTAGTATAGTCTTAGATAAGACCGAATATCGTCCTCTATGATTAGGGTTCAAGTACCAATTATCTATTTTCTAGTATCTATTTGGTGGATTAATGATTGATTGGTTGTTTATGACTACGAATTATAAAAGCTATTTAACTATAAATGTTTACTTCAGTTGTGATGAGAATAAGGCTTCTATGTATCCTCACTATCCGCTTATGCTACTTACTAATGCATTACTTATGGTATTCTTTTTTTGGAGAAAGCAGGTTCTTTAAATCGCTTTATACTCCCGTTAGTGGTTATATAAACACTCAACCCAAAGATCGCTCCTTACCTACCTTTCGGTGATAAGGGTAACTTTATAGGAGGATTAAGAACAAAAACATAGTTGGCCACGCACAATGCGCAAAATTAGGGTTGTTAAGCCTCTCATCAACGCTACATAAATAATTGAGGTATTTTCATCCCCAATCCAAGAATGTCTACCCAACTTACAGCATATTCACAATCCCCCCTTTTCAGAATTTGATTAGAAATCATATAGTGATAATTAGTTGTCAATTAATTACCAAGAATTCAACTCAATTATTGAATAGATCTCACAATAAGAACAATAACCATAAGCATGCATTAATTTATAACATAAGTTTCAAGCAATTCAACATAGAAAGCCCTATAAGAGAATTAGTTCCTAGCCATTGACATGACAAGAACTAATTCCATGTTCATCATACAAAACTGAAATAAAGTAAAGAAAGGGAAAAGAAATTACTAAATTAATGGTATCCAATCTCCAAGCAAAAGTCTTGAGTTGTGCAAGAAGGGGAAGCCTCAAAAGCGCCTGTGGTTCTCCTTTTATAGTCTAAACCGCCTCTCTTTTCCTTCAGCCCGTAAATTCGTCCAAAACCTAATTTTTACAGCGCAGCCTGCCGGCGCAGAAGTTCTGCAATCCGTCGGGTGTTTTGGCGCCGCGCTCGCGATTCGGCTCGAGGCGTCGCGGCATCAGATCTTCGTAGCTCGCCGGATGTTTAGGCGCCTCGGATGTTTAGGCGCCGCGGCCCTGCATCTGCTCGAGGCGCCGCGCGCCGAGTCTTCGCCTCTGAATCTGGGCGCCGCGCCTCGCTGCGCAGCGAGGAGGCCGCGCTGGTCCGATTTCGCCTCGTTCGCCACTTTCTCTGCTGCTCTGGCATCTCCTCTTTTGCCCTCTTTTTGCTCCTTTTCCGCCATTTGGCCATTTTAACCACTTTGACTCAAAAGAAAGAAAAACTATCCTACTACGACACTTATATGTGCAAAACGGGACAAAAAACTAACTAAAACTGACTTAAAAGGTGTATATAAAATACACCGATCAAATACCCCCAAACTTAACCTTTGCTCGCCCTCGAGCAAAGATAGAAAGAAATAAAATAAAAGACTCAAAGAAACGAAAAATAAAAGACTCATGTCATTAATCACTTTTCTTTGCATAAATGTTAACTAGAAAAACATGAAGGTTAGCGTAATAATACGCAGGAACATATAGCATGAAATTTTCAAAGACACTAAACACACGGAAGCTAAATATTTCGCAAACTCATATTCATCATGCTTAATGGAAGTCAATATACTAAATCATGCATATAAATTCAAGAATTCCTATGGCATGCTTACTTGCTATTCTCCACTAATTCTGGATATGCATAAAAGAGATCTTCAGGACTTTAAGGGTTGTAATGTTGGCTTAGGTAGGGGTTGGTAAAGATAGGCATTTAGGCTCATTTTTCTGTACCATAAGCTCTTTGGCTTTTCAATTTTTCCCTTTTTCTTTTGATTCTTTCCTTCACTTTAATTCTATCCTTCCCCTCTTTTGTTTTGGGGGAGTGAAGTGTATTATACTAATAGGCACCCCCAAACTTAGGCTTTTGCCTCTTTCTTATTACTTTTCCATTGGGGTGCATCAAACTTGTTCACTCTTTTTGTTTCTTCTTTTTAACACAATGTACTCCACTATTTCATATTTTCACTTATGGCACAATTTGTGGGAGTATAGGGTGTCAAAGAAGAAGTTTTAAATTTAGGCTCAATGGGGTTGACTAGGGATATATATTGTTTTTTAAAGTACAGGATAGAAAAGAATGGTACGAATTGGCTATCAAAGAAATGCCTGAGTCATCTCCCTAACATGCATATCCTAACTATTTCGCCTCAAATAGCAAGCAATCATAACACATAAGCATTTATCATTTAGCATGCTTAACTCAAGCAAGAAACTCCAAATAGACAGATTCTGTGAGTTTTTGGCATATCTAACCTAAGTGTTTAGATAGTTGCTTCAATTCCTTTACATTATTCCACCTTACTTCACTAGGTGTTTCTAGCAACTACAGCATACATGATCTTTGACAGGCAATTATGACTCAAAAAAGAAAAAATTTTGGTGACTCAAAATAAACATAAAACAAATAAAAAGACTTAAATAAAACATAACATGACACACAAATAAAACACCCCCAAACTTAAATCACACATTGTCCCCAATGTGTGCAAGACTCAAAGAAAATAAAAGAAAAAGAAACACTTACAGACTTTGGTTAAAATGGTGGTGGTGATGGTGGATAATACTTTGAATTCCGTGAGGGGAGGAGCATTCTTGGTGTTTTGATTTGGCGATAGGGCCTTCGGATCAGGGTGTCTTCCAGAATTCGTTTTTTTCTGTTGTGGCGCCGCGGCCCTGCAAATGGGCGCCGCGGCGCCCAAACTTCTGGTCATTTGGCGCCGCGGCCCTGCGTTGGGGAGCCGCGACGCTATTGCGATTTTTCTGGGTATCCTTGGCTTCTCTTCATTTTTCGCCTTCCACATCCTTGGTTTTCACCTGTCAACACAACATAGACACACGAACCCAAGACCGTGAGACTGATCAAGACGAAATAAAATAAACTAAAAACATAGATTGAAATAACATAATTAAAAACATTGGGTTGCCTCCCAACAAGCGCTGTCTTTAACGTCTTTTAGCCGGACGCAGGTTCCTTATTATTTTAAGGTATGAGAAGTTACCAAGTTCATGTATTCCATTTCATTGATCAGGTAGGGTTTTAACCTCTGTCCGCTTACTCGAAGCGCTCCTCTCTCCCTTTTATTTCAATCGCTCCATATGGGAATACTCTTACCACCGTGTATGGTCCTGTCCAACGTGATTTTAACTTACCTGGAAACAATCTCAACCTTGAGTTAAATAACAGCACTTGTTGTCCTTCTTGAAAGTCTTTTGGTATCAAATTCTTATCGTGTCATGCTTTCGTTCGTTCATGTAGATCTTTGCATTCATGGCATTGTGTCGAATTCATCTAATTCGCCATTGTAGTAGCCTCCTCCGTCTGCCGTGATATCCATGTTTAACTTCTTCATTGCCCAGTATCCTCTGTGTTCCAACTCTACTGGCAGATGACATGCTTTACCAAAGACTAATTTATAAGGTGACATACCAATTGGTGTTTTGAATGTTGTCCGATATGCCCACAATGCGTCATCCAATTTGATAGACCAGTCTTTCCTTGAGCCGTTCACCGTCTTTTCCAATATGCGCTTTACGTCTCTATTTGAGACTTCCGCTTGCCCATTAGCTTTAGGGTGGTAGCGGTTGTAGTCGCGATGGTAAACTCCATATCGGGAAAGCAATGAATTCACTATTACGTAAATGGCTCCTTCCTCGGGTGCCGAACGCGTGAAAATATTCTTTTGGAGGAATTTTTGAACAGTCTTACTGTCGTTTTCTTTGGTGGCCACTGCTTCTACCCATTTGGATACATAGTCAACTGCCAGAAGGATATATTGATTTCCAAAGGATGGCGGGAATGGCCCCATGAAATCGATTCCCCACACATCGAATAATTCTACCTCCAATATCCCTTGCGAAGGCATTTCGTTTCGTCTTGAGATGTTCCCTGTTCTCTGACAATTATCACATCTCTGCACAAAGGTATGGGCATCCTTAAAAAGTGTTGGCTAATAGAATCTGCATTGCAATACCTTTGCCGCTGTTCTTGATGCCCAAAGTGTCCACCACATGATAAGGTGTGGCGATGGGTGAGAACACGTGCATCTCTTCCTCTCGTATACATCGCTGATGACTTGGTAAGACCTTGTTTGTCTAACATCGGTTCCTCCCAATAGTAATGTTTTACTTCTGAATAAAACCTCTTCACTTGCTGTCGTGACAAGCCTGGGGGTAGCACTTTAGCTGCAAGAAAGTTAACAAAATCAGCGTACCAAGGTAAATTAGAATTCATACTTACTCAAAGCGGTTGTTAAATGCCGAAAGTGATCATTTATTTGCACATCCTCGTGTTTTGGCTCTCTGTGTTTTCCACTGACAAGTGGTGCGATCGAATTCTCTGCCTTTCTTATCACGAATCTCTACGTCAAATTCTTGTAGAAGTAGGACCCATCGAATGAGGCGAGGCTTCGCATCCTTCTTTGTCATCAAGTACTTTATAGCAGAGTGGTCAGTGTATACTATCACTTTATTTCCAATCAAGTAGGGCCTGAATTTCTCAAACGCATATACTATAACTAGTAATTCTTTTTCAGTAGTTGCATAATTTAATTGTGCGTCATTTAGAGTTTTACTAGCATAGTAAATGGATCTAAATACCTTATCGATTCTCTGTCCAAGCACCGCTCCAACTGCATAGTCGCTTGCATCGCACATGAGTTCAAATGGGAGCTCCTAATTTGGTGCAATGACTATGGGTGCTGAGATGAGCTTCTCCTTGAGCGTCCTAAATGCGGATAAGCATTCTTTATTGAAGTCGAAGGCTACCCCCATCATTAGCAATGTGGAAAGTGGCTTTGAGACCTTTGAAAAATCCTTGATGAATCTTACATAGAAGCTCGCATGTCGAGAAACTTGACTCCTTTTGTTGATCATCGAGGTGGTAGATTTTCGATCACTGAAATCTTTGCTTTGTCTACCTCAATACCTTGGCTTGATATTTTATGCGCCTAGACGATTCCTTCATTACCGTAGTGACACTTCTCCCAATTTAGCACAAGGTTAGATTCTTCAGACCGCTTAACATCGCTTCTAGATGCCTTAAACATTCATCAAATGATGCTCCAAAGACCGAAAAGTCATCCATAAAGATCTCTATAGTCCTCTCTACCATATCTGAGAAAATTGCCATCATACACCTTTGGAAAGTTCCAGTATCATTGCGAGTCCAAATGGCATTCTTCTAAATGCAAATGTGCCAAAAGGCAAGTAAATGTTGTCTTTTCACGATCTTTCGGGCTATTGCAATTTGGTGATACCCTGAGTATCCATCCAAAAAGCAATAGTAGTTATGCCCTGCGAGTCTGTCCAACATTTGATCTAGGAATGGCAACAGGAAGTGGTCTTTTCTAGTTGCTTTATTCAACTTCGCGATAGTCGCAGCATTCTCCATCCGATCGTTCTCGAGGAATGAGTTCGCTTTTCGTTAGCCACCATCGTTATTCCACCCTTTTTCGACACCACTTGCAGGACTTACCGTGTCTATCGGATATGGGGTAAATTACTCGCGTCGAGCCATTTTAGGATTTCCTTCCTTACTACCTCCTTCATATTTGGGTTCAGTCGCCTTTGGGCTTCGATGGATGGTATGCTCTCCTCATCTAGACGGATTTTATGCATTACCGTTGATGGACTTATCCCTTTTATGTCTGCTAATGTCCATCCAATAGCCCGCTTGTGATTCTTTAGTACTCTTAGCGCTTATCAATCTCTTCGTGGATAGGTGGCGTGAAATGATCACCGGTAGGGTTTTTCTTCACCTAAGTATTGGTATTGTAGATGATTGGGTAGGATTTTTAACTCTAACTCGGGGCCTTCTCTCGGATGGTAATGATCTTTCCGGTACTGCCCCACTCTTCATACTTCCTTGTCCTTGTATCCCATTTTTCATAAGCATTCATCCAATTTGCATACTCCATCGATCCGATCGCTTTACTATCATCATCCCATGTGGTCAGTACTTCTTCAAGCGTATCATCATATTCGAACTCTTTGTTTGACATTGTCTCTTCGATAAGATCAATGGCTGAGCAGTTATCTTTGGCCTCTGGAAAATTTGCTGTTTGAAGAACATTGAAAATCACCTCTTTTTCATCTACTCGAAGCTTCAATTCCCCTTTGTGAACATCAATGAGAGCTTGTCCTGTGGCTAAGAAGGGTCTGCCCAGTATGATGGGGATTCCATCGTTATCTTGTATGTCTAAGATAACGAAATCGGCGGGGAAGATGAACTTGTCCACTTTTACTAATACATCTTCGATGACTCCTCTCGGATGAACAATTGAGCGGTCAGCTAGCTGCAAGGTGATGTTTGTCGGTTTGATTTCTCCCATTTCTAGTTTGCAGAAAACTAGATAGGCATCGATTTATGCTGCTCCCGCATCGCATGCTGCCTTTTGACATTCAAACTTTCCAATCGTGCATGGGATGGGAAAGCTCCCAGGGTCTTGTAGCTTCTGAGGCAGTTGTCTCTGTAGGATGGCACTACATTCTTCAGTTAACATCACCGTTTCGTAATCCTCTATCTTCCTCTTTTTGCTAAGCACATCCTTCATGAACTTGACGTAGCTCGGCATTTGTTCTAATGCTTCAACAAACGGGATATTGAGTTGCAATTGTTTGAGGACCTCCACGAATCTGGAGAATTGCTTATCAAGAGTGCATGTTTTTAACTTCTGGGGATATGGTATCATCACTTGGGGTGCAGTTGCCACCGTTGGTGCTGCTTTCTCGATTTACGGTTCTCGGCGCGCGCCGATCTTAGCCGCGGCGCTCACTCTGCTTGCCTCGGATGCCATATCCTTCTGCACTGTCTCCTGTATTGTCTCAGAACCTGCGGCGCCGCGGCCCTGCTCTTGGGCGCCGCGACTCTGCTGCTGCGAACTCTCTATCTCCCTTGATTCGGCATCCTTCAGGTCAATTGCCTGACATTGTGTTTCCTCATTGCCTACCCCAGGTGCAGATTGCTCTTCATATGTTTCGCTGTTGAATATGATCGCGAGCTCTGCTATTTGCGTTTCCAATTTCTGCATGGTCATTCTTGTTTCGTCTATAAACTGATTTTGGTACCTCGTGAGGCTGAGTATAGTTTCTCTTATTTCCTCCCTTTCTTCCTCTATGGTTGGTTCTCTGTCATATGGACAGTAAAAATCCATATCTAAGAAATTCCTGAGATAAATCAAAGCCAACAAAGAATCACGGCACCTCGAATTTTCAAAAGAAAAAACGTAAAAATTAAAAATTAAAAGAAAAGTTAAAAACCAAATTAGAAATTAAAAATAGACAACTTTGATATTGAACTATGCCTAATCCCCGGCAACGGCGCCAAAAACTTGATGCGCGTTAAGATGCACACACTTAAACGCAAGTGCACGTTATCGTATCAAGTAGTATAGTCTTAGATAAGACCGAATATCGTCCTCTAGGATTATGGTTCAAGTACCAATTATCTATTTTCTAGTATCTATTTGGTGGATTAATGATTGATTGGTTGTTTATGACTACGAATTATAAAAGCTATTTAACTATAAAGGTTTACTTCAGTTGTGATGAGAATAGGGCTTCTATGTATCCTCACTATCCGCTTATGCTACTTACTAATGCATTACTTATGGTATTCTTCTTTTGGAGAAAGCAGGTTTACGAAATCGTTTTATACTCCCGTTAGGGTTATATAAACACTCAACCCCAGTATCGTTCCTTACCTACCTTTCGGTGATAAGAGTAACTTTATAGGAGGATTAAGAACAAAACTTAGTTGTCTGGTCACGCACAATGCGCAAAATTAGGGTTGTTAAGCCTCTCATCAACGCTACATAAATAATTGAGGTATTTTCATCCCCAATCCAAGAATGTCTACCCAACTTACAACATATTCACAATCCCCTTTTCGTAACTGATTAGAAATCATATAGTGATAATTAGTTGTCAATTAATTACCAAGAATTCAACTCAATTATTGGATAGATCTCACAATAAGAACAATAACCATAAGCGTGCATTAATTTATAACATAAGTTTCAAGCAATTCAACATAGAAAGCCTATAAGAGAATTAGTTTCTAGTCATCGACATACAAGAACTAATTCCATGCTCATCATACAAAATCAAATAAAGTAAAGAAAGGGAAAAGAAATTACTAAATTAATGATATCCAATCTCCAAGCAAAAGTCTTGAGTTGTGCGAAGGGAACCTCAAAAGCGCTAGTGGTTCTCTCTTTATGAGCCGCAAACCGCCTCCTCTTTTCCTTCAGCCCGGCCTAAATTCGTCCCAAAACCTAATTTTTCCGCGTCGGCGCCGCCCAGACGGAGGCGCGCCGGAAGTTCTGCAATCCGGGTGTTTTGGCGCGCGGCCCTATCTCGCTGCGAGGCGCCGCGACGCTGTATCTTCTGTAGATCCTCGGATGTTTAGGCGCCGCGGCCCTGCATCTGCTGCTCGAGGCGCCAGCCGAAGTCTTCGCCTCTTCGAATCGGGCGCCGCCTCGCTGCAAGAGCGCCGTGTCTGGATTTCGGCCTCGTTCGCCACTTTCTCTGTTTTCGGCTCTGGCATCTCCTCTTTTGCCCTCTTTTTTCTCCTTTTCCGCCATTTGGCCATTTTAACCACTTTGACTCAAAAGAAAGAAAAACTATCCTACTACGACACTTATATGTGCATAACGGGACAAAAGACTAACTAAAACTGACTCAAAAGGTGTATATAAAATACACCGATCAGTGTGCAGCCAGAGAAGAGGGGCATGGTCCGCGAGTTGCATCAGTTAGCGAGCCTTGGGGTTCGTTTGGTTGATTCTGATATTAATGAAGTTCGGGTTCGAGAGGTTGTCGAGTCTTCCATCGTCGAGGAGGTGAAAAGGCGACAGTATGAGGATCCGATTATGGTACGGTATCGAGATGCAGCCCCTCAGGAGGAGAAGAGTCTATTTGAGGTAGCACCTGATGGGGTGCTAAGATTTGAGGGCCGGTTGTGTGTTCCCGATGTGACAGGACTTCGTCAGCAAATTCTGGGGGAGGCACATAGTGTTCGTTACTCTATTCATCCGGGGTCGACTAAGATGTACCATGACCTCAGGTGTATATATTGGTGGGATGGCCTGAAGAGGGACGTTGCGGAGTTTGTGGCGCAGTGTCCGAATTGTCAGCAGGTCAAGGTGGAGCACCAGAAGCCTGGTGGGTTGTTGTAGAGGATAGAGATGCCGACATGTAAGTGGGAGGTGATCAATATGGACTTTATTACAGGGTTGCCTCACACTCAAAGGAACCACAATTCCATCTGGGTTATTGTTGACAGGCTGATGAAATCAGCCCACTTTCTTCCCGTCAGGATGACTTTTTCGGCCGAGGATTATGCTAGATTGTATATCCGAGAGATTGTGAGACTGCACGGAGTTTCTATATCGATTATCTCGGACAGAGGAGCCTAGTTCTCGGCTAACTTCTAGAGGTCTTTCCAGAAGGGATTAGGGACACATGTGAGTCTCGATCGTGTTTCATCCTCGCATCGACGACAAAGCCGAGCGTACGATCCAGACACTCGAGGATATGTTGCAGGCCTGTGTTATTGATTTCAGGTGTAGCTGGGAGGATCATTTACCCCTTGTGGAGTTTGCATATAACAACAACTACCATTCTAGCATCCAGATGACGCCTTATGAGACTTTATACGGGAGGAAGTGCAGGTCACCGATAGGCTGGTTTGAGGTGGGAGAAGTTCAGTTAGTCGGGCCAGACTTGATTCAACAGGCAGTGGATAAGGTGAAGCTTATCCAGGAGCGGTTATTGTCACCGCCGGCTGGTAAGTCGTATGCAGATCATCGGCGTCGACACTTGGAGTTTGAAGTGGATGATTGGGTCTTCCTGAAAGTATCGCCCATGAAGGGAGTAATGAGGTTTGGAAAGAAAGGGAAACTTAGCCCAATGTACATTGGGCCTTATCAGATTGTCCGTAGGGTAGGCAAGGTTGCCTATGAGTTGGATTTGCCGTCCGATCTGGAGGCAGTACATCCAGTCTTTCATGTGTCTATGTTGCGGAAGTGTATTGGAGATCCATCTAGAGTGCACCCGATTGGTGATGTCCAGGTGACAGAGGTGCTATCATATGAGGAGAGTCCCATAGCGATACTCGATCGTCAGGTTAGGCGACTACGGACGAAGGACGTGGCTTCCGTCAAGGTCTTATGGCGGAACGAGAACAGGGAAGAAATGACGTGAGAAGCAGAAGAGGACATGATGAAGAAGTATCCTCACTTGTTCCCTACACCTCCAGGTAACCCACTTTTCTGATTGTTAGCTTTTAAATTTAGCAATTATGCTCAAGTATTGTTGTGGCCATGTGGAGCGTCTTTAATTGCGAGAAGAATAGTTAAGAGGGTCTATGTCGATATTGTGATTTGAGTAAGCCTAGAAGGAACATTCGGGACGAATGTTTCTAAGGGGGGGAGAATGTTACATCCCGTAGTTCAGGTCATGCTTTAGAAAACAAACGAAAGGAATTGAGACTTAAATTTTAGGATGATGGGTTGACGGAATGTTTCGGACGGGTTGTTAGTCAATTTTTTGAGGCGGTTTATGTCCCGTTACATTGAGAGTTCCTAGGTGTTTCAAAGGCCTAGTACGTAGTTCGTTGAGTCTAGTTTCCAACGCAACCAACCGTTCGTCGATAGGATATCAGAGTAGGAAGTTATGGGAATTACAAGTTCAGTACGCGGTCGAGCAGAAAACATTTTCGGTCAGGGGCCACAGCGCCGCGGCGCCAGATGCAGGGCCGCGACACCGGATATTCTGAGGGTTCGCTGAAGTTGCAGCGCCGCGCCGAGGGCGGGCAAGCGCTAAGTTCCGGAAGTTCGCAGGTTTCAGCACATGCGCGAGGCGAGTTTTTAAAAACTGAGGAAAAGTCAGATTTTTCCTTTTAAAAAGGCCATGGGAGGGTGACACGGGGCCCCCCCCCCCCATCTGATTTTTGCATGACCTATTTATTGACCAAGTCTTGAAGACTTGGTCATTCTTCAAAGCTCATTCTTCTCTCTAAAAAGCTCTCCCTTCTCTCTAAATTTCCTCTCTCTTCTCTCTAGAAATTCAAGAAGAAACCTAAGCCTAGAGAAATTCTGAAAAGGTGGCAAAAAAGAAACTTGTTGGCAAGCTTGTAGGAGTTTTGTGGAGGTGATTGTGGAAAGAAGACAAGTGGAAGTTGTTGGATTAACTTGGGTAAGCTCTAAGGTAACAATCTCTCCTTTATTCTTGAGTAAATTGTGTTGCATGTGAGGAAGAAAAGACTTGTAGTGGACAATATTGCTTTTAGATATATTGCATGTAAGAAATATGATTTGGATTTGAAAGAATTGAATAAGGATAGCATGTGAACATGTTTTAGCCAAGATACTACCTTAGAGTTATTAAATTAGTTATACATCATTGTGGGCGAATTTTACACGTCCAAGTTTAGGCGTGTAATCCCCTTTGAATTGATTGAATTGTTGGGCCTTAAGTGGCATCTGGATATTGAATTCGAGCCTTGGAAAGGTGGAAAAGTACGTAGAAACAAAGGAAGTGCTGCCCAATTTTCCGTAGAATAAGGAACTTTATGCTAAAATATTCGACGAAGAAGTTTAGACGTTAATAGAAGTATTTGATTATTATAGGTTGATACTCGCGCATATTCGACTTGGCAAGTGGACTTAGCCGAGGAGGTATGTGATTCCTCCTATCCTCTTGAGCATGATATTTGTAAAGTATATAGTACGGTAGACGTACGTGTTTCACTAAATTTGGTTGCACATTGAGGTCTTTTGACTTGAGTCCAAAATGTTAGGAATCTTGAAATACTTCAAAAAGAATTATGAATCATTATTTTTTTTTTTAAAAGGAAATTAATACTTGGGTTTAAAAGAATAAGTTTCTTTTGGTTTTCCAAACAAGTGTGGATGTTTTGCGTTATTACAAGTTTAAGTGTTACACTAGCTTTATGGGAAGTTAGCCATAACGACTTAAGAAAGATAAAAAGAATGGTTTACTTACTCGTTTTATAGTAGCCTTGTAATGATTTCTGAATGTGTGGTAAGTTGGCTTGATAAGTACATATGTTGTGATACTACGGGTGTTAGTGTCTTGAGATTTGTTGTGGTAAGGGGGTTTCTCTTATTGTGCTTATGTTGTTTACGATGAGCCGGTTGTGCTTGTGTTATCTCACTTACCCCCCCTGACTTGTTAAGTTACCGCGGGTTAGCTACCCCCGATGCGAGAAGTACTTTATGCGGGCCCAGGTGGCCTATGCGGACTACGGTAGTCCAGGAATCACTCCGGGTGTGTTACGCCGATGCGAGGAATACCTCATGCGGTCCAAGTGGCCATGCGATCGCGGAGTCGAGAAAATACCGCGGTTAGCTACCCGATGCGAGGAGTACCCCATGCGGGTCCACGGGACCTATGCGGGATGCGAAAGTCCAGGATTAGGCTCGTATAATGATACTATGGGTGAGTGGCCCTGTTTCGATCATTAGCGGCCTAGAAAAGACCGGTTGCGTTACACTTGTTTACTCTTGTCTATGTTGTGGCACTGTGTGCGGTTAATTGATTTTTCATACATATCTGTGGATTGATTTGGAAATGTTATGATTTCATTACAGTATTTTCTGTTTCACATACTTGGTACCTGTTGTACTGACCTCCTTCGGGCCGCGTCATGCCGCAGTCGAGGTACATCTATTGCCGATCCTCGCTCTTAGGATCTCCGTTCTGCTTTTGGGAAGCCCCGTTTCTCCGGAGGCTTATCTTTTGGTATGATTCCCTGTCATTGTAGATTCATGTACATTCAGGGTATGACGGGGCCCTGTCCCGTCATAGTTGTTACAAACTCTTAGAGGTCTGTAGTCCTGTTGTAATTGGGTTTCATAAAGGATGTAACTGTTCAGTTTTTGTTATGTATAGTTACCGAAAGGTAACCATTTTGGGTTAGCCTGTTTCTTAAGTTATATTGCTTCATGTTTATGAGTTTACTTCCGCTGGTTTTTCTCTGATGTTGTATCACTAGGGTGCCCGGGGTAAGGCACCAGTCACGGACCCGAGGTCGGGTCGTGACATATATAACATGTCGGATGAGAATTAGATTGTAGAAGTTTTGGAAAGAACTTGATATAATGTTGTTGGTGTTGGCCGAGAATGGCATATTGTTGTTGTATATATGGGGAAGTGTTCGTTCTTGTTTCCAGTTGTTCATTAAGGTTATTATGTTGTAATCTTTTGTTCTTCATTTGCTTAGTTCTTGTAATAGGTGTTTTACTGTTTATTATTTCCCGTTTGTTGTATTCATTTTCAGATAACAAAAACATTAATAACTCACCTTAGTGTATAATAGATCTCGAGGCTTCAAATCGTCACTTTTAAGCTTTCAACTCAACCCCTTTCCTAAATATAGATTATGTATCGTCACTTTGTATTTACGCAAAAATTACCAACAACACTTAAACTTGCCCATAAATTTTAATTAGATACTCAAACTACGAAATGTTTCAGTTGAGCATGTGAACACGCGATAAATATTTATATTAATCACGTGAAATATTTGACCTTCTTTAATTATACACATAAGATTCACTTGAAATAGGGTTGATGTTTTACGATTTATTTGAGATTAATGCGTATAATTAAAGGCCGTGACATAGTTTAAATTGATAATAAATATATGTAATGATCACTTGAGAATATGTGCAAAAACTTTGTCAAATTTTAACGAGAAATATCTAATAAGAATACTTTATCATCAACGCTCCTGTTAACGAGGTCTGTCGTGTAGGGAGTGTAAAGATTCCTACATTAGAAATGAAATGTGAACATGGACTACTTATATGAACCTGAATAATCATCAACATACAAGCTATCTTTTTGGGTTGAGTTAGACCCAAGATTCATTTTTTACTAATATCTTATTCATGTTTACGTACTTCAAGGACATGATTACCTTCGTGTGGGCTCATACATACTAATATCAAATTGTATAGCGGGCGGTCTTCGTACGCTGAGACTGTCTCTAAAATCTTCAAAAAGGATCGAGAAAACTCTTTGTAAAGATGTTTGCAATTTGATATCTTGAAGGAACATGACAGACGCGTACTTGTCTTTTGGATACATTCTCTCGAACAAAGTGAATATCCATCTCTATGTGTTTAGTACACTGGTGCTGAACTGGATTACCAGACAGGTAGATGACACTTATATTATCACAATACACCAAGGTAACCTTCTCAATAGGACAATGAAGCTCTACCAATAGATTTCGTAACCAACATGACTCAGAAACCACATTGGCTACCCCTCTATACTCGGCCTCTGCACTTGAACGTGAAAGCGTGGATTCACGTTTGGCAGACCATGAGACCAAGCTATTACCTAAAAACATACAATAGCCAAACGTAGATCGTCTGTGTCAGGACAACCACCCCAATCAGCATCTGTGTAGGAGACAAGTGTAGACGTCGACGAGGGATATAAATGCAAACCATACTCAATTGTTCCCTGAATGTACCTAAGAATGCGTTTGAGCGCATTCATATGTTCAACTCTAAGATCATGCATAAACAACACACATGTTGTACGACATATGTAATATCAGGTCGCGTGAACGCCGATATCGGGCGGCGTCGCAAGCATCGTGATGGCGGTGATCTCATATGAAGAGCCTACTGCAGCACCCAACTTGGGTTTAGTATCAACTGAAGTAGAAGTGGACTTACAGGATGACATCCCAACCCTTTCAATGATCTCTGCTGCATACTTCCTCTTGATAAGAACAATCCGCTTGCATGACGAGTGACTGCAATCCCCAAAAAATAACTCAATGGGCCCAAGTTTTTCATGACAAACTCAGAACTGAGTGTCATAATAGACTTGCGTAAAACATTAGAAAAGGCATTCAAGATAATATCACCATCATATAACAATATATAAGCCATGAAAGAACCCCTACGATATATGAATAATGAATTATCAGATCTACTGTGCGAAAAAACCCATAGTCGAAACATAGTCAGCAAACCTCTTATACCAAGCCCGTGGAGACTGCCTAAGCCCATACAAGGACTTCTTCAATAGACAGACATGATTAGGATATCTAGTATCTGTCACGCCCCGACTTTTCCTAAGTCTTTACTTAGGGCGTGATGGCACCTGGACAATTATTTTCCACCAGGAGCACCATTTAATTCTCTTTATTTAGAAATTTGAACTTATATTCAAATACGGAGCGATTAATAAAAATAACAATAAAGAAATATGTTTATGACTTTATATGAAAAAATATAACGCGAGCCCATGCTCGTGCAAATATTGTTTCTACATAGACATACTGACAAAGATTATTCTAAGTTGGAAGGAAGATCATTCCACACGGGCATATCCCGAGACATTGGAACTGACATTCTGAACCTGACGAGTACCAAGCCCGAAACAATGGACTTGGTATGAAAAGAGGCTGCGGGACGATCGCTAGCCTTGACGTGGAGCCTTTCCTCTATCACCCTTTCCTGAAACATGTTAAATAAAGAGTCAGCCCTACCATCTGGGGCTGAGTGAGAACCTTACCCTGCAATTCAAAGTAACACCACAATATTCCAAGTGCAATCACATTATAACGTAATAAGCATATTGCAAAAACATATCAGGTTACAACATCTTTAAATATGCAACAACTCCTCATAGGAAATTCTTGGTTTAACTAACACTTCATTTTATCTCGTATTATACGTTAAGACATTCCCCTGCATTTCCACATGTTTATTACATTTATATATTTGTGAACGCGTATTCACTTTTCATATTTATATATAGGTGAACATGTGTTCATCTTTCATATTTGTTGCGTGCAACACGATCCATTATATTTACGTATTTGTGAACACGTATTCACTTTACTTTTTGTTGCGGCGTGCAACCCGATCCATTATGTTTACGTATTTGTGAATGTGTATTCACTTTACTTTTTGTTGCGGCGTGCAACCCGATCCATTATATTTACGTATTTGTGAACATATATTCACTTTACGTTTTGTTGCGGCGTGCAACCCGATCCATTATGTTTACGTATTTGTGAACGCGTATTCACTTTACGCTTTGTTGCGGCGCAACCCGATACATTTTATATTTTTATATTTTTGTGAACTCGTATTCACTTTTCATATTTTTCAGAAGATCAAATAAATACTATTCTCTTTTCTAACATTCTCATTCATACTTGTAACGATTATAACTTTTTAACCATAACTCCAACTAAGGTGTTTCTCAGCGGAAACTAAGGTAAGACGGGATCTTTCACTGTACCAAATTTCATTTAAAACTACTTTGGGTAACTAACACAAATTTATCCTCAAAACAGCCACATGAAATTTGTTTCGCATATTTTTATTAAACAGACCCAATCTTATAATAGTCATAACTCCTAATCAGAAACCCGTTCAATCCCCATAAATTCTCAAAACGACGAGAACAGAGAGCTACACGTCTCCATGTGAACCATTCTTTCATATTATGTACCATTTGGTACAGTTTTACACTTTTGTTCGCTGCCCTTCCTGGATATCGATAGATCTGAGGCAGAAACTTTAAACAGCGATAACTCTCAATCCGTAAGTCAGATAGACCCCCGTAAGGTCTCAAAATGTCCACAACAAAGAGATCTAGAACTTTCATTTAGCAACAATTTTCATATTCCCCACAGATTAGTACAGTTTTACGTTTCAACGTCCTGCCCTTCTGGATTCCGACGAATCCGAGGCAGCAACTTCAAACTACAATAACTCTCAACTCGTAAGTCCGTTTTAATAAATCTTTATATACATCTGTCCGTAACAGAGATATTTACAACCATGTAAATTTTCATATAATTCTAATAAGTAAAACTCAATAAAAACAGTCCGTAATTATGCCTTTCCGAATTTCGACCAAATCTAAGGCAGGAACTTTGAACTATGATAACTTTCAAACCGTATGTCCATTTTACCTCATTTTTGGTTCTATATGATAATATTAGAGAGGTGTACAATTCTTCCAAATTTCATCAAATTCTAACAATTATAACTCAATGAGAACAGTTCGTAAAGTTCATGACACAACTAGTTATCTAAACCATCAAAAGTTCAATATTTCTTTTCAACACTCAATTCTTATTCAACATGTATTGAACTAAAAATAAAGGATGTTACCAAGAATTTCTGAGTGAGAAAACTCACCTTGTAAGTGTGAAAAAGATTGTGGTTCGGTTACAAGTGGTCCTCGCTTCCTTAGTGTTCCCTAATTTTATTGTTTCTCCTTCCTCCTTGATATTTTCTTGATTTTTTCCTTCTTGTTCACTTGTTTTTTCTCGATTTTCTAACCTTTATGTTATGTCCTTTGTTTGTGTGTAAATACAATGTATAAATGAAGGAGTTTTCTATAACCTATGGGAGTGAAAACCAAAAGATTGAAGGAAATGAAAAGGGGAAGGGTGAAGTGAAGCAAAGACGTGCAGCAATGCTGCATGTTTGTTTTTTTTTTTTGTTTTTTTTTTATTTTTTTGTTTTTTTGTTTTCTTATTTTCATTTTATCTATCTATTTATCCAACTTTAACATTAACTCTATCCCATGCAATTTATTCATTGTTTTCTTATATATATATATATATATATATATATATATATATATATTTATTTATTAACTCAACCACAACTATATATTATTTTTATTTTTTCCGGATTTTACATTCTCTCCTCCTTAAGCAACATTCGTCCTCGAATGTGAATAAGGTCGTAACATAATCACATAGACACAATAATGTTTATTGTTATTGTAACAAATTTGGGACTTCACAGTATCCCTGACCCCAAGGGATGATACATATACACTATTTCCTGAAGATCACCATGTAGAGAAACATTCTTCACATCTAGCTGATGAATGTGCCATGATTTTGAAAGAGCCAAGCTGAGCACATGCGAATGGTAGCCGGCTTGACCACCGGACTAAATGTATCACCACAATCCACATCAACCTGCTGAGTCTTACCATCACCTACAAGTCTAGCCTTATGCCTTGCAAATGAACCATCTGAATTTTCCTTATGAACAAAAATTCACATAGACCGAATAATATTAACACCAGAAAGATGGGGTACCAACTCCCACATCTTATTATCAATAAAAGCATTACATTCCCCGATCATGACAATTTTTCAATTAGGGTCATCTAAGACAGAAACATGATTACGGGGTAAGGGGAATTTAAGAACATTAGAATTCAAATTAAAATGTCTCTTTGGTTTAAAAATACTCCGTTGACTGCGAGTGACTGGACCATGACTCTGGGATGGATTGGGTGAATTTTGGGAATTTTCAAAAATTTCTAGAATTTTCGTTGAAGGCACCGCGACGCCAGAAGAGCTGTAGAGCTCTCTGATGTTTTGGCGCCGTGGGTGCAGGGCCGCGACGCTGACGGCGTTTTTGCTGGAAAATGTGAAAAATGACATAGAACATAGGGGGAGACATCCTCATCCAAAAAATCATAAGAACTAGGCACAAGTTTTTCTACTTTAGAAAAGGGAAATTGAGATTCATCAAAGAGAACATGACGACTAATGATGATTTATTTAGAGGACAAATCAAAGCATTTATAACCACGGTGATATGACGGAAAACCCAAAAACACATAAGGAGTAGAACGTGCCTGAAGTTTGTTGATCGTAGTGGATGGAAACAGGGGATACCATAAGCATCCGAAGACCCTAAGGCGAGAATATGACGGAGACTTATTGTAGAAGACTTTGAGAGGGGATGAATATGTCAAACCTTTAGAGGGAAGAATATTGAGTAGATCGTTATCCATTTGTAGTGCATAATGCCAAAAAAATAGAAGAACAGAAGAATGAACCAATAAAGTGCGGACAATATTATTAATGATACGATTTTTTTGCTCAGCTTTCCCATTTTGTGAAGACGTATGAGGACAAGAAAATGAAAATTTATCTCATTCTGAGCACAAAACTTCCTAAATTTCCCATTGTCATACTCTTTGCCATAATCACATTGAATGTTTTTGATTTTCCGTTCGAATTGCGTTCTTATGAAAGCTCTAAATTTTATGAAAATGGAAAAAACTTGAGATTTTTTCGCAATTGGAAACGTCCATAAATATTTAGAATAGTCATCTAAGAATAAAATATAATAATGATGACCCATAGAACTGAGAAGATGTCCACAAATCACTATGAATAATATCAAATGACATTGAAGTATTAGAATTCGAAGCTACAAATGGTAACTTAATAATTTTTTCCAAAGCACAGGATTGACAAAGTGGATTACTATGTGTACCCTTACAAGAAATAAACTTATGTCTATCTAAAGAAGATAAAATAGACGACCCCAGATGACCTAGACGAGCATGCTACAAGGAAGGAGCAAAAGCTGAAAAAGTGGATGACATAGCTTGAAGCGAGATGCTGAGACTCGGTGTGTTTGGATAAAGATCCCCCTTCTGTCACACCTCATGAGATGACTCCTTGTCTTGAAATCCTTCACAGAAAATCCAAATGAATCAAAATTAATAGAAACCCAATTATCAATGGTGAATTTATGGACATAAACCAATTTTTTAATCAATTTTGGGGCATGAAGGATATGTTTCAGGACAAGTGGTGGATGAGGAGATGACAGAGTTTTATGGCCATAACCCTTAATTGGAACAGAATTGCCATTACCAACAGTTATACCACGATTAGTGCTCAAATTAGAATAAGACGAGAGAGTCTCTTGGTCGGATGTCATGTGGGTAGTGGCGTCAGTGTCCATGTACCAATTAGGGTCCGGTTGTGTCATGCCAAGTGTGTGCATCACTGCTTCAATGTCAATATGAGTGGGCCCCACCGCGCGTGGGCTCACGATGGAGCGCCCGAGATACCGGATCGCGATGTTGCCCATGATCGGTCCGACTCGAGTCCGACTGGGAAGCGTTCGGCCGCGATGTTTGAATCCGAGCCGCGACATCAGAATGCCGCGCCGCGGCCATGTGAGGCGCTAGGACCCACTGCCACTATCCAGGGGATCCATGTGGGCTCCAGAACTGCTTTTGCTGCTGACGGTTGCCTCCGTTGTTGCCGTCACGATTCTTGCCATTATTCTTCCGATTTTGGCCCTTTTTACCACCTCAGTTATTATGATTTTGGGTTACGTTGGCTGGATTGGAGGGAGAAAATTGGAAGCAGTCATCATGACAACATGGCTGGCCCCAATCGCCACTTTCTTAGCCAATTCGGCTTCTTCCAAAGTAAGCATAGACCAGGCTTGATAAAATCTTGGCATGGGGTTACTCTGACGAATAACCGAAGCAACACCGCTATAGGCCTCTGACAGGCCTGCAATCATCTGAAGAACTAGAAGACTTTGGGAAACAGGAGAACCTACGTTGCCGAGTTGGTCTGCCAAGTCTTTGAGGCGTTTGCAATAAGAAGAAACGTTGGAAAAACTCGTCATAACCATCTGGGAGAATTCTTGCTCAAGGATAATAATTCGAGAATGACTGTTATCTTGGAATATGTCTCGCAATCGATCCCACGCCACCATAGCTGTGGAATTGGATTCCATAATCGTCTGTAAAAGGTCCAAGAAGATAGCGGCATAAATTCACTGAAGAACCTTGACATCAAACATGACTCATAATTCTGGATCTGCTTCTTTAGTGGGCACAACCGTCGTAGAAGTAAACGCCGCATCGCTCCGCTTTGGAGGAGTTGGAGGAATGATGTGGTGGAGGACTTTATGTGCAAAGCACGAATCTTAAATAAAATTCGTGATTTCAAGCTTTTTAAGATCCCACTTTAAGAACAAAGTCGTGTTTCTTGTGTGTATCAGAGCTACATTCTATTTTAATTTTATTTGATTTAACTTTTTTTTAGTTATTACGTGATTTCAAGCTTTTTAAATTAGTTTCTTATAGATTTTATGTATTCTAAATTCAAGATTACCCTCTTGTGGGATCATACATATTTCAAAATTAATTTAATCACACTTTAAATTTATAAGTGTTCTAATTAAATATGAAATTTCCATAATACTTTACAATATTGATGTGAGAAAATAATTCAGCTATAATTACTTGGAAAATAAAGTAAACATTATTAATGATACTTCTAAAATAGTTGAAATGATGATATTTGTTTTACAAGAGTTTGAAGTTTTAAAAACTAGTCTGGGAAGTATTTTAAATGAAATAACGATTTTGACTCATTTTTTAATAAAATTGTTTCAAATAAAGTTCATATCTAAATTTAATCGTCGTATATGCCACCTCAACTCGCGGACCTGTGCCTGTTGTAGCAAGTACGAGTAGTTCATTGACTCGTAGGACTGTTTTAAGAGCCAAAAATAAAAATAAAATGGGCGAAAATGAAGGAACCCAAATCTCAACCAACACAAACAAGATGATATCTGTTGAAGAAGCACTTGATATAGTGCTAAATGTAGCTCAAAGGCTATCGCCTGTGACTTTACCTATTCACGAAGCTTTAGGCAAAATCTTGGCTGAGGATATCACTGCACCTGACCCTCTTCCTTCATACCCGGCATCTATTAAGGTAGTTTTTTCACATGTATGTACTGTTTTATCAATTGGGTATTGCTCAGTATTGGTATATATGTTGTACATGTTAATGTTGATTGACTGTTTTTGGTGTTTAGGGTGTGTTCCGTATGAAGGAAAATGTTCTGAGTCAAGAGCAGGAAACGAAGCACTTGGTGTGACGGTTACCCCTGGGACTGCTGCATATGTAACTACTGGAGGTATGTTTGATCAGATATTGTGGTTCCATTGATATTGTTAAACTGTATACCTTTATACCTAGACAATATATTTGCTTTTGTTGATCTTGGTAAGATATTTAGAAATATATCTAAAAACAAGCAAAGAAACATCTTTATTTCTTAAAACAAAAGTTCAACACAAGGTGAGTTTTTCAAAATTCATTTTTTAGTCTTTTCGAACTACGTGGGTCTGATTCTCGCCGTCCGGTGTGGTATGCTGGCAATCTCCCTCGGGTTTGGCCCACTTTTTTCAGATTTATTAAAAAAGGTGTGCGTCCAGCCCTTTAGTGATCCTCATCCGGTCGTTGTTGCCGAGGGAATGTTAGTCCTACAAAAATAGATAGGGGTTGTTTTTACAAAAATAACCAGTGCATTCGCCATTTTTGTCGAGATAGCCTTGAATCCTTCTAGGAAAATAAATAAGGGATGTTTTGTATAAATAACCACTTTGGTTTGTCTAGTATCCGCGTCTCTCCGTTTTTAACTAGATAGCCTTGAATCGTTTAACGGAAGTAGTAGATAAAGGCTATTTTGTAGAATAGCCACTTGGGTTCATTTTATCGAGTCTTTAATTCTCGCGCTTTTTTACTTTGTATTTTTAAAAAACACCAAAACCATTTTTTTTTAAAAAGTGACAGTTTGTTATCTTTCAAAATCTTCGCGAACTACGCGTATTTGATTCTTGCTCCTATGGCAAGATACGTAGGCAACTCCTCTCGAGCTTGGTTTTCATGTCCTAAGTTGGGAAAATCGGTTACGTCTGCCTGTTTGGGTCACAGTTAACCGTCTATCAGAAATAGGATGACCTTCGTGACAGGAATGTTCAATTCATTTTCCCCCTCAAATCCTCATTTTCAAAAACGTCATCATGTTTTTCATTTGAGTCTAGCTTGAGCATCTATAAGCATCCATGAGTCAAAACCCAAAAGGGTAGGAAATTGATATCAACCAAGTCTAGATGAGTCCTAACCTTGTGTCTCTATCCATAGGTACAACATATTTTTTTCCGACCGTGGAAAGTGTTAGAAGAGATGAGAATGTGCCACTTTAAGTTGTAGATAAAGTTCTCTTGCAACTTTGGTTATGGTGACACAAAATGAGTGAAATAGAGCAGATTTTAATATTCAAACATATGATTTCTGACCAGAATCATGAAAGTTAACCTTATGAGGGATGTTATCCAAGCATTGATATCCTTTGGGACTCGATAAACGTCTTCCTTTTTTAAACTTCGAGTTGACCCCTACCTTGGAGGAAATAACTGGGTATACCGAGCGTGGGGAAGAGCTGCACCGTCAGAAACTTGTAGCCCCAAGAAATTTTTTTGTGAACAAATTCTTCCACCACTTGAACAGTAGTAAAGTCAACTTTAACAAATTCTTCCACCATTTTTGTGAACAAATTCTTCCACCACTTGAACAGTAGTAAATTCTTCCACCAAGTGGTGCAAGAATTTGTTCACAAAAATGTTTCTTGGGGCTACAAGTTTCTGCCGGTGTAGCTCTTCTCCAAGCTCGGTATAACCAGCTATTTCCTCCAAGGTAGGGGTCAGCTCGAAGTCTAAAAAACAAAAGACATTGTTTATCGGGTCCCAAAGGATATTAGTGCTTGGATCACATCCCTCATAGGGTTAACTTTCATGATTCTGGTCAGAAATCATATGTTTGAATATTAAAATTTGCTCTTTTCACCCATTTCGTGTCACCATAACCGAAGTTGCAAGAGAACTTTATCTACAACTTAAAGTGGCACATTCTCATCTCTTCTGACACTTTCCACAGCCGGAAAAAACATGTTGTACCTATGGATAGAGACACAAGGTTAGGACTCATCTAGATTTGGTTGATATCAAATTTCCTACCCTTTTGAGTTTTGACTCATGAATGCTTGTAGATGCCCAAGATAGACTCAAATTTAAGACATTATGAAGTTTTCGAAAATGAGGATTTGAGGGGGAAAATGAATGTGAACACCCCTTTCATGAAAGTCATCATATTTCCGGATGTCGGTCAATTGTGTCCCAAACGGCCAGATTCAACCGATTTGCCCAACTTAGGATGAAAAACTTAGCCGGAGAAGGGATGCATGCGTATGTTGGCAAAGGAGCAAGAATCAAGTAAGCGTAGTTCGTGAAGATTTTGAAATGAAGCAAACAAACAAACTTGTCTCTTCTGTTTATCCTTGTTTTTTTTAACTCAAAGTAAAAAGTGCGAAAATTAAAGACACGATAAAATGAACTCAAGTGACTACTTCTGTAAAATTGTCTCTATCTACTTCCATAGAAGGATTCAAGGGTATCTCGAAAAAGAGGGCCAGACACAGATACGAGACAACCAAAGTGGTTATTTTTACAAAACAGTCCATATCTACTTCCGTAGAAGGATTCAAGGCTATCTTGGCAAACATGGTTGAACGCAGGGAAAAACATAATTAAACTGGATATGTTTGCAAAAACTGCCCTTATCTAAAGGCTGTCTCGGCAAAAACAGCTGGACACGGATCACTAAAGGACTAGACACACATTTGTTTTTGGAAAAAGTGGGGCTGATTCCGAGGAGGGTTGCCTACGTATCACACTGGATGGTAAGAATCAAACCCGCGTAATTCGAAAAGACTACAAAAAGATTTTTTAAAACTCGCCTTGTGTTGAACTTTTTCTTTAGCAAGAGCCAGGAAAATTCTAGGTTTAGAAGCCAGACGAGTTTATTTCTCTCAACAAATGGTCATCGTTGGATGTCAATTTATTTCTCCATGCTGTCCACCTAACCAGGTCCAGTGCCTGATGGTGCTGATGCTGTTGTGCAAGTAGAGGACACTGAATCAATTTCAGTTGCTTCAGCTGAACCGAAGCGAGTGCGAATATTGAAGCAAACTGGCCCTGGAGTCGATATTCGTGCAGTGGTAAGAATTTGATGCTGTACCTTGGGTATGTTTTATGCCTAGGTAGAATGGAGTTTGGATTGCTGAACAGTTTTATTGTTGGTTTGTTTTTAGTGTTATTTTGTCTTCCGGAAAATAACTTGTGCTTGAATATGGTTTCGGGATTGGTTGCTTGTAGGCTGAATTTTTCTTAGAAACAACTTTCATAGTGTTCCATTCTCTGAAAGCAACACATTTGTTTTGAAAATATTGAAAACGATTTGTTTATTTTTTTAAAACAAACTGAAGTAGTAGAGATTAATTGGACAATGTGCATGTCTGTGTTTGGTCGCAAGCTAAAGCGAATGATTGATGAGGTAGATTTGTCTTCCCATTTCTGGAATGGTTGGTCGATAGGAATCTTGATATTGACATGAACAATTTCAAAAAAATAATCCACTTATTTTAGCAAGTGTTGTTATCTTTTTGAAGTCATTAGTTGAATTAACTAGTCTCTAAATCCCAATAGAGACAAAAAAACACTAGGCGACTTCTCATCTGTCTAAGCTTTGGTGGACAAAGTTAGTTGGTGGAAGGTCGCAGGTACCTGGTGGAATTAGTCGAGGTACGCTCAAGCTATCCCCGACACTACCGTCACAAAAAAATGAAAATGAATCCATACAATGTCTGACAATGAGCTGCAATCTCAGACCTAATAATACATTAAGCTGACTGAAGTCTATTGCTGATTTGTGGCTATTGGGAATTTCTGCCACCCTGGGGTAGTCCATATGAGGGACAAATGAGCTTAATAGGCATTTTGGTCTTTGTGCATGTCTGAACTAGGGACAGCTTACAGCATAATAGTGCATGTTAACTAGTTATCTTTATAAAAGCATATTTAAGAAACCGTTCTCCATGTAGCTGCTTAAATTTTATAATTCGCATGTTCTTGTTGAAAAGGAGGCTATAGGCCTTGAAAATGGAACCATTGCTTTCAGTTACTTACTTCTTTGACTGCCACCATGATAGCTCGGTTGGTCTTTTCAACTGCTTTAAAATTGTCTTTTCCAGGGATCTGATATTGCACAGGGTACTGTTGTATTGAAATTTGGGGAGCATTTAGGTGCTGCGGAAATTGGTCTACTTGCCACAGTAGGTGTTGTCACAGTGAAGGTATTTGTTTTATTTCCTTGCCGTTTCAATGTTGTATAACCCAGATGTCTGCCTATTTCTTCCTCTTTTCCATGCCGTTTCTTATGCAATCATGTTTCGTTTTTGGATTGCTGATATACAGGTGTACCCTAGTCCAACAATTGGTGTCTTATCAACAGGGGATGAGCTTGTAGAACCAACAGTTGGGAGATTAAATCGTGGTCAGGTTGTGGAAGCTACTATGATATTCTTTTTTTTTTAAAGAAAATTATCTGATGCTCTCTGAGGCGAATAGGTTGCCATGATAATGACACTTCTGTCTGCATTAGTTTGTGACTTCAAAAGAAGCATCTTCATCCAAGTATCTTCACTAAAAGGAAATACATAAAATTAACATTTGATCATAGTACTTGTGTGATTCTATCAAACACTATTTTTGACTGAGTACTTCTACCCAAAAGCACTAGTGTTAATTGAAAGAATTCAAACTGCTGAGAATAACTCGTGATTCTCGCATAATTGAAAACGCTATCCTCTATAATTCTCATTCATTCTAATGCTAAATAATTTGTCTGTCTTTTAAGGGAGGGAAATTAAGGGTAATCTCAAATTAGAGTGTCTTGAATCAATCTTTTACTTTTACTCTGATATACAAGATTACAAGTCTATAACTAGAACAAAAAAATTGTCAGATGTTGGATCTAATGTTAGTGTAACAACAACAATTGAGCCGTAATTCCAATCAGTTGATATTTCCTATATGAATCATTGGCTTCCATTATTTTTTATTCTTTGCTAAATTTGAATTCATTGCAAGTGATTGTAGGTCTTTTGAGACAACTTTCTAGTCAGTTGATATTGCCTATATGAATCATTGGCTTCCGTTTTTTATTCTTTGCTAATTTCGAATTCATTGCAAGTGATTGCAAGAAGGGAAGCCTTGGAGTAACCGGTAAAGTTACTGCCATGTGACCAGGAGGTCATGAGTTCAAGCCGTGAAAACAACCTCTTGCAGAAATGCAAGGTAAGACTGCGTACAATAGACCCTTGTGGTTCGGCCCTTCCCCGGACCCGTGCATAGCTGGAGCTTAGTGCACCGGGCTGCCCTTTTTTTGCAAGTGATTGTAGGTCTTTTGGGACAACTTCCCTTCATGTGATTCTAAGTCTGTCTTTTCCTAATCACTTTAAGTTAATCTTGCCCAATTGTCTTAGTCTTACCATTCACATTTCTATGATATATTGGGCTTTAGACTTGCTTTGATTTTGTAGGTTTCATAATGTCACTCCACCTCATTTTAAATATCCTAATCTTATTATGACATGGGAAACAAAAGTTTTCAGCTCTAATGGATGACTGTTATTGTGAGAATACATGAATATATATTGTGAAGTACCTTCATGTAGTTATGTTTCATAACTCTGTTGGACTTCTTGTTTTAAACTCTTATGATATGGGAAATGTTGAAATGTTCGGCAAGTCTAGTCGATGACACTGTTATTGCTTGAAACGTGAATATTGCCTATTATATTCAACAAATATAATATCTAGAATACAAGTATACGCAAATGTCCCTTCTAATAACTCACACTCAAAATAGATTTTCTTCAAACATCATTCCTTTGTCTGTTCCATTTAACAAAGATTTAACTCTATAGTAGTAAGAATAGGGAGACCTTTGATTTATTGACAAATGTAATGTAACAATTATGTCTCATTCCCAAACAAGTTGTGGTCGGCTATAAGAATTCTGAATGAGAATGTTGTTCCATTTAAGCTCATCATAAGTAAATAATATACAAAAGAGGTAATAGAAAGCGCGCGCGCGCGCACACACACACACATATATATATATATATATATATATATATATCTATATATATATTATATTCTAGCAGTTAGGTTCATGGATACACACTTCCTTCTATACACAAAGGTTAAAGCTATTTTTGTTTTAAGAAGTTTTGTATATCAGATGACTCAAAGGTTATAAATAACCATTTGTAAGCCTACTGAGTATTTTTAGCATTCCAGCCTTAGAGATTCAAGATTTCTAGACTTCAATGATTCTCTACTTGGAATGGTAGAAACCAGCCTTTTTGTACTGGTCCAATTTACTTTGATTGTTTTCCAAATTTTACAGTGTCTCTCAAAGATAGAAATATATTAGATTCCCTAACGCTTAGTGTCAAGAAATCCAACTATAAGACAAAAACTGGATCCCTCCCAGTAGCCATCATATATATATAATTCAATATAAGCTATGAGTTCAGCCTTCAATAGTGGAGCCATGAGAACACTTCACAAAGGTGAGACCATTCTCTTGAGCCATGGGAACACTTCACAAAGATCTCATCTGTCGGTCCCTAAACCCATTTCCTGGAGACAAGTCTCTCTACCTCGAAACTGGATGTTGCAGGATGCTACTCCAGCTGAAAAGCCTGAAAATACTACAGTTTCTCAGATCCAACAATTTGCTAGCGGATCTGTGTCCATTTCCTTCCAGAGATCTCTTGGCCAAAGAGTTTCTACCTCTTCTTCAGTACAATCTGAGATCCAGTCTGCCAGGCACTCAGTTTCTTCATTTCCTGCTAGAATTAGTAAAGTTAACTTCGAGATCTCACAAGCCAAGTACTCTGTGGAAACACCTCCTCCAACTGAAGACAACTTTGAGCAACCCCAATCACCCACCTATTCATCCTTAGGTGCTGAATTAGGAGTTTTGAAAAGGATTTTAAAATTGACAGAGAATCTCCGGGCAGATTTTTACTCTCCAGGAAACATGTTAAAAAGAACTTGGGTTTTTAAGATTTTTCAAGGAGATAAAAGGAAAAATCTCCAAGAAATTTATTATGAATTTTTAAACTCTGTTAAAAAACAAGTTAAATTCTGAGTGGTTTGAAGCATATACTGATTATCACCAATTAGATTTCCCCTTTTCCAAATCTATTAATGTTTCAAAAATTTGAAAAACCACCACTAGAGGAGAAGTTGTCTTTGAACTCCCTCCGTCACAAGGATTTTCAGCAAATTATGCTAACAGCACAGTTGTTGTCACACCTTTCAAAATGAAACATGACAACGAAGCATTCAGTAACAAAGATATTAAAAATATTTTGAACAAAAGAATTACACAAACAAATATTTACAAACTCTTGGTGAATATTTGATTTCAAAACCCTCTTTGCCAGCATTTGCTAAACCTGCAGAGACCTCCACTTCTTCTATTCCCTTATTTAGGCCTTACGAAATCCTTAGAACATTCGCTAAAGAACTCCAAATACACCAAGCTAGGGACTCCTCTCAACTTTCTGATCTTCAACGTAGGATCTTAGAAATTGAGAGAACCTTGATTATTCAGGATACTCCAAAGGAAACTACTTCTAAAGGTTCTGTAACAGTTCTCCAGGAAGTAGATACTGACCAAGAAGAAGATACTCAGTTAGATCAATATCATGATAATCCTCCTCTAGAAGTTGCCCCTCTTGGAGCAGGACTCTCCAACTGGCGTAGGCCACAGAAGCTCTATTATCCTAGAGCCACCTATCCAGATGTAGTCTTAGAAGAGAAGCCAGATGTAATGCAAAATAATTACAATGCTAACAACATCTATGAATGGAACATAGATGGTTGCTCCGAATACAACATCTTATCCAACCTACAACAAATGACTATGGTAGCCACCGCATACAGAACCACCCACAACTGTTCTGACCAACTCACTACCCATGTCTTAGTAGCAGGATTCACCGGTCAACTTAAAGGTTGGTGAGATACCCACCTTAGTGAAGAGGATAAACAAGAATTTTTTCAAGCCATCCGTATTGATTCAACTGGAGAGCCAATCCTCAGAGATGGTCAAACCATTCATGAATCAACCAACACCCTAATTTACACCATTATTAAAATTTCATTGGTAGTCCGGGTATTTTTAGGGAAAGATCTTCTGAAATATAATGATTTTAGGTGGTATAAGGATTCCTTTTCACCAGAATCTATGAAAGACCTGATGGTGACCTCCCATATTGGAAGGAAAAATTCTTCGATGGTTTACCCAAATCCCTTAGAGACTCAGTTAAGAAAGAACTCCCAAACCAATACAATGGTGATATTATTCTTTATGAACATATCACAAATGGACAACTTACAGTCTCATCCAACAAGTTGCTCTAAAAATCTGTCACCAAAATAAGCTATTAAGACAATTAGCCAAAGATAGTGCAGACTCGCCGATATTTAGGTAGTTTTTGTGAACAATTTGGACTACCTCCTTGTGGCAAGAAATCTCATAAAAGGCGTGTGTCCAAGAATAGAGATGTCTCAAAATCTAGATCTTTTACACCCAAGTTTAGGCAGACAAAACCTTCTCCCTCCAAACCTAAAGCAGCACCCATAATATCCCATAATATCGACTTCTCCATCTCCTAATTCTGGCAAATGTTACAAGTGTCACAAACCAGGACATATTGTCAAATATTGCAAATTTACTGGAAAGGTTAGAAACCTTTCATCTATCCTCAACCAAATAGAACAACTCTTACTAGATGAAACTGATACTTCTGAAATGGCTGATGACGAGTTTGAGCAACAATTTAACCAACTTGAGGGTGATGACCTAGAATCATGTTCGGCACAGTCTGATCAGGAAACCCAAGATAACCAACCTGAGATCAATGTTGTCTCAAAAGAACAAGATCTTCTTCTTGAGATTATAAGTAATCTTCAGGATTCAGATCAAAAGAGGCATTATCTAGAACAGTTCAAAGGAACCTTAGGTAAAACTTCCACATCCAATGCTTTTACTAATCATCATCGGGTAGCAAATACCTACAATATTACCAATATTCTCAATAGATTTCCTTCCCAGAAAACTAAGGAAGTAACTATCTATGACCTCCAAACAGAGACAACGATCCTTAAGGAAGAAATTCGAGAAATCAAAGCCAAACAAGAATTAGAGCGTCTTGTTCTTCAACAACTTTCTACTAAGCCTGAGATACCCAAACAAGTGGAGGTCGAACCAATAGATCAAGAAGTTGAACAAGCAGACTTTATCAACTATCTTTCCAAAATTTCCATCCGAAAGTGGCATACTAGGGTAACCTTAGTAGTCAATAAATCATTTACCTTAGATATTGTTGCCTTATTTGATATAGGTGCAGACCTCAATTGCGTCCAAGAAGGACTTATTCCAACTAAGTTCTTTAAAAAGACAAAAGAGGCCCTTAGAGCTGCCAATGACAACAAATTAGGAATTAGCTTCAAACTGTCTGATGTTGAAGTTAAAACTTTCTTAGAAAATGCTATTTATTTGCCTGAACTTCATTTGTACTAGTAAAAGACATTACCAACCTTATCATATTAGGGGCTCCTTTCATTGAAGAACTCATACCTTTTAAAGTCACTTACCAAGGCATCAAAGTCGATTGTAGTGGCGTTTTCCTTCCTTTTGATATGCCCCATATTAGGAAAGTTTTATTTACCTTAAAACATAAGGAAGCCCAAATCAATTTTCTCAAAGAGGAAGTAGCGTTTCAAAGGTTGCAACAACAACTTCAAGAACCTACTCTCCAATCCAAGATTATAACCCTGGAAATCAAGATACAAAAGGAACTTTGTGCAGACTTGCACACAACTTTCTGGAACCTCAAGAAACACATAGTGAGACTTCTTTATGAACCTGACTTTGATGAGAAAACTATCCCTACAAAAGCTTGCCCTATTCAAATGAATCATGAGCTAACAATCCATTGCCAGAAAGAAATCAATTGAAAAGCGCATAATTTCTCCTAGCAAGTCCTCTTGGAGTTGCGCAATTTTTTATGTCAACAAAACTCTGAGATTGAACGTGGCGTCCCTCGTTTAGTCATTAATTACAAACCTTTGAACACGACCCTCCGTTGGATTATATATCCTATCCCAAACAAAAAAAGATTTAATCCAGCGACTTTATGCTTCTACAATTTTCTCAAAATTTGGTTTCTGGCAAATTCAAATTGATCCTAGAGATCGATATAAGACTGCTTTTACCGTACCATTTGGGCAATATGCTCCCTCTGAGTTCCAGAGGATCATGAATGATATTTTTAACCCATTTTCAAAAATTCATTATTATTTACATTGATGAAGTCTTAATATTTTCTACTAGCATTGACCATCATTTTAAACATTTAAATGTTTTCTTTAATATCATTAGAGAAAATGGCTTAGTTTTATCAAAAACCAACTATAGTCTTTTTCAGATAGGCATTCGATTTCTTGGGCACAATGTTGACCAAGGAACCATTGTCCCTATTGAAAGGTCCATTCAATTTGCTGACAAATTTCCCGAACAAATCTTAGATAAAACTCAGCTCCAAAGGTTCTTAAGCTACGTTAATTATGTGTCCGATTTCATTCCCGTACTTGCCAATTTATTAAAGCCTCTTCATGACGGGCTGAAGAAACCTCTGTCTCCGTGGACCAACATCCACACCAACGTTGTCAAAGAGATAAAATTGAAAGTCAAAAACCTTCCTTGTTTGTCTCTCCCTGATCCTTCTGCATTTAAAATAGTTGAAAAAGATGCATCAGACATTGATTATGGCGGAATTCTAAAGCAAAGAAAAAATGATAAAGAACATATCATTGCATTTGCATCTAAGCAAATAATTAAAAAGAAATTTTGGCAATTGTCTTATGCATCTCAAAATTACTAAACCAGAAATTTCTGTTACGAATTGATTGTTAAGCCGCAAAATCAGTTTTGCAAAAAGATGTACAAAACCTTGCCTCAAAACATATATTTGCTAGATGGCAAGCTATTTTATCTATTTTTGAATTTGATATAGAATATATCAAAGGGAGCTCAAACTTAATTCCAGATTTTCTCACTCGGGAATTATTGCAGGGCAAATAAAATGACAAAGAAAAAGAAAGAACATTCACAACTTCCAGCACTTCCTCCTCCAAATGAGACAACACCAAAGGCTATCTCCAGAAAGCCACAAGACTTTATTTCCCAACAGCAAGTTGTCACCGCACAACAAGCAATTTCAATTGCCTTCAAGCAACCTTCAAAAGATTTAGCTGGACTTAGCCAACCAAGATATCAAACTCCAGCAAACTATGCCATGAAGGGAATTCATCAGTCATATCTTCTGGAAAACACATAACCAATTTCAATTCTAGTCCGAAAAAGTAGGCAGATCTAGTTGAAGAAGAAGAGTCTCAACTAGCTCATGCTACATGTGCTCCTTGGACAGATGAAGATTTCACAAATTGGTATCAGCTCATGGGGTTTAAAACTACCATACCTGGCGCTAATAGAAAACAATTAAGAGATCAATATTTCTTTTTTAAAAATGTAAGTTCTAATGTGGTGGCACAAAGCCACACACCTTCTCATCTTGTGTTGCTAAAACACCACAAAAAAGTCAGTGGAGGCCAAAAGCCCCATCTCACAGATTGGATGTTCCTCCAACATCCACAAAACACATGCATGGTACATTCGATACCTAACCAAATAATTTCCTAACCAGTACCACAACCCATTTCTTCAAACAGAGGATCCTCCTATGATGAGCTAGTTTATTTCAAAAATTAATGTGTCTACCCACTTACCCAAATTGAGTCGGATGTCTGGCACTCAAACCCCAGGAAGTGGCTAGACAAATACTTAGCCTCTCAGCCAATTTTATTCAAAAAACTCATGCATTCACCTAGAAGTTCTATGAATTTATCCTCACAGATACCATGTCTTGCTTATTCAAACTCTATAAGGATGAACAAACCCAAACCTACATTACTCATACTACGGTGTGGATTAACAAAATAATCTCACCCATAGAACTGGATGAATGCGTTCACATTCCAGAATAACCTAGGCAAACACTCTTGGTTCATCCTCCGGCGAATACAACTAGCGTCTGAATTCCCTCAATGGTTTCTACCTCAGTGGTGACCTGTATATGGTCACAAAATTGAGATCCTTCCTCCTCCAGTGAAAGAAGGAGATGAATATTTTTGTCACAGGTTTTCCAATGAGCACCAAGTACCCATGCTCCTCCAATTTTCTCATAGGTTCCACATCTCGTGGATCTATTCTCGGAAATTTGCCTTCCATAAACTGGAAGGACAGAAAGGACTACCATGGCTAGCCCTCCAAGGCCATTGCAAGTGGTACAAAAGCTGGAACCCATCTGAAGCTTATGTAACGGCGGTGGAAAAGTGAACAATCCGGGATATCTGTCTTTAACAGATGCTTGTCTTTAACAGATGCTGCCTAATTTTCATTTTGACAGCAAAAATCTATTGTAGCTGCATTTGCCAGCTCCAACAACAAAGGAGATTTCAACCAACCGATGAGAAAAATCCTTCAATAAATCAAAGTTGAACTTCCCGGCCATCAATCACAAACATCGAAAAATCTACATCCAAAGATGAAGAAGATGACCCTGATAAATAATATTGTTGCTAACTAGACTAGTTTATGAAATCTCTAAAACATGAGTATGCAAAATTGTTTACTAGGACAAGGCTCTGACATACCTCTACTACTAATGCATAGTCATAAGATAGCTAAACTGACACCCCGAGTGAGATGGAGCTCACCAAACAACTGATATTGAAGCAATCCAACTAAACAAATCCGTCTCCCTGAAACTCAGCACTTGCACTTTGAAGTGCAGGCCCCATACAAAGGGATGTTAGTATATTTGAATTGTACCATATGTAAAGCAACTGAAAGAATAAGTGGCACATGATATAATAGCAACATGAAGCTGAAACTGAACATGCACATGAATATAATAACATGTGTAAAACTGTATATCTGTGGGAGAGCATTAACAAAACCAACATGAACCACCACAAGTGAACGTGGAGTCTGATCTCTTCCCGATCAGCTAAGATATCTCGTACTTTGTCGGAGTACGAGACATGAACATGATGGATCCAATAATCCCACAAGGGGTAATAAGAAGGTATCGTCCTCGGACAGAGCGACCCTTATCCTACATTGACATACGTAGTTTTAGGCTGTCTGAGCCTTCTCGGTAATCTGTACAACTCTCAAAACATGTACTTGAAAATGATTGGCTTGAAAACCCATGAATTTCATGAAATAACTTTGGTAAATTTACAATTTAGCATGTGAAGAAATACATAATATAACTTGTAAAAATCATGAGAAACATATATGACTTCATGAAACTGAGTGATAATGATCATAACTTGTATTTAAAAACTCATGGAAATCAAGACATGAGTTCATGGATTACGGACAGGTTCATGATAATCGAAATGACATATCATGAACATAACATGATATATATATATATATATATATATAGTTGGACATGAATATAAGGTTATTATGAACTTGAGCAAAATCCTAGGTCTGAAGAATTCTTACTTCATGGATTACATGTGGCCTGGGGAGAACAATAATGTCCTCATGTGGATAGAAGCTCTACATACCTTAATCGCTCCAATACGAGTCTTAAAAATAAAAAATTGGAAGAATAATCCGAAAGTTTGAACCTTAAAACCTTAGAACGGTTTATCTTGAAAACCCTAGGTTAAAAGTAGTGAATTTCGCTTAGGATTTGATTATACTTGATTACAATCGCATGGAAATAAATGTAAAGGACTTATCTTGGTGTAGAAGATGATTGGGAAGAAAGAGCCTTTGTTCTAGGGTTTGGGGATTTGAAAAATTGATTTTGAAACTAAGTCTGCGTATTTATACTATTTGTTGTCGGAGGGATTTGCTGGCCAATTCGACGGACTGTCGAATGTTATACGGTCTGGGTTGGGGCCGTCGAATCATGTACGGTCCGTATAATCAGACCATTGAATTAATTAAATAAATTCCCAACTTTTCGGTGACTTCAAAACTTTAGAGGCTTTAGACAGTCAAAATGGACGGACCGTCAAATATTGTACGGTCCGTAAAAATCAACTAGGTTCCGTCAACTTCAAAATGAAATCGATGGTTCACTTTTATGGATGGTAAATAATTCTACGGTTCGTATAATCCGACGTCAAACTCAACATGCAGAGGGTTTTTAACTTTAAAGTTTAAACTCTCGTTTTGGTTTTCTAAACCCTGAATCGTAGACATGGCTTAGTTTTAAGGTACGAGGTGTTACAATATCTCTCCTTGGGATCATTCGTCCTCGAATGATGGGTCATGGTTGAGAGTGGGACTTGATATAGCATGAGTACATGAGCGTGAAGTAACACGACATGAAACATGAGATTGAATGACATGAAACATGAGGTTGAATGAGTACGGAATACATGAACGTGAAACATGAGACATGGATATGCAAGGGACATGACATGACTACTAAATGTATTTACCTTGATCGTTTTCTGCTTGCTCCTCGAATAAGTGTGGATATCTGGACTTCATGTCTTCTTCGGCTTCCCATGTAGCCTTCTCAACATTCTGACTTCTCACAACACTTTCATTGAGGCAAACCTTAGTTCTCAACTTTCGAATCTGACGATCCAAAATAGCCACAAGGATCTCTTCATAGGTCAACCCATCCTTAGTTGTAATGGAGTTGGTAGGAACAACCAACAACAGGTCTCCCACATACTTCCTCAACATGGATACATGAAACACTGGATGCATAATAGCTAAATCTTGTGGCAATTCAAGTTCATAAGCTACCTGACCAATTCTTCTCAAAATCCTATAAGGTCCGATATATCTGGGATTGAGCTTCCCTTTCTTTCCAAACCTCATGACACCTTTCATAGGTGAAACTTTCAGAAATACCCAATCATCCACTTGAAACTCCAAGTCTCTACAACTCACATCCAAATAGGACTTTTGGCGACTCTGAGTTATTTTCAAACGCTCCTGAATCAACTTGACTTTTTCTAAAGCCTGATAGATGAAGTCTGGTCCTAACAACTCTGCTTCGCCTACTTCGAACCAACCAACTGGTGATCTACACCTTCGTCCATACAAAGATTTGGACGGTGCCATCTGGATGCTAGCATGATACCTGTTATTGTAAGCAAACTTAATGAGAGGCAAATGATTATCCCAATTACTTTTAAAATCGATAACACATGCCCTCAACATATCCTCAAAAGTCAGAATAGTACGCTCTGCCTGGCCATCTGTCTGATGATGAAAATCTATGCTGCATTTACTGTACCCAATCCTTTCTGGAAAGACTTTCAAAAATGTGCTGTGAACTAAGCACCACGATCTGAAACAATAGACATTGGGGTCCCATGCAGCCTGATAATTTCTCGGATATACAACTTAGCATAATCCTTCGCTGAATTTATGGTTTTGACGGGCAAGATGTGGGCTGATTTAGTGAGTCGATCTACAATAACCCAAAACGAATCATGCCTTCAGGCTGAGTGAGGTAGACCTGTTACGGAATCCATATTTATCATTTCCATTTAAACATGAATATCAATATTATGAGCCAACCCACCAGACCTCTGGTGCTCGGCCTTCACCTGCTGACAATTCGAACACTTGGCTACAAAATCTTTCACATTACTCTCCATGTCGTTTACCAATAAATCTCCTTCAGATCATGATACATCTTGGTAGAACCTTGGTGAATAGAATACTTTAAATTATGTGCGTATGCCATGATTAGCTCTCTGAATCCATGCACATCTGGAACATATTATCTGCCTTGGTACCTCAAAGTACCATCATCTCTCCTTTGTTCAAAAACCATAGTTTTATGCTTGTGAATTCCCTCTTTCAGCTGCAACAAGTAGGGATCACTAAACTGCTTCTCCTTCACCTCAACTACTAAGGAGGATTCAGACTTGTTCTGGACAACAACACCATCATCTTCGGAGTTCATGAGTCGAACTCCTAGACTGGCTATTCGATGAATCTCTTTCGTCATGATTTTCATACCTTCCTCGACATGAGCTAAACTCTCTATGGACCGCCGACTAAGAGCATCGGCTACCACATTCGCCTTCTTGGATGATAGAGAACATCTACATCATAATTTTTTTATCAATTCGAGCCATCTCCTCTGCCTGAAATTCAACTCCCGCTGCTTGAAAATGTATTGAAGGCTTTTGTGATATGTGAAAATGTCAACATGAGTTCCATACAAATAGTGATGCCATATCTTGAGTGCAAAAATCACGGCTGCCAATTCTAAGACGTGAGTCAGATAATTCTTTCATGAGGCTTAAGCTGGATGCATAAGCTATAATCTTATAATGTTGCATTAAAACACACCCAAGACCAACTCCTGAAGCATCACAATACACAACAAACCCCTCGGTCCCATCTGACAAAGTTAACACTGGGGCGGAGGTCACTCTCGTTTTTAATTCCTCGAAACTACGATCACATGCATCTGACCATTGAAATTTCACTTTCTTCTGAGTTAATCTAGTCAATGGAGCTGTAATGGAGAAAAAATCCTCTACGAAGCGTCTTTAATAGCATGTTAGACCCAAGAAACTCCGAATATCTGAAGCAGAAGTGGATCTGGGCCAATTCTTAACAACATCAATTTTCTGAAAGTCAACATGGACGCCCTCGCCTAAATCCCATGGCCTAAGAATGCCACTGACTTTATCCAAAATTCACACTTGGAAAATTTTGCATAAAGCTCGTCGTCCTGAAGTGTCCGCAATACAATTTTGAGATATTTTGCATAAACCTCACTACGGATATGGACTAAGATATTATCAATGAAGACAATGACGAACAAATCAAGATAAGGCTTGAAGACCCTGTTCATAAGATCCATAACAGTAGTTGGGGCATTCGTCAATCCGAACGACATGACACAAAATTCAAAATGACTATAACGAGTTCTGAAGACGGTTTTCGAAATATCAACTTCCTTAACCTTAAGCTGATGGTACCCTGATCTGAGGTCAAGTGCACCCTAAAGTTGGTCAAATAAATCATCAATTATGGGAAGAGGATACTTGTTCTTAATGGTAATCTTGTTCAATTGCCGATAGTCAATGACATACGCAAAAACCCATTTTTCTTCCGAACAAACAAAACTGGTGCACCTTATGGTGAGACACTTAGTCTAATAAATCCCTTATCAAGGAGATCTTCCAACTGGACTTTTAACTTTCTTAACTCTGCTGGAGCCATTCTGTATGGCGGAATGGATATCTGTTTGGTGCCGAAAAGTAGATCAATTCCGAATTCAATCTTCCTATTGGGAGTAACTGAGAAGATCTTCAGGAAAGACTTCGGTAAACTCATTGACAATTGGCACTGAATGAAGGGTTGGGGTCTAGGTATCTACATCCCTAACCTGAACTAGATAGTAAATATACCCCTTGACTATCATCGTTTTGGCTTTATGATAGGAAATAAACTTACCTATGGGTGCTGTTGAATCATCCTTCCATTCTATGATTGGCTCACCGAGAAATTCAAACTTTACAATTTTGGTTCTACAACCTGTTGGGGCATAACATAAAGACAACTAATCCATACCCATGATAACATCGAAGTCTATCATTTCTAACTCTACCAAGTCAGTTCTTGTAATACGGTGATAAAGTTTAACTGGACAACCCCTATATATTCGCCTGACTCCCCAACTGGAGTGGATACCTCAAAGGGTTCATGTAACATTTCTGGTTCTATCCCAAATTTCTTAGCAACAAAAGGGGTTACATATGACAGAGTGGATTCAGGATCCATAAGGGCATAAATATCGAAAGTGAATACAGTTAATATACCCGTGAACACATTTACACGAGCCTCTATATCCTTACTACCTGATAATGCATATAGACGATTTGGACCTCCGCCTGTATTACCGGACCTAGCTGGACCATGCCTTGATCGGGCTTGAGAATTATGAGAAACTGTAGAATTTGCGGACCGAGCCACATTACCTCCTATACTTTGCCTCACTGATGGGCAGTCTCGCTGAAAGTGACCTCGCTGGCCACACCCAATATAGACATTCATACCCAGGCGACAATCCCCTGGGTGCCTCTGCCACACTTAGCACAAATCGGGTTATTGAAAGAACTCTAACCCACATTTGCCTATGACTGAAAGTTCTGCTTCTCATTATCATTCTTGAACTTTGGGGTTGGGGCACTGGCTAAAAATGGAGCAGGTCCGGATGACATGTTCTTGAAGTACTTGTCTGCCTCCACCTCCCCATGACCGAAGTGACATGAAGACTTGACTCTCTTATTAAACTCCCTGTCCTTCTCTTTATGCAAGACTTCCTCTTTCTTTAACCTGCTCTCATTACCTTGTACAAAAACAACCATCTTAGTAATAGTCATCTCTTTGTTCTGAGTTGTGATATTAGCTGTATCGTACAAATGGGGCACAAGACCATATACGAAACGCTTAACTCTGGCCTTCATGTCTGGAATACTTTGCCAAAAAGACAAACTGCAGATAGTATTCCTGCTTAAGCTTTTCAAATTTCACGGCCTTTGCTTCTCTGACTTCTATTGGCAGAAAATGCATTTTCTCAATGAAGGAGTCTGTAAACTTATCCCAAGTCGCTGGAGGTGCATCTTTGTCGCGAGACTGCTTCCATGACTCATACCAGATATTAGCAATATCATGCAACTGATAAGCTCCAAACTATGTTGCCTCTACCTCATTAACCTGCATAATACGGAATATTTTCTGAAGCCCATCAATGTAATTCTGCGGATCCTCGGTCTTGCTTGACCCTGTAAACACTGGAGGGTCCATGCGAAGAAACTCACGAGTGCTGAAACTAGACGACTCTCCATTAGTTCCTGTGCTTCGAGTCGTTCCTTGACGTTGGGCTTGAGCAACCACAAGTTGGGTTAGTAGCTGAATAGCTCCCCTAACATCCATAAGTGGAACTAGGCGGCAGAACTAGGATCTCCACAGGTCCTGTGGTATTGGGTGGGGGTGCTGTACTCGAATTGGCTCCCTGAGCCTGAGCATCCTCCTCACGAGCAACATTAGTAGCAACTCTCTTGCTTGTAGTTGGTTTCCTTTTATAGGCATTTTTCTGAAATACATAATACGCACGAGTTAGAAGGATATTCTAAAGGTATATCTATAACTGCACGATCTAGAATATGAAAGAAGTGAGACAATCCTAGATGTCTAAGTGGTCATCTGTTTATATGCGTCGGGCCCTCACACACATCAAAGTGATCCCACTGGACAATGTTTTATAGACTCCCTAAGACACTTGAACCTAAGCTCTGATACCAAGCTTTGTCATGTTCCGAACCATGGCCTGGGCGAAACACGACACTCGGTGTCTAGCTGCATGTGACCGAGCGAACCACATGACTTACTTGTTAACATGGACATCAAAAGCATGCAATAGTAATGACAATGAAACATGTAAAAATGTATACTGAAAATAGTCTGAAATATCATAGCGAAAATATATGAGTAAAACATGATAAATCTAAAAACTAATACTGTCATGCCATGCTAACTAGACTAGTTTATGAAACCTCTGAAACATGAGTCTGCAAAACTGTTTACCAGGACAAGGCTCAGGTATACCTCTACTAATAATGCATAATCATATGATAGCTAAATTGACACCCCAAATGATATGGGGGTTCACCAAACAACTGATACTGAAGCAATCCTACTGAGCATATTCGTCTCCCTGAAATTCAACACCTGCATCGTGAAGTGCAGGCCCCATGCAAAAGGATGTTAGTACATTTGAATTGTACCGTATGTAAACCAACTGGAAAAATAAGAGTCACATGATATAATAAGAACATGAATTAGAAACTGAAATTGAACATGAACATGAATATAATAATATGTGTAAAATCTGTAAAACTGTATATCTGTATGTATGTGGGAGAGCATTAACAAAACCAACATGAACCACCACAGGTGAACGTGGAGTCTGATCTCTGCCTGATCAACTAAGCCATCTCGTTCTGTCGGAGTATGAGACATGAACATGATGGATCTAATAAGCCCACAAGGGGTAATAAGAAGGCATCGTCCTCGGGCGGAGCGATCCTTATCCTACATTGGCATACGTAGTTTCAGGTCGTCTTCTCGGTAATCTGTGCAACTCTCATAACATGTACTTGAAAATGGTTGGCTTGAAAGCCCATGAATTACATGAAATAACTTGGTAAATTTACAATTTAGCATGTGAAGAAATACATAATATAACTTGTATAAATCATGAGAAATAATGATCATAACTTGTATTTAAAAACTCATGGAAATCAAGACACAGGTTCATGGATTGCGGACAGGTTCATGACAATCGAAGTGACATATCATGAATATAATAAATGTCAACATGATGTATATATATATAGTTGGACATGCATAAAGTTATTATGAACTTGAGCAAAAACCCTAGGTCTGAAGAATTCTTGCTTTATGGATTACATGTGGCGTGGGGGAGAACAATGATGTCCCCACGTGGATAGAAGTTTTACATACCGTAATCGCTCTAGTATGAGTCTTAATAATCTGAACTTGGAAGAATAATCCCAAAGTTTGAACCTTGAAACCTTAGAATGAGTTTATCTTGAAAACCCTAGGTTAAAAGTAGTGAATTTCGCCTAGGAATTGATTATACTTGATTAGAATCGCATGAAAATACATGGAAGTGACTTACCTTAATGTAGAAGATGATTGGGAAGAGAGAGCCTTCGTTCTAGGATTTGGGGATATGAAAAACTGGCTTTGAAACTAAGTCTGCGTATTTATATTGTTTACTGACGGATGGATTTGACGGCCAATTCGACGGACTGTCGAATATTATACGATCTGGGTTGGGACTGTCGAATCATGTACGGTCCGTATAATAGGACTGTCGAATTAATTAAATGAATTCCCAACTTTTCAGTGACTTCAAAACTTGAGAGGCTTCAGACGGTAAAAAAGGACGGACCATAAAATATTGTACGGTCCGTAAAAATCAACTAGGTTCCGTCAACTTTAAAATGAAATCGACGGTTCACTTTGACGGACCGTAAATAATTCTACGGTCCGTATAATCCGGCGTCAAATTCAATCTGCAGAACGAAAACTGATTTTCAACTTTAAACTCCCGTTTTGGTTTCCTAAACCCCCGAATCATAAACATGGCTTAGCTTGAAGGTACGAGGTGTTACACTACATATCTCATTTACTTGCATTTAGGCAACACAATACCATCTAAATCTCATCTCAACTTCACTTCTTATTTTGTCTAATCTTATATTTAGTCTTACTCATACTTATCCTAAACTCCACTTTTAGAGTGCTTCTCCATAGTACAAGCTTTTGGTCGACACACTTACTGGTTTCGCCAATTATCACAATATCGTCAACAAATATCATACACCACGGGATTTCTTACAATTATAAAGCAATTACTTGTACATCCATAACCGTATGGTACTTGTCAGACTGGGTACTAGTCTTTTGCTAGCTTGCCGGTCTTCTTTCAAGGAAGTTCTTCACTAAATTTCCATTTTCTATTATTTGTATGGTGATGTAGATGTCGTCAACTAAGTATTAAGGGATCTGTCTTACTTCTTATCTTTCTTGTTTTGCTCAGGTATCTTATAAGATAATTCTCTCCCCTTCATTGCATGGTCACTATAATACTAGTAATTGGATTATTTTATGTGCACAGACATTCACCTCTGCTGTATTTTACTTAATTCCAATTTATCATAAGCAGATTAGGGACTCCAACCGTGCAATGATCCTAACTGCTGCAACACAGTATCAATGCAAAGTTCTTGATCTTGGTATAGCTCGTGATGACGAGCAGGAGATTGAGAGGACATTAGACAATGCATTTGCTTCTGGAATTGATATCTTTATCTCCTCTGGAGGTGTTTCCATGGGAGACCGGGATTTTGTGAAACCTTTACTTCAAAAGAAAGGGAGAGTATTATTTCAGAAGGTGATGCTGGCAATATCTGTATATAGATTTTCGAAGCTTATATTCTCATAAGGGAATGCTCCCGGCATATGCTTTTAGGATTGAGCTGGGAACTTGTACAGATATACCTAGGTGTTTCTTGTCCGAATAGACACACATATTGTGTCTATGAATGCAGGAAATAATTACTTACTGGCATTCTTTGCAATCAGGTTCTCATGAAACCAGGAAAGCCTATCACATTTGCTGAGATCATTCCCAGATCATCTGACAGGACTTCCAGTAAGATTCTTGCATTTGGGCTACCTGGAAATCCTGTGAGCTCTTTGGTCTGTTTCCATCTCTTTGTGGTTCCAGCCATTAGACACATCTCTGGGTGGGCAAACCCTCATCTTCCAAGGTTGCAAAGAGTTGACAGAAGAAGTCATCTTCTCTCTATAGCCCCTTGATCCTTTTTCTATTCAACTTTTGGTTGATTTATAGTTGTCCAATCTCAGTAAAGTAGTATCTTTTTCTAACAATTGTAGAGTGCAAGCTCGTCTAAAGCATTCAGTTAAGACAGATCCTTTCCGTCCAGAATTTCATCGAGCAGTCATCTCCTGGCAGTTGAATGATGGGTCGGGCTATCAAGGGTAAGGGTAGTGTTTTCTGTTTTTGTTTCTCGTTTCTTCAGAACATGCAGTTCCATCCAACTATAACCTTTCAAGGGTAAATTTTTAAACTTTAGTGGTTCATATGATTTTCCAAATTCTAGCTTCTCAAAATGTGTTAGGGATGAGTTTTAGTGCAACTGTACACATCTTGAAATGGAGTATTCGGGTACAATGATTCAAATTTGCGCAATTAGAATTCTTGGACAAGAATAGTAAATAGAATTGCAAACCCCTTTCAAATTAGTTGTTGAGGGTGCTATGATCTCATATTTAGTTCATATCATAAAAGTAACGAGACTATCTGTTTGTGATCATTTGATGAATTTGTATGGTATATAGTCTTCATCATATTTTGCTATGTCTTCCCTTATTTCCTTTTGGCACCAATCAGGTTCCTTTATGTATAGAAGATTCGGTGAGTTTGTAGAAAACCCTATCTTTTTGTTGGATAGTTAGTAAGATTGTTACTAATCAACAAAACACACACACACACACATCATATTACACGTTTATTAGTTGTATCCAGTACCTGCACCTATACTTATCGCACGCCCGACTACTATACTTTATAAGATGACAAATCTGATTTTTAGACTCATATTTGTGTCCAAAACCGGCAACTGCATCTATGTAGCATAACTTAAAGACTAGTATGTCAAAGTAGGGACGAGATGTGAGATTTAGAGAACCTCCAGTTTTATATTACTCCTAGTTCGCCTTATAAGATGAATTATTTATTATTGGAATGAAATGGGTCTGAATAAGCAAAATGGATATAGAAGATTAATTTAGTCAAACCCCTGTAGAGCAGTTGATCGATATTTTGTTTTGGGGGGAAGAGGGAAGAAGGGTCAAGTTTAAGGTGTCCAAGAGGAATGTGAAATAGAAGGTAATTTGCATCTGTTACAGGGTGAAAACTATGGAATATACTGCAATGAGGGACCTAAGCTAATCTAGTTACTCTCAGGCAAATCCAACTCATCTGAATCATATATAGGACTTTAAGTAAAATGTTTTTCTGAAGAACTGTTTTTTCTTTGAATCATTTTTGAGGCAGTCAAACTTTTATTAATGAAGGTGATTAGATATAATAATTGATCATAGAAGGGTACTCAGGAGTACGAAGACGTAATACTAAATGAAGTATAATACCTCATTCATGCTTTCCTTGACACAAAGAAAATACCTCATTCATGCTTTATTAGCAGACTGTTGCAGTGAATGGCATCAAAAGCTTCTTTCCCCCTTTATGATTTACAGGTTCATGGCTGAGAGTACAGGTCATCAAATTAGCAGTCGACTTCTGAGTATGAAGTCAGCCAATGCTTTGTTAGAGCTTCCACCTTCAGAAACCTCAGTACCTGCTGGTGGTTCAGTGTCTGCAATTCTAATTTCTGATATAAGCAATTCCTCCGGGAGCAGGAATCTGCAATTGCCAGACTTAAGTAGCACCCAACAAGAACACAAGCTAGCAGCTGAAAATGCTGACAGTTCTGAAAATTCTCAATTTAAGGTAGCTATTCTTACAGTAAGTGATACTGTTGCCGCAGGACTGGGATCTGATCGCAGGTAATTTCTAGTAGGAAGCTTCTCTTCTATTTTTGCCATTATATCAAGTTGATCTGTTGTTTTGAACTTATGTTCCATATACACCAATGTTTTATAATATCTTACTATAGGGACACTATCTTTTCTCTTTCTTTCTTCTGCTTATTTTTCTAGTCCCCCTATTTCCTTATTATTCTGCATTCATACAGATAGTTTAAAGGAAAGAGTGCATTACTGCTTTTTTGGCATGCTATTCGTGTTAGCTAGTAATTGGCTAATGACATTCATATCCCATGTCATTTCTCATTGATGTACTTTGATTGGTTGTCTTGAGATAGAAATCGGGTATTAAGACCATTTTTGCATGTTTTTATATGTTAACCAGTAAGTTCTTAAAGAAAGTATAGTCTGAGTTGTTGTTCTTGGATGGCCATTTTTCAATCTAATTTGGAACCAACATCATTTATCATTAAGATGCATAGAGTGGTCATTTTCTCCATCAACTAGGGAATTCTCCATAGCTAGCCATCTAACAAGGAATGACATGTTTTTCAACCTTCATGATGAGCCAACCCCCACCCCCCCACCCACCACACACACACACATAAAGAAAAAGAAAACCCTTCATCACCTAGATTATAGGGTGTTTGGATTTAATTTTAACCTTGTTTGACTGAAAGTTACTCAGGTAAGATGGCACCTCTAACTATTTGCGAGCAAAGAGGAAGTACCTCAGACTTTGTAGTCATTGACAACCATTGAGGAGTCGAACTATTACTTCAATTGCCTCCACGGCCACTATAAATGACTATACTATTTCTTGATTTTACCACTCCTTGTCCGTGACATGACGGTGCAACTGACAATCCGTTCTCAGTTCTTGGAATTGAAAGAGATGCATCGGGATACACCTCCCTTCCCCCACCTTTTTTTTATAAAGAGAGGTCGCATCAGGATACACTTTTTTGGTTTGTCATTCCAAAAGGGTCACTTTAGTGATGCGAAAGGAAAAGTGGAAAATCTGATATTACTCCGTGTAAAAGTGGAACATGCGAGTACACAATCTTTGTTACATATATTAAGCTACTTCATATCACTTGGTGTTTGAATGGCTCATGTATTAATAATTAGGATCATATCACTTTAGTGCTTCCAGAAGAGGCAAAATTTACCCTCCTAAATTCCTAAATGATAAAAGAATCGGGAGGATATTAGTCACTATACAAGTTGAAATCCTGCAGGCTTCAGACCTCTGCTTCATAAGATACACATACACATACCTCATGAAATCGTCTGTAAAAGTAATGACGTAAGGAAAACCTCCCTTAGCTTGAGTTGAAAATAGCCCACATACATATGTATGGACCGACTCAAGTACCTCCTTGGCTCGCACACCTTTCCTAGAAAGTGGGTTGTTGGTCATCTTTCCTCTTAAGCAAGATTCACAGTCACTATAGGACTCCAAGTCAAATGGTTCCAGGTAGTCTAACTTTCTTAATTTTGCTATCCTTGATTCATTTATATGACCAAGTCTACAGTGCCATAAGCATGTGAGATTTCTTGGATTACTTATTTAACTCGTTTGTTTTGCACATTGAGAATTTAAGAGAACTACCATGTACAATTGATAAGGATCAGCTGATATTTCTTTATTTTTCCGGTAAAAATGTCTCATCTGCAAGTGAACATTTTGTCAAATGCTTAGATATTCTATTTTGAATTCATCATAGGCTGGTTACTTTAAATAACTTTTATTTTCCCTCTTTCCTTTCTTTGAGACACTCCTCATTTCTCCATCCACTAGGGGATTCTCCACAGCTAGCCGTCTAACAAGGAGTGATATGTTTTTCAACCTTCATAATGAGCTTCAATCTGAGCCAACCCACCCCCACCCCCCCACACACACGGAAGCAAACGCTTCATCACCTAGATAGTAGTGCTTTTGGGTTTAAAATTTTAACTTTTTTTAACTGAAAGTTACTCGGGAAAGATGGTACTTCTAACTATTTGCAATAAAAGAGGAAGAACCTCAAATTTTTTAGCCATTGGCAACCATTGATAAGAGTGGAACTGTTATTTTATTTGCCTCTATGGCCACTATAAATGATTGCACTATTTCTTGTGTTTACCGCTCCTTGTCTGAGACATGACGGTGCAACTGACTCAGTTCTCAGCTCATGGAATTGAAAGAGATGCATCGGGATACACCTCCCTTCCCCACCTTTTGTATAAAGAGAGGTAGCATCATGATACACCTTTTTGGTTCGTCATTCCGAAAGGGTCACTTTAATGATGCAAAAGGAAAAGTGCAAATCTGATATTACTCCATGTAAAAGTGTAACATGTGAGTACGCAGATTATTTCCTACATATATTAAGCTACTTCCTATTACTTGGTGTTTGAATGGCTCCTGTATCATTAATTAGGATCATATCACTTTAATGCTTCCCAGACCCCACTTGTGGGAATATACTGGGTATGTGGTTGTTGTATCACTTTAATGCTTCCAGAAGAGGCAAAATTTACTATCCTAAATGCCTAAATGATAAAAGAACCGGAAGGATTCCTTGTGGTAGTCATATTTGACAAGTTGAACTCTGCAGTGGGCATATTTACTTTCTTTCTCCTTTTAGCTCTACAGCTGTATTATTTCTATTTTTGATTGGTTTTCACAGAGATAAGAGAACTACTACCATTACACAATTGATTAGATCGGCCGATGTTTCTTTAGTTTTCCGGTTAAAATGTCTCATCTGCAGTGAACATCTTGTCAAATGCTTAGATATTCTATTTCGAGTTCATCATAGGCTGATTAATTTTACTGAGTTTTGTTTTCCCTGTTTCTTTTCTTTGCGACACTCCTCATTTCTCCATCAACTAGGGGATTCTCCACAGCTAGTCGTCTAACAAGGAGTGACATGTTTTTTCGACCTTCGTAATGAGCTTCAATCTGAGCCAACCCCACACTTCCCACTCACACAGTCACCACCTAGATTATAGTGCTTTTGGATTTAAAATTTAACCTTGTTTAACTGAAAGTTACTCAGGAATGATGGTACCTCTAACTATTTGCAAGAAAAGAGTGAAATTATTATTTCATTTGCCTCCATAGCCACTATAAATGACTTCACTATTTCTTGAGTTTCCACCCCTTGTCTGAGACATGACGGTGCAACTGACACTTCAATTCTCAGTCTTGAAATTGAAAGAGATGCATCGGGATACACCTCCCTTCCCCCACCTTTTCTATTAAGAGAGAGGTTGCATCAGGATACACCTTTTTGGTTCGTCATTCCAAAAAGGTCACTTTAGTGATGCAAAAGGTAAAGTGGCAAATCTGATATTACTCCGTGTATAAGTGGAACATGTGAGTACACATACTCTTAGCTACATATATTAAGCTGCTTCCTATTACATGGTGTTTGAATAGCTCTGTATCATTAATTAGGATCAAATCACTTTAATGCTTCCAGAAGAGGCAAAATTTACCATCCTAAATGCCAAACTGATAAAAGTACTGGTAGGATTCCTTGTTGCAGTCATATGTGACTAGTTGAAACTCTGCCGTGTCATCTGCACTTTCTTTCTCCTTCTAGCTCTACTTCTGTATTCTTTCTATTTTTTGCTTGGTTTTCACAGAGAGAGAACTACCGTTATACAATTGCTTAGATCAGTTGATGTTTCTTTAGTTTTCTGGTTAAAATGTCTCATCTGCAAGTGAACATTTTGTCAAATGCTTAGATATTCTATTTTTAGTTCATCATAGCTGATTACTTTAAATGATTTTTGTTTTTCCCTCTTTCCTTTCCATGCGTTAACACTGTTTTCACCTTGGATAGAATTTACATGGCCGCTAAATATTTTCTTGGTCCAATAATATGTTAGAGCCCATTAAAAAGATTCTCCCCTTGATTATTAAATGATCTAAGTTTCTTTATGCTATATGATCTTGCAGTGGTCCAAGGGCAGTTTCTGTCGTCAATTCATCATCAGAAAGGCTTGGAGGGACAAGTATAATTGCAACAGCTGTTGTGCCAGATGATGTGCAAAAGATCAGAGACATGTTGCAGAAGTGGTGTGACGTTGACAAAGTGGACCTTATTCTTACCCTTGGTATGTTAGTTATTGTGGCCATGGTCCGTTTCGTTGTCGAGCAATAAAATATTTTGTGAATGACTTACTGATTTTCATTCACTAGTATCAATTTGATGGCTGGAGTAGCAATAAGTCACCTATTTGTTTTTTCCTGCTGAAATGGTTCTTTCAAAATACAAAGCTGTCATCTAGAACCTTCATTATTCTTCTTGTTTCTCTCATACTGTTACTGGATGAATCAGGTGGGACTGGCTGTACCCCAAGAGATGTTACCCCTGAAGCTACCAAAAGTTTGATACAGAAAGAAACACCTGGTCTTCTCTATGTTATGATGCGAGAAAGTTTGAAGGTACCAAAGTTCACATACCACTGGTATTCCATGGGCATTTTATTCTACTGTTATATGCATTACAGGTACTAAAATTTGGCAGATATTATGTACACCCTTGTCTGTATTGGCAATTGAACCACATTCACATTGTCCAGATGTAAAAATAAACCTAGCCACTCCTGGTAAATTGGATTTCATTCGGATAGCATTACTTACATATTACTCACAGTGCATTTCTGTTGAAAAAGTTGAAAAAACAAACAGATACATCTATTTTTAACATGTACAAAGCTTAAATACCAAATATTGTATGTGGAGTAATCTTGAAAGTTGAGCACTTTTGAGTTTTCCCTGGAGGTCGATGAAATTGGTATTGAGACAATGGAAGGTTAGAGTTTAAATCCCAATAGAGGCGAAAAAGTTAGTTGATCTTTTCCCATCTGCCTAAGCTTTGGTAGGTAGAGTTATCCGTGGATAGCTGAGGTGCCTGTAAGTTGGTCCCGATACCACCGTTATCCAAAAAAAGTTTATAAATAAAAGAAAAGGGAGAGAAGAGCAATGTCTGAACGCTGACTTTGTCCTGGCCCAAAAAGAGCCGTGTCCCAAACTGCACCCTGCCCACCTAGGAATGCATCTCAAGCAGTATCTTTTGCTAAAGTATCAACTATCAAAATGAACTAGAGATTTTAAGTTAACCTAGTGAATTTTCTTTTTTCCTTTATGGAGGCCTAACAACGAGAGATTTGTACTGTTAAACACCTAATGAAGTGACTTCCTCTGATAACATCAGATATTTAATCTGTTTTTGTTTAAGAGCAGACACTCTTTTTGCTGTAACTTCTGCTATGCATATTCCTGATGCCTTTTAATGAAATGCCCTTCATAAAAAAACATCAGATATTTGATCTTCAGCAGGATGTCTTTATATCTCTTCTTAATCACTTATCTGATGATTGAAATTTTTTCATGTTTACGTAAGGCAGCTATCAGATTTTACCTTTATGGTGGCCTAACAATGATGCATCTTACTTCACACAGGTTACGCCGTCTGCTATGCTCTCACGTGCAGCAGCTGGAATAAGAGGATCAACATTGGTAAGGCCAGAAGTTCAAACTAATGTATTTTTACTATCATGCACCACAAAACACACCAACACAAATCAGCCAAAAGTTTCCTCATATTGTTGATAAGCTCAGGCTTAAAATTGTGCCTCGAGTGACACAAAGGGAAGGCATTTGTGGTTTTAGAACTTGAGACAACTATTACAGTATGACCGAATTACCTTGCCTAGAATGAATAGATTAATTAAATTTGTACAAGCTTGCACTTTGAGTTGAATAACAGTCACTGAGTTGACATACTGAGCTAAAAATACATTTTCACAGGGACATTGTGCTATAAATACTCGGGTTAATATGTAAAACTTGATTTTAAGGCTAATTTAAATTTTATGTTTACTTATAAGGAAGCTTATGGCATCGTAGAGCTAGAGCAGTTCTGCTGCAAGTTTATCTGAAGTTTCTGTGTATAATTCTCCTAAAACCTATTTTGACCAAGAGCACAATCATTGACTTGAAGAGGTTTCAATTATTTTTATAGGTCTTGACCAGGTTTCAATTTTAGAACTGTGGTTGTATTGCCATCAATTATGCATCTTCTCTCTGATCTCTATTTTCTGTGTCTTAGAACAGGCGTCACACTTCTGATTACACTTCTATAGTTGAAAGAAGCGGGAAAGAGGATCCTGAAAATCTTCAATGTAAAATTACAACTAGTGGAAATTTTGAAAGCCAGTGACAGATGTAGATAGTAGTTTTCTTTATTTCCTTTTCTTTCTTCTTCTTTTGTAGTTGGGGTTGGCTGGGCTGCGATCCATGATAATTTAAGGTAGTTAAGGATGAGGTACTTATGCAGGGAGAAGTACTTCGAGTTAATAGCGAATCTCATCTCAAGATGCAAGTTGTTTTCATATTCATCTTACATTATTTTCCTTTCCAAAATACTTAAGTTGAGTATATAACCAACCAAAAAGTAGTGAAATTGTTCACGGGAAGTCAGTGGTTGAATAATATTAGACTTCACCAAATGCAAATGTTTTTGATGATGGTTGCAGTATTATCAGATGGTTTTGTTAGTTTTAAAATCACTGTATGAGAAAGCCCATTCCAAAGTCCTAACTTTTGCTGCTGTTTTTTCTTTTAAGATGGGTCTCCTGGTATCATATACTCTTTTGTCCAATATTATTTTACCCTTGATACTGGAAGGTTGATGCTTTGATGCTTGCTAGGTTAAACTGCTAAACAGTAGGGCTCTCTACCTGTTAGGAAGGGAACTGGCTTGATGATGTGAGGCACACCATCTAAGTGTCAAGAAGAGAAGAGAGGCATTAGGCTGATTAGCAGCATTAGTGAGTTCACTTGCAGATTTTGGTGGATTTCTTAATATGTGATCCCATGAATAACTATAAGAAGACATAAAAGATGGAAATTTTCCAAGCTTTCTTTCTAGATAGGAGAACCTAGCCAGCTTGCGATTTAGGCATAATTGTCATTTTCTTTCTGTTAGAATAGGAATAGGATTTCATATATAGTATCCTACTAGGAAAAGGATTGTAATGTAGAATAGGAATATGATTTCATATATAGTATCCTACTAGGAAAAGGATTGTAATGGAAGTGTAATAATGTAGATACACAACAACATACTAATGAAATTCCACAACGTGGGTCTGGGAGGGTAGAGTGTATGCAGACCTTACCTCTACCTTGGTAGGTAGAACGACTATTTTCGAGAGACTCTCGGCTCAAGACAACGCATAATCACACGCAAAGCAAGCAAAGCAATAGCAACGGTTAGATCCAGACAAGAAATAATGTAGATACAGAATTCAGTAATAATATTTTTTTCTCATATTTTCTCATATGGTATAGAGCTTCTACGATTTTGGTAGAGAATCAAAGAGCTTGTGTTGCCGGCGGGCGGCACTAGTCATTGTGTGTGGCCGGTCTGGCTAAAGATAATGGTAGAGAACTTTCAGATACTTGTAAATAAAATATTCTCCTTCAAATAGAATATTATCACCGGAAAAAAGGTAAGCGTGAATAGTGTCGCGTGAACAGTATCACATGAATAATGTTTTCCCGCCGTGAATAGTAATTTCAATGTGAACATTTACCAGATTCCGATCGTCGGAACTAGGGTTCCGTCGATTCCAGGTTTCATTCTTTTAAGAATTGTTTTTACTGTCAGGATCGCGCACAGATTCCGAGCCGACTCATGTCACTTTCTCCGAGGTTCGACAACTTTTCTGGCATAATTTTTTTCCCATAGGGTCGTGCCATCATTCCGATCCTACCCACAAAATATCATCTCATTCCCGTGCCTCAATTCCGGCGACTGTTTTGCGTCTCGTAGGGTCATTCCATTATTCCGATCCTACCCACAAAATACCATCACAGTCCCGTGCCTCAATTTCGGCGACTGTTTTTCGTCCTTCTCTTCCCTAGCATTAGTAAGAAAGTATCTGTTGTGCAATATTCCAGTGAAGATTCGAAAAAAAATCACCACCCCGCATAATTTTATTGGTAGCTGCTAGTGTCACATCTCTATCCAGTGGTGTTGTGCATAATCCGACATCACCACAACATAATCAGGTTCAAGCTAGTGAGAAACTAATTGTTGTGCAAATTTCCAACAATTTTCGAGAAAGCAAATCAGTCACCGTGCAATATTTTCGGTGACAACATATTTGCTATCCAGTGGTGTTGTGCATAATCCGACATCACCACAACATAATCAGGTTCAAGCTAGTGAGAAACTAATTGTTGTGCAAATTTCCAACAATTTTCGAGAAAGCAAATCAGTCACCGTGCAATATTTTCGGTGACAACATAGCTGTCCGCGTCAAAATTACTTTCGGGTAGTGTTGCGCAAATTTCAACACCACCATGAGGTAGATTAGTCCCTTCCGATCAAAATTCAGTCAATAGCTCTGGCAAATATCCACTCGCGCGTCACCACGTGCCGCTCGAAGTGCTAGCTCCGGCTAGTGTGTCAGATCCACGCTTTGTGCATGCACCTTATTCCGGACGGATCTCGGTGATTTTCTTCTTGGGTTGTGTTCGTCAGATTTCATCCATTTTTCAAGTCAGGTTTCGCTACGTCTCTCGGTTTTGATATGTTTAACTCCAAAAATACAGGAATTGGAAGTTCAAGTCCTATGATTACTTCAAAACCCTTGAGGAGATCCAAAAATCGCACATCATAGTCCATGATGAAGCGACGAGGAGGTCGTCTTGGAAGATCTTGACCTATGTGTAATTATTGTAATATGCTTGGACACGTTCGTGAAGGAGGAAGTTTATATGGAGCAACCACCTGGTTTTGTTGCGGGGTCTAATCTGGTGTGTCGATTGCGTCGGTCACTTTATGATCTGAAATAGTCTCCATTTAGGAAATTCAACACAGTAATTCAGGAGTTTGACATGACTCGTACTAAAGATCTATTAAAGTATTTGTAAAGTCGAGTGATCAACTTGCAGATATTTTCATCAATTTCCTTACTGGTCCTCGTATTAAGTACATCTGTAACAAGCTCGGTACATGACTTGTATGCACCAGCTTGAGGGGGAGTGTTAGAATAAAAATAGGATTTCATATATAGTATCCTACTAGGAAAAGAATTGTAATGTAGAATAAGAATATGATTATATGTATGGTATCCTACTAGATACACAATTCAATAATAATATTTTTCTCATATTTTCTCACACTTGCTAGTAATCAATGCTGTATCCATGCTTTTGCTTTCCCATTCTCCTTCCTCCCACCTTTTTTCTCATTTTCTAAAATCACCCAACTTGTTCGAACCAGCAACAATATTAAGTAAGTATCTACTGAATAGCCATGTCACTGTAGGTAGGCAAGTCAAGGCTCTATGGGGAACTCTAGTCTTCTATATTAGTAATAGGGAAGCTGTTCAATCTGTGAAGTACAGCCACTCTTTTCTTACTTTACCTGGAGAGCCAAATGCAACCTGCATTATTAGTTGAAAGGGTTAAAATGTCGCAAAATAGAAGTGATACTATGCAAAGAAAGTTAGGAAGTGCATAAAATTCCTTCGTTATTCTGGGGTTTGCATCATTTTGTTAGAAATCTTTTACTATTCTTCGTGCTTCTAAGTTCTAACTACTGCTCCTTGTTATTTGAGCCCATCAGAATTTACCTTATTTTTCACAATGTTTTTCAGATCATCAATATGCCAGGCAATCCAAATGCAGTGGCAGAGTGCATGGAAGCTTTGCTGCCTGCACTTAAGCATGCACTGAAGCAGGTAAGGGGTGATAAGAGAGAGAAACATCCTCGTCATATTCCTCATGCACAAGCTCCTCCCACAGATACATGGGAGCGCAGTTACAAGTTGGCTTCGAGTGGTGTCCAAGAAGAGCATGGTTGTTCGTGTTCCCACTAAAATTTGTCTGTCTCGTGAATTTTCCAGTGAGTTATGTTGTCATAAGTTGCTATCTTGTATGTACTTGACTAGGTATACTTCCCACTTTTGAAAATATACACCAAAGGAGGGAAAGTAATCGCCTCTACATAGGGCATGTTGTTAACGGAAAAATATTGTTTATCTATTTAAATCTCTTTGTTTGAGGGTCTCCCGGAAACAGTCGCTCTACCTACCAAGGTGGAGGTGAAGTCTGTGTACATTCTACCCTCCCCAGACCCCACATTGTGGGATTTCACTGGGTATGTTGTTGTTGTATATTAAATCTCTTACACTTTATAATGTTATCCTAGTTGAATTTTTTTGCTTTCTGTGTATGGTAATATCACTGATCTTTTTCTTGTTTGAATTGCCAATGATATCTTTTAAACATTTAATGCAAACTGAATTTGGATTGGGGATTTGATCCTTCCCGTGGGAATAAATGTTGCTCATTGTCAAGAAAACCAGTGTCTTTCTTTAGTGAAAGAAAAGGCGGCATTAAATGAGGGTGGCTTTATTTTAGAGTTAATGGTCAAAACGCATCCGGATTATCACTTTTTCGTGAGTTCCACCCCCGTCGGCCTAAGCCTCTATCAACGGTTCCTTTTTCCTACTTGAACTATCAGCGTGTATGTATTAAAATACATACATACCTCGATATTTTCTACCTGAACTAACATCATCTACTTGGCTAGGTATTGTCACCATGGTGATAGTTCATGTAGAAAAAAAAAACTGTTGATAGTTGGGGTGTGGAACTCACAAAAAATGTTAGTTTAGGTTTTTTTTTTTACTATTATCTCGTTATTTTAACTGGAATATTACTTTAGCATTGCTCTATTTTCAGTTCTCTTTACCTAAATTCTCATGGGAAAAGGGAAGGTGTGTATCATGGGAAAAGGGAGGTGTTTATTAATGTGCGGTTATTTTTCGTGATGCCAAACTTTAATGATTTTTTAGCTTATTATGATGCCAATATCATTTGAGTACAAGGCTTTAGATCTTTTAGGAGTATACCTTGAATGATTATTTCTAAATATAACACAACACACAAGAAAGCAGAATTTGCTTTCATGTCAGATGCAAACTTCTTCCCACTCCTTAGGGAGAAACAGGAATGCACAAAAATAAAAGTAAAGTTAATGTTAAAAAAATGAATCAACCAATTGTATTCACAAAAAGAACAATATATGAGGATTTTTACATGACTTCACTAGTAGGTAAAAAATCATAAACCATATCCAAAAATTTCACTCCAAAAGCCAAAGATCACAGATCTCACACCAGTTGCCTAAAAGATAGAGAGATCACAGTATCTCTCACACCAGTAGTCTACATAAAGCTTAGAGATCACAAGCAGAAACGTGATCTCAAAACCTTGCCAAACTAAAAAATAAAATCAACAAGAGGTCTAGTTGGTGAAAGATTTCTTGCTGGTGGGAAGAGGGCAACAGCACCTCTATCCGGACTAGAGAACTTCCTGTAAATTGCCTTGAGCTTATTTTCTGCAGCACCCAAGTGATAGCTAACCAATTGCTTTGTGCATTCCATCAACTGATCTTCTGAGTAGCCAGTATAGTGCTGAAGAGTTTGAGTCCATACAGGACTTTTATTGAGAGTGCTACGAGCAGCGTAAACGGACGATGCTGCCAGCATTGATGGACAGCATGCTATTGTGGTCTGATAGTTCATCAGACCAAGTTCAGCAAAGAAGAAAGACATGTTCTCCATCTACATCAACAGAATGAGTTAATTAAGCCAACACACAAGTAACAATTAGGGATAATAATTGTTATACATATTACAACAACAACACAACATACCCAGTGTAATCATGGTGGAATATGTATAGAATAAATATACATATAATAATAAGTGTATATGATTTCCGCCAATGGGCCAGAAGTGAAAAAGCCTTCAAATTTATGTCAAAAGATGAACCGGAATGATGATTAGTACCTCCTGATCATTTGGTGATGAAGCTTTGATGTACCTAACCAGAAACACATATGGTGTTGGAACTGTCAGATACCATTCCAACTTCCCCAAAATTGCTTTCTCCATCTGAAGTATCTGGTCTCTGGCATATGCATTGTCTGATATATGAATGAAATCATTGACCTGCAGAGATCAAGGAAATCAAATTTGAGTTCCAAATGCACACAACAGACTAATAATAGGTTGATCAAAGACAATCAAATCTGAAATGTGCATAATAATAATATACCTCTGGTGCCCAAATCTCTTCATACTTGCAAGCGATTAGCATTGAGCTAATGCCAACTAACTGAAGTTCCCTTCTGGGAACCGTATTCACCGAGAGGAAACGGCCCAGTATGTTAATAGTAAGGTAAAGGCTTTCAGGCATTAACTCAAACTTCCTATGAACTTCTATTAACCAGTCCACAAGAATGGCCCTCATCTTATGATTCAGCTCTGGCTGAAAATCCATGTAGTCATTCACTCGTCCTTCGTCCTGAGTTAGACAATCATGAGATTCTAAAAAAGGAACACAAACAGAACAGAACAAGAAAAAGATAGACCATATAATATACCTCAGTGAGCTTGTAGAAGTAATAGATATCCCCAACATACTCCACAGCAGCCAAATGATTGTCAGCATCCGCAGCATCAATATCGTCGATTTCATTCTTTGGTCTATTGGAAAGTCCACAAGCAGCCTGAGAAAGAACACAATTTTCAGAATCTTGATATTGCTTAGTACTAATATTCACCTAAAGAGGGAAAATCTAAAAATGTATATAATATAACCTTGCTTCTTGCAGTAAGGGTAGAAGTAAGTGTCTTTCCAGTTTTCTTTGTCTTTCTTCTGCTCAAGGGGCTTTCCTCAATAGCCTTCACTTCGTCAGGGCTTATGACAATAACAGTTTCATTATCTGATGCCGTCTTCTTGACTGGTACCTTCTTGACAACTTCTGGAAGTTGTTTCTACAGAAAAAGAAGAAAATACAAATTATATACACCATTTCAAGAACCTAAAAGTTTCATAAAGCCTTCAATGTGTTAGGCAAATTTTCACCTTGTTCTTCTCTGCTTGTGCATTACTAATCTGCGGTTTAGGCTTGCCATTGACAGCAGGAGCAGTCACAAGGTTGCCAATGTCTCCAAGCACATGCCTATTTTTTCCAACGGCTTGTCCTATTTTCTGTTTTCCTCCCATTTCTCCTATAAGATCAGTAGAATTCTCATGAGACAAAGGATAATGAGAAGGGATGGACCACAAGGTCTATTGTACGCAGCCTTAACCCACATTTCTGCAAGAGGTTAATTTCCACGGCTTGAACCCATGACCTCCTAATCACATGACATCAACTTTACAAAAGATCTTTTTTCTTAAAACGAAAAACCCACTATAAAAACACACTAAAGAACACTTTTTTATGTCTTAATACAAAAACCCCAGATGAGATTCAATTGAAACACAGTCAAAAAAGAAGATAAACCCGGATTTTTTCGTTCTAACCTCTGGGTAAATTGTGTTGTAACTCAATCAAAAGAAAAAGAATTTACAAGAATAATCTACCAAATATTTCAAGAACCCCACTAATAAGCAAACACAAAAGAACAATACTCTATCATGTCCATTTAATTCCAATGCCAAATATCTCAAGAAACCCAATATAATCACACACTAAAGAACAATTTTCAATTGAAATTCAGTCAAAAAAGGGGGCAAATATGATTAAGGTAAAAACCCGGAATTTTATTCTAACCTCTGGGTAAATTATAAGGAACAACACCTTTATTATCCATTTCAGTATCTTCTTCTTGATAATTCTCTCCAAAAACTCCACCAATACTTGTCAAAATCGATGACAAAAACGAATGGAGACGACCCTCTCCTACTCCTCTATTTTCGGACGCCACTATTTCGATCTTTCTTTCTCTGTTTTGTGGATTTTGAAGTTTTTTTCACAGATTTTGAGTGAGTAAAGAAAAGAGATCTTTGGTGATACTATTTGGGATTTATATGGAGCAAAAATGGTGAAAGGAGCCTTTTAATGGTCATATTCTTTGGATTTTGAATGAGGAGCGTTAGATGGGAAGTGATTGAACCGTTGAGATTTGTTTTAGTGGTATAAAGGACTTTTTCTTTACTAGCCGTTGGCGGGAGTGTTACCGTTTGGTAAAATTAATCAAGCATTATTACCTATTTTTCCCAAAGGAGAATATAAAAAAAAAAACGGGTGCACTAAACTCCCGCTACCTTTCGACTCAAAACATAGGAGGGAGTTTAATGCTGAGACTATTTTTTTATTATATTGGGGGAAAAATAAATTGATTTGAGTTTATATTCTATTATATCATGAATTTATTTATATCGTACTCACTCATCACGCGAGCCAACTAATAAACACGAAAAAGCTGTCACGACGCACAAAAGCTAGTTAAGTTATAAAGTAAACACAAGAGAGCTGGCGTAGAATATCATGCGTTTTGGCTTGTGGTCCTTCCTGACTTCGCATCCTAGATGGCCTGGCGCATAATGTAGACATATATCTTTATAATTCATTTTTTAAAATTATATAATCATTATAAAATAAAAATAAATAAGTATATTATTAATTTATTATTATAATTGCGTGCTACCGTGAAATCCGTCGGTGAACAGTGATTCCGACAGCGGAACAGTGATTCCGGCGACATCACGAATCTAACGGCGACGTGTGATATATCAAATATTCGTCTCGTCAAGCCCGTCATTTTCATACCAACCACGAATGTCGATTATAGCCCAGCTAGCCGAAAATTCGAACGGCGGCGCTAGAGTTTCGGATTTTGGGATTTGGGTGATTCGACAATTTAGTAGGAATCGACTAACGGGATGGGTATAGAAATGACGGGGAAGAGACGGCGAATCTGTTGGTACCACCCCCCGTGTCTCGACGTTACCGGAATTGGCCAGAATTTCCAAAAAACCGATCTGAAAACTGGGGTGTTTTTCGATCTGAAATTGTCGGCGTTTTAGGATGAATCGACGTTCGTGGTTGGTATGAAAATGACGGGCTTGACGAGACGAATCTTTTGGTATATCACACGTCGCCGTTGGATTCGTGATGTCGTCAGAATCACTGTTCCGCCGCCGGAATCACTGTTCACCGACGGATTTCACGGTAGCACTTGAAAAAAAAATTAAAATAATTCAGTGGGTCCCAGTTTGCCACGTGTCGTCCACGTGGCACCGACGTGGCGTACACGTGACGAATCTGTTAAATAAGGGCAAATACAAATCTTTTCATAAACGTTAAGGGCATATTTGACCCCAAACATTAATTGAGGACAATACAAACCATTTTCCAAACGTTAAGGACATATATGACCCTTTTCCGTAATATTTATAATGACTTACAAAATTAATTTATTTTTTGTTTATTTTAACCGATTATAGTATATGTAGTTGACTTTCTAGAGTTCAAATTATTTACATTTAACAATCGATAATTTTTACTCTAAAAGTGTGAATTTGTTTATGCAACCAATGCAATGTAATTAGTTATAGAATGTGACAACTTAGTGAGGTTAGGAACGTCTGACAACCTGACAGGGTAACCAAGTTGGTGTAGCAGAAGACTTGGGACCGTAAGGTCACGAGTTCGATCCCCTGCATAAATCTTCTTGGTTGAGTCTGTCACACATGGTTTGCCAAGTGTGATTTATTGGCTGACGTGATTTGAAGGCTATTGCGTCAGTCCGAGGTTTACCCAGTGCGCACTTGCGAAGCAGGTAGCGGCTGCGGGTTCTCTCGTCAACAAAAACAATAAAAAAGGAACGTCTGACAACTTAATTGATCTCGTAAATTACTAGGGGCTCATGTAGCCCATACTGAATTAATTATAGTTGGTCTTTTTAAAAAAAATAAAATGATCGAACCTTTTTTTATGTGCTATCACTAAACACTATTTTTTTTATGTGCTAAAACATATATTTTTTGTCTCAATTTATATGACACACTATTCTTTTTAGTCAGTCCTAACAAGAATGACATACTTTCTTATTTGACAATAACTAAACTTTAAATTTTATCTTTTTACGCTTAACGAGATACGAGATGATCTATAATCACACAAATATCTTTGGCTTATTTTATGCCACAAAATTTAAAAGTTTTCATTTATTTTTAAATTTCGTATTTAGTCAAATTACATCATATAAATTGAGGCGGGAGTAATAAATTTACATAAGTGATTAGGGTAATGCAAGATGGTCATTGATTCCTTTATTACTCTAAATTGACTTTTTGTTTCAAGCTTGCACTGTCCCGCGAGCGTCTCTTTCCTAGGGGCTCTACGCCAGTTAGTGAAAGTCAAGCAAATAGGATTTTTTTTTTGATGAAATAAGATATACTTAATATAATCTTCACAAAGCCATCTAAGTCGAATAAGTAGATGTGGAAGTTGCAAGACAATATTTTCAACGTTAAGAGTCTTACATCGAAAATGAAATGGAAATACAGACTCCTTATATGAACTTAGACAATACTCACCCTACAAACAAACTTTTGGAGTTGAGTTAGACCCAAGATCCATTATTTACATGGTATCAAAGCCAGACCTATATTGTTCACGCTCCAGTTAACGAGGTCTGCACGTGCGGTCCTTATATGGACTTGGACAATCCTCATCCTACAAGCTAGTTTTTGAAATTGAGTTATGCGCAAGTGTCAAGTTCACTGATCGATCATTAACACTGGATCCAACAGTGAACCATTACACGATGAATTCTTATGGAACTGATTAACGGACTGAAAATGAGAACAGGTGAACAAAGAAGAAAAGAAGAGAGAAAGAGAAGTCAGGAGGCGATTGAGGGAGAAGTCGGTTGAGAGAAAGAGAGAAGTGAAATATATGTAATTTCTTGGACTTTACAATCCACAATCGTGGTCTATATATACAGCCAGCTAACTCTTACTACTTAATCTATTAACAGATCAATTAACAACTAAGTAACTACACCAACTAAGTCTAACTACTTTACATTGGTAGTTATACAATGTGATGCCCACACATGATAAAATGGTGTATATCTATTTCTCCATACCCCATCAAGCTAGGATCTATGAAGATGTTCTTCATGCCTAGCTTGGATAGCAAATGCGTATGCTGCGATCTTCCAAGTGCTTTGGTAAAGATGTTTGTTGGCTGTTCTTCAGAAGGCAAGTAGGTAGTGGCTGACCAGCCCTTTGAGTATTTTCTCTCGAATGAAATGACTATCTATATCGATGTGTTTCGTTCGTTCATGAAAAACTGGATTTGCCGCAATTTGTATAGCAGATTTGCTGTCTGAAAATACTGGAACTGATGTCTGAATTTCAATCTCAAGCTCTTTATACAAACCAACAAGCCACACTATTTCGGCCACTGCAGCAGCTATGGCCCTATACTCAGCCTCAGCTGAGCTTCGGGAAACAATTCCTGCTTCTTCGACTTCCAACATATCGGTGATGATCCATACAAAACTAAATATCCTGTAACTGATTTTCTGTTATTGATGCATGAACCCTAGTCAGCATCACATAATACTCTGATCTATGGTGCACTGGATTTGGACATCAGAATTCCCAGGCCTGAAGCTTGTTTAACATATCTGACAAGCCTAAGTCCTGCTTCCAAGTGTGATTTCTTAGGATCTTGCATGAATTGACTTAGGCATTGGACAACAAAGGCAATATCTGGTCTCGTGGTTGTCAAGTACAACAGTCTCCCAATTAATCTTCTATAAGCTGTAGGATCTAGCAAGGATACATCTTAATCAACCACAGCAGCTGATCCATCTGAATCAATCATAGCAGTTGATGTAACATTCTTATAAAAAACTGTGGTAGTAAGTCATTGATTGATATCCATTGGTGTGAATGTTGGCTTGGCACCTCCAAGTCCCATGTCCAATATGAGTTCTCTGACATATTTTCTTTGATGCATCAATATCCCGTCAGAACTCCTCGCAAATTCTATCCCAAGAATGTATCGAAGTTCTCCCAGGTCCTTTATCTTGAATGTTGTTGTTAGACATATTTTATATACACTTTTGAGTCATTTTTAGTTATTTTTTCGTATTTTCTTTGAAATTAGTGTCGTGTTAGGGTCGTTTTTCTTTCTTTTGAGTCACAGCGGTCCTAAACGGAGAAATGACAAAAAGAACATGAAATGAGCATAATTGAGATGAAATTGCACAATAAAAGACCAAGAAATGAAGCATAAGAAGTTCCAGAAAGCATAGAAGAAATCGGCGAATTAGGACGAAAAAGGACACGTAATCGTAAATCCGAGCAAATGCGCCGTCGGCGCCAGCAGCGCCGCGTCGCTAATTATCCTGAAAATCTATTTTCATCGCAGGAGTTTCGGCGCCGTGGCGCTAGCCTGCAGGGCCACGACGCCGACGCGGAAAATCTGATTTTTGGGCCGAATTTTAGAGGGTTAAAAGGGTCCGAATCTCAAGTTTTTTCAACTATAAAATCCCTAAATCCTAACCTTATGGATGCACCTTGTACATATTCCACCTCATAACATACAACATATCACAACCTTGGAGGCTACAATTGGAGACATTAATTTTAAGTATTTTTCTTGCTTTTCTTTATTTCAATTCAGTTCATGTTTGGGTTTGTATTAGTTCTAGCATGTCTATGGCTAGGAGCTAAACACTCTATTAGGGTTTTCCTATTGAATCGCTTGAAACTCTATTTCATGAATTAATGTAGTTGTTTGATTTCTTCTTCACTTGATTAAGATTTATTCAATATTGGTATGAATGTTTGATAGTTAACTGATCACTAATTATCATAATCTATATGATTTCGAATCAAGAATCGAGAGGAGAGATTTGGATATGCTGTAATTGAATAGACATAGGTTAAAATCGCGGACGAAAGTACCCCGATACTTGTGTAGCATTATAGGTTATTGTTCTTAATCCTCCTATGTGGTAAAACCTATCATAGAAATATAGAAGGTTTCTGCACTGGGGTTGAGCGATTATATATCCTAACCAGAATATAAGATAGTCTAGTTAACCGATATCTTAACGTAGAAGAAGTCACTCTGGTTGCATTAAAGATTGAAAAGAGTGGATAGTTGAGAATATTGGAAGCCCTAATTCTTTCATAACTGATTAAACCTCAATAATTTAGTTTAATTGTTGCAATTACTCTACTAGTGTTAGATAAAAACCAAATCAACTTATCGTTTGCCAAATAGATAACCTAGAATAGATGTTCGGTAATTAGAAATCAGTCTCTGAGGACGATATTCGGTCTTACAAGACTATATTACTTGTAACGATACGTACACTTGCGTGAGCAATTGGAAATCGGCCTAACAACTGCATGTAGATCCTCTTTGGTAGCTTGAATGAACTCTGGATCATTCCCAGTAATCAACATACACTAGAACCACCACTATGCTGCCATTTTTCAACTTTGTGACTAAGGAATAATCTCTGTAACTCTGCTGAAATCCAGAAGAGGTCAAGACAGTAGTGAGCTTGATATTCCACTGTCTAGATGCTTGCTTCAACCCATACAAGGATTTCAATAGTCTGCAAACTTGATTCTTTCCTTCACTACCATCAAGACTGATTCCTTCAGGGACTTTCATGTATACTTCTTCGTACAAATATCCTTGTAAAAATGCGTTATAGAAATCCATTTGATGAATCTTCCACTGCTTGGCTGCAACAATTGATATGACAGACCTAGGACATTTTCACCACTGGTGAGAATGTCTCTTGATAATCCAGTCCTTCTTTCTGATTATAACCCTTTGCAACTAATCTTGCTTTAAATCCTTCTACTTCTCTTGTTGTCTTATACTTGATCTTGTAGACCCACCTGCACCCTATAACTTTCTTTCCTTCTGGTAACTGCATCAACTTCCATGTTTCATTTTCTTCCAAAGCTTTAATTTATGTCTGCATTGCTTCAATCCACCTGTTATCTTGTGCAGCTGTTAAGTAATTTTGTGGCTCAATATCCAGAGAGACATTAGCTACAAAATCTTGATACACCTGAGATAGACCTGTATAATTGACACTGTTAGAAATAGAGTATAAGCAACTGTTGGATCCATGTTTGGTGACATAATCCTTATGTCAAATAGGAGGTCTGCTGTTTCTGGTGGATTTTCTAGTGTTATCTCCCTATAATTCTGAACATGTGATGTGTCTTCTGCAGGGATCACCTCTTGTACTACCAAGTCTTGGTGTTCTGCATGAAGCTCTTGTACTTCCAAGCCTTGGTCTGCATCATCAACATCCATCCTCCTGGTATCTGGTGTTGGAATAACTGCCTTCTGAGGATGAAGCAATTCATCAAAGCAGAATTGTTCCTGCAACTTCATGTGACTAAGATCATTATTGTCAGTAATAGGATGATCTTTAAATGGAATTATTGCTTCCATAAAAAAAAACATCCCTACTCATAAAGAATTTCTTGTGGCCCATGTCATAGATTTTATAGCCTTTTTGTACATAACTATACCCAAGAATTACTCCCTTCACAACTCTTGGTCCAAACTTATCCTGCATAGTTAATGAAGTAGCAAAACACAGACACCCTATGACTCTGAGATGATTAAGTTGTGGTATTTTCCCATATAGAATTTCATATGGTGACCTGTTTCCTATAACTGTGGAGGAAATTCTATTCATAATGTACATTGCCCCTTCAACACAAAATCCCCAGAACCTGTCAGGAAAGTTTGCTTGAAACTTAATGGCTCTGGCTGTCTCTAATATATGTCTATATTTCCTTTCTACTATGTCATTTTGTTGTGGTGTATGTGGACATGAACTCTCATGTATTACACCAAGCTATTTAAACAACTCAACACATTTTTTATTAAAAAATTCAGTTCCATTGTCGGATCTGACCCTCTTAATTTTCATTTCAAATTGAGTATTAACTTCAATGAAGAAATTCCTGAGTACTGTAGAAACATCAAACTTCAGCCTTATTAAGAAAACTCAAGTCCATCTAGAGTAATCATCCACAATAGTTAGAAAATACCTCATTCCATTATAAGTTTTAACTCTATAGGGTCCCTATACATCCATATGTAAGAGTTGGAAAGGTTTTGTTTTTCTACTAATGCTAACAGGAAATGATTTTCTGATTTGTCTAGCAAGAGGAAATATCTCACATCTGTCCAAAACAAAGGATGCATCATTTTTAAAACATGTAAGTTTTCTCAATACAGACATAGGAACATGACACATTCTTTGGTGCCAAATGGCTCCATCCACATGATGTAAAGCTGACAAACATTTATTCAATACTCCTTCCTTGTTCTGTTCATCCAAGCTGAATATGTACAGTCCACCTTCTTCACTATCAATTCCCTTGACCTTCCCAGAGAAGAGATTCTGAAACACACAATATGTTTCGAAAAAGGTAACACTACACTTTAGTTCCTTTGTTATTTTGGATACAGACATAAGATTGAACTTATAATATGGTGTGCATAGAACATTTTTAAGGACATCACCTCCTCCCATGTGATAGTCTCCAACATGTGATATTCTAACTGAATCTCATGTTGGCAATTGTACCCTTCCTATACCTTCTGTCAAAACAGTCTTATTTTGTAAGTAATGGTGGTCATTAATCATATGGTTAGTTGCCCCTGTATCTATTATCCACTTCATCATTTTTGCTGGATCAAAAATGGTTTTACCTGTCATGTTGGCACTGTCACTAGTTCCTTCTTTGTTGTGAAGCATCATGAGGATCTGTTGATGTTGGCCGGGAGTAAACTGAAATTGTTGGATGTTGTATCTGTGTTCCACATCCTCTGATTATATGGAGCATTCTGATTGTTGTGTGTTGTTGTATCTGTGTTCCACATCCTCTGATTATATGTGGCATTCTGATTGAAATTTGGCACTGATTGTTGTCCAATCAATTGTTTCTGCTGCTGCTGTCATGTGTCTTCAAATGATGATTCTCCTCCATACACAAGATTAGCCTTCTTCCCTTTCTTAAAATCTTCAGGATATCCAATGAGCCTATAGAAATCATCTTGTATGTGTCCAGTTTTGTGACAGAAGTCACACTTCATCAATTTGTAACAATCCAATCTAATATGTCCCTTCGTATGACAATAGTCACAGAATGCATTAGGGTCATATGTCTTCTTTTGCTTTTGATTCCCATTCTTTAACTTTCCATTTCCACCTTTTGATATAAATATGGCTGAAGATTCTATTGTTCCTTGTATCCTGATTCCTCCTGCCATCAACGTATGATTTTCTTCTTGATTAACCACTGCATACACTTGATTAAGACTGGGCATTTGATACATCATAATTATTTGACTCCTGATTTGACCATAACTGTCATTTAACCTCATTAGAAATTGCAACATTCTTTGGTATTGTAGATGATCCACAAAACTTCTTGCCTTGGCACTAGGGGTGCACAAAGACCGAATGGACCGAATTTGATCCCCAGTCCCCAGCCCCGCCAGCCCCGCCAGCCCCCTCCCCGCCAGCCCCCGCCAGCCCTCCCGCCAGCCGGACGTATTGACATATGAAATATAGGTTGTAAATTGATCAAACTTTATACGACGTCAGTTTTACCTAAATTGTTTTTTGATTTCGCGTATTTTTTCGATACCGGGGCGGCCTAACTGCATAAGCGGTTTGATTACTCCGATTTCTCCATAAACGTCCATCTTGCCCCTCAATTTCTCTTTTTCCATAAATCGCTACGTTTTTCCAATTTTCAAATCTAAATATCTCGCGATTTACAATAGATTTCAACGTAAAAATTGTGTGCCACCGCGGTCGAGAATGTCAATTTCAGTATTGTAAATTCAATTTTAAAAATACAATTATATAATATTATATATTAGAAATTTATAAAATTAGAAATTATATATATTAGGAATTTATAAAATTATAAATTATATATATTATATATATTAGGAATTATATATATTATAAAACTAAAAATAAAAAAAAAAAAAATAATTAAACCGAATTTTTAAACTGAAGGATCGGTGGTGGCACAATGAAATCGTAGTCATCCCATAGATCTTTCAGTTTAGAATAATACACCGAGACTGATTGTGAACCTTACACCATTATAACAATTTCTTTATATAATTGAAAGGCTTTAGAACTATTTGTCTTGTCAAATCTCTCTTAATTCTTCTCATATAGTATATGCATCAGAATTATATAGCATACCACTGAGTAGTTTCTTGTTCACATTTCCCATCAACCATGAGACGACGATGGCATTGCATCTGTCCCACAGTCTCGCCAAATTGCCATCGTAGTCCTCCCTCTTGACTGTGCCATCTATGAAGCCTATTTTATTTTTCCCTAACAGAGCTAGTTTCATTGCTCTGCTCCACAAGATAATTTCCATCGATAACGATCCTGGAGCATCCGATGAAAACAAATATAGCGGATGGTTATGGTCTATGTTGTTATTCACTTATGTGGTTCCAGTCGACAATTCCTCATTGTTAATCTCCATTTTCAATTGTTGACAAATAATAAACTAGAATCAATACAGTAATAAAGCGATACAACAATAATTCAATAACAATTCTTATCGTTGAATGAAATCGATCACGATAACCAATCGATTATGCGATTTTTGCAGTTTTTTCAGATCCACACCTAATTTCCGAGATCCACACCTAATTCCAGTTGCTACTGACCAGATTTAGATATATAATTCCAGATCTTCCATTTTCGATACACAGATTGCTCGAATTCCTCTTTGCATGTAAAGGATATTCCCTCAATCTACACAGATTGCTCGAATTCTCTTTGCATGTAACGAATATTCCCTCAATCTATGATATCTCCTTGTCCAGCTTTGATACCATGTCAAGTTTATTGATTGATCATTAACACTGGATCGCACAATGAACCATTACTCGATGAATTCTTATGGAACTGATTAACGGACTGAAGATGAGAACAGGTGAACAAAGAAGAGAAGAAGAGATGAAGAGAAGTAGAGAGGCGGTTGAGGGATAAGTCGGTTGAGAGAAAGAGAAAAGTGGAATATCTTTAATTGCTTGGACTTTACAATCCACAATCGTGGTCTATATATACAACCAACTAACTCTTACTGCTTAATCTATTAACAGATCAATTAACAACTAAGTAACTACACTAACTAACTCTAACTACTTTACATTGATAGTTATACAATGTGATGCCCACACATGATATAATGGTGTATATCTATTTCTCCACAACAAGATCTATTCTTTACAATATTAAGCTTGCTATAAATAGCTACATGTGATTGTTAGATCAATTTGACTTAATAGTATAATAAATCTATATACTATCAGTATGTAGAATCTAAATTTTAAAAGGTAATTTGGTATAACAAGTACGACCATGTAACCAATAAAATATACGTCAGAATATGTTAACGATGTTACTACAACAACAACATACCGAGAAATGGCTTTTTTCATGTGTATAAATTGAATACTTCTTGAAAAACATTAGAAGTAATATTTACTCTGAATTGGCAAAAGCGTAAAGAAACATTAATTTTAAGTATTAGATTATTGATTTAAAAATAAGTTTATCTATGACAAACTAGAATAACTAGTCATAATTAATAAAAATGATTCAATAAAAATAAAAATAAAAACAACTAATAATCTTAGTTTGAAGTCTAAACAAAGTTGTTAACGTATCATTTAGTTTGCTTTATTTTCAAAGTAAAAGGACACTTGGAACATCCAACAACTCTGGTCCTTCTGGTTTGCATTAAAGTGATTTAAGTAGTCCTTGAGGAGTCCGTTTATTTTCTCCGTCTGAACCTTTAAAGATATACCGATCGTAGACACCTGATCATCAGATGTCGTAGGTCGTCTTCTAATATTACCGACATTTCGAGTTTTTATAAATTTCACCTAAGATCAAAGCTCTTTATTTCACTTGGAAAAAAAATTAAAAATTTTGTGAGTGAAAATCGTTATTTTACTAAAGTACTCCTCAAATAGTTTTTCATTCAAATTATCCATTTCAAATTAAAATAACTTTTTTATTTTAGAAGAAGCTGAAAGTGGACTAAATTGTAAAACAGATATTGATTTGTAAATAAGAAAATTCTATTTATGTTAACTTCGTCAACAGAAATGTTATTTAGACCAGATTAAATCATTAAAATTTTAGAAAAAGAATAATGGAGATGCGGGGGATCGAACCCCGTGCCTCTCGCATGCAAAGCGAGCGCTCTACCATTTGAGCTACATCCCCTTTTTGTCTTTGAATTGTACAGAGTCCTATATATAATAACGTTCCTAAAGACCCTATACTTTATTTTATTAGTCAACTTTACCCTTCGTTAGTGATTGCGAACAAATATATCCCTGCCTTTTACAAAGCTTACAACCGTATCCCCATTTGGATGAAAAACCCCAAATCAAATTAAATTATCTAATTTTAAAAATATTACTCAATCCCTTCTTGACCAGCCCGACCCAGCCCCGATTTCATCTTCTCTCTTGATCCAATCTCTTTCAATCTCAATCAAATGAGCTCAAATTTGAGATACAACTTCCTCAAAACTCAGTGAACAAATCTCAATCACCAATTTCTTCAAACAAACATTGAATCAACAAATCCATTTTCAAAGTTTCTCTTCAAGCTTCAAACTCTAAAACCACTTGATTTCGAGGTAAAGAGTCGGTTTTGTGTTCTGGGTTGGTTGAATTATGTGATTTTTTTAATCTGGAAGAATAAATTTAAAAATGGATTTTGTTGATTCAATGTTTGTCTGAAGAACTGGTGGTTGGAATTTGTTCACTGAGTTTTGAGGAAGTTATATATCAAATTTGAGCTCATTTGATTGAGAATTAAAGGAGATTGGATCAATTTTTTTAGCATTCTCTTGGAGAGAAGATGAAATCGGGGCTGGGTCGGGCGAGTCAAGAAGTGATTGGGTAATTTAATTTGATTTGGAATTTTTCATCTAAATAGGGGTGCGAGTGTAAACTCTATAAAAAAACAGGGGTATATTTGTTCACAATCACTAACTGAAGATAAAATTGGCTAATAAAATAAAGTAGAGGGATGTATTTGACCCTTTTTCCTAAAAGAAATTTATCATAATTTTTTTTTCGCGAGTAAATAAATTAGACGCTCCCATATTCTATTAAGGTTGATTAATACTCGATAGAGGCGGAATCAAAATTTAAAGTTTATGGATTAGGTATTCTAGTCATTTTAAGTTACTGGGTTCTATCTTAATAATTTGTACATATTCAATAAAAAATTTATGACAAATATAGAATATCAACTAAAGCTACTGAGTTCGACCGAACCCGCAACCAGTATACTAGCTCCGCCCCTGATATTCTACATGTTATTTTAAAAATTAGACATCTTCTGTGCATTAGTATTAGGTTCACAGGTTTTCCTAATAATTGAGTTTTTTAAAGATATATGCTTTGCATTAATCTACTTTAGGAGTAGTTTCAGCAATCCTCAAATATCTAGGTAGTAGTTGTACTTATCCATCTTTTTATAATTTAGTGGATATCTAAAAATTGTTCAATTTGCAGAGCGCTATTAATTAATGAGAAATTTTAATTAAGATAGGAAAATACTTTTTTACTTAAGCTGATGGTCTACTCTTTTACTTGAGCTTTGCATTAATCCACCTTTTCTTTTCCTATTATTTTTTTAAAACTGCTTTACTATATTTTTACTTGAGTTGATGGTCTACTGAAAACAACATTAGGTATAAAGTTTGCGTAGACATTATCCTCGCTAAACATCACTTATGAAATTATATTGAGTATGTAGTTGCGTTGTACATATATACACACAAACATTCGCAAGGAGACCTCTACTTCATTTTCCTTGAATAAACTTTTTCTTCATACATTAGTTTATTAACTATTTTTTAAATTACAAAAAAGTTCCAACTTATCCTTTAGTAAGAGCTATCATTTCAACGCGATGAAACACAAAAATAATAGTGTATTCGAAAACCTCACACTAGGGAAGGGGCAGATATTTGAAGACAAACACGATATTTAGCAACTTAATCCTTCAAATGTTTAAAATTTTAATTTTAGTTCTTGTGATTCCGTGTTAAACATTTTTAACCTTCAATTGATTAATATATACATTTTTTGTTCCTGAGAATGTGAATCTTCAAAAATAAATAAAATTATTAAGTGCTAAATCACTCAATTATCGATTTGCAATGCTAAATTTTTAATGTTATTCCATATTTAAGGGACCAGAGGTTCAAGCCGTGGAAACAACCTCTTGCAGAAATGCAATGAAGATCAAGGCATAATGTACTATTGTTTCGCTTTTCCGACCCCGCACATAGCGGGAGCTTAGTGCACGGGCTGCCCTTTTATAGTATTAAAAAGGTTTAAATATCACATATTTAATATAAAATGACTAAATATACACGTTTTATTTAATTAAAAGTTAAATGTACCTAGTCAAATATTACAAAAGACCAATATCATAATTTATTAAACTTGACATACTTGGCAAAATACTATTGTAGTCAACTCGGAGCAATTGAAACAAGCACCAAAAATAAAATACGAAGTGAGCATTCATTGGACGGTCGAGTCCCTTCTCTATGGCATCAAAGCTATCGTATGTTAACTATGACTAGCTCTAGTTTTTTGGTTTTAATTTTTTCAAAACAAGAGGATTATGATAATTGTTGTAATCTTACGACACATGGGAAATGGTAGAAAAAGGGTAAAAAGATGAATCAGAAAATGAACTTCGAATAAAGCTACAAAGAGCAATTTACAAGAATATTGCCAGATGAATGCAGTGACCCAGTTCTGGTGATGATCTTTACTTCGAAGCCAATGAAAAAATCACATATTATTTCAAAAGGCCTGTCGAATGAGAAGTCATTGAAGAAAAACAAACAAGTCCCAGAAGGATGTATTCCCCGATTCTTTGCTGGGCAATGTGAGCTTGGTTCTCTCTTAAGTTGTACAATTCAAATGTCGTGGACATGTAACGAGCAGCAAATGCTCTAGGACAAAATCTCACCCCGGAAAACAAAAGAAAAGGGTGGATAGCGAAAAGGGGGCATCATTCCCCAATTTATACGAAATGCAAAGTTGCTTGAATGAAACAGTAAATGTGAAGACTGCAAACTACTATTTTTTTGGTAATGGAAGCAAGCAGTCATATACTCGTTCCATCCGTGATGTAATCCTGAGTTTATTTGCAGTTTGAAAATCTGGCTTCGCCAAATCAATGATATCCTGCCTCAAACTACACACAAGCATGTGTCGTATATGAGCACATATTCAGAAAATATACTATTCAAAATCTGCAAAACGTCTCATTGTTTAAATAAAGCATGGCTTTAGTAAAGGACTAAGAGGACACACCTTATCCATTCACCAGTCGCCCTTGCATGTCCTTCCACAGCACAGTATAAGCGATCCAGATAATATAATGCCAACCCCAACATGCATTGAGCATCTTTTTCCTGAAGAGTTCGGGAAAAAGAAGAAAGAAGGGAATAGGAAAACCAAAAAGAAGAACTCAACTCCAAGCTATGGCAGCATAACATGCAAGCACCAAGTATCTGTCTAACAAACTTGTTGCAGAGCAAAAGATATATATGGTATTACTGTTAGGGAGAAGGGGAATGAGTAAAGGGTTCTAATTTACCAGATGAAAATGGATTGCATGATAGTGGAAGAAATATGAGATTCCCAAAGGTGCAAATACTATTGTACAAAAATTTAATAAAGGCGCCGACAAAGTTCAAAGGGCCTTACTTGTCCTTGATCTTTGCAGCTTTCTAATTGCATAATCTTTCTCTCTACTTCCACAATTAGCAGTCGTCGTTGAATTCGGGCAACCCTTCCCCTGCCTTCTGCTTTCTTGTCCTGATTCCATTCAAAATTTAATGGCGTTATGTGATTTCGCACAGCATGGCAAGACTCTTAAAATGAGAGACCTATATTAAGCATCAAATATTTCAACCAGTAAATGTTATTTCCTTTCTTGGTAGTTTCAACTAATAATCACCTCCTCATGTCAATAGCATTAGGAGAAAGAAATGAAGAATATATCCTCTAAAGCTACTCCGAGCCACACTTGAGTCCACTTTTTAGGTTTAAAATGGAATGGAAAGTGCCTAATCCAGTAGGATCTAACAATTGCGTACAATTATGAAGAATTCAACATTGTATAATATCATAGAAACTATTCCTGTGAATCGCACAACAAGCCTCCCTCATCTGAAAACTCTTTCACTCCAATCTCTGTCTCCCCTTATCTCCTCCCATACTCCAATACTCTGTCTAGCGAATTCTCTGAATTTATGACCAGCCTTTCCTTCAACAATCTTACAACAAACAGGATAACAAAATAAGTAGTAGCAGCCGAACCAACTGGCAAAGCTCATCAAAAGCAGAGGCTTCAAGAACTGCGTGAACGGAGAGTGGGTAGAAGAGAAGGTCCTTACACAAAGTAGCACAATTAAGCAATGTGGCAATAGAACCCTGCTCCGGCTCTCCCCAGAGTTCCTCCTCTTTGTCTCTCATGCGGCAAAATAATGATCCCTTTTACAATTATTTTCAGTGGGTTAATATACATGATGCAAAAATTCAACTTATTTAATCCTCCGGTCTTCTAACAATTCATTTTCCTTCTTATATGTTTCTGAAGTGATAATAGCTTCAAACTCGTGATGCTGCACCGATCTGCCTTAGGGTATTCCAATCAATTTTCCGAGTATGACCTCAAGAAAAATGAGACGCGCGGGGGATTCAAAAGATTATTAAATAAGCATCATGTTATTGTGATCTTGGATGGAAGTCATGTATAAATAGCTATGCCCTACATACACACAAAACGAAAACAAGCCACTCTACCTGTTTAAACCAAGTGCGCACCAACATGATCACAAAGAGGGAGAGGAAGAAAGCGGGCAAAGCAGCTAAAATAGCAAAATTGATTTCATTGGCCCTAAGAATTTGATCCAGCTCCAGCATAGCCCTGTTTTAAAAATATGAAAATCAGAGAATAAAACAAGAAAGGCCTTTAATTCTCAGATGTTCTAACTTCAGGACAAGAGTATCAGTTGCTCTCACTCACTCTTCAATGTCAAGCTTCAGCTTCTGAACCTATAACACAGAAAAAAAATGTTACATGCCAAAACTAGAATTGACTGCAAGTCTGCAACAGAGTGGAGTATATTACCTGGATAAGAAGGGCACGAGAAAGCTCCCCGGAAAAAAGATTTTGAATTGGATGCATCAGCTCCTTCTCGTACCTAAGTGAAAAGTAAGATTACTTAACAGAGACATAAAAGCACACACCTAGTTGTACAGTGGACCTAACTGCTAGTAATGTGAGCAAAAAATTAATCTGCTTCACACATGGTATGTTAAGCATATATTCCAACTATGCAATAGACGTGTATAATTGCTTGGTTAAACATTCAACGAAAAACAGGAAAGCAAACAAAATTATTTGAAACGTTAAGCTGAAAGTTAAAAATTCTGCCATTACATCAGAGACTAGTCAGTTAACTAGAGATGACAAATAGCTGGTCCATCCAGCCATCATACCCCAAAGGTTCAAATCATTCAAAAAAATCATCCTGCAGTTTGTCAAAATTGAAAAAACCTTGTATATCTCCACAATATAACCTGTAATTGGTGAGCAGGCAAGCACCACAGACAGATTCTTTGAACATAAGAAGCACTACCATTATAACGAAGTTGCATGGATAATGCTTCTGGAAGAGGACGAGAACCATTGAATAAACTATATAATATCAAAATTAAGCATGCCGCTTTTTTTAAAGGCAAATGTGCTTTCTTTAAAATGCATAAAATACTTTATCAAAGAAAGAAAAAAAGAAAGAAAGAGCACAAAAGTTTTTTTTTTTAATAAGAAAAAATTACTTATGTGCATTTTTTTCTTATGCAACAACAAGAAGTGTGCTATTTTGGACAGATTTTCAGCTTCGAAGAAGAAAATGAGGCAGATAAGGGTTCAACATTCGTAGTAGGTGCTTTCTGTGTGAGAAGAAGCAGAAGATGTAAATACCCTCCTTCTGCAGTGTCAAGTGACCAAACAGATCCCGGATATATTTTGTAACCCATTTAGGGTGGTGGGAGTAATCCCAATATCAGTTAAGGAGCTTATATGGTGCTGGTCTGGAAGGATGTTGGAGAAAGACATCAAGAGCCAGTGGTCTACGGCTACCATCCCTTTGTGCATTTGTTGGGTGAGAGAAACTACAGGTGCTTTGAAGGAAAGGCAGAACAACACACAAGCTTAAAGGCGAATGCTTGTACTTTTGGCCTTTTGGTGCAAATAGTTAAAAGTATATGACATGCAAAGTTTTTAGAACTCCACAGTTCCCCAGCATTTATAATAGGGATTGAGTCTTTGCTTGTACATACTTGCACCAACTTGATGTAGTTTTACCTCACATCAAAAGCACACATTTTAACTAATTAAAGGTTAAATGTGCTGACTCATTTATCACAAGGACCAATATCAGAATTTAACAATCACTGAAGGATCAAAATTCTGTTAGTCATTCTGATCTGTATCTCTGTCCAAACCTGTAGTACCTCATCCCAAAAACATAGAAAACAAAATACATCTGAATACAAGCCATTCAAGACCTGTATAGCAAGTGTCTCATAGCATTCAAAAGGATCAAAATAAAGCATGCGTGTATTTTCTTAAAAATCTAGAACATAACAAGGGTGAAAGTTGAATTTATTACGTTACAACCATATCGTGCAGCGGAAGGCAAATAACATCCTGTACAATGAGTATTATCATATAATCCTAAACAGTATTAAATACGCAACAAACAGAACCAGATGGAAGCCTCACCTCATCATTACTATTTCAAGCATTTCCTGGTCCGTTGGATTCACTGGAGGCTTCTCACCCTTCGTCTGCTCAGTGAAAGCTTGCAGCATTCTGCAAAACAAGAACAAATCGTAACTGGTTTGTCCCATAGCACTAAATGCCTACACTTTTTGCACTTAAGAAAAGAAGATAAGATGGTAAATATGCATGATACACTCCAATAAAATAGTGAAAGACAACAAGCACCGCTAGAGCATCAAATTGACCACGAAGCAGGCGGGTGTTTTTTGACAAGGACCAAACAAAATATTCTGCAAATATTTTTGAGAGGAAACGCAAATAGAATACACATCGCTTTTTGCCACAACAAACTGGAGACACATTTATCAGAGGAGTTGCAAAGATTACTAAGTAAAAGAACTTTGATTAGTGAACACTCTGTACAATTTCTCAAACATCCATTATCCTCTTAAAAGCCCAAGAATAAGGTAATAGTCAGCTTAGCCAAATTAGCCAGCGTTTCTCTTCCTTTTTAGGTGTCTAATCATACAACTTAATGAATAAAAGAGGGGCATCTCTGTTACTCTTTGGAACTAGCCCTCTTTTTTAATGGAATTACTTTTCAGTAGCTTTTAATGTGATTCTTAAACTTTCTTGCATGCATATTTTAGGCTAAAGCACTCAACTCTCGCATGTACATTGTCTATGCTAGGAAACCCTCACCAGCATTCTCGAACACATCTCAACATCCATTTATATCATCATTTCTTTGTCATTGTCATATGTACCATCGTAAACAGAGTTCATTCAGGCCTGATGGATCTCAATGCAAATATGAAAAAGCTTGAGATGTACATTTCTGACAAAAGATCAACATTTCAACATTTCCTTTTCGCATGCCCATAACTCTCTCTCTCTCTCTCCCTCCCTCCTCTCCCTCTCCTTCTCCCTCTTCATCTCTCCATAATGCTAGTGCATATATATGATTAAGACTACACAGGCACTCATGCTTTAGTAACTACTACTTTATAGAGTATATACACATAGATTCTTAAGAAAACGTTTGAAAGAGCTCGTTCAACTTAGAACTTTCTTCTCCCCGTTTGCTAAGAGTTGTGAGCAGAAAAAACAGTCCAAACCCAAGGTGTAAATGGCTTATAAAGAAGTCTACTAACTTATCAATACCTTTTAAAAAAATTAAGATTGAATTACAAGTACAATAAAAGAGAAAGCATACAACTGTATCTTGTGACCAATCTGAGTTTGCACATTGTGCACAATAAGTCAATGAAGCTATAGTTCAATGAATTAACCTGTGCAGAGAGTCAGCAGTTAACTGCACTTCTTCAGGTTCCATTGCGCCCTTCTGCCTCTTCCGAAATGTGTAGAAAAGATCGTCTCTAATCTGGATGAGCTGGTGAAAACAAGACACAACAAAAATATTTACCCATAATGATCAGGGAAGTTTAGCACCAAAACCTTAACTAAACCTGATGAACCAACTCATGTGCAAATAAAAATGTTTTCATATTTTTGTTGGCATCAGTAGAAATGTGTGATCACCTCATGTAAAGCTTAAACTATTAGAGAAGGACACTCTTATTATTTATTTCAGGTTTCAACGCGCCCCCACAAGTTTCTTTTTCTTGGATCAAGCACGCGAAGTATTTTTATTGATGGGTGACAATAAGACTTAAACCCAGGACCTCTAGCTATTCTACTACCAGGTAGAACTGACTACTACAACAATAACAAACCCAGTGTGGTCCCACAAGGTGGGGTCTGGGGCAGGTAGAAATGACTCTCATCCAAGGATGGCCAACGGGGCGGGGTATACCGACCCCGACCCGACCCTGCTTGACACTGTACCGGTACTCGATATCGGTACTGGTACGGGGTCGCGAAAAAAATCCGACCCCGACCCTTCCCCACCCCCTCCGACCCTACTAGCCGTTGTGCAACGGCCAAATACCCCTCCCCACTACCCCAACCCCCACCCCTTAATTTATCTCTCATTCTCTCTACATTGTCTACTAATTACTAAGTATTCAATTTTATTTATTCATTTGGGAGTGAAGTTGGCAATTAAAATGGAAGGTAACAAGGGCAAGGGTACTTCTTCTAGTCATCATATTCCCCCAGATCCTCATAGACAAGACGGTTTCATTGATACTGAATCATTTCCTGAAGTACCATTAGATTTAGATGACACACCCACTAGTGCACCTCAAACTGCACCGCCTCCTATTCTCCTTAGTATGAGACTCCTCAACGAAAAGTAAAATCAGATGTATGAGCTTTTTTTTATAGGGACGTAGAAAATGAATAGTTAGATATCAAATTTGTGAAAATATTTATAAATTTAAAATGAGAAAAGGTTAGGGTGGGACGAAAAGTTTATTGAGACATGTACAAAACAAACACAAATCTAGGTGGAAAGGGCATCAACAGCGACTGAAAGCACATTTTCTGCGGAAAGATTTCAAATAGGGGAGCACAGACATTCATTGGCAGGAGACTCATTAGAGATTGCAGTTCTATTCAGAGACTGGATTCGTGCGGAGCGTAGGAGTTGCGGTCAACCGGAGATCAGCAAAGAAGAAGCACAAGAAATTATAAAGAACTAGAAAATGTGTTTCTTAAAATGTAGTTCTTTTAATTGTAATTTTACTATGTTATTTATTTGCGTGTGTGTTATTTATTTAATTTAAAGGCAAATAAAAAAATGACCCCACCGGCCCCACCCCAACCCCGACCCCGACCCCCTCTGGATCGGGACGGGGCGGCGGCACCCCGACCCCGCCAGCCCGCTACCCCGCCCTACCCCCAGCCCCGCCAGACCACGACCTGCCCCCGCCCCGTTGGACAGCCCTACTCTCATCTAAAAGCTTAAGCTGATAAGTTGTTAAAAGGAAACACTTCTATTATTCATTTAAGGCCTTCAATATCATACATTTCCAACTCTCGTCTTATTCATGGATGGTTTAAAAATACAAGGAAAAGTCCACTTGGATACAAAGATAAAAAATGAGCAACCAACCATCGAGATTCATATAACTCTTCCAATCAGACTAGCTTGATAGATTCTCAGTCTAGCATCATGGGAATACTTTAAGGTTTTACACAAGAAACTTAAATCCTGACCCCACGTATGAGATATAACATGACCCCATGGTGATGCTGAATCAGCCAACTATTATTCTATTAAAATGTTTGTTACATCCCGTATTTCCAAGAAAATGAGATGAGAACGTCATTAAGGAATAAGATTCGAATATCGGATATTAAGTATGTTTATATATGCTAATCCGAAAGTTAGTATAAGAGGGAGGTGATTCCGGAACAATTTTGGTGAAAACGAGTGTGACGATGAGAATTGTTAATAGTAGTTATATATTCCCGTCATGACTTAGTAACATATTATATAAGTTTCGACATTGAGAATACGAGACCCTATGGGATTTTTCGGGAATTAGAAGAAGTGGAACATAAGTTTTATTATTACTTGAGGGTTAAATAGGAAGACTAATAAGAGTTTTGGACCAAATTGTAATTAGAGGAGGAAAAGGGATTTAAATTACAAGTCCTTTTTCATTCCTCCATTTTCAACACAAACACACTCCAATCTTCTTCCTTTTCTCTCAATTGGACCAGCCATATACCTACAAAAAAAGAATAGATTGGAGTTTAATTCCTCTCCCTATATTACATTGTTCATCTACAAATTAGAAGCCAGAATTAGAGAAAGTTAGGGCAGAAATCGGGATTTGCTGGCAGATTTTCAGTCAACTTTGGAGGGGTATATCTTCTAGTATATTATGAGTTTTTAGGTGTTTCAAAAGCCTAAAATGAAGTTCGCCGAGTCTAGTTTCCAACGCAATAAACCGCTTGTCGATAGGACATCGGAGCAGAGATTTATGGACGTTACAAGTTCAGCTGACAGAACAGTGAATTCCGCCACTGCTGGGCCGATTTAGGCCAGGAAATTTCGGATTTTTGGAGACAAATTTTTGGAAGGAAAAGGTGTATAAATGATGGGTTAACATTTTTAAATGGTTGCATGTTGAATTGGAGTTGAAGAAGTGAAGAATTGGACAAGAAAAAATTGACAAAACTGTGGGTCTTCGGAAGAGCAGTGGGTTCGGTCTTGGGGACTGTTTTGGCATTAAAATTAAGGTAAAAATTCTTCTCTTATGTTTAATTAAAGTTGCATGTTGTTGTAACCTAAGTAATGAATGTGTGTTAAGAAGAAACTTGGGATTAAAGAGAATGCATGTGAGGTTTGGATGTGGTAAACAATTCTAGAACCCATTTTGTGTTCATTGGAATTAAGTATGGTGTTGTTGATAATTGCATATTAAAATAGAGGAGTCTTGATGTTAAAGAAGCTATGAAGCATGGACACTTCATTTAGGGTGAGGTGTCCGTGTCGGACACCTCATCGGACACGAAACGCCTCGGACACGCCTCGGACACGTGTCCGGGACGTTTCCCAGCAAAAAAAAAAAAAAAAAAATTCGGACACGGCAGGGACACGCGGGGGGACACGGCAGGGGGGGACACAGCAGGGACATTTTTTTTTTTTTAGAAAAAGTTTAGTTTTAATTTTATTTGATTTATTTTAAGTAAATTTATATTTATTTGAATTTGGGTCTTGGGACATACTTATGTATTAGTTTATGGATTATGGTCTTATAAATTATGTATTGAATATTTGATTGATTGTCAATTTGTTATGAATGTTTCTTTTTAATTTGGTACATATTTAATTTGGTATTTTGGTTATTTGGAATATAACAAATTTGAATTAAATTTATAATTTATTTATGAATGTGAAGCTTTAATAATATTAATTTTAGTATTTTATATATATATATATATAAATATTTTTTAATTTATTTTTACAGCCGTGTCCCTGCCGTGTCGTGTCCCCTATTTTTCAAATTGTCGTTTCCGCGTGTCCGTGTCCGTGTCCGTGTCCTATCGGACACCTCTCGCGTGTCCGTGCTACATAGTAAAGAAGTAATGGTTTACATAAGAATGTTGGAACATGAAGTGTGTCGTAAGAAGTTAAGAAAGAAAGTATGAAAGTATGTGTTGTTGGCCAAAAAATGGTAAAATTGTCGGACGTTGTCGTGTTGTAATTAAGGGTTGTTTTCATTGGATAATTTATGGCTTAGGGGCTGATTTTTAATAAGTTTAAATGCTGAAAATTCCATTTAGAAATTGCATGAACAATATGATAATTTTTAGCGTAAAGTCCTAAAGGAAGGAAAGTATAACAAGGTGTAGAGAATTTTTCTCTCGATTGAAGTAGGGGCTACTTTCATGGACTACTTTAGTATGGACTAAGGGATTGAATGAATATGGTAAATAGGTGTGTTAATCATCTTGATTGTTGAATTGTTGTCTTTCATAAGTAAAGAGAAAGGAGGTTGTATGATTGCGTATATGGAGTATATGAAGCCTAACTTGATTATATATTGGGATGGTAGTTGATTGTTGGTTTGATTGGCTTGTTGGTTAATTGTGGATACGCACATAAACAGTGGAAGTGCTGCCCAAATTTCCGTAGAATAAGAGGACTCTTACTTGGTATATGTGTCCTATACTAGTGAGTATGAAGTTGATAGATGTATTATTGTCAATATAGGTTGAAGTACATTGAGACGTATTCTAGTTATCAAGTTGGATTAAGCGTATAAGGTATGTGAACTATCCTTCCTTCTTTGACATGATTTATTTTGAAAGTCATGAGACTTGACTTATTTGAATGTCATGAGACTTGATTATTTGAAAGTTAAGAGACTTGATTTATTTTGAAAGTTATGAGACTTGACTTATTTGAATGTCATGAGACTTGATTATTTGAAAGTCATGAGACTTGATTTTGAATGTTATGAGACTTGATTTAATTGAAAGCTAAGTGAATTGATTTTCAAAGTATATGAGACTTTATGTGAAAGTATATGAGGTTTGATTATATGAAGTACAAGTGACATGATTCTATATGTGAGAGTGACATGATTTTATATGTGAGAGTGACTTGATTTAAAGAGTAGAAGTTACTTGATTTTAAAGTCTTGAGTTGAATTTAAAAAGTATAAGTACTTGGTTTTAAGAGTATATGTTACTTGATTTAAAAAGTATGTTACTTGATTTTAAAAACAGAATTGCCTTGATACTACGGGTGTTAGTATCTTAGGGTGTATTACATGAAAGGATTCTTTTTAAAAGAAAGATGTGGTAGTGTCTTAGTTTTCTAAAATGAAAGTTGTTATAATAGGCTTTATAGGAAGTTTGTTATAACGGTTTTATGAAAAGTCAAGAGATGGCTTAAAATATTATGGAAATCATGTGAGAATGTCCATGATTACGACTTATATATTATATGGGAATCACGTGAGAATGTCCATGATTACGACTTATATATGATATGGGAATCATGTGAGTATGTCCATGATTATTGTGAAAATTGTGTAGTTGGATCATGTGAGAATGTCCATGATTAGCTTCCGCGGATTTCTTATGTTGTATGGATATAAGGGTGCCCATGTACGGCACCCGTCGCGGGCCCAGGGTTCGGGTCGTGACAATGCTAATGCTTTATCTTTTCTTTTGATAAAGTAATAAATGCAAATGTTTTATCATTCCAATATATTGAATAGCATTCCTACTTCAACTGTAACTCCATAAAATTCCTTAGCATATTCCACAAACTTAAAGATGAAATTATAATCCTCATAATTAATTTGCAGTAACAAAACAATTGGAAACCATTTATGGAGGATTGCACAATGTGGACCATGATAATATAGGAAACAACCTGAGAACATTTGAGTGTCGACAGAATAAACCATGATAAGAAAAGTCAAGTAGGAACTCAGGAAATAGTATTCAACTTCAATCATTACAGATAGGATCTGAAGGCAAATATAATAACTAGGGGCATACCGGTTGTTCTACATGGTCATTCCAGAAGCTAACTGTTGACTCCTTTGCTTCACGGACCCAATTGTCAATGTCAGAGCTTCCTACTAAACTGCTATGGCGAAGTAACCATAATGAACAGATAGAGATGCCAACAATCCCACAGGTATAGGGTATCCAGTATCGAGTAACTCTTCTGGGCTTCCGGTGAATTGTAACCTTGAAAAATTAATGGCAAACAAACTGTCCTCAAAAGAAGAGTCAAATTACAAAAAATATTTAGATGATGTACATTGCACTTTGTGTTGTATTCCTACAACATGCACACTCAGTTATGTTATACAGAATACCCTTTCAGCTTAGCAATTCAGTGGTGAGTTGATAACTTGATAACAATGAAACTAAATTCATATGGTAAAGATAAAACGATGACCACAACTTGAAGATAGAAAAGGTAAAGCTATCTCATTACAAGTCAGTAGGGAACTCTTACAATGGCAGCTAGATATGTGTTCAATCTGTCCATATTTTGGTATATCAAATTGATAGCATCTCTAATCTCACAATCAGTCCATTGAGACCCTTCTTGATTAACTTCTGGAAGTTTCTCAAATATCAATGGAAAAGAATAGCTTTCATCAACAGAAGAGCTTTGCTGCGGAATAAATCAATGGACAAGGTCAAAAACCAAAATTGACAAACATATAGCAAAACAGTCGTTTTCAGACAGATTCGGTGGGGAACATCTATATTAGACGAAAATTTTCCCTCACCTGGCGCACTGCATGGAAATGGCCAATTGATGCCTCCAATTTCAGAAATAAACCATTCATATCAACCAATAATGATGATAATGACTTCTCAGGATCCTTAACTAATTCCTCACCAGCTTTGTCAACCTTCATGTAGATCTATACATATGCCAGGAAAGACATGAATTGAGCATTTATTACCATAAAACAATCAGAATATACCTAAATCATCAAGCTATGTAACATCAAATTACTCCTTAGAGGGATCATTTCTTCCAAGAACGTCCAAACCACAAAGTAAGATCTTAACTTGATACGCCAAAACGCGAACAATGTAGAAAGTTGCGCCGTTGCCAAAACTAAGGCTCTATGCTTTCTAGTAATCTGTATATCAACCAATAAGCTTGCCCATTTATAAGATTTAGCTTCATACAATTTTGTTCTTCACTAATTGCTTGATCTCATTAAATTAGTAGGAACGCTTCTCAAGAATGAAAAATATGGTCCATGAAGAAAGAATGTTATAAAAGCGAAAAGCGAAGATACGCACCAAGTGTAAACAACAACAATAATAATAATAAATGATTCATCTGATTGAATAAAACTCCAATTAAATGAAAATTATTTGGTAAAGCTCATGTCAAGAAAGTTCAATAACCATTTAAATTTCTGATGCACAAGTAAGGATACACCTTTAAGTTTTCCTGATTTTTTTAAAAAAAAGATACACTTTTAAATTTTTAATTCAGATTAGTGATTACTTATCTTATATTAAATTTCTAGTTTACGATTCTCAATCGCCAACATATTTGCCATAATGTTACCTTGAGAACTAATACAACACTTTTTTTTTGTGAAGATTAATACACCGCTTGTTTTACTAACTATATATTATTTCTTATTGCCGTCCTAAAGGCAGAGCCCATGGGCACTGAGATGTGTTTCCTAGCATTTTGGTGCTGCACTAAAGTGCCATCGAAGCTATGTGAAGTTCCCGACCTATGGTGCACACACTATTAGAGTTTTTAACTTGCAAGAGAAAACTCCTTTCCAATCATAGCCACCTTAAAAGCTTATGAAAAGTGATTAGGACAAATCATTTTTTCCCGAAAGCGAGACATCTTTTACAGGGACAGTTCCTAATGTAGAGATATTAACTGATATAAGGTTATGAGAAATTGATGAAGTCATCTCATAGGAAAATTTCCACTATAGAAGGAAAAAATAATGTAAAGCAAAGTAATTTGGTAGGAACGACGGAAGGAACTGCAGTATCAAAAGTCGAGTAAACCAAATAGAAGAATCAGAATTGAAGGATCCTCTTGGATGAATTGCAGTATCCAACTGGAGCCTAAACTTGAAATGCTTCAATTCTTATCCTCTTGGTCAGAAGCCCAGCAACTCTTAAGGTATCTAAACAACTCTTCCAATTTTCGTTTTTCTTCGTACAAAATGATATAAATGTACAGAAAACAGCAGTGGAAACATTATTATAGCATAAAAAAGGACTGATGAAATAAAACTGCCAAATAATGTTACCACGATTAATTGTCACATGTACTAAGGTAATAGCAACTAACCTGTGCCAAAAATGTAGCCAAATGATATCTTAAGCCACTCAAGAAATTTATCCTCTCGGATATATATGAAGATGCCAAACAATATGTATGCTGCACTCCAGAACCTTCACCAACACAATCGCTTATCAGTTGAACTGAGCCATTGAAAAATGCATTTGGTCCTCTCTGACATATCATGAAGTATGCTTTTTCAGCATTTGATCCCTGAAACAGTACATACATTTAACAAATTTAACTTGAACTCTGGCTGAAAACAGATTGTAAATATAGTTTCAAATAACTAAAATAGCTAACCTGTGCTTTAGTTTGCCAATATTCCAAATTCTTCTGGATGTAATGCAAATTTAGAAAGGTGCACTGCATAATGTCCTCCAAGACACCAACAATTCCAGATGCCTCACAAACAACCCTGCATCTCAGTTAAACTTAGAAATTTTTCTTATGTACAAATTTTTCTCTCAGACTATACTTCACAACTAAAGATAATATTTTTCAATAAAATGAGTCTGGTGGATGGATAATGCACATGGTCGTTTGGTAGGAGGTATTAGAGAAAATAATACTGGTATTAGCTTTGGTATTATCTAATCCCTTGTTTGATAGTGTTTTCAACCTATGCATAACTAATACGTGTATAAATTATACACCCTCTTCAGTACTATTCTTATCTCATTGTGACTTATAGTTCACGGGTTCGAGCTGTGAAAGTAGCCATTAGGGTAGGTTGTTTACATCACATCCCTTAGGGTTGGTTTGGGTTTCGGCCATTCCCGGACCCCGCTAACATGTGATGCTTTGTGTACCGGGTTGCCCATGTTTTTTTTCTCAGTACTATTCTAATACATAGTAAACCATGAAACATCCACTCTACGTTCCAAGGTAGGGGACAAATATTCTATCCTCCTAAAACTCCACTTGTGGAATTACACTGAGTATGTTATTATTGTTGTTGAAGTAAGACATGACACTAATAATACCAGTACTATTCTTATTCTAATACACCCTACTGAGTACTCCTATTCTAATACACTCTATTCATTTAATACAACAAACCAAACAGTAGATAAAAAGTAATACCGACATAACTAATCTCAATATTACTAATACATCCTATTAAGTATTATTCTTATACACCCTATCAAACGACCCCTATATAGTCATATAAATGTTAACTATAGAGATTTCGGAGGACTTACGTAGAAGATTCAGTGGAGGAAGAGGAGGAAGGGAATGGAAGTGGAAGACAAGTCTTTCTACGACGTCGTTTAGTGGCGTTTGAGCTGCCACGGTGGAAATTGGAAATCCTGTTGAGGAAATTTGAGTAGGAAGCCGTCGGAAAGTAACTGGAAATTCGCCTTAATAAGTTGTCAGTGTAGATTGAGATATTAGGTTTTAGGCCGTTGCCAGTGTTTTCAGGCGGAGAATCCATTGCTGAGTTCACTGGTTGACTAACGCCGGTGATCGGAAAATATGCACGTACTATTACAAATCAAGTAGTTTTCTCTTTTATCGACGTTTAATTCTGAAATTTAAAACAATTTCCTATACTTTTCTTTCATTTGTTTTAAATTTTGGATTTAAAGATAATAGGGAAAAGGGCCAAATATACCGTAAAATTTCGGTAAAAGAATCACATATATCCTATGTTAAAATATGGGGTCATATTTACCATCCGTTAGGATAAACTTATCAAATTTACCCTTTTTTAACGGATTGGACATGTGGCAGCCACGTGACAGATACGTGACAGATACGTGACAGATACGTGGCATATACGTGACAGCCACGTGGCATATACGTGGCAGCCACGTTACCGGCGACACCATTACCGTCGTCAACAGTACCCTCGCCGAAAATGCTCGGAAAATTGACTCTACTGCCTTCAATAATTCCAAATTTCCAATAGTTGCACCATTTGATTTCAACATATGTGAATAAGTTGTTGGTGCCGAATAGGGTTATTGCACAGGTTTCGAAACAAACATAGATGTCCGGAAAATTTCATCACTGTGAATTGTAGCTAAATCAGAATTCGGATTTTGTGGATGAATTAGAGTCGACAAATGGTTGTTGAAGGCCTGGACGTTGTCGGAAGGTGGCAGTCCAGTCACTACCGCGACCATGCCGCCAACAGTCCGCCGGAAAAAATGGTGATTCTCCCAAAATCGAAAATCGAGCAGCTTGACTGGGTGTAAGTTGTAGAGGATGTTGAGACGAACACAGTGATATCACCCACACTCGTTGTCGATGCGTCAGTTGGCCGGAAAGTTCAATCAAAGCCGCCGAAAAATCGAAATGGTCGATCAGCCTACTGGGGACGAATTGAGAGTCGTGGGTGCAAAATGTCGGTGTGGGGACGACGAAGCTAATGGTACCCACCTGATGTGCGATTTATGCACACACTTACGCAAGTGCACGTGTCGTGACAAGTAATATAGTCTAGAAGACCGAGTTATCGTCCTCATGGATTAGTGTTCAATTCTCAAATTCTATTCTATGGTATCTATTTGGTAACCGATGATTGATAAAGTGTTTATAACTATAATTATAAATGCTAATTAAACTACTTTGGTTTACTTCAGATATGATGGAAATAGGGCTTCCAAATCTCCTCAACTATCCGCTTATCTTACTTGTTAATGCAATTAATTATGGTTCTTCTTCTATTTTGAGATAGCATGTTAACTAAGCCGTTTTATACTCCTGTTAAGGTAATATAAACACTCAACCCCAATATAGAACCCTTCTACCTTTTGGTGATAAGATTGACTATAAAGGAAGATTAAGAGCAATAACCTATTAAGACTACACAAGTATCGGGGTACTTTCGTCCACGATTTAACCTATGTTTATTCAACTATAGCATATTCACAATCTTCCCTTTCGGCTTTTGATTAGAAATTATATGGATTATGATAATTAGTGATCAATTAATTACCAAACATTCAAGACAATTATTGAATAAATCTCAACAATAACAAGAAGAACCAAAAACATGCATTGATTCATAATGATAAGGTTCAAGTGATTTGACATGAAAAGCCCAAGATTAAGTTAGTTCCTAGCCATAGACATGACAAGAACTAAATTAACATCCAACATACACTACAAAGAAATAAAACAAGAAATTACTAAGAAGTGGTTGTTATACCCCGTAGTTCTAACCCTACGTATGAGAGCGTACGAAAGCATGTAAGACTTAAAATTTTCAAAGGATAGGTTGACGGATTATTCCGGATGGGTTTTAGTAAACTTTAAGGCGGGTTATGACCCGGAACATTGAGAGTTCCTAAGTGGTTCAAAGGCCTAAGACGTAGTTCGTTGAGTCTAGATTCCAACGCAACCAACCGTTCGTCGATAGGAAGTCGGAGTAGAAAGATATGAGAGTTACAAGTTCAGTGCGTAGTCGGACAGAAGTATGTTTCGGACAAAGCGGCAGTAGCGGGCGAGGCGTGGCGGCGCCGAAATCTTGTAGAGGTCATTGAAGTTTCATTGCGGCTCCAGGGAAGCGGCGCGCGGAAGATCCGAGGTCCGCAGAGCGGCCGCGCCGAAATCGAGGCGGAAATCAGGAAAAACTTAGAAAAGTCGATTTTTCTTTTGGAAGGGCACTGGGTGGGGACAAGTGTCCCCCCCATCTGATTTTTTCCATGCAATATATTGACCAAGTCTTAGAGACTTGGTCATTTGTCATCTCTCTCTTTGAAAAACCTCTTCCTTCTCTCTTAAAATATTCCAAAGCTCCTCCTTCTCTCTAAAACTCCGAAGATTCTAGCTGAGAAAATCGAAAAATTAAGAACAAGAAAAGGAAGCTTGTGGCTAGCTTGTGGTGGTGTTCTTGGCTAGGAAGCTAGCAAAATCTTTGGAATAAGTTTGGCTAAAACTTTAAGGTAACATTTCTTCCTTTAGAATTAGTTCTAGTGTTGCATGCTTAGAAGAAAGAACTTGTGGTAGTAAAATAATGCTCTTAGAGTCATTGCATGCTAGAAAATGTGGTTTGGATATGAAGAATGGGTTAAGAAGAGATTATGAGCATGTTGTAGCCTAAAAACTACCTTAGAATTGTTAAGTGAATTGTGGTAAACTTATGGGACAAAATTTTGGGTGTGTAATCCCCTTTGAATTGTTGGATTGATTGAGCCTTAAATGTGGTGTTTGGATGATAAATTCGGTCTTGAGAAAGGTGGCAAAATGAGTAGAAACAAAGAAAATGCTGCCCAAATTTCCATAGAATTTAGTGACTTTGAACTTGGATTGTTCTACATTAAGATTAGAGGTTAATAAACGTATCATGACTATTATAGGTTGAAATATTACTTGCGGTAGTTTGGACTTGGCAAATGGATTGACCAAAGAGGTATGTGAAGTTTCCCTATCTCTTGAGCATGAATAGATGAAACTATGTAGTAGGCGTCTGACAAGATTTGGTATTCTTACTTGTTTTAAGTATATTAATAACTTGTTTCATTTTAAGAATGTATAATTCCCTTAGTTAGGGGAAAAGTATGATTTTACTAAAGTGTAGAGTTAATATAACAACTTTATGGGAAATTGGTTTATTAGCTTCATAAAAGGTTAATGGGAAGAGATTTACTCTAAATAAGATAAGTATATGGAGAGGCAAATTGATTTAAAGTATCAATTGCCCAAAGGTTTTTTTTTATGTATAAAGAAGAGTCATTTTTGAAAGAGTTGAAGTATGTAGTACTTGGGTTAAACTCCCGGCGTTCTTTTATTAAAGATATGGTTAAGTGCCTTAAGTAAACTAAAATGAGAGGGTATATGAACAAGACTAATAAGAAGTTATAAGTTTTCTTAACTTATTTACGATTATGATATGATGACAGTTTGAGCTAGGGTAAGAGTATATCTGAGGGGCAAGCCCCAAGATCGTTATACCACCTTCTCCAGGGTAAGAGTATGTCCGGCGGGCCACCCCAAGATCGTCATACCACCTTGGTGTAAGAGTATATCGAGGCAAGCCCCAAGATCGTTATACCACCGCTTGATGTAGAGTATATCCGAGGAAAGTCCCCAAGATCGTTATACCATCCGCCGGGGTAAGAGTATATCCGAGGTGAGTCTCCAAGATCGTTATACCACCTGCCCGTGGATTTGCTACCCGTGACGCGAGGAATACCTCACGCGAGTCCTTATGGGCTTATGCGGGTGAAATAGTCCCGTGCGGTACACGACTATGCGAGGAATACCTCATGCGGGTCCACGGGACTATGCGGTGAAATAGTCCCGGAGTAGGGTGCTTATTGATACTACAGGCGAGGTACCGTTTTGATCCTAAGGCCCCTATTTTATGCGATTGTATATATATACTTGTCACTCTCATTGTTAGTAAGACACGAAAAGGTATTTTATTGACTTCCATGACTCCGGCTACTTTCGGACTTATGGTATCATTATTACGATATTTTTCCACTTTACATACTTGGTACATATTGTGTATCGACCCCTTCCTCGGGGCTGCGTCATGCCGCGGTAAGGGTAGCGATTGAGGATCCTCGTTCTTAGGATCACTACTCCAAAGGTCGAAGCTCCATCCTCCGGAAGCTTGTTTATTGTACGGATATTCCCCGACGCTATAGGTATTTTGTACATTCGTGGTATGGCGGGCCCTGTCCGCCACGTTGTTATCTTTAAGTGCGTGGTCACCTATGTGTTTTGGGCTATAAGAACCGGTTGTAGTACTATACTTTTGTTTAAGTATGTTTTATAGAAAGACTTTATCGGTGACGAATGTTACCACTTTTCTAAGTAATGTGTTATGTATGTTCATTGCTATTCTCGACATATACCGACGGTACCGGTAGGTACCGCCATGGCCCCGGCCGGAGTCGTGACAAAAGTGGTATCGAGCGATTAGTCCTCGGAAAGTGTCCACGCATCGCGTTCAGTAGAGTCTTGATTATCGGTGTGTCGTGCACCACATCTATAATCGTGAGGTCGCAGGATATTTAGGATTGGTTTCCATTCTTTCACTCTAAGATCGTGCAATAGAGCTGAGTTATAGGTTGAACCTCCTCTGATGTTTTGCTTTATGTATCAGTTATGCCTCCACGCAAGGCAACCGCGACCCAGGGCAAGAGCGAGCAGTGAGTCGCTAGTGGGGCGCGGAGAGTCACGAGAGCACGAACCGATCCTTACGAGAGATGATGTTTAGGCGGCGAGTTCCACGTCGTCGCCGGCCTCTCAGCAATTTTGAGGCGTGAGCGGCTCATCGAGACCGCGATGCGAGCCTCCAATCCGATCGGGCCGAGTACGAGAGATTACGAAACGATTGATTCGCGGCAGCGTAGTGGCGAGCGGCAGAAAGCGAGCGGCAACCCAAGCCGACGGTTCTTGATTCGGATTTCTTGGGTTGTCACCCACCCGAGTTCTATGGTTCGAGATTTGAGGAGGATCCGCAGGAATTCGTCCGATAGTTCTGACCGGACGCAGTCCTTAGGGCATCGTGGGTGAGTCGATTATACTAGCTTACTACAGGATTCTGCGATATTGCGTTGAGCCCGGTTTGAGTCATGGGTATTGTCGAGGTGAGGATGCTCTTCCGGTGATTGGGAGGAGTTCACGAGGCGTTCTAGACCACTTCTTGCCTCCTGAGGTGAGGAGAGACCGTGTAGATAGGTTCTTGACCTTGAGACAGGACGGGAGGACTATCAGGGAATACAGCCTGGAGTTCGACTCCTTGGCCAGATATGCACACACCATAGTAGCTGACATGGCAGACAGGGTTCATCGGTATGTGATGGGGTTAGACCGGCATATGATTACTGCATGCTTGGGGGTGGCTCTTGGCCGAGATGGATATTGCCGGAGATGCGCAGCGTCTGCGCGAGGATTGAGCGAGAGAGAGCGGGGATCGGCTAGATTTGGGCGGCCAAGAGGCCGAGACAACGAGCTCGGGCGATTTTCGAGGCGGCCTCGGCGGCGAACTAAGTCCACCTTCCGGCCAAGACGAGTGCTCCTTCTCGATTTCCGGCGGGAGGTCCGATCAGCGAGGTTATTCGGGAGCGGTCGGGGCTCAGACTTGAGTTTTCGAGGCGAGACCAGCGCTGTCGAGACCACCTACCTCGGTGTGTTCGATGCGGTAGGTCTCATCCGGCGAGTGCCGTATGGGTTCGAGCATGTTACTCTTGTGGCAGCAGGCCATCGAAGAAAGATTGTCCGTCCCAGCGGCGGGAGCATGCAGTTCAAGCGGAGTGCATTCTTTGGATCTTCATCTTCGATGGTTAGACGCCCGGAGGCGAGGTACTATGGGCGGCGAGCGCGGCAGAGGTCGTGGTAGGGGTTCGATTCTAGCGGTCCTCGAACCGCATATATGCTATGTCAATCGACAGACCGGGGCGTCGCGGATGTCCGCAGTGCATTATTGGTTTCTTCTTTGTGATGTATATGCTTTGATAGATCCAGTTCTACCTTGTCCTACATCTCTCATCATATTGCCGATAGAATAGGGATAGAGCCCGAGTCCATAAGACCTTTTGAGGTGGCTACGCCCGATGGTGATTCGATGGTAGGCGGCGGGTGTATAAGGCTTGCCTGTGACTATAGATGGCCGTCGGACTCTAGCCGACTTGATAGAGTTGGATATGACACTTTGATGTGATTATGGGTATGGATTGGCTAGCATCTTGCTATGCCAACGTGGATCAGAAAGAGAGATTAGTTCGGTTCCGGTTTCTGGTGAGCGGTTATCGAGTGGAAGGGAATACGACGCCGGCGGTAAGTTTATTTCTTACCTCAAGGCTAGGAAGATGGTGCGGAAGGGTATATCTACCATCCGGTTCGTATTCGACATCGAGTGAGTCTGAGGACCTTGATCGATCCGGCCGTTAGAGAGTTTCGGGCGTATTCCCGCACGAGCTTAGGGTATCCTCCCGAGAGGGAGATTGAGTTTGTATTGATTTGGCGCGGACACTCGACCGATATCTATTCCGCCATACGATGGATGCACGAGTTGAAGGAATTGAAGGACCAGTGAAAGATTTCTTTGGAGAAGGGCTTTATTAGGCCAAGTGTTTCTCCCGGGAGCACCGGTGTTGTTTGTAAAGAAAGAAGGATGGGGCCGCTGCGTATGTGTATTGATTACAGGCTAAACAAGATAACTATCAAGAAGCAGATATCCCTCCCGGGATTGGCGATTTGTTTGACGATTGCAGGTGCAAAGTGTTTTTCAAGATAGACTGCGATGCAGTTATCATCGACGCGAGTTAGAGACGAGATATCCCAAAGATCGCATTCGGGACCGGTATGGGCACTATGAGTTTAGGGTGATGTCTTTCGGGTTGACAACGCCAGCCAGATTCATGGATTTGATGAATAGGGTGTTGAGCCATTCTTGGATATGTTCGTTATAGTGTTTATCGATGATATCTTGGTGTATTCGCGCACGAGCGAGCATCTGGTCATTTGAGGACGGTTTTGGGAGTCCTCCGAGACCAGCAGTTGTATGCCAAGTTCTCGAAGTGCGAGTTCTGGTTAGCTTCAGTGGCTTTCTTAGGGCATGTGATCGGGGCCGACGGTATTCGGGTTGATCTGACTAAGATTGAGGCGATCAAGACTTGGCCTGCACCCACTACACCGCAGTGCGCAACTTTGGGCCTTGCAGGATATTATCGGAGGTTTGTAGAAGTTTGCTTATTTCAAAGACCTTGACTAAGCCGACTCGAAAGCGATTATGTTCCGGTGGACGGATACTTGTGAGGAAAGTTTCCAGTTGCTAAAGTAGAAGTTGACAACCGCCCCAGTTCTTACTCTTCCAGAGGGCTTAGATGGATATGTGGTTTACTGTGACGCGTCAGGTGTCGGGCTTGGGTGCGTCGATGCGACGGCAGAGTTATAACTTATGCGTCTCGGCGGCTTAGGAAGCATGAAGAACTATCCCACACATGACTTGAGTTGGCGGCGAATTCATGCCTTGAAGATGCGGAGACATTATTTATATGGAGTTCATGTGGACATTTACATCGACCACAAGAGTCTCCAAGACATCTTCACCGAGAGGAGTGAACTTGCGGCGAGGCGGTGGTTGGAGCTACTTAAGGATTACGATGTTGATATTCGTACCACCCGGGGAAGGCAATGTAGTTGCAGATGCCCTTAGTCGCGGTCGATGGGTAGTCCATGCGATGTTCACCCAGAGAAGAGGATATGGTCCGAGAGTTACATCGGCTAGCGAGCCTTGGGGTTCGTTTGGTTGATTCCGATAGTGACGGAATTGGGTTCGAGAGGTTGCCGAAGTCTTCCATCGTCGAGGAGGTGAAGAGGCGACGATGAGGATCCGATTTTGCACGCAGAGACGCAGCTCCGGAAGGAGGAGAGCTGTTGAGGTGGCGCGATGGGTGCTACGATTCGAGGCGGTTGTGTGTTCCCGATGTGACAGACCGTCGGCCAGATTTTGGGAGGCATGCGGTGCTCGTTATTCTATTCATCCGGTCGACTAAGATGTATCATGACCTCGATCGTGTATTGGTGGGATGGGCCTAAAGAGGGCGTTGCGAAGTTCGTGTACGATGCGAATTGTCGATGAGTTAAGATTGAGCACGAAGCGGTGAAACATTGCGAGCTATTGATATTGCGACTTGGAAGTGGGAGGTGATAAATATGGATTTTATTATAGGGCTACCTACCACTCGAGGAAGCGTGATTCCATTTGGGTGATTGTCGACGGTGGCGAAATCACCCATTTTCTTCCGTCGAGCGACGTTTCACCGGTGAGGACTATGCCGATTATATATTAGAGAGATTGTGAGATCGCACGAGTCGGTGTCGATTATATCGATAGAGGAGCGGTTCTCGGCTAACTTACGGAGGTCTTTCGTGAAGGATTAGGGACACAGTGAGTCTCGATGCGGCGTTTCACCCTCGTGATCGACGGACAGCCGAGCGCACTATCCGAACACTTGAGGATATCTTTGCGGGCTTGTGTTATTGATTTCGTGGGTAGGGAGGATCATTTGCCTCTTGTGGAGTTTGCTTACAACAATAGCTACCATTCCAAGATTCGACGACGCCATGAGGCCTTATACGGGAGAAGTGCGCAGTCACCGATAGGTGGTTCGAGTGGGGAAGTTCGATTAGTCGGGCGGACTTAGTTCACAGACGATGGATAAGGTGAAGCTTATCCAGGAGCAGTTGTTGGCAGCTCAGAGTCGGCAGAAGTCGTATGCAGATCATCGGCGCCGACATTTGGAATTTGAGATAGATGATTGGGTTTTTCTAAAGGTATCTCCCATGAATGGCGTGATGAGATTTGGACAGAAGGGGAAGCTTAGCCCAAGGTACATCGGGTCAGACGGATTGCGTAGGGTAGGCAGGGTTGCCTATGAGTTAGATTTGTCGTCCGACTTGGAGGCGGTACATCCAGTTTTCCATGTGTCCATGTTGCGGAAATGTATTGGAGATCCATCTAGAGTGCACCCGGTTCATGATGTCCAAGTGACAGAGGAGTTATCGTATGAGGAGAGTCCCATAGCGATACTCGATCGTCAGGTTAGACGACTTCGGACGAAAGACGTGGCTTCCATCAAGGTCCTATGGCTGAACGAGCAGGAGGAAATGACGTGGGAAGCAGAGGATGACATGATGAAGAAGTACCCTCACCTTTTTCCTATACCTCCAGGTAACCCACTTTCCTGCTTGTTAGTTTTGACTTGGCATTTACGCTTCAGTATGTTGTGGCTCGTGGAGCTTCCTTATGTGCAAAATGATAGTTAAGAGGGTCTATGTCGATGTTGTGTTTCGAGTAAGCCTAGAAGGAACATTCGGGACGAATGTTTCTAAGGAGGGGAGAATGTTATACCCCGTAGTTCTGACCCTACGTATGAGAGCGTACGAAAGCATGTAAGACTTAAAATTTTCAAAGGATAGGTTGACGGATTATTCCGGACGGGTTTTAGTCAACTTTAAGGCGGGTTATGACCCGGAAAATTGAGAGTTCCTAAGTGGTTCAAAGGCCTAAGGCGTAGTTCGTTGAGTCTAGATTCCAACGCAACCAACCGTTCGTCGATAGGACGTCGGAGTAGAAAGATATGAGAGTTACAAGTTCAGTGCGCAGTCGGACAGAAGTATGTTTCGGACAAAGCGTGGCGCGCGCACGAAAATCTTGTAGGGTCGCTGAAGTTTCAGCGCCGTGGCTCCAGGGAGCAGGGCCGCGGCGCCGGAAGATCCGATGGTCCGCAGGAGTTGCGGAGCCGCGGCGCCGGAAGCAGGGCCGCGGCGGGAAATCAGGCGGAAAAACTTAGAAAAAGTCAGATTTTTCTTTTGGAAGGGCCTGGGTGGGGGACAAGTGTCCCCCCCATCTGATTTTTACATGCAATATATTGACCAAGTCTTAGAGACTTGGTCATTTGTCATCTCTCTCTTTGAAAAACCTCTTCCTTCTCTCTTAAAATATTCCAAAGCTCCTCCTTCTCTCTAAAACTCCAAGAAGATTCTAGCCTAAGAAAATCTGAAAAATTAAGAACAAGAAAAGGAAGCTTGTGGCTAGCTTGTGGTGGTGTTCTTGGCTAGGAAGCTAGCAAAATCTTTGGAATAAGTTTGGCTAAAACTTTAAGGTAACATTTCTTCCTTTAGAATTAGTTCTAGTGTTGCATTCTTAGAAGAAAGAACTTGTGGTAGTAAAATAATGCTCTTAGAGTCATTGCATGCTAGAAAATGTGGTTTGGATATGAAGAATGGGTTAAGAAGAGATTATGAGCATGTTGTAGCCTAAAAACTACCTTAGAATTGTTAAGTGAATTGTGGTAGACTTATGGGACAGAATTTTGGGTGTGTAATCCCCTTTGAATTGTTGGATTGATTGAGCCTTAAATGTTGTGTTTGGATGATAAATTCGGCCTTGAGAAAGGTGGCAAAATGAGTAGAAACAAAGGAAATGCTGCCCAAATTTCCATAGAATTTAGTGACTTTGAACTTGGATTGTTCTACATTAAGATTAGAGGTTAATAAACGTATCATGACTATTATAGGTTGAAATATTACTTGCGGTAGTTTGGACTTGGCAAGTGGATTGACCAAAGAGGTATGTGAAGCTTCCCTATCTCTTGAGCATGAATAGATGAAACTATGTAGTACGGTAGACGTACAGATTTGGTATTCTTACTTGTTTTAAGTATATTAATAACTTGTTTCATTTTAAGAATGTATAATTCCCTTAGTTAGGAGAAAAGTATGATTTTACTAAAGTGTAGAGTTAATATAACAACTTTATGGGAAGTTGGTTTATTAGCTTCATAAAAGGTTAATGAGAAGAGATTTACTCTAAATAAGATAAGTATATGGAGAGGCAAATTGATTTAAAGTATCAATTGCCCAAAGGTTTTTTTTATGTATAAAGAAGAGTCATTTTTGAAAGAGTTGAAGTATGTAGTACTTGGATTAAACTCCCGGCGTTCTTTATTAAAGATATGGTTAAGTGCCTTAAGTAAACTAAAATGAGAGGGTATATGAACAAGACTAATAAGAAGTTATAAGTTTTCTTAACTTATTTACGATTATGATATGATGACAGTTTGAGCTAGGGTAAGAGTATATATGAGGGGCAAGCCCCAAGATCGTTATACTACCTTCTCCAGGGTAAGAGTATGTCTGAGGGGCCAGCCCCAAGATCGTCATACCACCTTCTTCAGTGTAAGAGTATATCTGAGGGGCAAACCCCAAGATCGTTATACCAGCTGCTTCAGTGTAAGAGTATATCTGAGGGGAAAGTCCCCAAGATCGTTATACCATCTGCTTCGGGGTAAGAGTATATCCGGCGGTGAGTCCCCAAGATCGTTATACCACCTGTTCCGTGGATTTGCTACCCATGATGCGAGGAATACCTCATGCGAGTCCTTATGGGCTTATGCGGGTGAAATAGTCCCATGCGGGCGGGTACAGCTTATGCGAGGAATACCTCATGCGGGTCCACAGGACCTATGCGGGTGAAATAGTCCCAGGAGTAGGGGTGCTTATTGATACTACGGGCGAGGTACCCCGTTTTGATCCTAAGACCCCTATTTTATGCAGTATTGTATATATATACTTGTCACTCTCATTGTTAGTAAGGCACAATAAAATGTATTTTATTGACTTCCATGACTCCAGCTTACTTTCAGACTTATGGTATCATTATTACAGTATTTTTTTCCAGCTTTACATACTTGGTACATATTGTGTACTGACCCCCTTCCTCGGGGGCTGCGTTCATGCCGCAGGTAAGGGTAAGCAGATTGAGGATCCTCGTTCTTAGGATCACTACTCCAGTGTCAGAAGCTCCATCCCTCCGGAAGCTTGTTTATTGGTACGGATATTCCCTGATGCTATAGGTATTTTGTACATTCAGGGGTATGGCGGCCCGTCGCCATACGATTGTTATCTTTAAGTGCAGTGGTCACCTATGTGTTTTGGGCTATAAGAACCGATTGTAGTACTATACTTTTGTTTAAGTATGTTTTATAGAAAGCGACACTTATCGGTGACCAAGAATGTTACCCTTATCTCTAAGTAATGTGTTATGTATGTTCACATTGCTATTCTCGACATATACACGAAGTACCGGTAGGTACGATCATGGCCCGGTGGAGTCGTGGCGATGGTCTCAATCTTGATCTCAAAGTTGTGTGATTTGGCGAAGGAACCCTTAATTCGACCTAAAGACACTTTTATAGCCTCCAAAGCGTTTTCGAGTTTTCTTCGTGCCTTGGCCCATTATCATTCGAATATGTCGCTTTTTCGCCAGGCCGCGCCAAACTCCTGCGTCTCAGAATTGGGCGCCGCGGCCTCGACTGGCTGGAGGCTCGCGGCACGCCTGCTTTAGTCTGCTCGCCAACTTTCTCACTTTTTGAGCTCTGAAACCTCTGTTTCTACCCTTTTTTTGCTCATTTTCCGCCAATGAGCCACTTTAAACCAATATGACTCAAAAGAAAGAAAATTTATCATAAGACGACACGTATTTGTACAAAAGTGGGCAAAAGACTAACTAAAAATGACTCAAAAGGTGTATATAAAATACACCGATCAAACACTCCCAAACTTAACATTTGCTCGCCCTCGAGCAAAGATCAAAAGAAAGACTTAAAGACAAGAAGAAAAAGAAAAAAAATAGACTGACTCAAAGACACTGATCACTTTACTGCATCATTGTTACTTAGAGATGAATGAAGGTTAGCAGAATAATATGCAAGAACATATAACATGAATTTTTAGCATTCTAAACACATTAAGTTAGATATTTCGCAAATTCAATTCAATCATGTTCAATGGAAGTATGAATACCTAACTATGCATGTCAATTTCAAAATCTTATGGCATGTTCACTTGCTATTCTCCACTAATCATGGCTACACATGTAAGAGATCTTCAGGGTTTTTCAGGGTTGTAATGTAGGCTTAGGCATGGGTCGGTAAAAATAGGCATTTAAGCTCATTTAATGTACCATAAGCTCTTTGTTTTTCAATTCTTCATTTTTCTTTTGCTTTTCTTTCTTCACTTCATACTATCTTTCCTCTCTTTTGTTTTGAGAGAGTGAAGTGTATTATGAATAACAGGCACCCCTAAACTTAGGCTTTTGCCTATTTATTATTACTTTTTTATTGGGGTGCATCAAAATTGTTCACTCTTTTTTAACACTTTCTATTCCAATCATTTCAAATTTTTACTTATGGCACAAGTGTGGATTATAGGGTGTCAAAGAAAAAGTCTAATTTTTAGGCTCAAATGGGCTGACTAGGGATATTTTGAATGTCAGGGATAGGTAAGAGTGATAAGAAAAGGCTAACAAAGAATTGCCTGAGTCATTTCCCTAACATGCATATCCTAACCATTTCGCCTCAAATAACAAGCAATCATACACATGGGTTTAATCATTAACAGTGCACAAATCAAGCAAGATACTCCAAATGGACAGATTTCATGAGTTTTTGGCATATCTAACCTAAGTGTTTAGATGGTTGCTTCTAATTCTATTACATTATTCAACCTTACTTCACTAGGCGATTCAAGTAACTGCAGCATGCATGATATTTAAAAAAAATATGACTCAAAAATACTTAAAACAAATAAAAAAGACTCAAAAACAATAAGACAAATAAGACCACCCCCCCAAACTTAAATCACACATTGTCCCCAATGTGTGCAAGACTAAAAAAAAACATAAAATAAAATAAAAGAAACATGACAACTTACAAACTTGGTTTAAAGTGGTGGCGGTGGCGGTGGATGAAGTCAGGAGTCCTGTGAGAGTGGAAAGGCTTTGGATTTTTTATTTGGAGAAATGAAATTCGGATTAGGGCTTCTTCAAAAATTTCAGAATTTTTGTCGCGGCGTCGCGGCCAGAATTGGCCATGGCGCTAAATCTTCGCGCCTTCGATCTTTGGCCGCTGCCTCGCTTCACATGGCTACGAGCCGATTTTCTTTTGGTTTCTTTTCAGTTTTTGTCCTCCAAATTTTTGGCTCTGCACCTGTCATCACAACATATAAACAATACCTACGTGAGACTGTTCTAAGTAAAAACTAAATTGCATTAAATTGAATCAAATAAAATAACCTTGGGTTGCCTCCCAAGTAGCGTTGTCTTTAACGTCTTTTAGCCGGACGCAAGTTCCTTACTTAAGAGGCATGGGGTAAATTAACCCCACAGCCTATCCATTTCATCAACATTTTTCTCTTCCTCCTTCTATTTTTCCTTTTCTCTTTTTTCTCAAGAGGAGGTTTAGTATCACTTACCTGTTTTGGCGGGCTTATCTCTCTTGCTGTGGCTTGCGCTGGCTCAACCGATGTGCTGACAATGCTAATTGCAAAGCACTTGCTCATGACTAGGGGTTCAATGATGTGTTTGAACACTTTGAACACCATCTCTTCACTTTCCACTCTAAGTGTCAGCTCACCCTTCTCCACATCAATTAGGGCTCTCCCGGTTGCCAAGAACGGTCTTCCCAATATGATGGGGATCTCATCATCTTCTTCCATATCCAGGATGAGGAAGTCCGGGGGAAAAAAGAATTTTCCCACCTTAACTAAGACATCTTCAATTTTTCCCCTGGGATGCACCACCGTTCTATCTGCTAACTGCAAGCTCACAGTGGTTGGTTTGGCTTAACCTAACCCCAACCTCTTAAAAACAGACAAGGGCATAAGATTTATGCTAGCCCCCAAATCACAAAGGGGCCTATTACATGTAACCCTGTTGTTATACCCCGTAGTTCTGACCCTACGTATGGAAACGTACGAAAGTATGTAAGACTTAAAATTTCCGAAGGACAGGTTGACGGGTCGTTCCGGACGGTTTTTAGTCAACTTTGAGGCGGGTTATGACCCGGTACATTGAGAGTTCCTAAGTGTTTTAAAGGCCTATGGCGTAGTTCGTTGAGTCTGGATTCCAACGCAACCAACCGTTCGTCGATAGGACGTCGGAGTAGAAAGTTATGAGAGTTACAAGTTCGATCGGGAGGCAATGCGTTTGGACTAAGCGCGGCGCATGGCGCGGATGCAGACGCGCGCCTAAAAATCGAGGGTCGCTGAAGTTGCAGCGCCGCGGCTCCGGGACAGCAGGGCCGCGGCGCCGAAAGTTCAGAGAGGCTGCGGAGGTTTGGCCTTGGCCGGACGGGCAGCGCGCCGAGGCGGAAATTTGGGCGGAAAAACTTAGAAAATCTGATTTTTGTTTTAAAAGAGACCATGGGAGGTGACAAGTGTCCCCATCTGATTTTCTGTTGCATGCAATATATTGACCAAGACTTGGACACTTTCTCTCTTCCATCTTCTCTCTCTCTCAAATTGCTCCCCCTTCTCTCTAAAAACCCTTAGAAAAATCTGAAAGTTAAGAACAAGAAAAGGAAGCTTGTAGCTAGCTTGTTGGCATTGTTGTGGTAGTGTTCTTGGCAAGGAAGCTAGCAATATTTGGAATAAGTTTTGGCTAAAACTTTAAGGTAACATGTCTTCCGTTAAACTTAGTTCTAGTGTTGCGTGCTGGGTATGCAAGTTCTTGTGGTAGTATAATATTGCTCTTAGAGTCATCATGCAAGTAAATGTGGTTTGGATATGAAGAATGGGTTAAGAAGAAATTATGAGCATGTTGTAGCCTAAAAACCACCTTAGAATTGTTAAGTGAATTGTTGTAAACCTATGGGCAGAATTTTGGGTGTGAAATCCCCTTTGAATTGTTGGATTGAGTGAGCCTTAAAGGTGGTGTTTTGATGATAAATTCGGCCTTGAGAAAGGTGGCAAAGTGAGTAGAAACAAAGGAAATGCTGCCCAATTTTCCTTAGAATTTAGTGACTTTGAACTTGGATTGTTCTACATTAAGATTAGAGGTTAATAAACGTATCATGACTATTATAGGTTGAAATATTACTTGCGGTAGTTTGGACTTGGCAAGTGGATTGACCAAAAAGGTATGTGAAGTTTTTCTATCTCTTGAGCATGAATAGATAAAACTATGTAGTACGGTAGACGTACATGATTTAGTATTCTTACTTGTTTTGAGTATAAAATGACTTGTTTCGTTTAAGAATGTATAAGTCCCTTGGTTAAGGGAAAAGTATGATTTTACTAAAGTATAGAGTTAATATAACAACTTTATGGGAAGTTGGTTTATTAGCTTCATAAAAGGTTAATGAGAAGGGATTTACTCTAAGTAAGATAATTACATGAAGAGGCAATTTGATTTAAAGTCATCAATTGCCCAAAGGCTTTTATGTATAAAGAAGAGTCACTTTTGAAAGAGATGAGGTATGTAGTACTTGGGTTAAATTCCCGGTTTTCTTTTATTTAAAGATATGATGAAGTGCCTTAAATAAACTAAAAATGAGAGAGTATATGAACAAGACTAAAAGAAGTTATAAGTTTGCTTAACTTATTTATGATATGATGACAGTTTGAGATAGGGTAAGAGTATGTCTGAGGGGCAAGCCCCAAGATCGTCATACCACCTCCTTCAGTGTAAGAGTATGTCTGAGGGGCCAGCCCCAAGATCGTCATACCATCTGCTTCAGTGTAAGAGTATATCTGAGGGGCAGATCCAAGATCGTTATACCATCTGCACCAGTATAAGAGTATATCTGAGGGGCAAGCCCCAAGATCGTTATACCATCTGCTCCAGTGTAAGAGTATATCTGAGGTACAGCCCCAAGATCGTTATACCATCTGTTTCAGGGTAAGAGTATATCTGAGGGGAAAGTCCCCAAGATCGTTATACCACCTGTTCCGTGGATTTGCTACCCATGATGCGAGGAGTACCTCATGCGGGTCCACAGGACCCATGCGGGTGAAATAGTCCCAGGAGTAGGATGGTTTCTTTTTGATACTACGGGCGAGGTACCCTGTTTTGATCATGAGCCTCCTATTTTATGCGATTATATATGTATATATATACTTGTCACTCATTGTTAGTAAGGCACGAAAAGGCATTTTATTGTCTTCCATGACTCAAATTTGCTTTTAGACTTATGATATCATATTACGATTTTCCACTTTACATACTTGGTACATATCACTTGACCCCTTCCCCTGGGCCGTTCATGCCGCAGGTAAGGTAAGCGATTGAGGATCCTCGTTCTTAGGATCACTATTCCTGTCGAAGCTCATTCTCCTAAGCTTATTTATTGGTATGGATATTTACCTTATGATATAGGTACTTTGTATATTCGGGGTATGGCGGCCTTGTCCCGCCACGATTATTATCTTTAAGTGCATGCCACCTATGTGTTTTGGGCTATAAGAACCAGTTGTACTATTATACTTTTGTTAAGTATGTTTTATGGAAGGCAGCCTTACCGGCTGGCCAGTGATGTTACTTTTTATGCGTATGTGTTGTGTATGTTCCGCTGCTATTCTCTGACATATACCTGACAGGGTACCCCGGTAGGGTACTAGTCGCGGCCCCGGGGTTGGGTCGTGACACCTGTCAACTGTGCAAGGCAATGTGAAGCTCCCTGGATCCTTGAGTTTAGGGGATAATTTCTTCTGCAAGATGACACTACATTCCTCTGTCAGTGTCACCATCTCATACTCCGCTAACTTCTTCTTCTTCCCAAGAATTTCCTTCATAAATTTAAAGTAAGTAGGCATTTGCTCCAATGCCTCAATGAACGGAATGTTGATGTGTAACTTTCTGAATATCTCCAAGAACTTGGAGAATTGCTTATCAACCACTTTCTTTTGCAACCTCTGCGGAAAATGGATCCTCTCAGTGTACTCCTTTATTGGGACTGTTGGAGCTTTCTCTAATATCGGGTTGTCTTTAGTAGCCCTCTCCCTCTCTGCATCTACTCTCTGTTCAACCACAGGCTGGGGTGTAAGATGTTCTAACTGTTTTCCACTCCTCAGCTGCACCGCTTGGCACTGTTCTCTGGGGTTTTATCTCTATATTGCTAGGCAAAGTGCCATGTGGCCTGTTGTTTGTCATCTTCGCTAGTTGTCCCACCTGTGTCTCCAAATTCCTGATAGAGGATCTAGTCTCTGCCATGAACTGGGTCTGTGAGTTGGTGAGTGTCAACAGGGCTGCTCTCAACTCGTCTGGCTTCTCTTGTTGAGCAGGTGCACTGAATTGTTGTGAAGATAGGGCATGAGTGAATGGTTGCTAATTTTGGTACTGACCTCGAAATTGGTTCTGCTGCCCTTGATCACCCCTCCATGAAAAATTAGGGTGATTCCTCCACCCTGGATTGTAGGTATTCGAATAGGGGTTGTTCTGAGGCCTTTGATAATTCCCTACTGCTTGGCACTCTGCTTGCTCGATCGAGATGTTGTTAGGATCAGCTGATGGGCATCTATCAAAGGTATGTGGACCTCCACACATTTCATAACTCAATGGCATTTGCTCTGCATTTACAGACACTGTATTTTGTTGCAGTTGCTTGGTCAGGAGAGCAACTTGTGCATTTAATGTTGTGATGGCATCAATCTCATGGACTCCTATTGCTCTTCTGCCACTCACCCCTCTGTCCTCTGTTACATGATTATTGGTAGCCATGTCTTCCAATAAATCATGAGCTTCGTGTGCTATTTTTCTCATGAAAGTTCCACCTGCGGCTGCGTCAATGATCGTTCTGGTGGTCCCACTTAGCCCATTGTAGAAAATATGGAGCAAATTCCACAACTCAATGCTGTGATGTGGACACTTTCTTTGCAAGTCCTTGAATCTCTCCCAAGCTTCATAGAGTGACTCTCCATCAGCTTGATAAAAATTGTTCAACTCCCCTCTCAGCTTCGCGGCTTTGGATGGTGGAAAGAACTTAGCTAGAAACTTCTGTGCCAACACCTGTCATGTGAATATTGAATCTGTAGGCAAGGAATTTGTTACACCTCATGGTTTTAAGACGATAATTAAGAATAAAAGTTCGAATTTTGGAAATTAAGTATATTCTTACATGATAATACAGAATAATTTTGGTAATGACGAATGTGACGCCGGAAATTTCTTTAATGATAGTCATATATTTCCTTTATGGATTATGACCGTGTTATATAGGTTACGACAAAGAGGATACGAGGTGGTATGAGACTTTCAAGATTTGAAAGAAGTGGGGCATACGATTAATTAATGATAAGAAGGGGACTAAATTGCAATAAAAGAAAGAAATTTTTCAGATTTTGAAAATCACCTAAAACAAAGGAAACCCTTCTTCTTCCTTCACACTTCAACACCATTTCTTCTCTTCACCATAGCCAAAAATCTCCTCTCCCTCTTAGACAAATTAAAGACAACAATTTCCTTTTCCTAGATTATAATCACTCTATAAATTTCTACACAAAAAAATCACCACAAAACAGTGAGAAATACTCACTGCTTGGCCGAATTTTAGGGCCTAAAAATTCAAGATTTTGGACAAGATTTAGGGAAGAAACATAAGGAATGATTTAGTAACATTATTGGATTGTTGCATGTCGATTTGGAATTGAAGAAGTGTGAAATTGAAGCCAAAATTGGAGCAAAAACAGTGGCAAAATCGGGACTGCTGGGCAGATTTTTAGTCAACTTTGAAAGGGTATATCTCCTAGTATATTAGGAGTTTTTGGGTGTTTCAAAAACCTAAAATGAAGTTCGTCGAGTCTAGTTTCCAAAGCAACAAACCACTCGTCGATAGGACACCGGAGTAGAGAGTTATCGACGTTACAAGTTCAGATGACGAAGCAGTGGCTAAAAATCTGGACAGTCACGTTTTTTGGGGACTATTTTGGTAAAATTTTAAGGTATGAAATTCTTCTTCTAGTGGTGAAAATGTATCCCTTTTACTTGATATTTGATAGATTAATTGATATTATAGTTAGGAGAATTATCCATGTCAAAGAAGAAAGGGAAAGAAGACAATGCATGTGAATGATAGAGGTCGAAACCAATTTAGAACCTATTCTTGGCGTACGTTGGAATTGAGTAATTGTGTTGGTATGTTATTACTAATTGCATGTGAAAATTTAGATGAAACCTTGATGTTTAAAGTTAAAGTTGTTAATTGAAGTTGTTGGGAGATTAATTGGAAAGTAAGGAATTTTGGAAAAAAGCTTTGGAATTGTAAAATGTTGATATGACCGAAAAGTTGATAAAAATTGTTGAAAATTTCGATAATGTATTACGGACTGAATTAGGGTGTGAATATAAGTTACTACATGCATATTTATTGAGGCAATTATCTATACATGTCTCGAAAGGATTAAAGTATAGAAAAGTGTTAAATTCACATTCTTGAATTGACGATGTCGTTAAGAGATTGGATTGCCCCATGATAATTCTAACGTGACTAAATGATTGACTAACATGAGAGGTAAGTGTATAAATTCCCTTGGTTATTGAAGTTGATAAATTGAATGTTTAGATAATTTTGACCACATATGGAAATGGTAGTGGTTATTAGTTTAATTTGGATCATTGGGTTAATTTAGATTGTTGGTTTGAATTGGATTGTTAGTTGGAGTTGAATTGTTGGTTGATTTGGATTATTGGTAAAATTGTGGATACGCACATAAATAAAAGAAGTGCTGCCCAAATTTTTATAGAAATAAGAAGCCGTTATCTGAATAAATTACGTTAGAGACCGTAGAATTGACGAACATATTGTCATTATTATAGGTTGACATACTGGACGAGGCATATCTTAGCATTTAGTTGATTTGCTCGCTTAAAAGGTATGTGAGACATTTCCTTCTTTCTTTTGGCATGATTTTTATGAAAATGCATGACGTACTTAACTCATACCAGTTCAGTTTTAAAAATGATTATTTACTAGTGATTATGATTTCAGTAACAGAGTTTATGGTAATAATTTTATTGAGAGTCACATAATGATTCAGTATACATGATATGATTTTCAGACATGATTCTCAGTTTTATGAAATTTGATGACTCTCTGTTTTACTTGGTACAATTGTTATTCAATTATCAGTATTTTATGTTTTACATACTCAGTACATTATCTCGACCCCTTTCTCGGGTGCGTTAAATGCCATGAGTTCAGTGTTCGCATAGGTGACCCTCCAGTCTAGGATTTATGTACAACAGTTGGAGAGCTCCTTTGTTCCGGAGCTAGCTATTTTTGGTACAGACCTTTATTTTTCAGACTTATGCATATTTTGGGCATGACGGTCTGTCGTATATCGATATTACACTCTTAGAAGTGCATGAAGCGATTGTGGGTTGGACGTTTGTACCTTGTTTTGGGTTTTGATGTTGTTATCTAGTGGCAGCCTTGCCGGCTTGCGTATTTTGATTTATGTCTTTGTGCGCGTGATGTTGGTTGGTGGCAGCCTAGTCGGCTAGCCTATTATGACTGTTGTTTTGTTGTTGTTTTGGCAGCCTTGTCGGCTCGCCCGTTTTAGGGATATGTTGTAAAAGCAGCGTTGTGCTGCCGAAATTTCTGTAGATATCTGTATTAAATGGATTAAGAGTGACAGGTCAGTAATGACGTCCAATTAGGACGTTAGTCGCGGCCCGTCGGGTCGGGTCGTGACAAAAGTGGTATCAGAGCAGTTAGTCCTCGGAATGTCTACAGACCGTGTTAAGTAGAGTCTTGTGTATGAGTATGTTGTGCACCATACTTATACGCAGGAGGCTGCCGGACATTTAGGATTAGTTTCTACTCTTTCATCTCGTAGATCGTGCAATAGAGCTATGTTATTAGGATAACCCCCCTCTTCCTAATAATTATTGTGGTTGCAGTTATGTTCCAAAAGACAGCGATAGTGGCTCTGAAGGGGAAAATCAGAGTAAATCGGACTTGACTTGGTGCGTCAAGCCATAAGGGAAGTGAAAGAGTTTGAGTAGAAGTATGATGACCAGGTTTGGAGATACTAGGTCAACGTCAGGTAAGGTAACTATTCAGAATCTTTTACGTACCAAATAAGAGAATAAGTTAACAATTCATCACTTAAGGGATGATATCATCAGGGATTGGAACTGGGAGCAGTGTCCGAGGTTACGTATGTATAATAGAATATGTTGGAGTTATGGAAAGTACGACAAGTAAGAAATGAAGTTATTTATAATTGCGAATAGTGAAGAGATCCCTTTCAGACCATGAATGAGGTGTTGATTTGTGAAGTAAATTGCAGTAGCCTCTATCTTACGAATTGGTACTCTGTTATGCTACGTTATCTGCTTTATAGTTACAGAGATTGAACTTTTCCTTCCAAAGATAGAAAATGAAGCTTACCTATTCTTTTCTCTTTCATACCTCTAATTAAATTTTGAGCGCTAATTGTTAGAATATGTGACTGTTTTATGGTATACCATGTTGTTTGACTATGTGAAGGTAGGGAACTGCAAACGAATATTGTTCCCATGTAAGAATGAGAAGGGGCTATTACTTCTGGACTAATAAGATTGATATATAAGGATGAAAACATTTTTTTCTTACTTTGGACCGAATGTTGGGAAGTATTGGACATAAGAATTAATTGAGTTTCTTTCGCAAATGACTTGGAACTTGGGAATGATGAGCATCCTATTAGTGTATAGTTGTGTCAAGCATTTTAAATATTGTAACCTCTGGAGTTCATATTTTCGGTTAAGAAGTTATTTGAAGGATTGGTAACCGAAGTATGTATTCGTGCACAATTTCAATGCATTGGTTCAGGCAGAATGCTAAGATGATATTTGATCTATTGGAAGCCTCATCTCGACGAGGTAGATATTAAAAGCTATACAGAATACTGCGGGGTGACACTTAGGAGTACAAAGAAAAGTTTTCATATGACTGTGGTGTATGCGTTTAATGATGTGGCTCTTAAAAGGGAACTGTGGATAGATATTGGAAGGTTACATGATCAGGTACAAGTCCATAGACAATAATAGAAGGGTGGAAAACAGATAAGAGAGGTGCAAGATATAGATGAATTCAACGAAGTGATAATAGATATTCAGTGTGATGTAGCCAAAGACACAACTGAATTAGTAAGTCCAACGAGAGGATAAAACAAATGCCACTTGAGGAGGCAAACGGTAATAATGCAAATAAGGAGGAACAAAGAGATACTGGAGAAGAATATGGAAATAAATAGAATAAGGAAGACGACGATGGTAAGGTGGTAGAAGTAAAACAACTCATTAAGGACCCACAATTGATAGAAGACTCAAAAGCAACTCTTACTACTAAAGAACATGTTGAATGAGCTTTTGTAGCAGCAAAAGTTATTGAGGAACGGAATGTTGACAAGAGTCAGGAGGTGTGTACCAATGGTAACAACTCTAATAATAGTAACGCAGTAATATTAAAGGAAGATGGGATAATGATGTCCAATGTGGAGCAGAATATGACAGTGAAATCGGCTATGTCTATCCTAAATTTAGTAATCAGCAGAGAAACTTAATCAGAGATAATATGAGGGATGATTAACATGACAAACTTAAGGACTAACTGGTGAAGGAGTTACATGAACTAGGTAGATATACTATGGTATATGCAAAGAGTGATGCATTGGGAAGGTTGTCTCTGAGATAGTTTATACTATATTGTCGACGATATGAGGGATCATTGGCTAGTTAGTGGGGATTTCAATGTTATTATAAATGGAAGGGAGACAATAGGCGATCTTCATATATATCCTGCAGAGCGTGAGGATTTTTGCATTTTGTACTAATTCATGTGAAATGTTTGAAATTGAATTTAAAGGGAGTCCTTTTAAGTAGTGGAATGAATGAGCCGATAATGACTGTACTTTTAAGAGGTTCGATAGAATGTTGGCAAACATTTATTTTAGCTGAGTTTGGACAAATGGAACATGTAATAAGAACAAGTTTAGACCATGCCCCTTTGTTGTTAACTTATGGTGATCAATCTATGCATGTAAGTAAACCATTTAGATTCCTCAAATTTTGGACGGAATATGAAGCGTTCTTTTAGGCGCTAAATCAAAATTTGCACACTGTTGTTGATTAAGATGATTTCGTTTCTTGTATACCGAAATTGAAGAATGTCAAGACTGCATTATTATTATGGAGTAAGGAAACTTTTGGAGATGTTTTTAAGAAACTAAGTTTTAGGGAGGATATTGTTAGATTTAAAGAGGAGTTGTTTGAAGAATTTCCAACAGAAGCAAATGGAATAATTTTACAAGGAGTTAAGGCAGACTTTGAAAGAGTATGAAGAAGTTTCTGGCCATTTGATCAATAAAAGGAGAGTTCTATTTATATGCATGCTAAGACTCCTAGTAACTTGATTCAGTAAGGAAAAAGTATTACTACTTTCCCAATGGGAGCATTTCCATTCATGTATTTAGGATGTCCAGTATTACATGTTAGAAAGAGGAAGATAAACTATGCTGAATTTATTAAGAAGATTAAAGACAAGTTACAGGCTTGAGAGGAAAAAATATTGTCACCAGGAGGTAAAGCAATGTTGATTACTAGGGTGTCACAAGTGTGCCTATACGCATACTGCATGCTATAAGACTTGCAAAATGTGTGATCAAAGATATACATACAAATAGTTATAATTTTCTTCTGGTGTATAGTGAGGATGATGTTAAGGCTAAGCATTGGTTTACATGGTTAAAAACGTACTTGCCTAAGGATGATAGTGAATTGAGATTCAAACCTCATTTTGGATATATTAAAGGCATTGTGTAAAAAAGCTATGATGGAAATCTATGACCACCAACTCTCTATGGGTTAACTTTCTAGGAAACATGTACTCTAAGAAGCATTACCCTCAATATGTGCAACGGAAAGGTGGTTTTCAGACCTTGAAATGATTGTAGAGGTAAATGATAACATTGAACAAGAAATATGATGGGAAACAAAGAGTGGGACCGCTAACATTTGATTTGATAATCGGACCAGATTGAAAACATTACACCATGTACTACTATCATAGTTTCTTAGTGATGAAAGGGTGGAAGATGTCAAGAACTACTACGTGGGGATTGATGAGATTTTTCAAAGCTAGGACAGTATCTATCCGATGACATTGTCTCACATGTCACTACATACTTGATATATACATAATCCTTGGTGGATAATGACAAGTTCTAGTAAATTTGTTGTGTCAAGTGCATGAGATTTGTTAAGATAAAAATTATATCCTTTTGATGTATATAAGTAAATGTGGGTAAAAAAAAAGTGTGTGTCATTCAAGATATATTTCTTCTTATGGACGGTAGGGAAATTTAAAATTCCAGTGGATGAAGTGTTGCAAAATATTGGAATTAATATAGTATCAAGATGCTGCTGAGGTAATGTTTTTCATCAAGAAATGATAGATCACTTGTTTCTTACGAGGGAGTTTGTCAATCTATATGGAGCTATTTTAACAATGCAGTAGGTATACACATGAAGTGTCATCATGTTAAGCATGCAGTGCAGATATGGTGGAACACTACATGCCATTACAAATTGAAGCATGTGAACAAGGTACTATCAGCTATAATATTGTGGCAAATTTGAAAATGAAGGAATATAGTACTGCATGGAGGCTCTTTAACTTTATTTAAGGTATTACATGAGATTCAATTGAATATTCACAGGTAATTTGGTTCCTTTCTTAACTATTTTGAATTGCTGATGTGTGTCATATTGTGGCCCTGTGAGACATCTGTTGGTTTGCTGTATATAGGTGGATAGACATAGTTATAGAGGAGACTCTGCCAAAAAAATTCTAACATAAGACTTGTTATGAACATTCGAGGACGAATGTTTCTAAGGGGGGAAGGATGTTACACCTCGTGGTTTTAAGACGATAATTAAGAACGTCATTAAGAATAAAAGTTCAAATTTTGGAAATTAAGTATATTCTTACATTCTAATACGGAATAATTTTGGTAATGACGAATGTGACGCCGGAAATTTCTTTAATGATAGTCATATATTTCCGTTAGGAATTATGACCGTGTTATATAGGTTACGACAAAGAGGATACGAGGTGGTATGAGACTTTCAAGATTTGAAAGAAGTGGGGCATACGATTAATTAAGGATAAGAAGGGGACTAAATTGCAATAAAAGAAAGAAAATTATCAGATTTTGAAAATCACCTAAAACAAAGGAAACCCTTCTTCTTCCTTCACACTTCAACACCATTTCTTCTCTTTACCATAGCCAAAAATCTCCTCTCCCTCTTAGACAAATTAAAGACAACAATTTCCTTTTCCTAGATTATAATCACTCTATAAATTTCTACACAAAAAAATCACCACAAAACAGTGAGAAATACTCACTGCTTGGCCGAATTTTAGGGCCTAAAAATTCAAGATTTTGGACAAGATTTAGGGAAGAAAAGATAAGGAATGATGGATTAACATTATTGGATTGTTGCATATCGATTTGGAATTGAAGAAGTGTGAAATTGAAGCCAAAATTGGAGCAAAAACAGTGGCAAAATCGGGACTGCTGGGCAGATTTTTAGTCAACTTTGAAAGGGTATATATCCTAGTATATTAGGAGTTTTTGGGTGTTTCAAAAGCCTAAAATGAAGTTCGTCGAGTCTAGTTTCTAAAGCAACAAACCACTCGTCGATAGGATACCGGAGTAGAGAGTTATCGACGTTACAAGTTCAGCTGACGAAGCAGTGACTAAAAATCTGGACAGTCACATTTTTTTGGGACTGTTTTGGTAAAATTTTAAGGTATGAAATTCTTCTTCTAGTGGTGAAAATGTATCCCTTTTACTTGATATTTGATAGATTAATTGATATTATAGTTAGGAGAATTATCCATGTCAAAGAAGAAAGGGAAAGAAGACAATGCATGTGAATGATAGAGGTCGAAACCAATTTAGAACCTATTCTTGGCGTACGTTGGAATTGAGTAATTGTGTTGGTATGTTATTACTAATTGCATGTGAAAATTTAGATAAAACCTTGATGTTTAAAGTTAAAGTTGTTAATTGAAGTTGTTGGGAGATTAATTGGAAAGTAAGGAATTTTGGAAAAAAGCTTTGGAATTGTAAAATGTTGATATGACCGGAAAGTTGATAGAAATTGTTGAAAATTTCGATAATGTATTACGGACTGAATTAGGATGTGAATATAAGTTACTACATGCATATTTATTGAGGCAATTATCTATACATGCCTCGAAAGGATTAAAGTATAGAAAAGTGTTAAATTCACATTCTTGAATTGACGATGTCGTTAAGAGATTGGATTGCCCCATGATAATTCTAACGTGACTAAATGATTGACTAACATGAGAGGTAAGTGTATAAATTCCCTTGGTTATTGAAGTTGATAAATTGAATGTTTAGATAATTTTGACTACATATGGAAATGGTAGTGGTTATTAGTTTAATTTGGATCATTGGGTTGATTTAGATTGTTGGTTTGAATTGGATTGTTAGTTGGAGTTGAATTGTTGGTTGATTTGGATTATTGGTAAAATTGTGGATACGCACATAAACAAAGGAAGTGCTGCCCAAATTTTTATAGAAATAAGAAGTCGTTATCTGAATAAATTACGTTAGAGACCGTAGAATTGACGAACGTATTGTCATTATTATAGGTTGACATACTGGACGAGGCATATCTTAGCATTTAGTTGATTTGCTCGCTTAAAAGGTATGTGAGACCTTTCCTTCTTTCTTTTGGCATGATTTTTATGAAAGTACGGCGGACGTACTTAACTCCTACCAGTTCAGTTTTAAAAATGATTATTTACTAGTGATTATGATTTCAGTAACAGAGTTTATGGTAATAATTTTATTGAGAGTCACATAATGATTTTAATTGCATACAGTTGCTCATGATATCTACTCGTGCTAAGTGTTACTATTTCATTCCACTGAGTCCCGGGCCAGATCATGTTCGTGCACAGCCATGCATCATTCATCGAGTCCCTCACTAGAGGGCCGAGACACGTTATATATATACAGATTACATCGAGTCCCTCCTTAGAGGGCCGAGACACGTTACGCGCGCAGATACAGATTCCATCGAGTCCCTCCCTAGAGGGCCGAGACATGTTATACAATTTTATATACGCATACGAGCATGATGATTTATGATTCAAGATACATGATATGATTTTCGCATACGATTCTCGCTTTATGAAATTTGATGACTCTGCTTTACTTCGTACGATTGTTATTCGGCCAGATTTTATGTTTTACATACTCAAGACATTATCTGCATCGACCCCTTTTCTGGGCCGTTAAATGCCCGCAGGTTCAGGTGTTCAGATAGGTGACCCTCCAGTCTAGGATTTCTGTACAGCAGTTGGAGAGCTCCTTTGTTCCGGAGCCAACTATTTTTGGTACAGACCTTTATTTTTCAGACTTATGCATATTTTGGGCACGACGGGGTCCTGTCCCGTCATATGTCAGTATTACACTCTTAGAGGTCTGTAGACAGTTGTGGGTTGGACGTTTGTACCTTGTTTTGGGTTTTGATGTTGTTATCTAGTGGCAGCCTTGCCGGCTTGCGTATTTTGATTTATGCCTTTGTGCGCGTGATGTTGGTTGGTGGCAGCCTAGTCGGCTAGCCTATTATGACTGTTGTTTTGGCAGCCTTGTCGGCTCGCCCGTTTTAGGGATATGTTGTAAAAGCAGCGTTGTGCTGCCGAAATTTCTGTAGATATCTGTATTAAATGGATTAAGAGTGACAGGTCAGTAATGACGTCTAATTAGGACGTTAGTCGCGGCCCGTCGGGTCGGGTCGTGACAGAATTCAACCAAACTTTCGCTCTATCCCTGAGTGAGAAGGGAAAAAGCCTCAATCGGATGGCGTCATCAGTAACGCCATTATACTTGAAGGTTGCACACAACTCCAAGAAGTTCGCTATGTGCATGTGAGGATCTTGCGACGGCAACCCTCCAAACTGAACAGTATTCTGCACCATACTCAGGATCGCATGCTTGATTTCAAAATTATTCGCTCCTATTACTGGGAGCCTGATGCAAGTTTGTGCTCCTTTCACCCTTGGCAGCACATAATCTCCCAAGCTTCTCTCAGCTTGGACCTGGACCCTCTCTTCTACATCCATTGGCAATCTCCGGGGCATCCTTTGGTTAGGTTGATGATCACCTAACCCTTCATTCATTTCATTGTTGTTCTGTAAACCCCCCATTGCTATTAAGGCCAAAACTCATTGGTTTCTCCTGTTCTGTTTGCATGTCTTTTCAATTTTCGGATTGAAGGGAACAAGTGTGTCTGCTCCTTTTCTCCTTCACATAAACTGGATTCCTGCAACAGATCAAAATAAACAAACGGATCACGGCACACTGGTTTTCACAAAATAAATAAAAAATATATAGTAATAAATAAACAATATAAAAACCAAATTAGAAATTAAGAATAGATAAAATTGATATTGAACTACGCCAATCCCCGGCAACGGCGCCAAAAACTTGATGCGCGATTTATGCACACACTTACGCAAGTGCACGTGTCGTGACAAGTAATATAGTCTAGAAGATCGAGTTATCGTCCTCATGGATTAGTGTTCAATTCTCAATTTTTATTCTATGGTATCTATTTGGTAACCGATGATTGATAAAGTGTTTATAACTATAATTATAAATGCTAATTAAACTACTTTGGTTTACTTCAGATATGATGGAAATAGGGCTTCCAAATCTCCTCAACTATCCGCTTATCTTACTTGTTAATGCAATTAATTATGGTTCTTCTTCTATTTTGAGATAGCAAGTTAACTAAACCGTTTTATACTCCTGTTAAGGTAATATAAACACTCAACCCCAATATAGAACCCTTCTACCTTTCGGTGATAAGATTGACTATAAAGGAAGATTAAGAGCAATAACCTATTAAGACTACACAAGTATCGGGGTACTTTCGTCCACGATTTAACCTATGTTTATTCAACTATAGCATATTCACAATCTTCCCTTTCGGCTTTTGATTAGAAATTATATGGATTATGATAATTAGTGATCAATTAATTACCAAACATTCAAGACAATTATTGAATAAATCTCAACAATAACAAGAAGAACAAAAAACATGCATTAATTCATAATGATAAGGTTCAAGTGATTTGACATGAAAAGCCCTAGATTAAGTTAGTTCCTAGCCATAGACATGACAAGAACTAAATTAACATCCAACATACACTACAAAGAAATAAAACAAGAAATTATTAAGAAGTGGTCTCCAATCTTGATCTCCAAAGTTGTGTGATTTGGCAAGGAAGGGAACCCTTAATTCTGACCTAAAGGCTGCTTTTTATAGCCTCCAAAACGTTTTCCAGGTTTTCCTTCAGGCCTTGGCCCATTATCATTTGAATATGTCAGTTTTCCCGCTCAGCCGCAGCCAAACTCCCGCACGTCTCAGAATTGGCCGCGGCCTCGACTCTCTGGCCGGAGGCGCCGCGACGCCTGCTTCGTGCCTTGCTCGCCAACTTTCGCTGAGCTGAAACCTCTGTTTCTACCCTCTTTTTGCTCCTTTTCCGCCAATGAGCCACTTTAAACCAATATGACTCAAAAGAAAGAAAATCTATCCTAAGACGACACGTATTTGTACAAAAGTGGGCAAAAGACTAACTAAAAATGACTCAAAGGGTGTATATAAAATACACCGATCACCACCACGACCTTCAATTCTTGCTAAGTTCACCGGAATGTCGTCGACGGCGCTTAGGGTTTTGGACGAAATCGATTTGGTCGACTTGGCTATCGGGGAAGAGTCGAGGCACGGGGGTGGTATGGAAAGAACGGCATTGTGATGGTGATCACAATAGTGTTATCCACTCCCGTCGAATCTTCCTCAGGTCGCCGGAATTGATGAAAACCGATCGAAAAAACAGAGCAGATGGTCACCGGTGACATGGTTGACACGTATCTGCCACGTGGTTGTCACGTGTCCAATTCGTTAAAAAAAGGATAAATTGGATAAGTTTACTCGTTAGGGTAAATATGACATCATACTTTAACATAGGGTATATGTGATCCTTTTACTAAAGTTTAGGGTATATTTGACCATTTTCCAAAGATAATATGACTACTTGTTCAACAAGTATATTTTTTTCATTGTTTATTTTCTTCTTATATTTTTTTTTACGTATAAAAGTTTTAGGAATGCCCTTTTTCTTTAGACTATAAATAAAATTTAATTTCTCTGGACAAAGTGTCGAGTTCATTTAATTATATATGTAGAAGATGACCATAAAAATATATTTTGTAAATATTGAAGTTAATAATGTATGAGATACTAAAAACAATAATAACATATTCAATGAAATCTCACAATGTAGCCTGTGAGGAGGGTAGAGTATAGCAAGCTTATCAAAGTAGAGTGGTTGTTACCAAAAGACCTCGGCTCAAGACAGATCATAAACAAAAGCACAAGCAAAGCAACATCAAAAGCAAATCAAGAGCAAAACAAGAGAAACGGTCAGACCCGATCAGAAAAAAAATTAAAGCAATATGAAAATGTTGGTATAAAAAGTGAATAAACCATGATAGCGCATTCCAAAAAAATAAGCAGTAACTAGCGCATGTAAATAAGCTAAACAAGTACATTAAATGACACTTAGCAACAGAAATCAAACTACAGGGGGCTATAAAGAAATAATGCGTCTATTAGTATGATAGACCAAGCAGACCTACAATGATCACACTACAACTACCAGTTTGCAAGCGTATAGGACTATGCTCAAATACATACTACTCTTCTACCCTAATCTGTGACCTCTACAACCCCATATCTAAGGTCATGTCCTTAGTAAATTGCACATGTGTCATATCCCGTCTAATCACCTCTCCCAAATACTTCTTCGACATATCTCTATCCCTCCTGAACCCGTCCATAGCCAACCTCTCACACCTCCATACTGGGGCATTTATGTATCTCTGCACATGTTCAAACCATCTCAACATCGCTTCCCGCATCTTATCCTCCACTGAGGCCACTCTCACTCTGTCCCGGATATTATCATTTCTAATTCTATCCCTCCTTGTATGTCTACACATCTATCTCAACATCTTCATTTCCGCAACTTTCATCTTTTGAATGTGCGAAGTCTTGACTGGCCAACATTATGCCACATACAACATAGTCGGTCTAACCACCGCCCTATAGAACTTGCCTTTAAGTTTTTGGTGGCACCTTTTTGTCGCATAAGACTATAGATGTGAGCCTCAATTTCATCCATTTTGTCCCAATACGATGTGTGACATTCTCATCAATATCTCCATCCCATTGGATAATAGATTTGAGGTACTTGAAGCTTCCTTTATTTGGAATGGCCTGAGTAAGCCTTACCTTCACGTCTGGCTCAAGGTCGCTCTCGTTACTGAACTTACACTTAAAGTATTCTGTGTTGGTCCCACTCAGCCTAAACCCTTTAGATTCAAGAGTCTGTCTCCAAACCTCCAGCTTAGCATTCACTCCGTTGCGAGTCTCATCAATTAGGACTATGTCATCTGGGAATAACATACATCATGGCACATCTCTTTGGATTTATCGTGTCAGTCTATCCATCACCAAGGCAAATAAGAATGGGCTAAGAGTTTATCCCCGGTGCAGCTCCATCATCACTGAAAAGTGCTCCGAGTCTTCTCCCACTGTCTGTATCCTGGTCTTGTCTCCATCATACATATCCTTGATCACCCTAGTGTACACCACATGTACACATCTAACCTCCAAACATCTCCATAGGGACTTTGTCGTATGTCTTCTCGAGGTCGATAAAAACCATATGTAAGTCTTTCATCATCTCCCTATATTGCTCATCCAACCTCCTAATAAGATGAATGACTTTTGTGGTCGAACACCCTGGCATAAATTAAACTGATTCTTGAAAATAGGCACGCCTCTTCTCACCTTCATATCCACGACTCTTTTCTAAACTTTCATAGTGTGATACTACAAGATTGCTCCAGATCTCCCTGCACGATGTCTCTTTTTCATTCAAGCATTTATGGAAGTAAGACTGCCACCTCCGCATAATATGTGCGTCTTTCACCCGTACTTTTTCGTCCTCGTCCTTAATGCACCTCACGTGATAAGTCACGGACCTTTCTCTCACTAGTATTGGCTAGTCTATACAACTTCCTATCTCATCTAATTCCACATATATGCGTTCAAAAACACCGTTTTCGCCACCTTAACCACAAGTTTTGTCTCTTTTCTCGCCATCTTATACATTTCCCTATTCGTCCACTTCTTCACATCATCATTGCTTTCTACTAATTTCGCATAAGCCATTTTCTTCGCTTCCAACTTCTCTTAAGCTTTACCATTCCACCACCAGTCCTTAATGCCCACCACATCTACCCATCGAGACCCCCAAGCATTTCTCTAGCTACCTCTTGAATGTAACTAGCCGTCTTGTCCCACATACCGGTCGTTTCCCCACTACTCCCCAAAGCCCCTTTGGCCATCAACCTCTCCCCCATATCCTTTGCAATATCCATGGTCAAACTCCCCTATTTGATTCTTAACCTGTCATCCACAAGTGAGACACATCCCCCATTCTTGTATCCGAGGCTAAAACCTCCATGCATGTCGTCATAATCCCCGAAAGTGACCCGATATGTCCATTGAAATTGCCTCATATAAATAACTTCTCAGTGGGTGGTATAACACTCACCACCTTACCCAAATACTCCCAAAAACGCATTTTCTCCTCTTCGTCCAAGCCCGACTATGGCACGTAAGCACTAATAATGTCTAACTACCAACTTAATCGGCATCCTCATGTCATTGACCCTCATAATCTATACCACTTGATACCTTAGCTCAATGTCTACTAAAATATCTACCTCATTACTATACCTCGATGTCATGCCCCGATTTTTCTCAAGTCTTTACTTAGGGAGTGATGACACCTGAATAATTATCCCTTTCCAGGAGCATCATCTAACTCTCTTTATTTCTAAATTCAGACGTGTATTTAAATGTGAAACTAGTAATAACAATGGAAATCGAGAAATATTTTTATGAATTTCATTAAAACATAACGCGAGCCCATGCTCGTGCAAATATTGTTTCTACCTAGACATAATGAGAGTGATTATTCCAAGTTTGAAAGGAGACAATCTCACACGGGCATTTCCCGAGTTTGCTGAAACTAAACCTTTCAACTACATACTAAATATGATAAGTACCAAGTCTGAAGCAATGAATTTGGTACAACAAAGAGGCTACGGGACGATCGCTAGCCTTGATATGGAGTCTTTCCTCTATCACGCTTTCCTGAAATATGTTAAATAAAGAGTCAGCCCTACCATCCGGGGCTGAGTGAGAACCTCGCCCTGCAATTCAAAGTAACCTCAGAATATTCTAAGTACAATCACATTATGACATAATAAGCATGTTGTAAAAACATATTAGGTTACAACACCTTTATCATACAAGTATGCAACATCTCCTCTCAACTCCTTATAGGAAATTCTTAATTTAACTTATATCATGTATCAATCCACACCACATTAAGGTATTCCTTTGCATTTTTTTTTTCATTTGTTGCGACGTACAACCTGATCCGATGCATTTTCATCTTTGTTGCGGCGTGTAACCCGATTCGATGCATTTACATATTCGTTGCGGCGTACAGCCTGGTCCGATGCATTTACATCTTTGTTGCGGCGTGCAACCCGATCCGATGCATTTACATATTTATTGCGGCGTACAACCCGATCTGATGCATTTACATAATAATATTTTTTTTCTGTTTGTGAACACGTATTCACTTTGTATTTTTAGAAGGTCAAATAAATAATATTCTTTTTTTCAACATTCTTCCCTTCATACCTGTAATGGTCATAACTCTCCAACCGTAACTTCAACTAAAGTGTTTATTACGCTGAAACGAAGTAACACAGGGACCTTTCACTGTATCAAATTTCATTTGAAGACACTTTGGGTATCTAGTACAAATTCATCCGAAAAACAGTCACATGTGACTAGTCTCGCCAGAATTTTATTAAAACAGGGCTAAATCTTAGAATAGTCAAAACTTCTAAGTTGTAAGCCCGATCAAGCCCCATAAGATCTTAAAACAACGAGAACAAAGAGTTATATGACCCCATGTGAACCACCCATTCGGATTCTGTACCAGTTGGTACAATTTTCACTTTTATTTTCTGCCTTTCCGTATTCCGATCAATTCGAGGCAGAAACTTTAAACTATACTAACTCTCAATCCGTAAGCCCGTTTTACCCCGCTTTGTCTCAATATGACCTTCACATACCTACGTACAACACTTCCAAATATCACCGAATTCTAACAAGTATAACTTAGTGAAAATAGGTTGTAAAGTTCTGCCTTTCCGAGTTTCAGTCAAGCCGAGACAGAAACTTTAAACAACGATAACTCTCATCCCGTAAGTTGGATAGACCTCTGTAAGGTCTCAAAATGTCAACAACAGAGAAATATAGAACTTTCATTTAGCACAAATTTCATATTCTTTACCGATTTGTACAATTTTCCATTTTTGTGTTCTGCCTTTCAGGATCCGATCAATCCGAGACAGAAACTTTAAACTATGATAACTCTTAAACCGTAAGTCCGTTTCATAACAAAGAGGTGTACAACTTTTCCGAATTTCATTCAATTCTAATAAGTATAACTTAGTGAAAAAAGTTCGTAAAGGTCATGATTCAACTAGTTGTTTAAACAATCAAAAGTTCATGATTTCTTTTCAAATTCATATTCTAACATGTATTGAACTTAAAATAAAGAATTTCTGAGTGAGAAAACTCAACTTGTAAGCGTGAAAAGGATTGTTGTTCGGTTGCTAAAAAGTGATCTTTGTTCCCTAGTATTTCATGATTCTTGTTCTTCTTGCTCTCTTGATATGTTTCTGATTTTTTTTTTAAATTCTTTTTGTTCACTTGATTTTCCCCCCCTGATTTGTTATTCTTTGTGCTAGGTACTTTGTTTTTTTTTTGTGCCAAGTACAATATATAAATTGAGGTGTAGGTAACGTATGGGAGGTGGAAGGACAAGAGATTGATGGGAAGAAGGGAAAAAACGTGAGTGAGGGGGAAGGGAAGATGTACAGATTTTTTTCCATTTAGTGTTAAGATGAAATTTAACACAATCATTAATATAAGAGGTCATCATCTTTTATTTAATAGGATAGTGTAAATGAAAAGTTAATACTGTTAATATAGTATAACTTAAATTCTTAATTTTCTAATACACCCACTATTATTATTATTATTATTATTATTATTATTATTATTATTATTATTATTATTATTATTATTATTATTATTATTATTATTATTGTAACAATAATTTGGGACTTCACACACGATCTACCCGAGAACCATAACTTATACCCGTCCACATCCTTAGCCTTTGGTCCTACCCATTTGGTCTCCTGGACATAGGCTATATTAATCTTTCTCTTCTTAAGAATCTTAACTAGCTCTATAGACTTGTCGCGCCCTTTTCCGACCGCGACATTTTTTAGCGAATCTCCTGCTTAATAAAAATGTTAGAAAATAAATAAAGTGCTAAAATGTTTAAAAGGTGCTAACATATTAAAAGTGTTAAAGGGTGCTAAGGGGTTCGCAGAGTCGCCACCTAATTAATTGGGTGAATTAGGACACCAAAATGTTAACTAGTTTAAAATAAACATTAACTCCATTTTAATGGTCTGCTAAACTTTAATGAGATTCTGGGTAAGGGTTCTTTATTATCCTAAAGGGAATTCGGACACCTAAAGGATCCGCTAACTTGCGGTTGTCCGTTCAAACCTAGGGTTAATTATTTATGCTAAGAAAAAATGCATGTTTGAAAGATATTTGATAGAAAGTATTTTTATTCAAAGATTAGTAAGTTTAGTGCTATAAAAACACATGTAAAGTTTAAAGCATGCCTTATATTATTTATAAAAAATATGTGATGCAAAATGAATTTATTAACTAAATGTGTACCTTTGCCTGCCTAATTAATCTTGGTTATGATATATCCAATACTTAGGATGATTTTTATTATACATAATAGATTTCCTATATAATGTTAGGTAAGAGTTCAAGGGAAAATTTGTTATGGATTTAGTAAGAAATAAAGTGTTGATTTTATGATGCAAGTTAAATTGTTTAGATTATTTTGGCAGAATTTAGACATGCCTAACAATCCTAAAAGACAAATAAAGTAGAAGTGTATTTCTAAGTGTAAATTACCTTCCCACCTCATATGTTCAAAGGTTAATTGCTCGAAGTTTCCTATTAATTACAAAGTTATATTACAACAACAAATAAGATATAAAAAAAGAGATAAGGAGGTTAAGAGAGTGAAGAGATTGGAGCGGATGACTCCGTCCTATTTGTTTTTTCTAGAAATTGCCGAAGAGGGAACTCGATGGATGTAGATGCAAGCCTTTACGTTTGCCACGATGAGTTTCACTATGAGACTCTTTGTTGCTCCGGTGCGTTTCATGTAAAAATAAAGAAAGATAAGGATTAGTATATCGGAATACAAGAATACAGATATAAAATAAGTGATTCATGAAACTATCAAATAAAAGAAGCTTATGCGTGATCCTTGGCTATTAAACTAACAACACTCCTTAACCAACAAAGCATTCAACTTATTCTAGTAAATCTCAAGTCTAATTAAATGACTATTCAGACTTGAATCTGGGCATGTTTCAAAATAAAAGAGAGCAGATGATGGTTTAGCCTAGACAAAAGGCTATGGACATTGTCAATGTATCTACTGCGTGCAGAAAAGGTAAGGAAACTGGCAAAATCAAAACTACGACATTCCCCTTTAATATGATATTGCAGACTAGACTGAATTCTCCGTGGGAAGCCTTTATACTGATGAACCAAAGTTTGAGCCATTCTTAAAAGACTAGAACATATAGTACATTCTTGACACATCATCACAGACATCGTGTTAGACACGAAAATACTCATTGAATAACCATTTAAATAAGGCCGAATCTGAACCCATTGAAATCGGACAACACCCATACTTCCACAAGATTTCAGATTCAATGGCGCATAACAAGATAGTAAAGTATTTCTTGAGGGCTCAAGCAATCAAGTTTAAATTGTTCTTTGAATTTAGCACTGCAGGCTCGTTGTCGATGTGATACGGGACAGGTTTCTTAAACAGGAATCATACATTTTAGGCTCATTAATCAGTCTAATCATGATTTTCCAAACGAAGTACTGAACTGGCCTACTAATCATACAATACCAAATATAGACCCAACGTAACATCTTAAGCATTCATAATCCAATAGAAAGGTTGACGAACGACTAACAGTAGCAAATATAAATCTGCTCAATAATCTAAAGCCTGAAGATACCTAGATTAATTAAACCCAACCTCATATTCACACATTAACGAATATAGCACATGAACAAACTAAACTTAACACATGTTTAATCACACAAACACACCGCAGTACGAAAATGAACTGATGGGAGTTTAGGTTTACCTTCTCCGGCGTGACGAGGCGAGATATCAAGTTGTCGATCCGCTCGGAGTTTGGGTTGCTATGCGATCTGAGAGGGAAGCAAAGTTTGGACGATTTTGCTTGTGAAATTGCTACTGTAAGCGATTCTCTGTCGATTTTTCTCTCTAGTTTCGCCCTGGTTTTGAGACGGTTTTCTAGCTTGTTTTTTACCTCTTTTTCTATATTCAGAAAGGTGCTAGATTCTGGATCATAGATGATGCCCATTGCATGTAAAAAGGATTAATTTATAGTCTCAATTTTGGTTCTAAATTTGGTAGCTGATTTTAGACGATTTGTTACCGTTCTTTTTTGGAGTGTCAATGTTAGGAAGATTTGAGGGAATCTCGGAGATTCGTTGTTCTTGGAGATGGTAAAGGGTGAGCTGGCTGGGTATGTGTGGATAAGGAGAACCCCGGATTCTCCGGCGAGAATCTCGGGCATGGCGGCGATGGGGGAAGGTGCGGCGAACTAGGGTTAGGGGGGAAGACGAAATGAGGCCCCCTTCGTTTAGGTTTTCAGGTTAAAGGTTTTGTTCTTTCGTTTTAGGGTTGTTTGATGACGGGGAAGAGGATAAGGTAAAGGGCTGATGGGCTGCTGGGCGGAAGGAAATAGGGTAGAGGGACTGGGCCTGCGGGTTTGGGCTGGGGCGACGTGGAGTGGGCTGCTGGTGTGGGGAAAAGAAATGGGCTGGGAATTAAGAAAATAAACGAGGGAGTTGAGCTGCTGGTTTGGCAAGGGAATTAGTTTAAAGTGTTTTGTTTTAGGCATTAGTTTAAGTATTATGTATTTAATTAGTGGTAAGTTATTTAGATTGTGGTTAAATTATTTAGGTGCTTTATTAATCTAAGTTGGGTTTAAATTATTACAAAAAATAAAGACGGGTGTGCTATTTAATTAGTGCTTAATATTTATAATGTGATGCCGTTATCGAAACTTATTTATTATGCGTATTCTGCGAAGTTAAATTAAAATTGAATTGAGTTTAGATTAAATTATTTAAATGCTAAATGCAGGTATGATATTTAAGGATTGCTTAATGTTTTTACTTAAAATGCGGTGCTATTATTAAATTGTTTATTTATGCCTGTATTAATGTTTTATCGCTGCATTTTATTATAAGAAATCATAAAAAATTATTTTGCAAAATTAGTGTAATTTTATAGCTACTGTCTGGACGGGAGGGTCAAAATTGGGTGTCAACAGTTGTCCCTCTTTGTATGGAGATGATGGAAGAATCTTCGGACAAAGACGTTGACTCATAGCCAATTTTGTCTCGACCCTCAGAATTAAAATGTTGGGCAATTAGGCAAGGCTGACGCGGACTCAAAAACTGTCCCAGTGTCGAGTTATGACGACACTAGGCTACCATGGTCAAACACCAAGGCGGGCTAACGCGGACTCAAAATTTTTCCCAGTGTCGAGTTATGATGACACTGGGCTGCCATGGTCAAAACACCAAGGTGGGCTAATGCGGATTCAAAATTTGTCCCAGTGTCGAGTTATGACGACACTGGGCTGTGGTGCTAAAAATAAGTAAAAAAATTGGCTTGAACCCGGGGTGTACCGGTATCGACTTATGTTGTTGGGTGTATGGTGATGTGGAACGAGTGTACCGACGCTTGAGGCCGCTTCTGCCATTTGTTGGGAAGGTTGGCCCCCCCAACAAATTGCCCCGGTTCGCTGTAAGAGAAAATCCACGTTGTGCTCCTGCTCCTGCATGCTAAGACTTAAGCAAACGGTTAGTGCATAACTGTTAAGGCAAAATGATGATGCATAATTTTAATAGCAATGTAACTGTGAGTAGAAAATGTTATCCTGCAAAAATGTGATGCATGTTGTGTTGATGCGATGCTGTGATTTCGCCCTTGCACGGACGTGTTGCGATTGTGAATGCGGATATGTTGTCCTTGCTGCGACTGCCTTTTTAGATTGAAGCCCTGTAGACTAAAGCTCATAGAAAAGGTTAGTGCATAACTGCTAAGACAGAATAATAAAGCATGAATGGGAAAAATGCAATTTTGAGAACAGAGAAATCGTCCCTGCGTAGATGTGATATGCCGATGATGGCGTCGTTTTCGGACTTGGCGTCGTTTTCGGACTTGACATCGTTTTCGGACTTGGCGTCGTTTTCGGACTTGTCGTCGTTTTCGGACTTGTCGTCGTTTTCGGACTTGGCATCGTTTTCGGATTTGGCGTCGTTTTCGGACTTGGCGTCGCTTTCGGACTTGTTGTCGATAACGCGTCGTTGCTGGGCGTGTTCTTTGGCGTCGTTTCGGACTTATTCTTCTTGGCGTCGTTTTTGGACTTGGCGTCATTTTTGGACTTGTCGTCGTTTTTGGACTTGTTGTGCTGATGACGTCGTTGCCTGGACGTATTGCTGCTGGCGTCGTTTTCGGACTTGGCGTCGTTGTCGGACTTGTTGTGCTTATAACGTCGTTATGCGGGCGTGTTCTTCTTTGCTCCTGTAGACTAAAGCTCAAGAAAGAATTAGTGCATAACTGCTAAGACAGAATAATAAAGCATGAATGAGAAAAAATGCAATTTTGAGAACAGAGAAATCGTTCCTGCGTAGATGTGATATGCTGATGATGGCGTCGTTTTCGGACTTGGCGTCGTTTTCGGACTTGGCGTCGTTTTCGGACTTGTCGTCGTTTTCGGACGTGGCGTCGTTTTCGGACTTGTCGTCGTTTTGGACTTATTCTTTCTTGGCGTCGTTTTGGACTTATTCTTTCTTTGGCGTCGTTTTCGGACTTGGCGTCGTTTTTGGACTTGTCGTCGTTTTTGGACTTGTTGTCGTTTTCGGACTTGTCGTCGTTTTCGGACTTGGCGTCGTTTTCGGACTTGGCGTCGCTTTCGGACTTGTTGTGCTGATAACGTCGTTGCCTGGACGTGTTGCTGCTGACGTCGTTTTCGGACTTGTTGCTTTGGATTGTTGTCATATCCTCTGTCTCTGCTACTTCTTTCTGCTTCTGCGAAGAAACTTTTTGTTGTATTTTCTGCTTCGGTTGTTGCACTTTCTGCTTCTGTTAATATGAAAAACCTGCGCTCAAAGAAAATTTGTGAGTTTTGGGGGGGGTCGATTCGTATTTGACTTCGCCGCCTTGTTCCTTGACATCTGCGTGCCTGACCTGCTTGGACCTGCAACCCTTGTCTGGTTTCCTACCTTGTCCCAGTTTTGAAAAGGGTGTTTGGCCTAAAGTGGGTCTCAATGGGGTTGCTTGTATACTATGTGTATTCTTGTTATTTTCAAAACGAAGAGAAAGTTTCCTAATGGTGTGACCGAAGCCGATTTAGGCCGCCTACGTATCCCCATGAGGGAATCAGGTCATGACGTAGTTCATTACAAGCGAATATTGGGTAAAATTCTAAAGGTGGGACCGAGGCCGATGTGGCCGCCTACGTATCCGCCAGGAATCAGTCGAGCGTAGTTCAATGGTGCAAAGAGAAATTGAAATTTTCTAAAGGTGGGACCGGCGATGTGGCGCTACGTATCCGCCAGGAATCGGGTCTGCGTAGTTCGATTACTACTTTGCCTATAGGGACCAAGACGGGTTCCGACTCGTTCTGCTCAAATGCCCTTGAATCAGTCATGTCACTGGACCGTGCCTTTGAACTTGTGAAATATCGATGCTCTGTCATTGCTTAGTCAAATACAAATCGACCTTTGGGGGAGATGATAAATCCTTTTAGACAAAATGTAGCAAACTGCGTTAGTGTAAAACATGTAATTTTGCAAAAAGTGTAAAAACATTTAGCAAGTACATGTTGCACATAAATTGTCACATTGCAAGCGAGTCCTAACATGCGTGGGACCCCCTTTATGCCAGAGGTAGGCCTAGACGTCACTTATACGAGATTATGACGGATTTGTCCAAATCGTCCAACTGTAATGCTGTTGTTGGAAATGGCGACCAAATGACGGTGCACTTTTTCCAATTTCAGCATGTCATGATTAGGCTTGGATTTGTCTATCATTGTCACGCTACACATAATATGCTGGTTGGCCGTTGGGTTGAGAAACTTGTCGACAAGTTTGGTGTCTTCCTAATTGTGGTGTCGATGCGAGGCCACTCCACCTAAGGTAAATGCATGCATGCCCTAAAATAAAGGGTGGTATAGCTCTATCTTAAGTTTATAAGATTTGACTTTTCTAGACGCGAGGTTCCCGAGCGGACAACTCGAGTGAGAAGGCTACGCGGCCACCGGTTAGACCGGACACTCCACGTATATTGCCAACTCTCCTAAATTTGGGTTTTGAAGAAAGAATTTTGCTGATGCACCAAGCGCACCTCGCATGTAGTGTGTGATTGTGTGAATTTTCCAGAGTGGAAGAAATATGAGCGGAATGCCAGTTTAAGGAAAGCAGTAAAACACGTAGCAATTAAAGCGAAATACAGTATATAAAAATTAAATGCAAAAATAGTGCCAAACAATAACCCTAGGTCTGTTGTGGTTAATAGCCTTAATTCCCAGCGGAGTCGCCATTTTGTCGCGCCCTTTTCCGACCGCGACATTTTTTAGCGAATCTCCTGCTTAATAAAAATGTTAGAAAATAAATAAAGTGCTAAAATGTTTAAAAGGTGCTAACATATTAAAATTGTTAAAGGGTGCTAAAAGTGCTAAGGGGTTCGCAGAGTCGCCACCTAATTAATTGGGTGAATTAGGACACCTAAATGTTAACTAGTTTAAAGTAAACATTAACTCCATTTTAATGGTCTGCTAAACTTTAATGAGATTCTGGGTAAGGGTTCTTTATTATCCTAAAGGGAAGGGGTCAGACACCCTAAAGGATCCGCTAACTTGCGGTTGTCCGTTCAAACCTAGGGTTAATTATTTATGCTAAGAAAAAATGCATGTTTGAAAGATATTTGATAGAAAGTATTTTTATTCAAAGATTAGTAAGTTTAGTGCTATAAAAACACATGTAAAGTTTAAAGCATGCCTTATATTATTTATAAAAAATATGTGATGCAAAATGAATTTATTGACTAAATGTGTACCTTTGCCTGCCTAATTAATCTTGGTTATGATATATCCAATACTTAGGATGATTTTTATTATACATAATAGATTTCCTATATAATGTTAGGTAAGAGTTCAAGGGAAAATTTGTTATGGATTTAGTAAGAAATAAAGTGTTGATTTTATGATGCAAGTTAAATTGTTTAGATTATTTTGGCAGAATTTAGACATGCCTAACAATCCTAAAAGACAAATAAAGTAGAAGTGTATTTCTAAGTGTAAATTACCTTCCCACCTCATATGTTCAAAGGCTAATTGCTCGAAGTTTCCTATTAATTACAAAGTTATATTACAACAACAAATAAGATATAAAAAAAAAAGATAAGGAGGTTAAGAGAGTGAAGAGATTGGAGCGGATGACTCCGTCCTATTTGTTTTTTCTAGGAATTGCCGAAGAGGGAACTCGATGGATGTAGATGCAAGCCTTTACGTTTGCCACGATGAGTTTCACTATGAGACTCTTTGTTGCTCCGGTGCGTTTCGTGTAAAAATAAAGAAAGATAAGGATTAGTATATCGGAATACAAGAATACAGATATAAAATAAGTGATTCATGAAACTATCAAATAAAAGAAGCTTATGCGTGATCCTTGGCTATTAAACTAACAACACTCCTTAACCAACAAAGCATTCAACTTATTCTAGTAAATCTCAAGTCTAATTAAATGACTATTCAGACTTGAATCTGGGCATGTTTCAAAATAAAAGAGAGCAGATGATGGTTTAGCCTAGACAAAAGGCTATGGACATTGTCAATGTATCTACTGCGTGCAGAAAAGGTAAGGAAACTGGCAAAATCAAAACCACGACATTCCCCTTTAATATGATATTGCAGACTAGACTGAATTCTCCGTGGGAAGCCTTTATACTGATGAACCAAAGTTTGAGCCATTCTTAAAAGACTAGAACATATAGTACATGCTTGACACATCATCACAGACATCGTGTTAGACACGAAAATACTCATTGAATAACCATTTAAATAAGGTCGAATCTGAACCCATTGAAATCGGACAACACCCATACTTCCACAAGATTTCAGATTCAGTGGCGCATAACAGGATAGTAAAGTATTTCATGAGGGCTCAAGCAATCAAGTTTAAATTGTTCTTTGAATTTAGCACTGCAAGCTCGCTGTCGATGTGATACGGGACAGGTTTCTTAAACAGGAATCATACATTTTAGGCTCATTAATCAGTCTAATCATGATTTTCCAAGCGGCATCTTGAATCGCCTACTAATCATACAATACCAAATATAGACCCAACGTAACATCTTAAGCATTCATAATCCAATAGATAGGTTGACGAACGACTAACAGTAGCAAATATAAATCTGCTCAATAATCTAAAGCCTGAAGATACCTAGATTAATTAAACCCAACCTCATATTCACACATTAACGAACATAGCACATGAACAAACTAAACTTAACACATGTTTAATCACACAAACACACCGCAGTACGAAAATGAACTGATGGGAGTTTAGGTTTACCTTCTCCGGGCAGTGAACCGAGGCAGCATATCAAGTCGTCGATCCGCTCGGAGTTTGGGTTTCTATGCGATCTGAGAGGGAAGCAAAGCTTGGACGATTTTGCTTGTGAAATTGCTACTGTAAGCGATTCTCTGTCGATTTTTCTCTCTAGTTTCGCCCTGATTTTGAGACGGTTTTCTAGCTTGTTTTTTTACCTCTTTTTCTATATTCAGAAAGGTGCTAGATTCTGGATCATAGATGATGCCCATTGCATGTAAAAAGGATTAATTTATAGTCTCGATTTTGGTTCTAAATTTGGTAGCTGATTTTAGACGATTTGTTACCGTTCTTTTTTGGAGTGTCAATGTTAGGAAGATTTGAGGGAATCTCGGAGATTCGTTGTTCTTGGAGATGGTAAGGGGTGAGCTGGCTGGGTATGTGTGGATAAGGAGAACCCCGGATTCTCCGGCGAGAATCTCGGGCATGGCGGCGATGGGGGAAGGTGCGGCGAACTAGGGTTAGGGGGGAAGACGAAATGAGGCCCCCTTCGTTTAGGTTTTGAACCACACATTTTAAAAGTATTTCTTATTTCTTAAACTTTGTGCCAAGTCATAATCTTTTTGAGACGGGAGTAATAAAATAAATATAATTTTTTTATTAGATCACTTTGTTATACTCAAATTATAACTAGTCATACAAACCCTTTTCTATTGATGAATGAGGAGGATGTCAATCACTTCAAACGGATCGTTTCTCTGAACACAAAATAAAAAGAAAAGAGATTTAACCACGTCAAGGAGAAGCTGAAAAACCAACCCAATGGTTCCAAATCCAAACATCTAAATTTACGTCATACAATTTTTTAATTAATTTATAACAAAATGATTGTTTTTTTTTATATTTAATAAGTAATAACTAAATTGTAAATTTTTTATTTTATCATTTATGAGATAATTTATAATTATATAAGTAAATATATAGTATAACTTATTTAAAACCACAAATTTTAAAAAAAAAAATCAAGAATTTATTCTTGTGATATATGTGTTAAACAGTGGGCTAAGTGAGGCCCGGTCTGGCCCTACCTTGTATATTAATTTATGGTAGTTTGTATATTAGTCTTATACCTTAATTAGGATTGTAATATTACAATAATTGTATAGTTACTCCTTATAGAATATAGATTTAGATGTAAAGTAAGAATAAGATTCTCCTATTGTAACTTATATATATATATATATATATATATATATATATATATATATATATATGTCTTTCATCAATAAGAATAATCAAATGATTTTTTTTTTTATGGTATCAAGAGTCTAGGTTATTTTCTTTGCTTTCGCTACTCACTTCTTTCTCAATCTCCTCTTGAAAACCGTGCCCCCTCGGTTCTTCCAAAAACCGAGACATATTTCCTTCCCAAACCGAGACACTTCTCGGTTCTTTCTTAAATTCTCTCTTCTCCGAATCTTGTTGTTCTATTCACTATGACTGATAAGAACACGTTTCATCCTGCCCTCACAGTTTCCACCATCAACAACGTTCTTCCTATTGTTCTTGACTTAGAAAACGTCCAATATGAAACGTGGACGGAATTATTCAAGATTCATGTTATGGATCATCAAGTCTTCACCACATCATTCCTCCACCTACTCCTACGGAATAGTAGTCGTGTCAACCAAAGTAGACGATCCTAAATTATGGGTCACGTTTGACGCAAAGGTTCTTCAATGGATTTATGCTACAATATCCATGGATATTTTACAGACGATTATGGAACCTAACTCCACAGCTATGGAGGTTTGGAATCGATTGCGTGATATCTTCCAAGATAACAGTCATTCTCGCATTGTTATCCTTGAGCAGGAATTTTCTCAAGTTGCTATGGAGAATTTTCCTCACGTTTCTTCTTATTCTAAACGACTCAAGGATTTGGCGGATCAACTTCGTAACTTGGGTGCTCCTGTTACTAATAGTCATTTCGTTTTACAGATGGTTGCAGGCCTGTCCGAGGCCTATAACGGCGTTGCTTCGATTATTCATCAAAGTAACCCCTAACGGAATTCTATCAAGCTCGTTCCATGATCACTTTGGAAGAAGCATGATTAGCTAAAAAGGCTGCTACCGGGGCTTGTCATGGTGACAGAGTCGAACTTTCCTCAGTCAGTTTCCACCGACTCGAGCCACCAACGCAACAACGGTGGCGGAAAAAGGGGTCAACATCGGAAAAATAATGGGAAAAATCGCGGCGGCAATCGGAATGGTGGCGGGGGCACTGGTAACCCGCGGGGAGGTTAGCAGCAGCAGTCGTGAGGCCCACAATGAACCCCTATGTAGTAGAAGTAGGCCCCAGTTCCAGTGTAGTTTCCAGCCTAGTCCAGCGCCATGGCGCAACAATATCCAGCGTCGCGGCGCCTCCCCAGTTTCGGCCACTGGACCCCAGTTTCGGTCAAGGCCCAGTTACCCAGGACAGTCTCCGAGTTTCAAACTAGTCTATGGGCTGACCCAACAGTCCGGCATACTCGGGCATCAGCCCCCTTAAGCCCATCACGCAACAAGACCCACACAAGCAGACATTGAAGCCACGATGCACACGCTTGGAATGACTCAACCGGACCCAAATAGATATATAGACACAGGCGCCACTATCCACATGACTTCCTACCAAGGTACTCTCTCGTCTTATTCCAATTTGAGCAGTAATCGTGGTATAATTATTGATAATTGTACTTCTATTCCAATTAAGGGTTATGGTCATAAAACTTTGTCTCCACCACATCTACCACTTGTCCTGAAAAATACCCTTCATGCCCCAAAATTGATTAAATATTTGGCGGTTGTCCGTAAATTCACCACTGATAATTGAGTTTCTATTGATTTTGATCTGTTTGGGTTTTCGGTAAAGGATTTCAAGACGGGGAGTCCTCTCATGAGGTGTGACAGTAGGGGAGACCTTTATCCAATCACACCGAGTCTCAGTTTCTCGCGTCAAGCCATGTCATCCATTTTTGCAGCTCTTGCTCCTTCCTTGTGACATGCTCGTCTAGGTCATTCGGGGCCATCTATTTTATCTACTTTAGATAGAAATAAGCTTATTTCATGTAAGGGTACGCGTAGTACTCCAAATTTTCAATCTTTTCTTCTAGGGAAAATTATTATGTTGACATTTGTAGCCTCGATGTTACACCTCGTAAGTTTAAGGCGATAATTAAGAACGTCATTAAGGAAGTAAGATTCGAACATTAGATATAAAGTATACTTACATATGTTAATACGGGAATTAGTATACAAACGAAGGTGATCCATGAATAATTTGTTTAAAAAATACTACAATTATGACGACGAGAAGTAATACTAGTAGTTGAATTTGTTCCAATGGAGTTATGGAATAGTAGTGTATTATAAAATCTTGACATTGATGATATGAGTAGTTATGTGGGATTCATTTTAGTAGAGGGGTCAATTTAAATAGACTATTAAGAGAATTGGACTAAGTTGTAAATAAAGTTTCAGATTTTTATAACCTATATCTCTCCTCTCATTCATTTTATTTCAAAACTTAAACCTTCCATCTCCCTCCCCTCTTCTCCTCAACCAAAAATCCCACTCTTCAAAGCCAAATTGGAGCTTTATATTTCTTTCCTCCAAGATTAATCCTCCTATTAAATTTCTAAGCCAATAATTTCACTAAAACAATGCCAAGCTCTCGGCCACTGCTGGCCGAATTCAAGAACAAAATTGACAGATTTTGGGTCAGGTTTTTGGAAGAAAAACACATAAGGAATGATGGGTTAACATTGTAGAATTCATGAATGTCATTTTGGAGTTGAAAAAGTGAGAAAAATGGTGCAAAAGTCGATGGAACAATACCGAGATTAAGGGGCTGTTTTGGGCTTCATTTAAGGTAAACAATTCTCCTTTTCGTTGAGTATTTGAAAGATTAATTGATGTTGTAGTTAAGGGATAAATTCATGTTAAAGAAGAATTGTAAATAAGAGAATGCATGTGACTAATATGTTGTTGTAGCCGATTAGAACTGATTTGGAGTACTTTGGGATTGATTGTTGTTGTTGTATTATCGTCGCTAATTGCATGTTGAAATTGAAGAGTGCTAGACGAGACATATTCTAATATTGAGTTGGTTAGTTCGGCTAAAAGGTATGTGAAACTATCCTTTATTCTTTTGACATGGTTTATATAAAATGAGTGTACGACAGACGTACATAATTCTATTGACTCCTAATTCTTTATGATACATGATATGGTAGTGACTTGCCTTTTAAGTGATAGATATTCTATTTATTACATTGAGAGTCTGATGATATTCTATTCATGCTGACATGGTTATATGACTTCACCGAGTCCCCCATTAAAGGACCGGCAATGTATATAGATATGATGATTCCACCGAGTCCCTCACTAAAGGGCCGACAATGTATATAGATATGATGGTTCCACCGAGTCCCTCACTAGAGGGCCGACAATGTATATAGATGTGTTAATTCTATGGACAGAACAAACATCCATGATTTTAATATGACTCTCATTTGATTATAAGACACAGTTGGCTCTCATTTTCATCTGACACAGTTGAAATGGTAATTTGATTATTATATTTGTCTCATGTTATCTATTGGTCACTTATGATCTTCCTTACAGTATTACATGTTTTACATACTCAGTACATTATTTTGTACTGACCCCTTTCCTCGGGGAGCTGCGTTCATGCCCGCAGGTACAGATGCTCAATTTGGTGATCCTCCGGTCTAGGATTCCTATTCAGCTCTTGGGAGAGCTCCGTTGACTCGGAGCTAGTCATTTTGGTACATAACCTCATTTTAGATTTATGTATATTTAGGGGCACGACGGGGCCCTGTCCCGTCATATTTCGTTATCCTTATCTAGAAGTCTGTAGACAGTTGTGGGTTGTATGTGTGTGAGTTAGTTATATGAGGATTGTAGATATGTTTTGTCTAGCTGTACTATTGTATTTCGTTTTGGGATATTTCCGTATATAGTGACAGCCTTGTCGGCTCGCCTATTTGATATATTGACTAGTTGTGACTCCCCAGGAGACATGATTATTCGTGTGTAGAGGCAGCCTTGTCGACTTGCCTACTCTGACACGTGTTATTATTGCGGTGTTATGCTGCCTAATTTCATAGTGTCCTTAGTGTCAGTCTAATTTCGTGACAAGTTAGTATAATGACGTCCAATTAGGGCGCTTAGTCGCGGCCCGTTGGGTCGGGTCATGATACTCGAGTTCTCACACTTCTATGCCATTTGATATTATCCATAGCGATTTATGGACCTCTCCCATTCTCAGTTTTGTGTGTCATCGTTATTATGTTTTATTCTTGGATGATTATTCTAAATTTTTATGGACGTTTTCAATAACGAAAAAATCCCAAGTTTTTGCATCTTAGTCAAATTTAGAGCCTTCATTAGAACGGGAAATAAAGAACATTCAATGTGATAATGACAAAGAATATGACAGTGGGGAGTTTCGGGAGTTGTGTGCTCAAAATGAGATAAATTTTCATTTTTCTTGTCCTCATACGTCTTCACAAAATAGAAAAGCTGAACGTAAAATTCATACCATTAATAACATTATCCGCACCTTATTGGTTCATTCTTCCGCCCCGCCCCCTGTTGTTTTGACATCATGCTCTACAAATGACTACATATTTGCTTAACATTCTTCCTTCTAAAGGGTTGACATATTCGTCCCCCTTCAATGTTGATATAGTAAGACTCATTCGTATTCTCATCTTAGGGTCTTTGGGTGCTTATGTTATCCTCTGTTTCCATCCATCACAATTAACAAGCTTCAGACAGGTTCTACTCCTTGTGTGTTTTTGGGTTATCCGTCAAATTACCGTGGTTATAAATGCTTTGATTTGTCATCTAAACGAATCATCATTAGTCGTCATGTTATCTTTGATGAGTTCCAATTTCCATTTTCTAAATGCTCATTTTCAATATAGAACTGGATAATCAAAAACTGCGTTTTTTTTTTTTGGAATCGAGCGAGTTGATATGCTGAAACAGGTGTTAGCTTGAAAACTGCCGCAGAACGAAGCAAGGCTGTCGGTTGAGGCCTCACCGAGCCGGGGAGTCGATACGCTAATTCATGTAGATGTCTATTATCGCGCCCGTTTTTGACCTCGGGGTCTGAACGGTATCTGCACCGTTGCTCTTTGGCGCGGTTCCCTGGATGGAGCAATAATGCTGATTTTTAGGAGTCGCCACCTAATTATTTAAGTGAATTAGGACACTTGATTTATTGCAATAAAAATACTACAATTAATCTCCATTTAATGGTCTGCAAAATTAATGAGATTCTGGATCAGGGTTCTTTATTATCCTAAAGGGAAGGGGTTATGCATCCTTTAAGATCCGCTAACTTGCGGTAATCCGTTCAAACCTAGGTTAATTATATATTGGCTTTTATTCTATCTATTCTAAACATTTTTACATAATTTACAATTAAAATAAAATGCAATACATAATAATAAAACTTAAAATTAAATGCGACATAAGATAAAACTCCGGGATATCTTTTAGCCTTTTTTAGGCCTTCTGCACAAGATGATCTCCGGGTACCTGCATAAACACTTAGTAAAAGTGTTAGTAATAAAATAAATAATTTTTAAAGTAATAGCAAGAATTAATAAGTAAAGCAAAAAATAAATCCGTCTTTTGTACAGGGGAGACCTTGGAAATCAGACGGAGATTCCTTCATCGGCCAATATTGCTAGAAACAATAAAATAAATAAAACCTTCGGATCCGCGCTAAAACAGTAATAGTTTTAAACACAGAGGGCTCAGATATATATAAAAAATAAAGTGGGAAAGCCTAAATGAGTGCGCCTGCGAGAATTCGCCTTGCCAGCACATGTTGGTTATCCGGTGTAAGTGGAAGAAATCATCATTGCCCAGAAAGCTTCATTTTATTTTATTTTCTGTCTTTGCAACTGTGGGGGCCTCAAAAATCGACGGATAACTTTTTCATTGGCCATCAAAGTGTAGTATCATGTTCAAAATCAGTGAGACTTTCACTAAGTGTAACAAATTGTTCAAATCAGATCCGGCAAAAGCAACAAAGAAATCAGTCCATTGATTTGCCAAAAAAAAACAAGCCGACACGGTAGTAAACCGGTGATCAAACAACCAAAAGGCACACGACGGTCAAAACAGTACGAGCAGATACACCACGTCGCCAGAAATCTCAAAACATCGCCGGAGTTTTTCAAGAACTCCGGGCGAATGTAAAATCAGCGAAATCAGTCCAACAAAGATCATGACTACAGATAACCACAAAAATAAGACCAACACAGTCGCGAGTTTTAGAACTCCGGTGATATACAAAATGCAAAATCAGTCCAACCAACACCAACAACAGACCAAGAAATCAGAAAAAATCAAACCATCCACCAGCAACAGCCAACAAAACTCTCAACAAGAAACCAACCGCAGTCGTCGAACTTTTCAAAACTTCGGCGAGTTATCTAAAAACTGAACCAAATCAGTCCACAACAACAGTATGCAACAGATCGAACATAAAGCCGAACCAAAGCCAAAAGAATCAGTCCAAACGAACATACATAATAATAACGAAAATAGAAACAAACAGCGGGCAGCGAGCAGCGGCGTCACTTCAATGACGAGGTCGCCCGAGCAACGCCACCGCAATGGTGAGGTTCGACAGTGAGCAGTGAGGTGGTGGAACAGTAGTGGTCGATGGGATACAGTGGTTCATGAGAGACGAGATAGTGGTGGTGCACCGCGTAGTTCGGCGGTGGGGCGACGAGAATGGCAGCGGGGAGGGGAGTTGCTGGTGTTGTATGTGTTGTGCTGTGTGTGTGCGTGCGCGCAGTGGTGGTCGGCGATGGTAAGGTGAAGAGGAGAGGGAGAGGATAGGGGCAGCTATTGGTGTTTAGAGGGGGTTCGCCGAAGCTTGGAGCTCCGGCGAAGGGCGGCAGCGACGGGAAGGTTTGAGAGAGAGTCCAACAAAATCTGCAGAAGGGATTTTAGGGTTGCTGATGGTGAGGTTGTGCGGCTGCCTTAATGGGGGGGGGGGGGTAAGGTTTTATTTATAGGGTAGATATTTAGGTTTAGGGTTTGGTATTGGGTATTGGGTATTGGAGAGAAAAGATGAAAGGTGTATTGGGCCTCAGTTTGGGCTTCGGTTTATGGCGGATTGGATTGGTCCAGATTATGCCTTGGACTGGACTGGCTTGACAAAAAATGAAAAACGGATTAATTATTTAAAAGAAAAAATTATTTAAATGTACAGAATTATCAAAATAAAAATGCCGACGCTCTAATAATAAAATGCAATATTTAAGAAATATTTAATGCCTAATTAAAAGAAAGAATGCGGTGTCAATTAATTATTTAAAGAGATGCAAAATTAGTAAAATAAAATGACAGCGCAACAATAATAACATAATATTTGAAAATGTTTAATACATAATTAAAGTAAAAACATGATGCCAATTTACAAAAAATAAAACAACATAGAATGTTAGGTAAAAAAATATACAAAAATGCTAAAAAATGGTGATTAAAATGCGGTGTCCTAAAATGCTTAAAATTGCAAGAAATGAATAAAAGATGGGTCAAAATTAGGTGTCAACAGATTGTCCCTCTTTGACCGAAGACGATGAAAGAGTTTTCGGACCAAGACGTTGACTTGTAGCCAATTTTGTTCCTATCGTCAGAATTAAAACAAAGATCAAGAAAAGAATGAGCAAAAGCCGATACTGGGTCGTTGTGATGCCAAAATAACAGACAAAGCTGATGCAGATTTAAAATTTGTCCCAGTGTCGAATTATGAGAACACTGGATTGCTGCAATGCTAGAAAATTAAAGCAGGCAGACGCAGATTCAAAATTGTCCCAGTATCGAATCATGATGACACTGGGTTGCTGTGATGCTGCAAAATTAAAGACAATGCTGACGTAGATTCAAAATTTGTCCCAGTGTCGAATTATGATTGACACTGGGTTGCAGGTGATGTGGTGCTGGAAAAGACATGGTGTTTGTAGATGTTGATGACGTCATTGCATGGACGCGATGCATATGATCGTCGTTGCATAGACGAAACATAGATGAAGTCGTTGGATGGGCTTACATGAAATGACGTCGTTGCATAAACGCGATGCAGATGTTCGTCGTTGCATGGACGAAATATAGATGAAGCCGTTGCGTGGGTGTTATACCCCGTATTTCCAGAGTATGTACGTGAGGACGTACGTAGAAAGTTTGAACCTTAAAGTTAGGCAAGGTTCGAATTTTGTTCACAACTACCGAAAGGAATCGTTTTTCGACGAAACGTTTTACAAACTTTGCGAAGGGAAAATTCCGGCTATGTCATTTATATTTTTTGCGGATTTTTCCGAGAGATGAAACATTTTGGACCAGCGGAGGGTGGCGTGTGTCACCTCATATCGACGTCAATTGGGGCGGCAAGTGGACGATTTGGAGGTCTTGGTTAGGTAGGATATTTTGTGTAGTAGATGGATAAGGACACTTGGATAAATCCTCACCCTACACTTGCATAACACTTGGCTTGATCTTGGCCATTGGTTGGCCTATAAATACCCCCCCCCCCCCTTAGTTGATGAACTTTTTCATCCAAAAATTGTTCTAAGTCTTGAAAGCCCTTTTCCCCCCTTTGTGTAGAGTTCTCGTCCTAGCCTCCCCCCCCCCTTTCGTGAGGCCCCCTTGGCCGAGAGTTATCTCTCCCCCCTTGAGAAGGCCTTTGGCCGAAACCTACCCCCCCTTGCCTAGTTGTTCTCGTAAAATACTACCCCCCTCTTGGTAGAAATACTCTCCAAGTATTGTTACTATTTCAAAATACCTTGGCCCAAATACCTTGTAGTATTCCAAGGTTACACTTATACGAAAAGCCCAGAAATACTATTATACTTCCCTTGAGTCACTAAACGAAACCCTTAGGAAAATCTTCACAGTTGGTTGAAGTATTAGGAAGAAGTTTCGTAGAACTTCTAAGGGTTGTTTGAAGCGGGTTGGAGCACCCGGAGTAGGAGCTAAACGTTGCTCAGGATCGACATTTATACTTGGATAATTTTGGGCTTATCGAGGTTGAAAGTTCTGCAAATAGCATGTTCTACTTGAAAGGTGGACAAGGCTAGCCGGGTTATAGCCGTGGAGCGTTTTGCTAATAGTCGATAATCGTCGCGAGGTATGTGATTCTTCCTATACTCTTGAGCATGATATTTTAAAACATATATAGTACGGTAGACGTACGTGTGCTAACTGAATAATAATTACGGCAATGTCTTTTGACTTAAGCCTGAATAATAATTACGACAATGTCTTTTGACTTAAGCCTGAATAAATCTTGAAGTATTTCAAAAGAATGCTGAATCATTTTTAACAGAAGAGTAATACTTGGTTTTAAAAGCTTAAGAGTTATACTAGCTTTATGGGAAGTTAGGTATAACGGCTTAAGAGAGATAAAAAGAATGATTTATTGATTTAAGAAGATAAGAGACTTGATTTAATTGAATTAATCTGAATTTTGTTAAAAAAAGTGTGAAACCTCATTCATGAGTAATGAGTACTTGATTTTTAAAAGGAATAAGGTTTTACTGATTTCGGAAATCAGAATAAGTATCGAACAAACCACAGCAGCGCTAATAAAGGGAAAATGTATTGACTACTTAAGTATTATTAAAACCAGTAGAAACCTCCATCTGCATAAAAGCTAAGATGAGACAAAATGATATTACATTTCCTAGATCATGGCTGCTTAAATAAGATTGATTATGAACAAGACTAACCTACTCACATATAAGGCATATGTATCTCAAATTGTTTTAAAGGAGAATTATATAATTAAGTGATTAAAACTATGAACTACGAAACCTTTCGAAAACGAGAAACTTGAGTATTTGAAATTAGGCAAACTTGAACGTTTGGAAAAGAATGTTGTTACTTGATTTTACAAATAAAAGTGTTTTGATTTACTTAAGAAGATAGTCACTCTAGTTTTATACTACGGGTATAGTGTGACTTTTGTGAAAGAAACGGATCTTTTAAAGAGTTAATGTATGAAGTACTTTGGGGATAAAAACCCGAACTTGTTAATCATAAAGTAGAAAGTACCTTGTGTGAATAACTTGATTGTGTTGGTTTGTGATAGCCTTGTAATACTTCCTTGTTGATTTGATAATTAAACATGTTAGGATGCTACGTGTGTTAGTGTCTTGTGATGTTTGTGTAAAGGGGTTTCCCTTGTTGTGCTTATGGGGTCTAACGGTGGCCGTTATGCTAATATTACATCACTCACCTCTTGACATGATTCCGGGTTAAGGCGCCTCCGACGCGGGTAGACTCGGCGATGCAGGACCATGATTCGAGAATACCTATGCGGTCCTCGGGACCTATGCGAGCTACGAGTTCCGTGTTAGTGTGCGCCCCTTGTGGTCATGCGGTCTATGTGGCCACGCGATGCGAGTCCGGGGCGCCGGGAGTAGCTACCGATGCGAGGAATACCTCATGCGGCCATCGAGTGGCCTATGCGGAGTGCGGGAAGTTCCAGGACTAGACGCGCGCATTAGATCTTCACGGCGAGTGGCGGCTTCGATCATGTGGCGGTATAGACAGATCTCATGATACGCTTTATGACCGTTGGTGCGTGGGTTTTAGTAGTCGGCTATGCCTTCGCACTTACCCCAGACGGTTTTATTATGACACGTGGGACCCGTGTTCATGTGTGTTCCTTGGTGCTTTTATATCATAGATCGCCACAGGTGAGGAAGGTATTCCACGGGCATGATTGATGTTGTGGGCGTGAGACCCATAGTTGTATTTAAGTGATGACTTTGAGGCGTGAGTCCCCGACTTGACATGATCGCTTATTTATCAGGAATCGTAGTTTGGTTATCATACATGTCTCCCGCTTTATATAGACTACTATGATTTCATTTACGTGATTTTCGGTTCACATACTTGGTACTTGTTGTATCGACCTTCTTGAGGCCGTTACATGCCGCAGTAGAGGTACACCGATGTTGATCCTCGCTCTTGGGTCACGATTCGTTGGGAAGCTCCGTTTCTCGGAGGCTTATCGGTGGTATAGTCCTGTCGTTGTAAGTTCTTACATTCAGGGTATGGCGGGCCCCGTCCCGCCATTGATGTCATATCATTCTTAAGTGCAGTAGTAATCTTGTTGTGGCGAGTTGTAATGGGATGTAATCGTCGGTTTTAAGTTAATTTATATATATGCCGGCGGCAAGTTTTCTCAGACATCGCTTTACACTTCACTTTATTCATGTCTTGTTTTATATTCGCCGATTACTCGATGTATGGCTACTTGGGTGCCCGGTAGGCACGATCACGCCCGGTTCGGTCGTGACAAAAGTGGTATCGTGAGCGATTAATCCTCGGAAAGTGTCTACAGACCGTATCTAGTAGAGTCTTGATTATCGGTGTGTTGTACACCACACCAATAATCAGGAGGTTATAGGATATTTAGGATTGGTTTCCATTCTTCTCACTCTGAGATCGTGCCTTAGAGCTGTGTTATAAGTTGGACCCCTCTAACGTATTTCTTTCCCGTACCTGTTATGCCTCCGCGTAAGGCAACCCGGGCCCAGAAGGGCAAGGCAGCCGAGGGAGCTGCGAGAAAAGTACAGAGGGATACTAGGGCACAGGCCCAATCATCACCTGGGGTGGTGCTTCTTTCGGGGAGTTCTGCTACGTCGCTAGTCCCAGCAGAGTTTAGCACGGCGGCAGCAGTTCCTGCTGCGGCCATGACATTTACACCTTCAGTTCCACGACCAGTAGCAGAAAGTATAGTATGCAAAGAGACGACCCTGTTACTAGCTAAGGATGTAGCTACCAGAGAGTTTATGATGTATCGATTTATCACGGGTCTTGACGACTATCTAAGAGAGGGTAGTGCAAGAGTAATTCTTCAGTTAGGCTTGAGCATGGCCTGTGTACGGGCTTATGCGCATCAGGCCAAGAAACGTAGGGATCGACGGGTTAACCAAGATCGGCAGAAGAGGGCCAGAACAGCAGGGTCCTTTGGTAACTTTCGAGGCGGACCTTCTCAGCAGCAGATTGGTTATGCGCCTCCGCCAGAGCAGAGTGGTTCTCCACAGGGTTCAGGACGTTTGGGGAATGCCGGAGTTGGTCAGAGCTCCGGGGCTTCCGGTTCACAGTATGGCAGGTGTCATCCCGGGGAATGTCATCTTTTAGTTGGTACTTGTTTTACCGGCGGCCGTCAGGGCCATGTGTCGAAAGGATGTCCTAGTAGGAAGGATGCAAGTAGGAGGACTCAGCCTACCAGATCAGTTGCGGATTCAGTGGTTCGGAGAGGAAGGGGTGCTAGCCAGAGGAGGCCACCCCCGCCTCGATATGGCCATTGTGGTAAGTGTCATCGTGGAGAGTGTCATACTTCTTCGACAGCTTGTTATGCTTACGCCCAGCAGGGCAGGATTGATTGGAACGACAGAGGGTAGTGAAGCAGTAGATACAGGTGTATCCTTAACCCTCTAGAGATAACATTGTGTAAATTGTGATTAGTAATCATGGTTAGTTAACTGGGTAAGATTGGGGGATAGAGAAAGTGGGAGTCTTAGAGTTGTATACGTAGAGACCTTAGAAGTAAGGCCATCTCGAGTAAAAGATGTATTTTTATGTGTTTGACCCTTATCGGAGTGCATAGTGCACGTGAGTTATATTTGTATAATAAGTCCCTGAGTAGTGTGGAATGAAAGAGGGTAGTTGAGCTAAGAAGACCACTAGGTTTTCGTGACTTAAGTGTGGGATTGTTCCGGATCGGGGAGCAAGTGTTTGGCGCGATGGCGGGTCGGGTTGCGGACCAATTGCGGGTCAACCCGCGGCCTGTATGTTGGTGGGGTCAGTTTGGGGTGGTCCCGCTTTGTGATAGGGTCACGAGGGTGTTAGGCCCAAGTTTAGTTAACCAGCGTACGAGTTCGTGGATGCGTTCGACCAGTAGTCGGGCCGATGAGGTCAGCCCATCTTATCTTTCGGTCAAACCGTGTACTCGGTAGTGGGTTATGCGTGATGATTATATCAGGAAGGTTGTAAGGCTGCACGAGGTGCCTGCTTTCACCTTATGTCGAGCATGGAGCCCTGCACGCTATTTTCATTTTCTGGAAGTTTTACCAGGCAGGGTTAGGAACTCAGGTGAGTCTCCGTATCGCATTCATCCTCGGGCCAGTGTTTTGATTTCAAGGGTAGCTGTGAGGATTGTTGCCTCCTATTGAGGGAGTGTTGTAGCTACAATTTCAGTGTTCGGATATTGCCTTATGAAGCCTTGTAGGGGCGGAAGTGTAAATTGTCGGTCGATTGATTCGATGTAGCAAGGTTCAGATAGTTGGTTCATACTTGTTCAGCAGGATATGGATAGGGTGAAGCTTATCCAGAAGAGGTTAGTAGCAGCTCAGAGTCAACAGAAGTGGTGCGGGTAATCGGCGTCGACACTTGGAGTTCAGGTTGACGGTAGGATTTCTTGAAGGTACCACCCCGAAAAGGGTGTGACGAGTTTTGAGAACAGAGGAAACTTAGCCCGAGTTACTTTGGGCCTTTTCAGGTCATGTGAAGAATAGGCCAGGTTGCCTATAAGTTAGCTTTGTCGTCCGACGTAGGAGGCGGTACGTCCGGTCTCTCATGTTGTTGTGTGCAGAAAAGTATCGGAGAACCATCCAGAGTGTTCCCAGTTAATGATGATCAAGTTGGAAGTAGTAACCCAGAGATTTTGGAAACTGAAGCAGTAGCGAAAATGTGGTAAGTTATGAGAATGAGTTCGAGTGTACAAGAAGGGTACGACGAGTAAGGGAGAAGCGAGCATGTGTTACGAGCATAGATGTGATCATTTCTTTTGTAAAGTGAGGGTGCTAAGGGAGTATATTTTAGACCTTGGGTGGGAGCTTTTGTAGTGATGGAAGTGATTCCTCGTGGACTTGGATGTAAGTATTTGCGCGTGTTGTATTGTGGCCAGGTGGCATGATTGTTTTCGTAAGCATAGGAGTGAAGACTATACTGGCGCATGTATGTCTTGAGACTTAGAAGGAACATTCGGGACGAATGTTTCTAAGGAGGGGAGAATGTTATACCCCGTATTTCCAGAGTATGTACGTGAGGACGTACGTAGAAAGTTTGAGCCTTAAAGTTAGGCAAGGTTTGAATTTTGTTCACAACTACCGAAAGAAATCGTTTTTCGACGAAACGTTTTACAAACTTTGCGAAGGGAAAATTCCGGCTATGTCATTTATATTTTTTGCGGATTTTTCCGAGAGATGAAACATTTTGGACCAACGGGAGGGTGACATGTGTCACCTCATATCGACGCCAATTGGGGCGGCAAGTGGACGATTTGGAGGTCTTGGTTAGGTAGGATATTTTGTGTAGTAGATGGATAAGGACACTTGGATAAATCCTCACCCTACACTTGCATAACACTTGGCTTGATCTTGGCCATTGGTTGACCTATAAATACCCCCCCTTAGTTGATGAACTTCTTCATCCAAAAATTGTTCTAAGTCTTGAAAGCCCTCTTCCCCCCTTTGTGTAGAGTTCTCATCCTAGCCTCCCCTTCGTGAGGCCCTTGGCCGAGAGTTATCTCTCCCTCGAGAAGGCCTTGGCCGAAACCTACCCCCCCTTGCCTAGTTGTTCTCGTAAAATACTACCCCCCTCTTGGTAGAAATACTCTCCAAGTATTGTTACTATTCCAAAATACCTTGGCCCAAATACCTTGTAGTATTCCAAGGTTACACTTATACGAAAAGCCCAGAAATACTATTATACTTCCCTTCAGTCACTAAACGAAACCCTTAGGAAAATCTTCACGCTTGGTGAAGTATTAGGAAGAAGTTTCGTAGAACTTCTAAGGGTTGTTTGAAGCGGGTTGGAGCACCTGGAGTAGGAGCTAAACGTTGCTCAGGATCGACATTTATACTTGGATAATTTTGGGCTTATCGAGGTTGAAAGTTCTGCAAATAGCATGTTCTACTTGAAAGGTGGACAAGGCTAGCCGGGTTATAGCCGTGGAGCGTTTTGCTAATAGTCGATAATCGTCGCGAGGTATGTGATTCTTCCTATACTCTTGAGCATGATATTTTAAAACATATATAGTACGGTAGACGTACGTGTGCTAACTGAATAATAATTACGGCAATGTCTTTTGACTTAAGCCTGAATAATAATTACGGCAATGTCTTTTGACTTAAGCCTGAATAAATCTTGAAGTATTTCAAAAGAATGCTGAATCATTTTTAACAGAAGAGTAATACTTGGTTTTAAAAGCTTAAGAGTTATACTAGCTTTATGGGAAGTTAGGTATAACGACTTAAGAGAGATAAAAAGAATGATTTATTGATTTAAGAAGATAAGAGACTTGATTTAATTGAATTAATCTGAATTTTGTTAAAAAAAAGTGTGAAACCTCATTCATGAGTAATGAGTACTTGGTTTTTAAAAGGAATAAGGTTTTACTGATTTCGGAAATCAGAATAAGTATCGAACACACCACATCAGCGCTAATAAAGGGGAAATGTATTGACTACTTAAGTATTATTAAAACCAGTAGAAACCTTCATCTGCATAGAAGCTAAGATGAGACAAAATGATATTACATTTCCTAGATCATGGCTGCTTAAATAAGATTGATTATGAACAAGACTAACTTACTCACATATAAGGCATATGTATCTCAAATTGTTTTAAAGGAGAATTATATCATTAAGTGATTAAAACTATGAACTACGAAACCTTTCGAAAACGAGAAACTTGAGTATTTGAAATTAGGCAAACTTGAACGTTTGGAAAAGAATGTTGTTACTTGATTTTACAAAGAAAAGTGTTTTGATTTACTTAAGAAGATAGTCACTCTAGTTTTATACTACGGGTATTGTGTGACTTTTGTGAAAGAAACGGATCTTTTAAAGAGTTAATGTATGAAGTACTTTGGGGATAAAACCCAACTTGTTAATCATAAAGTAGAAAGTACCTTGTGTGAATAACTTGAGTGTGTTGGTTTGTGATAGCCTTGTAATACTTCCTTGTTGATTTGATAATTAAACATGTTCGGATGCTACGTGTGTTAGTGTCTTGTGATGTTTGTGTAAAGGGTTTCCACTTGTTGTGCTTTACGGGTCTAACGGTAAGCCGTTATGCTAATATTACATCACTCACCTCTTGACATGATTCCGGGTTAAGCCGCCTCCGCGGGGGTAGACTCGCGATGCAGGACCATGATTCGAGAATACCTCACGCGGGTCCCGGGACCTATGCGAGCTACGAGAGTTCCGTGTTAGTGTGCGCCCTTGTGGTCACGCGGTCTATGTGGCCACGCGGATCGCGAGTCCGTGATGTTGCCGGGAGTAGCTACCCTGATGCGAGAATACCTCATGCGGGCCATTGGAGTGGCCTATCTGAGTCGCGGAAGTTCCAGACCGACGCGCACATTAGATACTGCGGCGAGTGGCCAACTTCGATCATGTGGCGGTCTAGACAGATCTCATGATACAGTTTATGACCCTGTTGGTACTGTGGGTTTTAGTAGTCGGCTATGCCTTCGTACTTACCCCGTACGGTTTTATTATGACACGTGGGACCCGTGTTCATGTGTGTTCCTTGGTGCTTTTATATCATAGACTGCCGGCAGTGAGGAAGATATTCCACGGGCATGACTGATGTTGTGGGCGTGAGACCCATAGTTGTATTTAAGTGATGACTTTGAGGGCGTGAGTCCCTGACTTGACATGACTGCTTATTTATCAGGAATCGTAGTTTGGTTATCATACATGTCTCCCGCTTTATATAGACTACTATGATTTCATTTACGATTTTCGCCACATACTTGGTACTTGTTGTAATCGACCTCCTTCGGGGCCGCGTTCATGCGCAGTAGAGGTACACCGTTGTTGATCCTCGCCTTGGTCACGCTCAAAGATTGGGAAGCTCCGTTTCTCCGGAGGCTTATCAGTGGTATAGTCCCCTGTCGTTGTAAATTCTTACATTCAGGGGTATGGCGGGGCCCTGTCCCGCCATTGATGTCATATCATTCTTAGAGGTCTGTAGTACTGTTGTGGGCAGAGTTGTAATGGGATGTAACTGTTCGGTTTTAAGTTAATTTATATATATGCCGAAGGGCAAGTTTTCTCAGATTACTGTTTTACACTTCACTTTATTCATGTCTTGTTTTATATTCCGCTGATTACTCTGATGTATGGCTACTTGGGTGCCCGGGGTAAGGCACCAGTCACGGGCCCGGGTTCGGGTCGTGACAATGGGCTTACATGAAATGACGTCGTTGCATAGACGCGATGCAGATGCTCGTCGTTGCATAGATGAAACATAGATGAAGTTGTTGCATAGGCTTACATGAGATGGAGTCGTTGCATAGACGCGATGCAGATGTTCGTCGTTGCATGGACGAAACCTAGATGAAGCTGTTGCATAGGCTTTTATGAAATGTGTCGTTGCATAGACGCGGTGCAGATACTCGTCGTTACATAGACGAAACATGGATGAAGCCGTTGCATAGGCTTTTATGAAATGCGTCGTTGCATAGACGCTATGCCGATGTTCGTCATTGCATAGACGTGATGCAGATGATCGTCGTTGCATAGACGAAACATAGATGAAGCCGTTGCATAGTCTTACATGGGATGGCGTCGCTGCACAGACGCGATGCAGATGCTCGTCGTTGCGTAGACGAAACATAGATGAAGCCGTTGCATAGACTTACATGAGATGGCGTCGTTGCATAGCCACGATGCAGATGCTCGTCGTTGCATAGACGAAACATAGATGAAGCCGTTGCATGGGCCTACATGAAATGACGTTGTTGCATAGACGCAATGCAGATGCTCGTCGTTGCATAGACGAAACATGATAAAGCCATTGCATAAGCTTACAATGAAATAGTGTCATTTTATGGATGTACCTGCTTTGTGACTCGTCTGGGTTGAGATAATGTCATTGCATAGACGTTGGGTGGTTGTAACCCGCATGGGCTTATTGTTGTGCTCCCGCCTTTATTGATATAAAGATCCTGCACTCAAAGAAAACTTGTGAGTTTTAGAAAATGAGTGGTTGATTCGCGTCGACTTTGTAGCTTTGGCTCTTGACGCTTGCATGCTCGGACTTAAGCAAAAGGTTAGTGCATAACTGGTAAGGCAAAAATGATAACGCATGAATTTATAAGCAATGTAATTGTATGAGTAGAAATGTTATCCTGTAAAACGTGATGACGGTTGTATTGATGTGATGCTGCAAATTCTGAGATTTCGTCCTTGCACGGACGTGTTGAATATTGTGAATGCTTGCTGAATGCTGCGAAGGCCGATGCGCCTGCGGACTTCTTTGGATGCTGCGAATGCTTGCTGAATGTTGTGAGTGCTGATGTAGTCTCTGCACGGACTTAACTCTGGCGAAAATTGCTCATATCTTTTTTCAGAATAATCACATGTATTTTGTCGCACGCAAGCCAATGAGAAGATTTCTAATGGTGTGACCGAAGCCGACTTAGGCCGCCTACATATCCTCATGAGGGAATCAGGTCAAGACATAGTTCGTGATGCAAAGAATAAGGATTTTTATGGGTTTTCAAACAATGTGGACCGAAGCCAATGTGGCCGCCTACGTATCCCGTCGAGGGAATCAGGTCAAGACGTAGTTCATGATGCAAAAAATGAGAATTTTATATATGTATTTTTTTTTCTGAAAAGTGAAAAGACAGCATCACGTTCTGACTTCAGTTGATACCAACAATTAGTATTGTGCTTAGGAATTCCGTTATTCACTTCCAGTCTAACCAAGACTGACTTCTGGGTAATTCCTATAGTTTCAAATGGTACCTCAGACACCAAAGTATCGACACACTTGCTTGCAGTCAAGGTTTCGAACTACACGTAATCTCACGTTTCAAATGCCCTCACTGAAAGAAAGTCCCATTTCTCACATATATTTCCAGTATTTTGAATTTTGGGACGTTTAGAGAAGTACGCTCACACTCAAAAGGATGTTCAATGCATGCAATTGTGATACCATAGGCTTGGCCGTCATGTAAGTATCCACTAATGTGAGAACCCTCAGTATAAGATCATGTAGAGTTTGTCACGGGCTTGTAATGTAGGCTTGGGGAAAGGGATGAATATTATTTGGGTAAAAAGTGACTAATCCTTCCTCGAGCATTGGACTACGTCCGTGCTTGATATTTGTGTGCTTTAATGCTGATCTGCTTTGTTTTTTGTCCCAGTTTTTCTGTACTGACTTCCTTTTGAATTTTTCGTTTGGAGCCCGCTTTTTTCAAAGTTATTCTCTCATTTCATTCATTTTTTTATAATGTCGGGGCTTTTGATTTCTTCTTTTGTGAAGTCGTCATTTGTGTTTTCTTTTCCCTTTTGGGACTTTGACAACTTTTGTCTTTGCAAACTTCGATGCAGAATTTCGCCAGCCACTTGCACATTTCCAAAGCGCTCAAGGAGGTCGGGCCAAGAGAGGGATAGTGCGTACGCACTCGTAGCGGTATAGGTGTAATATGCGGTTGTCAAAAGAATAGGCTTTAGGCTCAAAAGGGGTGTACTACGGATAATGTTATTTGGTAGGCTGAAAAGGCTCAAACGGGTCAAAGAAAGCCTACGATCATTTCCTACACCAAGTGTTACTCATGATTTCGCCTCAACAAACACACGGGCCAAGTTCTAGATCACAATGCAATGCAATTGAACTTATTCTAAAACTCACCACACAATGCACATGAAACAATGAGGTTGGTCTCGTTCTTATCTTAAAAGCATGCAAGAATGTCATTACAGGTGTGCGTGAGAGGTACCAAAAGAATCTATGGTTTACCACGAAGTCAACCCATATTGATTATTACTCGTTATTTCCTATGCACACTCCTAACTGTGTTGGTATCAACCAAATCAAACAATGATACTTAAAAGAGTTTTTTTTTTTATGCATTTTGAATAAAATATATATATATATATATATATATATATATATATATATATATATATATATATTTGAATAAATGGTAGAACTCCAAGAGGTCGCCACGTATCTCATCTTTGACGAGAATCAGATGTGCATAGTTCGTTCAGATATGTTATAAAATATATGCTTGAAAAAGAATTCATTCATGAAAGAAATGCAAAAGTAAAAGCTGTGCAAAACAAATGATTGTTCAATATAAGACTAATGAAAAGTAAAAGGAATGTAATGAAAAAATGAATGGATGTGATAGAATGAATGAAAAAATGAATGAATGTACGTGATTGGATAAATGCAATGAATGAGTGAGCCAAATATGTCCCCCCCACCCCCCTCCCTTTTTTTTTTATGTGGTGGTGTCGAACCCTAGATGAGTTGCCTACGTATCACACCGTATGGTGAGAATCAGACACGCGTAGTTCGGGATGATTATGTTGTAAAATGCATGATAAAGAATTATGTAATCAACACTAGACATATCAATGAACTTGCAAATATGTATAAAAAATGCAAAATATAAGACCCAGAGCGATGCTTCGTTGAATCTGATATAAGCTGACTTCTCTCCATCAACATAACTCCAACTCATTCTTGTGATGATTTTTTTTTTGTTGTTGTCCGCCCTCGACTATTTGCGAGGACGATCTTCCTGCAAAAATATGACAAATGGATGAGAGTAGGCAAGCCACAAATAAATAATAAAATGCAACGGCGTGACATTATAGTCAAAGACTCCCCTGCTTGGTTCGACCGTACTGGTGGTTGATGCTTCACAAAGTCCAAATCGCGCTGTTCAAAAGTGATTTACGCAGTAGAAGTCCTGATTGTAATGTGACAACAAAAAGCGCAAAAAATGCAAATGCTCTGGCCGGAGTTATAATCACATAGCATGATATGTACAGGGGTTTAAAGGATAATTATTGCATTAAATAATATGTACAGTATTGCTAGCGACAACAATAGTAAACAAAAACATGCAAATCAAGCGCGCGCCTAATATGCATGGGACCTCTCTTATGCCAGAGGTCGGCATAAACGCCAAATATGCGAGATTATGATAAATAGGTCCAAGCCGTTAAACTGCAATGTTTTGTTAGAAATGGCGACCAAATGACGGTGCACTTTTTCTAATTTCGGTGTGTTATGACCAGGCTTGGATCCGTCTATCATCATCACGCTACACATAGTATGCTAATGGGTCGTTGGGTTGTGAAACCCGTCGACAAGTTTGATGGATTTCTAATTGTGACGTTAATACCAAGGATTAACCCACCTAAGGTTTATGCATGCATGACTTAATAAAAAAAGGTATAGCTCTATCTTAAGCTTTCTAAGATTTGGCTTACTAGACGCAAGGTTCCCGAGCGGACAACTCGAGTGAGAAGGCTACGCGGCCACCGGTTAGACCGGACACTCCACGTATATTATCAACTCTCCTAAATTTGGGTTTTGAAGAAAGAATTTTGCTGATGCACCCAGCGCACCTCGCATGTAGTGTGTGATAATGTGGATTTTCCAGAGTGGAAGAAATATGAGCGGAATGCCAGTTTAAGGAAAACAGTAAAAGCAAATAGCAATTAAAACAGCTAAACATACAAGATTAAAACAAGCAATTTTAAGACATTTAAAACAAATAAAAATAAAGCCAAGCAATAATAAACCTAGGTTTGCTATGGTCAAGAACCTGATTATACCCAGCGGAGTCGCCATGTTGTCGCTCCCGTTTTTGACCTCGGGGTCTGAACGGTATCCGCAACGTTGCTCTTTGGCGCGGTTCCCTGAATGGAGCAATAATGCTGATTTTTAGGAGTCGCCACCTAATTATTTAAGTGAATTAGGACACTTGATTTATTGCAATAAAAATACTGTAATTAATCTCCATTTAATGGTCTGCGAAATTAATGAGATTCTGGATCAGAGTTCTTTATTATCCTAAAGGGAAGGGGTTAGACATCCTTTAAGATCCGCTAACTTGCGGTTATCCGTTCAAACATAGGTTAATAATATATTGACTTTTATTCTACCTATTCTAAGCATTTTTACATAATTTACAATTAAAATAAAATGCAATACATAATAATAAAACTTAAAATTAAATGCGACAAAAGATAAAACTCCAGGATATCTTTTAGCCTTTTTTAGGCCTTCTGCACAAGATGATCTCTGGGTATCTGCATAAACACTTAGTAAAAGTGTTAGTAATAAAATAAATAATTTTTAAAGTAATAGCAATAATTAATAAGTAAAGCAAAAAATAAATCCGTCTTTTGTACAGGGGAGGCCTTGAAAATCAGACGGAGATTCCTTCATCGGCCAATATTGCTAGAAACAATAAAATAAATAAAACCTTCGGGTCCGCGCCAAAACAGTAATAGTTTTAAACACAGATGACTCAGATATATATAAAAAATAAAGTGGGACAGCCTAAACAAGTGTGGATGAGAGAATTCGCCTTGCCATCACATGTTGGTTATCCGGTGTAAGTGGAAGAAATCATCATTGCCCAGAAAGCTTCATTTTATTTTATTTTCCGTCTTTGCAACTGTGGGGGCCTCAAAAATCGACGGATAAAATTTTCATTGGCCATCAAAGTGTAGTATCATGTTCAAAATCAGTGAGACTTTCACTAAGTGTAACAAATTGTTCAAATCAGATCTGGCAAAATCAACAAAGAAATCAGTCCATTGATTTGCCAAAAAAACAAGCCGACACGGTAGTAAACCGGTGATCAAACAACCAAAAGGCACAAGACGGTCAAAATAGTACAAGCAGATACACCACGTCGCCGGAAATCTCAAAACATCGCCGGAGTTTTTCAAGAACTCCGGGCGAATGTAAAATCAGCGAAATCAGTCCAACAAAGATCATGACTACAGATAACCACAAAAATAAGACCAACACAGGTCGCCGAAGTTTTTTAGAACTCCGGTGATATACAAAATGCAAAATCAGTCCAAACAACACCAACAACAGACCAAGAAATCAGAAAAAATCAAACCATCCACCAGCAACAACCAACAAAACTCTCAACAAGAAACCAACCGCAGTCGCCGAAGTTTTCAAAACTCCGGTGAGTTATCTAAAAACAGAACCAAATTAGTCCACAACAATAGTATGCAACAGATCGAACATAAAGCCGAACCAAAGCCAAAAGAATCAGTCCAAACGAACATACATAATAATAACGAAAATAGAAACAAACAGCGGGCAGCGAGCAGCGGCGTCACTTCCATGACGAGGTCGCCGGAGCAACGCCACCGCAATGGTGAAGTTCGACAGTGAGCAGTGAGGTGGTGGAACAGTAGTGGTCGATGGGATACAGTGGTTCGTGAGAGACAGGATAGTGGTGGTGGTGCACTAGTGGTAGTTCGAGCAGTGGGGCGATGAGAATGGCAGCGGGGAAGGGGCGTTGCTGGTGTTGTATGTGTTGTGCTGTGTGTGTGCGTGCGCGCAGTGGTGGTCGGCGATGGTAAGGTGAAGAGGAGAGGGAGATGAGAGAGGCGACTGCTGGTGTTTAGAGGGGGTTCGCCGGAGCTTGGAGCTCCGGCGAAGGGCGGCGGCGACGGGAAGGTTTGAGAGAGAGTCCAACAAAATCTGCAGATGTGATTTTAGGGTTGCTGATGGTGAGGTTGTGCGGCTGCCTTAATGGGGGGGGGTAAGGTTTTATTTATAGGGTATATATTTAGGTTTAGGGTTTGGTATTGGGTATTGGGTATTGGAGGGAAAGATGAAAGGTGTATTGCGCCTCAGTTTGGGCTTCGGTTTTTGGCGGATTGGATTGGTCCATATTGTGCCTTGGGCTGGACTGACTTGACAAAAAATGCAAAACAGATTAATTATTTAAAAGAAAAAATTATTTAAAGGTATAAAATTATCAAAATAAAAATGCCGACGCTATAATAATAAAATGCAATATTTAAGAAATGTTTAATGCCTAATTAAAAGAAAAAATGTGGTGCGAATTAATTATTTAAAGAGATGTGAAATTAGTAAAATAAAATGATCGCGCAACAATAATAACATAACATTTGAAAATGTTTAATACCTAATTAAAGTAAAAATATGATGCCAATTTACAAAAAATAAAACAACATAGAATGTTAGGTAAAAAAATATACAAAAATGCCAAAAAATGGTGATTAAAATGCGGTGTCCTAAAATGCTTAAAATTGCAAGAAATGACTAAAAGATGGGTCAAAATTGGGTGTCAACATCTATTTGCCAGGTTTCCCACCTAAACCGGAAGCGGTTATAGATGCTATAACAAAACTTCGTAAGAAAATATCTCGAGAACTGATCAAATTTACCTGGGTCTGAGTCGTGTCTTGTCCTTGAGTCCTTTCTATGCCTCTCATGTCCTTCTTTCCTTCACTTGGGACTCACTAGCACACTCCTTGCTGCTTTCGTGCTTGATGGCTTCTGATGAACTTTCGTTTCCTTTTCATTTGTTTCGAGAAATCTATCGATTCCGATTCTTTTTTTTTCTCTTGATTCTTTTCCGATCGAGATGTATAGATCTTGTTCATGGATTAACGAAAATGTGCAAAAGCTCTATTTGCCTCTGCCATTCTATGAGTCTCTTCTTGCCCTTACCTTGGCCTTACCCGTTCGATTGATTGTTCTAAAGTCGAAGTAATTTCGTTACGTTGAATTGTTAGGTAGGTTTTGTCAGTGATTAAATGGAAAGAGGGAGCGGTTCGGGCCCACTCTTGAACTTTTAGGCTAATTAAAAGCCGAAACAAAGCGGGTGGTTGAGAAACACGTATTATTGGGAGGCGCAGTAATGGATACCGCTTCGCACTGAGCTGCGGTTGGTACGTCAAATCCCTCTGTCCAAGTGATTGAGTTGAAGCTTCATCCCAAAGCGGTAGTGAGCCATTCTCGTACTTGATCTCTTGAAATCCTATGAAATAGCAGGATCGGTTTCCAACGGAAGTCAACCTCGTATGGCTTTTTTCGGCAATACTCTGTCAATTCTGACTTCTTAAGGTAAGACGAAAGCCTTAATTCTGTAGTGCTTCTTTCGTGTTGCCCAGGAATCCAATGCACTAACTCCTGGAGTTAGACGATATGCCCTTAGGGATACGTTAGCAAGTAATCCCTCTCACTAGTTGTCTTTCAAAGGCATTTTGACATTATCCTTTTTCCACGTGAAAGCACATAAGTTTGTTCATCGGATTGAGTGTGTGGTAGCTGCTTCTGACCGAATCGCTCTTTGTTCTACCAAATATGTTGTTCTATTCTATATTATATATATATAAGTTCACATTCTTCAGGAAGTCGCGATTTCGTTAGTGTAACTGGAAAAAACGTTTTCAATTCGAACTGCTACGATGTTCTAATTATTCCCCGCCCCCTCTCATTTTAAAGCTCCTCTCATGTAAGTCTCGTTGCTTTCAGCTATTCCTGATTACCGATTCGCTCTGGCTGAACGATTGTAAACACATATTACTTATAGGAGAGGTGTGAAAGTCGTTTTCGCTTGCTTGATTATTTGGAAAGGGGCAAAAATACTGGAATACATTGCATCAACCTTGGAGCATTAGCCGATCTGGTACATCAATACATGTTCCTATGCCCATTCCAATCTTGTCTAACTTTTCTAATTCCCCCTTCTCAACCCGTATCTTGTTCGTTACCCTTATTTTTATGTAAAAGATCTAGTAGGTTGGGTAGCTTTTGCTATCTTTTTTTCCATTTGGATTTTTTATGCTCCTAATATTTTGGGGCATCCCGACAATTATATACCTGCTAATCCGATGTCCACCCTGCCTCATATTGTGCCAGAATGGTATTTCCTACTTATCCATGCCATTCTTCATAGTATACCTGACAAATCGGGAGGTGTAGCCGCAATAGCACCAGTTTTTATATGTCTGTTGGCTTTACCCTTTTTTAAAAGTATGTATGTACGTAGTTCAAGTTTTCGCCCGATTCACCAAGGAATATTTTGGTATTCCAAGTCCTTTAGTAATCGTTGGTTGAATAAAGGGGGAAGAATCGACGAGGCAAGTGTTCTCGAATAGAAAATCCTGATGATGATGAAAAAAATGTGAGTGCAAAATACTGAATTTCTATCGATGTCATTCCAATTCAAAGAATTCAAAAAACTTTGAATTCTCAATTCTCTACGACGTCTAGACCATAAAATATTTTCAGAAACAAGCAAATAAAAATTATTTTTGTCTGTATTTATTCTTTGAGTTTTGTACCTGTCGTTCCGAGATGCTATCAGAGTAGGAAAGTTAGTCAAGTTCTCGTGCCTATTTTAGATAAAGCACCCCTAAGAAAGACTTACAGTCGAGTTGCTACGTTGTTCTGCTTTCCACGCCTTTCCTTCCTTAAAGTTAATACATTTCTTATTCTGAATCGTATTATAAATAGAAAAACTCGTGCCTAGTTCGTATGATTTTTTGGATGATGATATATTCCCCTATATTATTTAACATTTTCCAGATATATCCATAAATACGTTGTCAGCGCCGCGGACCTTCGGGGAGGCGCCGCGGTGCCTCCGACGGTCCAGCCACAAATGCCTGCAGAAAATTTCCAAAATTCACCCAATCCAGCCCCGAGTCATGGTCCAATCACCCACAGTCAAAGAGGTATTTTTAAACCAAAAAGACATTTTAATTTACATTCTAATGTTCTTAAATCACCCTTACCCCGTAATCCTGTGTCTGCCTTAAATGACCCTAATAGGAAAATTGTCATGATCGATGAATATAATGCTCTTATTGATAATAAGACGTGGGAGTTGGTACCCCATCCATCTGGTGTTAATATTATTTGGTCTATGCGAATTTTTTCTCATAAGGAAAATTCTAACGGTTCGTTTGCAAGACATAAGACTCGTCTTGTAGGTGATGGTAAGACTCAGCAGGTTGGTGTGGATTGTGGTGAGACATTTAGCCCGGTGGTCAAGTCGGCTACCATTCACACTGTGCTCAGCTTGGCTCTTTCGAAATCATGACCCATACATCAACTAGATATGAAGAATGCTTTCATACATGATGATCTCAAGGAGACAATGTATATTCATCAGCCCTTGGGGTTTAGGGATACTAGATATCCTAATCATATTTGTTTGTTAAAGAAGTCATTGTATGAGATTAAGCAGTCTCCACAGGCTTGGTATAAGAGGTTTGCTGACTATGTTTCGACTATGGGGTTCTCTCACAACAGGTCTGATAATTTATTATTCATATATCGTCGCTGTTCTTCGATGGCTTATATACTATTATTTGTGGATGATATTATCTTGACTACCTCTTCTGATGCTTTGCGAAAGTCTATTATGATAATGCTCAGTTCTGAGTTTGTCATGAAAGACTTGAGCCCATTGAGTTATTTTTTGGGGATTGCTGTCACTCGTCATGCAGGTGGATTGTTCTTATCACAGAGGAAGTATGCAACAGAGATCATTGAGAGGACTGAGATGTTATTCTGTAAGTCCACTTTTACTTCAATTGATACTAAACTCAAGTTGGGTGCTGCAGCTGGCTCTCCCTATGAGGATCCGACCCGCTACCGTAGTCTTGCAGGCGCCCTTTAGTATCTTACGTTCACGCGACCAGACATTACATATATCGTCCAGCAGGTGTATTTGTTTATGCATGATCCCAGAGTTGAACATATGAATGCGCTCAAATGTATTCTTAGGTACATTCAGGGAACACTTGAGTATGACTTGCATTTGTATCCTTCGTCGACGTCTACATTAGTCTCCTATACATATGCTGATTGGGGTGGTTGTCGACACCGCATTTGCCCACGCCCGCTATTGTATGTTTTTAGGTAATAACTTGGTCTCATGATCTGCCAAACATAAATTCACGCTTTCACATTCAAGTGCAGAGGCCGAGTATCGAGGGGTAGTCAATGTTTTTGTTACACCCCGTAATTCCAGGACATGTATATAAGAACATACATAAGAAAACAGGACTTTAAGACTTGTATAATTTATCAGAATTATGGAAATGTCGGGAAATGAAGTATTATGACGAATGGGAGGGCGACACGTGTCACCCCTACATGGACTTGGTCGAATTATTGACCAAGGTTAAGTGATCTTGTGACCAAGGTTAAGTAGCCTAATGTGGATGATCAAGCTTGAGAAAATTGACCAAGTCAAGTTGACACTAGATATTTAAATTTCTTCATCCAAGCCACACAAGTGTTTTCATCTTGACCCTACATTTAATTATATATACACTCTAGTAGCAAGACAAGTTCTAACACTTAGAAAAAAATTAGAAAACCTAGAACCTTGAAGAGGAACTCTCGGGTTAGGCATCCTTTGGAAGAGAAAATTTTTCGTTTGTGGTTCATAATTCACCATACTTAAACCCAAGGTTTCTAGAGGTATTATAAGGATATCTCAATACAAAAATCCCGGAAAAACTACGTTTTTACGTTAGTCGCAAGATGAAAACCTAAGTTGTTTTCATAAGTTTTGATTGGAAATTGAAGGAAAGTTGTTTATGAACTTCTAAGGGCTTCAAATAGCGGATTGGAGCGTGAAGGAAATGAGCTAAGTTGCTAATGAGCGACTTTCAGTCTTGAAGTTATATTAGGGCTTATCAAAGTAACAATCTTGTCCTCTTAGTGATTAAAGATTACATGTTGTTGTAGTTATATACATAAACAAGCATGAGATATATATAATGAAGATTGATAGGTGTTATGGAATATTTGGAAGCAAAAATCCGAAAGTGGCATGTTAGCCATAAGATTGTAATTCAATTTAGTTGTTAGTTTTAGTCGTCACATGTTATATAAAGAAGAGATTATAGTTGTTAAAATTGGTTGCGACTATATAACATGTTAGAACGACAATATGGATTGAAAATGAATTGGAAAGGATTATATGTTGTTGTACATTGTAGCCGAGAATGACATTTAATATTGGACTGTTTTATATAAATTGTGGGGCAGAATTTTACACGTCCTGTAAGGCGTGTAATCCCCTTTGATTAGTTGATGTGTTGAGCCTTAAATGTGGCATATTGGTTATTGATTTCGGGCCTTGAAAAAGGTGCAAAAGTATGTAGAAACAAAGAAAGTGCTTCCCAATTTTCCGTAGAATATGAAGCTTTACACTTAGAATATTCTACATTAAAAGCTAGAAGTTGATAGCCGTATTATGGTCATTATAGGTTGACATTCTACGTGCGGCGTATTCAAGTTAGCAAGTGGATTAAGCTGAAGAGGTATGTGGAACTTTCCTTATCTCTTCAGCATGAGTAGTTATAAAGGTATAGTACGGTAGACGTACGAGATTTAAATGAATTCAGTTTCATTTTGATATCCTTGACTTGTTTTAAGAATGTCCAAGTTAGTTGAGTTAGAGAATTAACTCACTTGTTTTAAAAAGGATAAAAATGCCATAGTTTCTGAAGCATAAAGTTATTATAACGACTTTATGAGAAGTTGGTTATAACAACTTTATGGAAAGTTAAAAGAATGGTTTACTCTAGTAATGTAAACAAAGATAAATGACTTGAAATAAAGAAGGGCAATTTGATTTAAAGGCATCAATTGCTTAAAGTTTTAAAGTAAAGGTCACTTGGTTTAGAAGCAAAAAAAAAAATGTATTTCTAAAGGTGTAGTGACTTGTTTTGAAAAGTAGACAAGCCTTGATACTACGGGTGTTAGTATTTTGGGGGTTTTATACGAAAAAGAGTCATTTTTAAAAGGATAAAGGTACGTAGTACTTTGAGTTAAATTCCCCGATTTTTCATGACATGTTAGTGCCTTAAGTTAAATAAAATGAGAGTGCATGCTAATTAAAGTCTAATGAGAAGTTAAGAGATTTCTTAACTTGCTTATGATATTTACGATAGCCGGTTGTGCTTATGTTATGATATTTATGGTAGCCTTAAGTGCTAGTGTTATGTAAATTTTGCGGGGTAAACCCTCGGGTTACTACTTATTTCGTGGATTTGCTCCCCACGATGCGAGTGCGGCGTTTGTACTCATTGCGGGTCCACCGGGCCCATGCGGGTGAAATAGTTCCATGCGGAGCAAATTGCTCCATTGCGGGTCCACAGGACTTATGCGGGTGAAATAGTCCCAGGAGTAGGATTGCTTAATGATACTACGGGCGGGTGACCCTAATTTGATCATGAGCCTCCTATTTTTTTAAGCAGTAAAGTGTACTCTTGTTTACTCTCATTATTAGTAAGACACAGTGTACTATTATTTTGGTTATCATACATGTCTTCAGCTTTATTTTAGACTATATGATTTCATTTCAAGATTTCGGGCCACATACTTGGTACATATTTTAGACCGACCCCTTCCTGGGCCGTTCATGCCACTGCAGTGGTAAAGAGTTGCAGATCCTCGTTCCTAGGATCATTGATCAGTTCTTGGAAAGCTCCATTTCTCCGGAGGCTTGTCTTTTGGTACAGTTTTTCTGATGTTGTAGATTTATGTACATTCAGGGGTATGGCGGGGCCCTGTACCATCACAGTTGTTATGTCAAAACTCTTAGAGGTCTGTAGTCATATCTTGTGGGTCCGTTTGTAAAAGATGGGATATAATTGTTTTTTATTATATGTAATTGTATATATATGTCCAGAGAGGTAGCCTTATCGGCTAGCCTGTTGTTTATTTCTGTTATTACACATTATGTGGTTATGTATGTTCCGCTGATTTTCTCTGATGTATACCTGTAAGGGTACCCAGGTAGGGCACCAGTCGCGGGCCCGGGATCGGGTTGTGACAGTTTCTGAGTCATGTTGGTTACATAATTTACTTTTAGAGCTCCATTGTCCTATTGAAAAGGGTACCTTGGTGTATTGTGATAATATAAGTGTCATCTACCTTTCTGGTAATCTAGTTCAACACCAACGTACTAAACACATAGAGATGGATATTCACTTTGTTCGAGAAAAGGTAGCAAGCGGACAAGTACGTGTCTGTCATGTCCCTTCTAGATATCAAATTGCAGACATTTTTACAAAGGGTCTTCCATCGGTCCTTGTATATTAGTCTTATACCTTAATTTTATAATATTATCATAATTGTATAGTTAGTCTCCTTATAGAATAGAGATTTAGATGTAAAGTTGGAATAAGATTCTCCTATTGTAACTTTTATATATATATATATATATATATATATATATATATATACGTTTTTCATCAATAAGAATAATCAAGGGATTATTTCTTTCAATATGACTCAACACATTTAACGTAGTTCATTAAAAATACATCTTGGTCCATATGTTTAGAAAATATGTTATACTCACACTAGTTTAGAAGTGTATTACCATAAAATATAAAGTAATACTGCATTTTTAACATAACATAATTTAAATAGTTGAAAGATTAAATATATTTATTACTAATATTGAGGGATCAAGAATATTGCTCCAATCATCTCATTTTAACTATTGTTTTAATAAAAGAAATATTATTCAGAACTAATTATCACTTCAAAAATTCACAAATTTAACAATCATTTCCCACCATACTCTTATATTAAAAAATCACTTTCCACTGATATTGATCAATTTTTTTAAATATAATAAATGAGTAACTTAAGAAAATATACTTTGACGTAGTGTCGCCAATGACGGGTGGCGGGCGGTGGGCGGGCTGGCTGGCCTGGTCCGACGGTCTGCCGCTTTATCGTCCCGATACCGATGTGCTCGGGGAGCGGTCGGGTGGGGTCATTTTTTTATTTGTCTTTAAATTAAATAAATAAATAACACACACACACAACAAGATAGTTTAATAAAAACATCTTAAGGTTGTTTTTGTGCCTCTTATATTATTCGACTAGATCACTAGAAGTATGATTTTTTTTTGGTAATACAATTTCAAAATTGCAACTTCGTGATATTGAAAGTTGCAAATAAATAACATAGTAAAATTACAATTAAAAGAATTACATTTAAGAAACACATTTTCTAGTTTCTTTATAATTTCTTGTGGTTCTTCGATTGAAATTGGTATATCTTGATCAAATTGGTCGACGTCGCTTGCACATCTGTCGGATATTTCATTGTAGTTGTAGTCTTCTTCTTCGCTGATCTCCGGTTGGTCGCACCTCCTACGCTCCGTACGAATCCATTCTTTGAATAGAACTACATAAAATTATTAGAAGAAGCATTATCTAACATAAAGTTACTAGAAGAAGTGTTATCTAACATAATAATCGCAAACTGAAAATACGTTATTGCATACACCATTTATAATCTACTTCTACCCAGAGCGCATTGACGCACCCGACTTTCTAGCTTCGTATTCATCCCACATAGCTTTGTGAATGTTTTGTACATGTCTCAATAAACTTCTCGTCCCACCTTGACCTTTTCCCATTTTTAATTTATAAATATTTTCACAAATTTGACATCTAACTACTTCATTTTCTACGTCCCTATAAAAAAAGCCCATACATCTGATTTTACTTTTCGTTGAGGAGGGCCTCGTCTCATACTAAGGGAATAGGAGATGATGCAGTTTGAGATGCACTAATAAGTGTGTCATCTAAATCTAATGGTACTTCAGGAAATAATTCAGTATCAATGAAATCGTCATGTCTTTGAGGATCTTGAGGAATAAGATGACTAGAAGAAGTACTCTTGTCCTTGTTACCTTCCATTATAATTATGCAAATAAATAATTAAAGATAGTGAAATTTAATTAAGTGCGCTAAATAAAATGAAGAAACAATAATATGCTGATGAAGGAACGAATGTACCAAACGCCGACGTGTAATCGAGATGTTGAAAATTGAAACTTTGCTCGATGGATGATCCTCAAGCTAGTTGCCAACTTCACTCCCAAATGAATAAATAAAATTGAATACTTAGTAGACAATGTAGAGAGAATAAAAGATTATTAGAGAGATTGTAGGAAGATTTGTGAGAAAGAATGAAGAGAAAATGAAGTATTTATAGTTGGAAAAATTAGGTTAAAGTGTAAATATAATAACTTAAGGGTTAAAAATAAATATTATGGGGTATGGGGGTTGGGGAGGATTTGACCGCTGCACAAATGACCAAATTGGGAAAAGTCGTTGTCTGCAACCGCCAGAAGGTCGGGGTGTGGGAAAGCGTGAGCGGCGGGATCTGGTCGGCTTGGGTCGATATTTTTTCTGCCGTCATCGATATCAATATCGAATCTGAGACAGGCGGTGGGGTCGGGGCGGGGTTTGGGTCGGTATACCTCGCCCCGTTGGTCAGCCTTACTTTGACGTGGAAAAAGCTTAAAAACGGTTATTATGAACCTATGCATATTATTGTTTTCTTAAATTTTGTGTCCAATTAAAATATACGAGTAGTCCTCGGGGCACAATTTAATGGAAAAGAAGGAGGATTAAAACGTTCTATACACTTGCACCGTGAGATCATTTCCAATGAGAGAATTCTGCTCTCTTCTGAGTTGTATGTGCTATTAGTTTTTCATTCTCAAACGTGACTAGGGAACCTACTACTAAATAAAAAAATAAAATAAAATACACGAGTATATAATATCGTACCTAATTAGATTCGCTGATTGTGAGTTTGTGACTGACGATTCTTTATCTTCTTTGCACTTTGCTCTCATCTCTATAAATAAATTCTTCCCTTCACTTTATATTATTGCAAGTATTTACAATGTTAGGAGGAATTCGTGAGGTTGGAGGATCCCAAAACAACCTTCAGATCAATGATCTTGCACGTTTTGCTATTGATGAACATAATAAGAAACAGGTTTCTTTTTTTTCTTCCTGTTTGTGGATTTGATTGTGTTTATTCTTCTAATTTTGAAATGGGTTTGTCAAATTTTACTCTGATTTTATGTTTTTTTTGTTAATACTTAGTGTTGTCTTTCGTTCTTCCCGTAGCATACTATTTTGCTGTAAAGGTAAGATCTGCATACAAGCTACCTCCCAATCCCCAGATTCCACTTATGGGTATGTTTTTGTTATACTTAGTGTTCTTTTTGAAAGAATTAACATAAATATATACAAGTTACAATAGGAAAATACTTTTTCAATTCTACATCTAAAACCCTATTCTATTTAAAAACTAACTATACAATTATGGTAACATTACAATACTAATTAAGGTATAAGACTAATATATAAAACTACTATAATGAATATACAAAGTCACGGTTGGGCTGTACATCTACTGGGCCACGGACTGACCCATATATTTAACAGGCATAATACATAAACATGCTGTGAAACTTGATGCAAGTATGCTCTCTAATTTTGGGTGTGCAAGTAGTCACCTCAATTTGTCTTCACTTTGTCAGTTGAACATTTCTAACCTACAAAATAATCATCTAAGACACCTCCAACATTTATGTGTTATGTCAGTACATGTTCAACTTTATACAAGTTGAGGTGACTACTAGTGCACACCCAAAATTGAAGGGCATACCTGTCAAAGTTGGAGGGTATATTTGTCAACTATGCCAAATTTGAGGGTCTGTTTATTAATTATGCCTTTTGCTTATAAAGAAAAGAAACTGCCAAGTGAAAAGACATCAATCAAGCTATTAATCCACTGTGTGTCAGTTTAAAATTAGGTGAACTCAACTTACTGCAAAGGGGCTTCATTGAAAAAAAACAATATATGCGTAGATAGTATCTTGCCATCTAATTGAGGGGCGGGCCCATTATCTCCGGATGATGATCCTAAGGGTGGGCTCAGAAATCTATTTCTGGTTGTGGAGGAAAAAAGAATGCTATGCATATATATACAACTTGCATTGAAAATATTGCAAAGTAACTAATCTTTCTGGAATAAAGAAGTAAAGTCTTAAAATCCCCACAATCCAAGTTCTAAACTTATATACAAGCCGAATTTTGTGATAATATACAAGAATGTTTCTGAATAGTTTAAAGCTACGAAACTATCATAGTGTTTGAATTTTTCCTCATAGTTTTGGACAAAGAGAGCAGTTTTTTTTTTTTTTGTTGATAAAGTTCATTTAAGTTATTGCAGTTAAAAAGCTCGTAGTTGAACTTTGGGATGGGCCGGACTGGTCCGCCCTAGGTGTTCACCGGTGTCTCGTCCCTTTTGCCAGTGAGCGCCTCACTGGCCTTAGTCGTGCCTCCGGCACTGTTACTTTGAAGAATTTAGAGTGCACAAAGCAAGTCTACGCTCTGTATACATTAAAATGGGATAACATTATAGGCAATCTCAAAAAGATAAAGTTACTTTTTTATAAAGTGGACAAAGAGAGTAGTAGTTTATAAGTTGATAAATTAATTGAGATAAGCTTGTGCAACTGAACCAACTTCTATCTTATTTAAGTATGCTCTCGAAATGGGCATTTTTCATTAGGATGTGGTAGTTTAGATATTGATTTTTTCTAAGTTACTCGGACTCTCCAAAATGGCTGTCGCACCGTGTCGGATCCTTAAAAAATGCACTACTTTTGGAGGATCCGACACGTACCGGTTGACATTTTTGAAGAGTATGAGTAACATATGTTTTTTTTAGATAGGAGAAGAGCTGCATTGATCCAGACAGAAATAACGAAATAAGTATTTGTCTTTTTTAAGGCAAGGATTTATGATTTTGACCAATTTAGTAAGTCTGAAATGTATACAACTTTGTAAGTGTGTCTGTATGTGATTAGGCATGTATAGGAGACAACCTTTATCTTCTTTCCACTCCATTATGTCTGAGACTGATTGCTTCAGCACTCATGGGTTACTGTTCTTTCTTTTGATCAATATTCTATATCAGAACGCTCTTTTGGAGTTTGGAAAGGTTGTGAATGTGAAGGAACAAGTGGTTGCTGGAACCATGTACTATATAACACTGGAGGCGACTGAAGGTGGTAAGAAGAAAGCATACGAAGCCAAGGTCTGGGTGAAGCCATGGCAGAACTTCAAGCAAGTCGAAGACTTCAAGCTTATTGGGGATGCTTAACAAGTGACAAATGATGTATGCCTCTTATGTCTGTGAAAATAAAGCTAACATATTTTAGCTTGTCAGTATTTGAATATCGCAAAGTAAGTCTTATAACTCTATGGTATGTAACTTTAAGTTACGGGTAGCTGTAACTTTACAATGTTCCATATTCATATACAGAGGCAGAACCAGAATTTCAATTTTATGAACTATGAATTTTAAATGACGACCTCAATGATAGTAACTGGGTTCTAATTAATTTAATATTTGTACATATGTTTAATGAAATTCTTAACACAACTACATTGTTTGAGTAAAAGCTACTGGGTTAGCCCGAACTCGTATCCAGACTTCTAGCTCCGCCCCTGTTCATATAATGTGGTCCTCCATAGGATAGGTCTATGCCATATCTTGTATATGACGTACTGCTTTTCTATTGCTAATATATCTGAGAGAAGCATAAGCAATTACCAATTTTCTTTCGAAGTTAGAGCAGGAGCAGGTTTATGGCTAGCATTAAAGTAGTTATAAGGAATCCTCGTATTAACGAATGCGTTGAGGTCCCAACTAAGTGTTCTATTTTTTGTCAAGATTGTTAACTTGCCTTGGAGTTGCATACTCAACCATTTTGTTTCTAATTGTCCTTCCATAGGTTGGTACATTTTGTGACAGACACAGATTGAGGATGTTAAGAGTCTCCTATCGGATATGGAATGAGAACATGAATTCCTTGTATGGACTTGGACAATCCTCACCTTACAAGCTAGTTTTTGGGGTTAAATTAGACCCAGATCAATTCTTTACATAGTACTCTACTAAAGCTTAGGTACCAATGGTTGGTGAACAAGTTTTCATGTAACCGTTCATCATCATATTGTCCATGGTAGTTGTTCACTAAAGCTTAGGTAGATGAGAAAAATCGTCTTATCATTTTTAAAATCTTTATAAGGATTTGACTCTCGCCTCCCACATAATTTTAATCTCAATTTAACGACTCCTAGACCACCTTTTTCATGCTCTATTTTTTTTTCTTTTCATTTCGTTGCTTTATGTAGAAAAAAAGAAGATATCTTTGTTGCTGTTATCATGGACATACTGCCATGTAAGTAGAAAGATTGTTACTTGTAGCTGCAACTTTTGATATTGATGGTGTAAAATGTACAAATCACTTATGTAGAGGTCAGATACAGGGGTCACATAGCAATTAACTTTGATATTTGTAACTATATACAAAAGCTAGTTTTTGAAAGGGAACTTGAAGTAATTCGTAAAGTAACTGTTATGTGACCGGGAGGTCATGTGTTCAAGTCGTGGATGACCGGGAGGTCATGTGTTCAAGCCGTGGAAATAACCTCTTACAGCAATGCAAGGTAAGACTGCGTACAATAAACTCTTGTGGTTCGGCCCTTCCCGAATCCTGCGCATAACGAAAGCTTAGTCTAGTTACGGAAACTTAGTGCACTAGACTGTCCTTTTTTTATTAGACAAAAAGCTAGTTTTCTATGTCAATCAATATTATTTTAAATGGTATAAAGAATATTATAACATGTGTCTGATGGTAACATGAAATTTAAAGCTAAAGATTTTACAAGTGAAAAATTGATGAATGGTGAGCTTGTTCGACTGACTTGGCTGTTGAATACAAACATGTGATATGGTGACATCTCACCAAATGCGATCATAAGGGTAGATTTAAGTGCACTTAGTGACATGCCTTTTTAATCGTTAAATAAAAAACCATCTCTACTATTTTTTTCTACAAAAGAGATTGGAACTTGCAACTTTGAAAATAGAAGAGAAGAGAAGCAAAGCACACCATCTTTAGTTTTTTATGCAAAATTATTGTGCAGGAAATCTTTTATTAGAGGTAGCAAACTCAACCTATTATTTTAGTAACAAGTCCAACCCACCCAAATCTAATGGGTAGAATTATGACTTGTTTGTCGACTGAATCCAACAAGTTGAACTCAAAATGGCACATCGAACTATTGGATCAAAATGAATTAAAATAATATAATAATAACATACCCAGTGTAATCCCACAAATATGATCTGAGGAAGATAGGATATACGCAAACTTTACCTCTACCTTTGTGGGGTAGAAATACTGTTTTCAATAGACATTCAACTCAAAAGAAACGTATTCAATGCAGGATTGCAGAACAAAATAGTATAACCCGATGGTTTATTATGCAACCCAAAACCAAGTATACAAAATCTATTTGAAGATTGAGAATTAGGTAAATTTGAAAGAACTTAAGTTAATAACTTACAAAAGTACATTATCTTTCACATTTTCTCAATAAAACAAAATAAAAAGGAGGGAAGGTTAGGTTATATTAGGCACGTTAAACTATAATCCGTTATTTGACCCATCATAATAACTCAACCCATTTTGACCCAAGAAAATTTTAGGTGGATAGGATCACCACATGTTTATTATTTGACCCGACCCATACATTTGTCACCTGTACCTGTCATCTAGTCTAGCTTAATAGAGCACATTAACCTATTAACAAGATCAGCTACTGAGTGAGATCATTTTTAGCAACATGAAACAGAATGTGACTGATTTTTCTTTTTTGAATAATGCATCCAAAGTGAAAGGATGAGATGACATGATTTAGTCCTCATTGGACATTACATTACTTTTTTTGGTAATTTCATTGCAGATTACATTTACAACTGCAAACTTATTGTATTGCTTCATTTATAGGATCTGAGCCTAAGACTTTTCAAAAGATGTGGAGAACTCAGGTTGATCACCATAACTGCCAGCTGAAACAGGTTCCACGTACCACTGATTGGCTGGTCGAGTGATGAAACTCGCTTCTGCAAAATTCATAATGACTTATATATATATATCCCACAAAGAGAGCAGAACTACATAGTTACATACCAAATGCAGAAACAATTAAAAGGGCAGCCCGGTGCACTAAACTCCCGCTATGCGCGGGGCCCGGGGAAGGGAAGGGCCGAACCACAAGGGTCTTTTGTATGCAGTCTTGGAAGCAACTTTATCAATTACTGCAAGGCTCCCATTCTAAATGCAGAAATAATTGGGTAGCAAAAATTCAACAACAATTCAAAGCAAGAATCTTTCATTGCTTCTTCACTATCGCGTAATTAGGGTACTGTCGTAGCAAGAAAAATGAAATTTTATGGAGATTGACGGCTGATTATGCGATGGACATTTTGGGCTCTACCTTCACATGCAGTCGCTAAACTTTACCCACTATGACATTAAACTAAAGTAACTGAACTTTAACCACTATAACAGTAAAGCTATAAACTATTTTTCGTGGGTTATTCAGCAAATACAAATGATATTCCAAAATTTTATGAGAGCAGCAAATTGCTTACCGCCTTTTACAATTGAACTATTTGAATGTAATGTATGTATTCCTATTGAGAAAGATCATGAAAGAGATTGCATCCACTCAGAAACTCTAATGCCACCCTAGTTCATCCTATCCTACTTAAGAGCCTAGCTTAATCTTTTTTCTTTGTGAATAACCGAGGATCAGCTGGAGCATGGTTTGAACTTGGTGGATACTGGGCCGACCCTCTACCCTTCTCCTATCCTACTTAAGAGTTGATCTAAATGAGTTACAACACTAGAATGTAGATTAACTAGATGCATATTGCATTATCATGTAATCACGTTGTTTGTTACTTACCTGACAAGAAGACATCCTTGTATTCTTCATCGTCGTAGACAAATTGTGGAGGATCTGGAGAGCCAACCCCTACTATTGTGCTTCCACTGCATTCCAAATTTGGAATTAGTAACAGTTTCAAACTAAAGAAAAAAATATAGGAATAATACGCCATTTAAGTTTCTATCCTGTCAAAGACAGCAAAGGAGATAAAATTTCTCGTTAGCCATGAGCTACAGCTTGCAGGAGCATATGAGAAAGCTAGAGATCCTTCTATATAGAAATCTAGGTTCAGAAAAATAATAGGAAAATTCCTGGAACCAAAACAGAATGGTTCCGCCTACTACTAAAATCCCGGTTTTTGCAACAGTTGCGTTCTTCTATGCAAGAAGAAAATTTAGAAAGAACAAAGAAGTTTGTATCCGAAAAAGCATGCTTAGGCAGTTCTTTCGCTGAGCACAGCAGAATGAAGAGGAATTTGTATCATTTCAAATTCCTAATCTTATCGAAGAAGGAACGAGAAAAACCACATGCAAATCCATCGAAGTATTTACCCTTAGGCATGTTATACTTTCCTCCCATGAGTTTGGTTCAAAAGCTTAACACTTTCTTCAGGTGGCCACTAAGAGGCGGTTTGACAACTTATACAATTAAAATTAGACTCCAGGCATTACAATCAAGAAAAGATAATCACTAAAATAAATACATTATCTGAAAACATTTCAACAAATTTTGCTTATTTAGTGATTTTCGCAAACTATGTAGAATTACAACTTCAAGTTAGTGCATCAAAATAGAAAGTTTAGTGCAAACTTTCAAGAATGAATATCATTTACACTCAATTGCACATCACTCATACTCATAACTTTTACCATTCAGCCTAATTGTTGAGTTCAGTAGTTGAAAATATTTCATTCCAGTAATAGATCTCATAAAAGTCCCTTGTTCGCTATGAAGATAAAGTCTCCAAGCATGACTTAATCTTTCTATTAGAGCTACAAATGGTTGGCATATTTGTTAGTTCAGGGATCATAACGATGAATACGGACAACTTCTTCCATGTGAGATCTAACTCCAACAATGGCATAACACTGTTAATTTCAGTTTCTCCTATTGCCCGACACAGCTAATCGACATTGAATAACCCATCTGCTTGAAAATCGTTAACTACAAGCTAAAACTGTCAGAACTAAGACAATCTAGAAGAGAGAAATCAAGAATATGAACCAGACAAAGGCAAAACATACCTTCCAGACATGAAGACTGCATCATACTGTCCTCGGCCTGCAGCAATTACTCGCTGTTTTAACCTTTTAAGAGATGGAAGAACTTCAAAGGCAGGAGGTTCTGCAAGAAATATTATCAATGTCAAATGAATGCAATTCTGAGCAAAAAAATCTTCAAAGTGCAACATCCACTCTGTTGATCTCCGAATGGACGCACATTTAATTACTACATGCGACCAATAATGATTCCCAAGTCACATTTGCAGACTCAATCACTTAAAATGAAAAAATAAGCGATATTCTTTCATAAAGGAAAGCATGAAAAGAAAGAACTGGTTAAAAAACACACAAGAGGACAAGGAAAAACTAAAGACTAGTCATCTATTTACTTCTCCTGGACAGTATACAACTGAAACTGGTAATTGAAAAGCAGACTGCTAGAAAAGGATATGAAATATATTTCACAAATGTAAAGAAAGGGCAGCCTGGTGCACTAAGCTCCCGCTATGCGCGGGGTCCGGGGAAGAGCCGGACCACAAGAGTCTATTGTACATTGCCTTACCCCACGGCTTGAACCCAACCTTCTGATCACATGGCAGCAACTTTACCAGTTACTCCAAGGCTCTCCTTCATATTTCACAAAGTGTGTTTGAAAGTAATCTATCATTATAAGGAGAAAAGTTTTTAGATTACCGTTCCATGATTGCAATCAATTAAGTGAAAGTTCTCATTTTGCACACACTACATAAGGAGAAAAGCTCAAGTAGAGAAAGAAAGATTAGTCCTTTCCTCGGGGAAATTGGCAGTTGAAAAGAAATTGGTATTGCCATTTATTCATTAGTGTAGCCACCCTACACGCCTGAACTCGACTAAGCAATTACAAGAAAAGTCCTTTTTAAGAAAGTTCTCCTTTTCTTCGAGCAAGGTCACAAGGAAAGTTACTTCAATGCACAAGACTTTAGAAAAACACACACACAAAAAAGATATACATGCGTCTGTGTATTTGATAAGTTTAAGTTTGAACAAATGTTAAGGTGACTAATTTTCATCTCGTACCTAAATCATTGACACACACATCTTGAGATATTCCACTAGTTGAGATCTTCTCCAGCAAGCTCAAGGGATCAACCTTACTAGACAGATCCAACTGAAATCGCTGCCAAACAAAATTATTCTTAGACTTTGATAACCAAGATCATATAGATTCACCCTAAACTTGTTCACTAACTTCATTTTGTATCACCTTGTAAACTTCAGCAGTTGAGCATTCCTGTTGAGGCTTTATGAGAACCATTGGAATGTCAAATGGTATGGGTGATGGGATATCTTGAACAACCTGATCAAACAAATGCCCATTTCTATAATTTGAACTTATAAGAGACAAGATCAGATGTAATAATTTTCTAGCAATTTGCAAGCCATTTTCATGCTTTTTTTATATATCAAAAACACAGGAACTGTGGAAGGCCTCGAGAAGATAGCTAAAGATAGAAACTCGAATCCAAAAGAAGTTCGAAAATTCTTTCCTCACTTCCATTTTGCAAAAACTCAATATTTCATCCCATTTGAACTTGTGGGAATCTCTGGCCATTAATGGTTAAATCTACAACCTATTGAGTGACTATCACACCAGTCGCTAACAGTAATTATGTGACATAAGCTGATATCTCCTTTTTGCATGCCGTCTTTTTTTTTTATTATTTTGAGAAGTACAAGATGATTTGACCTTGTCTGAATACTAAGTCAAAATTATACTTCTCATATGAAAGGATGGACTTGCAAAAGAAATTCCAAGATCTCTTGCTAATTGCAAAGTAAGTGATCTGTCTAAGGTTTCCATGCATTACATCAACTCCCTGAATTACATTCCATCTGGAAAACATTAAAAATTATACTTCTCATGTGAAGGGAAGGAGTGGAAACAGGTTCGGAATTTGATATTAATACATTTAACTTATGACATGAAAGAGTTGATGCAACCTAAGTTGCAAGTGAACCAAGTCACTTGTCATAAATTTCTTTGTCAATGTCTCACTGATAACGAATTTGAAGTTTTGCTAAAGAGTTTAAAGCAAAACGACTCGATCATTCAGGATGTTCTGTCATTCCTTCACTTTCATTACATCGACGTGGATGACCTCGTGAAATAGCAATAGAACTTTTCAAGACATTTGTAATTTGTGGCCTAATTAAACAACATCTTCCTTCGAACGTAGGAGTTGCTAAGAGTAAAATTCGAGAAAAAGAGCCAATTGTACGGGAAATCCTTCAAGAAGTTCCCTTTACTTGATCAAACAACCCAAAATTCAATTATTTCAACTACACTAAAAGATCTTTCAAATTGGTCAAGACTCTCTAGTTTATGGCCGCTTTTCTATGGTAACTGGTAAAATTGCAGCCACGTGATCAGGAGGTCACGGGTTCAAGCCATGGAAACAACCTCTTGCAGAAATGCATACAATAGACCCTTGTGGTCCGGCCCTTCCCGAACCCCATGCATAGAGGGAGCTTAGTACATCGGACTGCCCTTTTTTTTCCCTTTGTGGTACCGGTTATTGCTTCATTGAATTTGCTTCACTAGTAGGCTCCGGCTTAGACTTGCATCGTCATGGTCTTAGTTTAAATCTTGCTAACCATACAGGCAAGTAAGAGTCAGGTGGCCTCACTACAGTTGAACTACGGCTTTACACCCAACCTCTTTTCTTTTCTTTTTTCTCCTTTTGGGATATGGTTACATCTTTCCACCCAACTGATCAGAGACTAATTAATAATAGCGCATGAGAAATAGTGTTTTACTATGCTGGAATTACTGTTTTACTGCACTGTTGTACTACTACTTAGGAGTCACGTTTAATCAGGATTAGGCTTCTCCAATTATTTTAGGCGTCAATTGTGTATTAGTTCAATTACTGTTTTACTGCACTGTTGTACTTCAATTATCTCATTTGTATATAAACTCCATTAGAGGCTCATCAAATAATACAGACGTTTCATTCCAGCTCCCTCTGCAATTATATGGTAACAGAGCCAAAATCAAACTCTAACGAGTAAACCATCCAAGATCCAAATTTTTTTCCTTTCTCTGCAAAAATGTCCTCTACATAAGTTGTTAATGCCGACACCACTACGATCTCAAAGCATTTAGTCCAATTCAACCCATCATCTCAATTACCCATCAAGTTGTCTGGCAGCCACAACTTCACTACATGGAAGGCCCAAATTGCCATGCTCCATGGCCACGACCTCTACGGTCACCTTGATAGCACTCAACCGTCCCTTCCTGAAAAAATCACCACTGACAATCGTGAGATGCCCAAACCAGCATATAAGGATTGGTTTCGTCAAGACAAACTGATCCAAAACGCTCTCAGGCCCCCGTTGATGCTACCATTGCATCCACAGTTGCTTCAGCAGTCAATTCCAAAGCTGCCTGGGATCAGCTTCACACCTCCTTTGCAAACAAATCGCAAACACGCATATTCAGTCTTCGTCACCATCTAAGTTGTATCACCAAGGACACCAAATCAATTGCTGACTACCTGCGAGAGATTCACGCTCTCTCTCTGATGAACTTGCCACTGCAGGTTCTCCTATCACTAATGCAGAACTTGTGGTGAAAATACTAAGCGGACTCGGCTCAGAGTTTCGTGAAATATCCGCATCCATACGGGCCCGAGACTCTCCCATAAGCTATGAGGAACTTTTTGATAAACTTCTTGATCATGAATTATTTCTCAAACATGAGGACCTTAAGAAGACTATCACACAGGTCACAACTGCTGTTGCTCAACGAGTCACAAATCCTCCACCAACTCAGCGCAACAATCGACGCCCACCCAACAATAACAACTGGTGTTCACCAAACAGGCAGTCCAGTCAGAACGCCGGTCCTCAATGGCGCAAATGTCAATGGACAGCTTTGCTTTCAGCTGTCTATTGACAACTTTGCTCTCCATATTTATCTCTGTCATTTGCTGTCCATATTTATTTCCTTGATTTACTCCTCAGAATAATTAGATTAGCAGATATTTAGTCTTTTTCCATGTATAAAATTCTTTTGTACATATTATATAATAGAGAGAAATCACAAGGCTGGAGAGGCAGCCATTTTATACATCTTTTGAGTTATTTTGACATGGTATCAGAGCCGGTTGCATTTTTTCTTCTCTTGGTTTCGTGTGTCGGCGTTTTCTGAGTCTTGACATTTTCGGCATTTTTGTTTTCAGTTTCCGGACATTTTTTTTCCAGTTTCTGGGCATTTTCGTTTTCAATTTCTGGGCATTTTCTAGGCATTTTCCTGGAGTGGTGTCCTTCGGCAACCTCGGTTTAAGGTCCTTTCAGTTTCTTTATTTTCTTGGATAATTTTTTTGCGTTGTCTCGGGTTCCATTTATTTCCAATGGACTCTGCACCAGTTTGTGTCAAGTTTATAGGCAAAAATTAATCTACTTGGGCTTTTCAGTTTGAATTTTTTCTCAAGAGAAAAGACCTTTGGGGCCATATTGATGGCACGGATGTTGAACCAACACCCGACACTGCCAAATCCAAGGATGATGTGTCTTCTCCTTCTTGGGATATGCTTGATGCTCGAATAACGTCTTGGCTTCTTGGTTCGGTGGATCCACATATTGTCACCAACTTGCGGGCTCACCGCTCCGCTCCATCCATGTGGAATTATTTGAAGAGAGTTTATCATCAAGATAATGATGCTCGTCGCTTTGAGTTGGAACATGCAATTGCCATGTTTCAACATGGTAGTCTTTCCATCCAAGACTACTACTCGACATTTTTGACTCTCTGGCATGAATATACTGATTTGGTTACAACAAATGTTCTTGTTGCTGCTCTTAAGACTATTCAGAATCTTCACAACACTAGCCAGCGTGATCAGTTTTTTATGAAACTAGGCCCGGAATATGAATTGGTTCGCTCCTCTCTGCTGAACAGATCTCCTGTTCCCTCTCTTGATATTTGTTTTGGTGAGTTACTTCGCGAAGAACAACGTCTTAGTACTCAAGTTATTCTGGAGCAATCTCATGGCAGTTCCGGGACAACAACTATGGCTTATGCTGCCCAAGGACGTGGACCACCCGTGACTTCTAAAAATCTGCAATTTTCTGTTGCAAAGAATATGGGCATATTGCTGCCAATTGTCCTAAAAAATATTGTTCTTATTGCAAGAAAAAGGGTCATATAATCAAAGAGTGTCGTATCCACCCCCAGAATCGTCAGACCCAAGTATTTCAGACTTCTGTTACTCATGGCTCTTCCTCAAGTGCTTCCTCTGATCTTGCACCACCTGCTGCAACTTACTGCACCCCTGAAATGGTGCAACAAATGCTAATTTCAGCATTATCTGCGATGGGGTTTCAAGGTAAAAATTCTACTACACTCTGGTATGTGGACTCGGGGGCTTCTAATCACATGACAAATACTCCTACAACTCTGTCTCATGTTCGGCCCTATGCTGGTCAATCTTCTATTCAGACAGTTAATGGCAATTCTTTGCCAATCACTACTGTCGGAAATCCCTCTTCTACATTTACTGATGTGTTTTTTGCTCCTCAGCTTACCACGGATCTTACTTCAGTTGGTCAATTGGTTGATAACAATTGTGCTGTTAATTTTTCTGATGGTTGTGTTGTGCAGGATCAGGTAACGGAGGAGCCGATCGCGAAGGGACCTAAAGTGGGGCGCTTGTTTCCACTATTTTTACGTACTTTCTCCAGTTTCTTTTATTACGTCTTTTGCTTGTAATAATGTTCCTAATCTGAGTATGGTGTGGCATCGTCGTTTAGGTCATCCCAATACTCAAATCTTATCTCATGTATTGAACTCTGGTTTTCCTGATAATAAAGAACATTCTTCTTTATCTCTTGAGTGTGATTCTTGTAAACTTGGTAAAAGCAAAACTTTTCCATTTCCTTTGCATGCTAGTAGAGCTTCTCACTGCTTTGATCTTATCCATAGTGATGTTTGGGGACCTTCCCCGGTTAGTTCACATGAAAAATTTAAATACTATGTGACTTTCATTGATGATCATAGCAGATTCACTTGGGTTTATTTTCTTCGTTCTAAAAAGCTTTCTCTAAACAAGGAATTTCTAGAGAGTCCTCCCAGTCGGCTAAAGGCGTGAAAGGAGGCCCTAGAGGAAGAATCTTTATACGAGTGTGAGATTTTTCGTACTTTCACTGAGTTTTTAGCGTATGTTGAAAATCAATTTTCTGCGAATATTAAGACATTACACACATATTCTGGTGGTGAATATATTTGTCTACTGAGTTTCAGACATTCTTGGCTTCTAAAGGTATTATCCATCAACGTTCATGTCCTGCTACTCTCCAACAAAATGGAGTAGCTGAACGCAAAAATCGTCATGTCCTGCTACTCCCCAACAAAATGGAGTAGCTGAACGCAAAAATCGTCATCTTCTTGATGTGGTACGTACTCTTTTGTTAGAATCTTCTGTTCCATCCATGTTTTGGGTTGAGGCTCTAAAGACTGCTACTCACTTGATTAATCGTTTACCTTCCAAAGTTTTACACATGGAGTCTCCCTATTTCCGCTTGTTTGCTAAGCAACCTAGTTATGATAATCTTCGTATCTTTGGTTGTGTATGTTTTGTTCATTTACCTCTTCATGAGCGACATAAATTATCTGCTCAATCTGTTAGATGTGCATTCTTAGGATATAATGTGTCAAAAGGGATTTGTTTGCTATGATCTTACATTACATCGTACACGTATTTCTAGGAATGTTATTTTCTTTGAAAATCAACATTTCTTTCCTGTCATATGTGCAGTCCTCCCCTCCTTTGAGCAACAGTTCTCAGATCTTCATCAAGTCAGCTCTCGCTTTAAACCAGGTATGGTGTATACGAGACGATCCCACCCACGGTCTCTTCCGGTGGATCACCCGATATCTGATCCTAACATGCACCAGAATCAATCAGTTGCAGCACCTCCAGAGCCTTTGGTACGTCGCTCTTCTCGAGTGTCTGTACCCCCGGATAGGTATGAGTTTTCTTCTGGCAATTCTATTTCAGCTCTTACTGCTGCGTTGTCCAATTTTGATATTCCCACGCCACTACTCGCGTCTTTGTCGATCATGTATTGGCGACAAGCTATGCATGAAGAAATTGCCGCTCTAGAGGCCATCACACCTGGGACATTGAACCTTATCCTTCCACTATAGTTTCTCTAGGATGCAAATGGGTTTACTCCGTCAAGGTTCGCTCTGATGGAAGTTTAGATCGTTATAAAGCTCGGCTTGCTGTCCTTGGGAACAATTAGGAATATGGTATTAATTATGAGGAGACCTTTGCTCCTGTGGCTAAGATGACCACTGTTCGTACGATTCTAGCTCTTGCTGCTTCCAATGATTGGTCACTACATCAGATGGATGTTAAGAATGTTTTCCTTCATGGGGATCTTAAAGAGTGTATTTATATGAAGCCACTCCCGGGATTGTTTCCCTCTCCGACCTCCAATGTGTGTAAACTTCATCGCTCTCTTTATGGTCTCAAACAAGCTCCGTGGGCCTGGTTTGATAAATTTCGAACCACTTTGTTACAATTTTCCTTCAAGCAGAGCAAGTATGACACTTCATTGTTTCTTCGAAAATCAGACATGGGTATTATTGTCCTTTTGGTTTATGTTGATGATATTGTGATCACTGGTTCTGATTCTGCTTTACTTAACCAGCTCAAGACCCATCTCTCAAAATCCTTTCATATGAAAGATCTTGGGTCTCTCATGTATTTTCTTGGTCCTGAGGTGCATCGTAGTCCCTCTGGTATTTCACTCAATCAACATAAATATGCTAGTGATTTGGTAGCTACGGCTGGACTGCAGGAAATTACCTCTGTCGATACTCCCATGGAATTAAATGTCAAGCTTCGCAAAGAGGAAGGTGACTTACTTGTTGATCCCGGTTTATATCGGAAATTGGTATTGTCTATCTCACCATCACTAGACGGTAGGGATGTCAATGGGGCGGGGCGGGGGCGGGGGAAGGGTATCCCATACCCGTACCCACCACCTAAAACACATCCCCACTCCCGCCCCACCACCCATCACGAGTAGTAATTCTTCCACCCGCCCCCGCCCCACTTACTTCACGCGGATACCCACTTACCCGGCGGGTACCCATTAATAAAATGCTCAAATAATGTCTAGCAATTGTTTTAGTCACCAAAATGAAAGTTATATAAGAAAAAGGAAAAAAAAAAACCTTTCCACTATTGTGTATCGAATATCAATTCTAAAACCTTGTCAAAATATTATGAATATTAAAAAACAGTAAAGATGAAAATATTTAACAAAAAAAAGGAGAACAAAGAGAATAAGAAAAAGAAACGTGGTGCATTACGGTGCGGGTTAGCTCAAGTCACATTTTAAATCAAGAAAGGGCCAAATAAATTCGTAAATAAATTAATAGATGATACGGATATGGGCGGTGCGGGTACGGTCGGTGTGGGTATGGTGCGGGTAGCGGGGCGGGGCGGGTGCGGGGCGGGTCTTATATGAAATCCACCCCCGCCCCACTACCCATGGCGGGTAACACTTTTGATACCCATACCCGCCCCACCACCCACCAAACCATCCCCATACCCGCCCCAATTGGAGCGGGTGCGGCGATCGCGTTACCCGCCCCAATCGACATCCTCTGGACGGATATTTCTTTTCACAGACATCAAGTCGGCGGTTTCTGCACTCGTCATCTTCATTTGACTGATGTTCGTAGGATCATACGCTATGTTCAGGGCACTTCTGCCCGTGGCTTATTCTTTCCCGCAAACAATTCTCCTCATCTTGTTGCTTATAGTGATGCTGATTGGGCGGGTTGTGCTGATACACGTCGCTCCACCACTGGTTGGTGCGTGTTCTTAGGTGATGCATTGATCTCCTGGAAGAGTAAGAAGCAAGACAGAGTCTCTAAGTCATCTACAGAATCTGAGTACCGAGCGATGTCTCTTGCTTGTTCCGAAATTATTTGGCTTCGAGGTTTGCTTGGTGAGTTAGACTTCTCTGAGAATGATCCTACACCTTTACATGCCGATAATACAAGTGTTATTCAGATCACGGCCAATCCTGTCTATCATGAGCGTACAAAGAATATTGAAATCGACTGTCATTCTATCCGTGAAGCCTTTGAAGCTCGTGTTATAACTCTTCCACACATTTCCACTGAACTACAAATTGATGATATCTTCACCAGGGCTCTCACTAGTCATCGGCATTGCTTCCTAAGTAGCAAATTGATGCTTGTTGATCAACCCGCATCAATTTGAGGGGGGCTGTCAATGGACAACTTTGCTCTCCATATTTATCTCTGTCAATGGACAGCTTTGCTGTCCGCTGTCAATAGACAGCTTTGCTCTCCATATTTATCTCTGTCAATGGACAACTTTGCTGTCCATATTTATTCCTTGATTTACTCCTCAGAATAATTAGCTTAATATTTACAGATTGTAAAAAGATAAGATTAGCAGATATTTAGCCTTTTTCCATGTATAGAATTCTTTTGTACAAATTATATAATAGAGAGAAATCACAAGACCAGAGAGGCAGCCATTTTATACAGCATCTTTTGAGTGAGATAAATATGGAGAGCAAAGCTGTCTAAAGACAGCTGACAGCAAAGCTGTCAATGGACAGAGATAAATATGGAGAGCAAAGCTGTCTATTGACAGCTGTCCATTGAAAGCAACTATCCAAACCAGTCTGTCCAACCCCCACGAGTCCGTTGTCAATTCTGCGACCGCTTTGGACATACAGCAAAAGTTTTCCGTTCCCGGTCCCACAATCACATTAAAGTAAAAGCAAACTTTGTTGCACAAACACCACCAAATGACCCCTGGATTGTTGATTCAGGCGCCTCTCACCACATTACCTTTGACACCAATTCCCTTCACAATGTTCAAGACTACAAAGGAATAGAGGAAGTGACAATGGGTAACGGTAATGTGATTCCAATTACTCAGACTGGTACTACTCATTTATTGCATCAAATAATGCCTTCAAACTCTCTACAATTTTATGTGCTCCAGCTATCAAGCGCAAGCTTCTTTTAGTTTCTCAATTTTGCAAAGACAATCTAACCTCAATAGAATTTTTTTCTTTTAACTTTCTTGTGAAGGATCTGACTACGCGAATACCTCTTCTGTGCGGGCCGAATAAAGCAGGACTCCACGAATGGCTGTCACTGTCTCGCCCAACCATCAATGTAGCTGTTAACGACCCTTATATCTGTGGCATCGAAGATTGGGTCACCCCCATTCTCGAGTTTTATGTTCAGTTTTAAATCCAGTCTTTCTTATTCTTCGAAAGAAATTTTTACTTATTGTAATTCTTGTTGCTAAAATAAAGCCCACAGATTTCATTTATTCAAACACATTGTCCAGCAACACTTCATTAGAAACAATTTATAGTGATTTGTGGTGCCCTCTCCGGTGATCTCACTTGATAAAAAGCGATACTATTGTATTTTTGTTGATCACTATAGCAAGTACATCTGGTTATACACAATGAAAAACAAAAATGAGGTTCAACAGATTTTTCAAAACTTGCATCCTGTGCTTGAAAAACATTTTGATAAAAAAATACTCACACTGTACATGGATGGCGGAGGTGAATATCAAACACAGAACTATACCTCCATTCCAATGGCATACAACACCTTGTCTCCCCACCATACATACCTCAAAGGGTTGCCATGGCTGAAAGACGTCATCGTCACCTTATCGAGACAGCCAAAACGCTACTTCATCAAGCTGCTTTACCATCCAATTTTTGGACATTTGCCTGTCATCATGCAACATATCTCATAAACCGTCTACCCACTAACACACTTAATAACAAGTCACCATTTGAAGTTCTTTTTAACGAGAAACCAACTTATGAATCTCTTTGTACGTTTGGTTGTTTGTGCTACCCTTGGCTTCGACCATATGCACAAAATAACTGTACCCCAACCCTTGTGTCTATCTAGGTTTCTCCATCATTCATCATTCCCATCAGTGTTTTGACCCCACAAGTTCCAAAAAATTTCTTACACGGGATGTAAATTTTTTCGAAGATATTTTTCCATTTGAAAGTATATTTTCTCAGTTGAAACACAACTTCTCATCGTTACAGTGGGAAAATATTAATCAGAATAAATTCAATATTTCATATCCACATGAAAGTATGCTTGATATAAATTCCACCCAGTTGTCCCCCACTATTCCGTTAACGCGAGACACACGCCAAGATACGTGCTCACTTTGTGCCACACAGGGGAACTACCCACAACCAGATCATTCTACAAGTCATGGACCAGGTAATGTTCCTACTACTCCCTTATCCTCTTCTTCTAATATGTCTAGGAATTTACCCACTGTTCATAATCTACAACCCAACTTTGTGTTCCAAAGCCAACCCCCCGCCCTCTTCACTCGTCCTCTCTCCTCAAATCGCCGCCCACCAATTACTCATGTATATAGGCGTTATCCACACTCATCACCCATCTTGCCAGTCTCATCCCTCAATGCTCAAGGAGATGCGACTACTCGCAGTCTCAGCCTGCCTCACCCCATTGAACCCACTGCTAACATTCCACACATAGAGCCAAGAAGTGTAGTAACAAGGTCGCAAAACAAAATCTTTAAGCGACGAAAAATTGTTGACTACACTGCCCAACTCACCCAGCCAGCACCCTCTATACCTGTAACCCACAAGAAAGCACAAATTTTCACACTGGAGAGACGCTATGAAAGCTAAATTTGATGCATTGATGAAAAATCAAACTTGGGAATTGGTTCCACCAGACCACACCAGAAATGTTGTAAGTGGTTGTTTTGAATTAAAACTAAGTCTGATGGCTCCATTGATAGCTAAAAAGCATGTCTAGTTAAAAGGATTCACCCAAAGGCCCGGGGTTGATTTTCGCAAAACATTCAGCCCGGTGGTTAAACCCACCACGATTCGAACAGTACTCACACTTGTTGTACAACGAAAATGGGCGCTACATCAGATAGATGTCAACAATGCTTTTCTTCAAGGGACGATTCATGAAGATGTGTATATGTCCCAACCTCCTGGCTATGAAAATCCGAATCATCCCAACTATGTCTGCCATCTCAAAAAGGTAATTTACGGACTCTGATAAGCTCCTAAGGCCTGATATGATGCACTCAGTAATTCTTTGATTCGAATGGGGTTCAAGATGTCTAAGTGTGATAATTCTCTTTTTATTCTGCACAATATGGGGGTTACTATTTACATTTTGATCTATGTGGATGACCTCATAATCACGGGCAGCAATGAAACACTCATTAAACAAGTCATTACCTCTCTTTCGAAAAAAAATTCTCTTAAGTATCTTGGTTTATTACACTATTTCTTGGGCATTGAAGTACACAGGGATGTTGATGGATTATTTCTCAGTTAATCTAAGTACGTACAGGAGATTTTACATGACACTCAGATGCAAGACTGCAAAGGTATTCAGTCACCTATGAGCATGTCCGAGAAACTACTGGTTGATGACGGAGCACCTAAAACTAATGGCAAAGAGTACAAGAGTGTGCTTGGTAAGCTTCAGTACCTCTCGTTTACCCGACCTGACATCACATATTCGGCAAACAAGCTTACCCAGTTCAACACATCTCCCTCGGTGCTTCACTGGAAGGCAGTTAAGCGTATCCTTCGGTACCTTAAAGAAACATCCCAGTATGATATTCATATTTCCCCACAGAAATCAACTGCTCTTTCTGCCTATGCGATGCTGATTGGGCAGGTGAGATCAATGATCGCCGCTCGATCTCTGGTTACATTTTTTATCTAGGCCCGACGCCTATCTCCTGGTGTTATAGTAAGCAACCTACTGTCTCCCGCTCCTCTACTGAGGCTGAGTATCGAGCGGTTGCTTCTGCCTTGTCTGAAACGAACTGGGTTACTCACTTGCTCAAAGATCTTCATGTGTCGCTTTCTGCTCCTATAATATTTTGTGATAACCTTGGAGTCACGTACATTGCCGAGAATCCAGTACATCACACCAAAATGAAGCACTTTGAGATTGATCTTCACTTTGTTCGTAACCAAGTCCGCAGTGGATTGGTCCAAGTATCACACGTCCACTCTGCTGATCAACTTGCCGATCAGTTCACCAAACCATTGTCCAAGACAACTTTTCAGAGAATACTTCCCAAGTTAGCGTTGTCTCTTCCCACCAAACTTGAGGGGGGCGTAATAGCGCATGAGGAATAGTGTTTTACTACTGCTGAAATTACTGTTTTACTGCACTGTTATACTACTACTTAGGAGTCACGTTTAATCAGGATTAGGCTTCTCCAATTATTTTAGGCGTCAGTTGCGTATTAGTACCTGCTAATCTGTTCCTACATTCTAGGAGTTAGTTTCGGATAATTGGTCTATCTCATTTGTATATAAACTCCATTAGAGGCTCATCAAATAATACAGACGTTTCATTCCAGCTCCCTGCAATTGTAATTAACAGCACTAGAGAGCCAAAGAAATGAAAGGAAAACCACAAGATCTTATACACAATCGGAAGGAAAATGACATCTGGAAGTAAGCGCTAGGAAAAAAGCATACCTCACCCTTACCCGTACAGTAGGCTGCTCCATGAGAGAAAAAGAAAGGAATATCGGAACCAATCTCACCGGACCACTCTTGGAGCTCCTTTTCAGTGGCAAGACAATCACTGAATTGATTTGCTGCCCACAGAGTTGTTGCAGCATTACTGCTCCCACCACCGAGACCAGCTCCAGTAGGCACCTTCTTGTCAAGATGAATCTGGCAAGAGAAATAGGTAATAAAGTTAAACCAGTTGCAATATATCCAAAACCTATTCCAAACTGATTAAAGATTTTACCCAAAAGTATTTGTCTGTTCCAGTTTTTTTCCTATAAAGATTGAGGGCCTTTATAATCTGCAAAGAGAGGCAAAATCATGAATCTACCAATCAGATCATTAAAATTGATGAGTATGAGGATAACCATACTAGCTTCTTCCTTTACCAAATTTCTCTCGTCGAGTGGAACTCCAGCAACATTAGTAGATAACCGATCCTTTGACTTCGAAGGTGACAGCGAGAACTTTATTTTATCTCCTAGACTAATTACCTGGAGGAACAAAAGGGCTCATCATTAGTAAATATCACACTAACAGGAACTTGCAATATAGTAGTAATATAGCACAATTCCAATGGGATTCTTTCAAGCATTACAATATTGAAAGGAAGTTTAATACTTACATGAAAGAGAGATGCCAAATCATGATACCCGTCGTCCCTTTTGCCTGTTATTCTCAAGAAAACATTTATCTGCAGCATAAAAAAGACAGCATATTTGCCGAAAGAATTAAGGGTAAAATCCACAAAAGAATTTTTAATACTTAAAAAGAATTTAACTTGATTAACTTACCTTGCAAGGAGAAAAAAGAGTAAGTCTTGAAAGCCCAGCTTCCCTATCCACTTCATCAGCTAACTTATTAAACTTCTCTTCAGGATTATATGTTATCTACGCACCCCCCACAACAGAATTCAGACAAAGCTCAAAACTTTATACACTATTACACCTCAAAAGGAAAAAAAACAAGAAAATCAAATTCAAACCCAGCAGAGAACAAAATTCACAAAAAAGCCAAACTTTCTATGAAATTACAACTCCACTACACCAAAATTCAGATGTCTACCGAAACATCCTTTCTACCTTCCAAGGTAGGGGTAAAGTCTGCGTACACTATACCCTCCCCAGACCCCACTTTGTGGAATTTTACTGGGTATGTTGTTGATTTCCAGGGTAGGGATAATGTCTACGTACACTCTACCCTCGACCCCACTTTGGGAATTCAGTGGGTATGTTGTTGTTGTTGTACTACAACAAAATTCAGACAAAGCTCAAAACTTTTTACACAATTACACCTCAAATGAAGAAAAAAAACAAGAAAATCAAATTCAACACCAGCAGAGAACAAAATTCACAAAAAGCCAAACTTTCCTATGAAGTTACAGCTCCACTACAACAAAATTCAAAACATTTTACACAATTACAGCTCAAAACAAGAAAAACAAATCAAAGATAAAGTTAAAGCTAAACTATGACCAATAAAATAGGGTTACCTCTACTTGTTTTCTGCTAGTTGTTGAATCAGAAGCCTTAACAATAACAAAATTGCTTCTTACAAATTGAGAATTCTTGTGAAAATAGGATGACCCATGTGGTCTATTTGACCAAGATTGAGATAAACAGCTCTTTTTAATGTGGGGTTTGACATTATTACAAGAAGTGTAAAGCTGGTAAAATCCAAGAAAGTTACAGGAAGACATAGCTACAGAATTTTAAGTGAAATAAAAGCAAAATTTTGAACAATATGATTCACTTCTTGAAACCCATTTTCAAGAAATGTGTTTCTTGCAAATACAATTAAAAAAAATCAATCTTTTTCAATTGTAGTGAAGAGGAACTAACTAAAGGGTATCCTTAATTTTTTGTGTATTAACTAATATAAAATTGAATATGTAAACACTGATATCATATTACATATCAATTTTAGATGCTTCAAGATATCATTTTGTAAGTTAAAGATGACTATTTGGGCAAATACAAAATTAAAGGACATATTTGTTAGCTGATGCCAAATTTAAGTCATCTTTCTGGTTATTGTCGTTATTCAATCTTCTCTATTGAAGAATTTGTAATAAGGAAAGAAGGATTGATGCTCTTATGTATTGGGTTAATGGAAAATTTAAAGAAAAAAATGGAGTTGAAAGTAAAAGTCAACTGTTTAGTCAATTCAACAAGGAGAAGATGATATACTTTAATTAAGTATACAGGTTAATACATCTAATTATCAGCTAATTAATTCATTAAAAAAAAGTTATATTTTTATATTTAAAAATAATTTAACTATAGTATTCTCATTTACCTTTAGTGATATAGTTTCTTTAAGCCACAAAAAATTATTGCATATTTAAAATCACGAGTTTCAATATTTTTTCTTAAACTCATTCGTAGAAGAAATATGTTATGGCCATATTATTAGTTTCTTATCTATAACAAGACGAGATATATAACATATGTTTTATTAATTAAATTATTTTAAAAAAAAAGATCAAGAACAACTTAACTCCTAATCCATCTTCTCTATGATTCATAAATCTTTTTCCCCACTTTGTGAATAGTAAATGAGATTGTATTTCATATATAATTGAACTATAAGCAATTTTTTTTTTAATAATAATGGTATCAGAAACAACTTGCATCCCATCAACTATTCCATAGATATTGCTTGAGAAAACATTCCTTTTTCAATTTCAGAAGTGGAGGAAACATTTATTTTTCAATTCCAGAGGTTGAGGAGCCTATGTAGAGAAACTGTAAAAGAGCACCACCACAGTTACACACGGCACTAATTCAGCTACAAGGATCGTGAATCAAAGGACTCGAAGTCACCCCAAGTTGAGACCTAAATGACGACCTAATCGAGTATGTCATAAGAAATAAATGAAAACATGAATTCCTTATATGAATTTGGACAATCCTCACCCTACAAACTAGTTTTTGGGTTGAGTTAGACCTAAGATTCATTATTTACATGGTATCACAGCCAAACTGGCTCATTACAGTTTTTTGTTCGTCGATGTTGGGCCCCAAATTATATTGTTCACGCTTCAATTAACGAGGTCTAGGCGTGCAGGGAGTGTTAAGAGTCTCACATCGAAAATGGAAGGGGAACATGAATTTCATATATAGACTTGGATAATTATCACCCTACAAGCTAGCTTTTGGGATTGAGTCAGGCCCAAGATCCATTATTTACAATAAGTGAGAAAACTCTCTCAACACAAAAAAAAAATGAAACTATGCTAACTAGAAGCAAATTTATTATCAACAGCAGATGTATCATTGACATTTTGAGAACATCATTTACAGAAGTCCCTTGACCATTTCAAGATGTTTCCCACCTATACACCTTAAAGAACCATATTACAACACATTGTAAAAAACACTTCACTCAATCTAGGATAATTTCAAGATCTAGAACTTGACATAAACTCCCTTGAAAGTAGGAAAAATCCAAGATGCTGGAAAGAAAATTTTAGTAATTAAAAGCGCCACGCAGGGTAATTTGTTTCGTTGTTCTCTTCATAGGGTGCCGTTGAGCTACTTCCTCCTCCCCTCTCAGCATAATTGCCAGTGTTTTGGTTGGACGAGCGAAAAGGCCACAAAAATGAAAAAGGATTCCTCCTCCCCTGGTTCTGACCACTATTTTCCCTGCTACTACCGTTGCTGCCACTGCTAACGTTTCCAGTTCTAGCACTCCCAGAAGCTCGGGAAGGCAGCTCAAGACGGCAAACAGGGCACGAGTTGTGCCGAACCAACCAAGGTACAATACAATCTGAATGGTAAATATGCTTACATGGCATCTGCTTCACATCGGAACCCAATTCAAAGTTATATTGACAAACCGGGCACTGAGAATCAGTGTTGAGGTGCCTCTGTGTGATCTTGACAGTAGGCAAAGCATCTATTGCGGAACGAGATGCCGGTGGTGGGCCCTGCCTATCATTTATACTGAGCTGCTCGATTAACTGTTGCAGTCCAGGCCCCATCAAATCATCAAAATTAGGTCGCCGCTGCCCCATTCCTCCCGGGGTTCCATTGAAAAAGTACTCGAATGCATCGTTTTCAGTCATACTAACAGGAGTTTGACCATGAAATATCAACCATGGACCAGAACTGAAACCCCTCCCGCTTCCAGGAACAACGCCGGATCTTGTCCTAATGTCAAAATTAGGGTTTCTTCCAGACATTCTCTGCCTCATGAACGCAGTAAGGGCATCCATAATACCAAATCTTGGGTCCGGGAAAGGATCCATTAATCCAAAATGAGGATCATCCTCAATATTATTAGATCTAGCACCTACCATGTCATCAAGCTCTTCAATAAAACCTCCGCCACAATTTGGGCAAAGACAATTAGACCTTCGAGGTTGAATTGGTTGTCTGCATCTGTGGCACCAGTGTGTATAGCTCCCACTCGACATCCCTTATAAGCGCTTTCTTGAACAAATTTTTGAAACTTTTAAACCAAGCTGCAGATCATCCTGCACCCACAAACATAACTGTTCAACTATAATAGAGATTACTACCACTTTCATTATATGAAATAAGACAATTTTCAAACAAAATATCAGGTAGTGCCCAAAAGTGATGTCATGTGTCAATCATATTCATCCAAATCTAAATTTCTTTTCCCCCTTTAGCCCTTTCCGAAAATATCTCTTTTTATTTTTTATTTGGGAGCTGGTAAATCCACCCCTCCCCCCAAAAACAATCCCCTTCCTAGGAGAATCGTTCACTATATGTAGTTTAGTACATCTAAAACTTCTTCATTAGATAATAGTTAACCACATTTCCCCTTGGTTATACAATTCTCAACCTCTTGGTTGGACGTAGATCAAGAAAGTGATTTTTTCTTCTTTTTTAATTTCTTTTAAGAAGATCTCATAAAGAGGGAAATTCACAATTTGAGAATATTTCTTCCAAAGTTCCCAAATTAGGAGTAGTAGAGAAGTCTAAAGCTATAGTGATAACACATAAACTTCATTCCAGTTTTACTTTGAAGAACTCTTAGAACCACAATTATCAATTTCATTAACATGTAATTTTCTTCTTCATCCCAGTTTTGCTTTAAACAACACTCAAAAACCCCTTATTCATTTCATTAACATTTCAAGGACTGTGCAACAGTAGAGTTGCTCCTTTGGTGCATCGAAAATGGGCTTGAGGCATGGATACAACCTCTTTGCATAAATTCAAGGAGAAGGCAGCATACCGCATACGCCTTTTTATACTCCTACCCCGCACTAGCAGGGGAGCACATTTATACATGGGGTATAGCCCCATCTTTTCGGTAACAAATGGTGACCGACCCAAGTTGCATAGCTCAACTATCCCACTAGGTACCTGCTACCCTCCTACTAGCACAAGTATCGGATAACTCAAGACCCTTTTTATGGTAACGAATGGTGTCCGACCCGACTTGCGTAGCTCGATTATCCCACCAGGTACTTGCTATCTCCTAGCAACACAGGTACCGGGTAACTCTACACGGTGAATCCCTTTTCAAAGGTTTTGGCAGAATCCAATTTCTAAGCAGAAAGAAAGTTATTACAGCAAAAATACGCAGTAATTGACCAGATAATCAACCCAACAAATACCCTCTTATGATCTTCAATACTCAAGATCATACAAATTAGTCATCAAGATAGCTCCTTCACACTATTAGTCATCAAGATAGCTCCTTTACACTTAATCAAACACATAGAACACACAATCTTGAAGAAAAAAAAAACACAGATAGATACATACAAAGAGATTATTTGTTTTAAAAAGGTCAAATTGATGACAAATTTGAAATGAAACACATGAGTTATAAAAATTTAAAACTGTAAATATGGGAATTTAAAGAAGAAAAAATTGGGAACAGGGTCTAACCAAGAAGATGATGGGGTGCAGAGAGTGAGTGACAGAAAATGAAATGAACCCTAAAGAATGTAAGGAGACAAAAAGGTGATGGGATATGTGCTGTTTTACAGTTTTTTTTTTTTTTGTTGACGAAGGAACATACCGCTACTCTTTCGAGTCTTGACATGCAGAAACCCCGATCGACGCAGTGATCGCAAACCACGCCACCATGTAAACCACACTGGCAGTGTACGCGCGATGCGCCAACCAAGAAAGGTTTATGCAGGATCGAACTCGCGACCATGGCCCCGCGCCATCATTACACTAATCTCCTGGCTACCCTTGCGGGTTGTTTTACAGTTGATATGTACTAAAATGGGCCCTAACAATAACGTAAGTAGATTTAGTGTACCGAGATACTTTTTATATACACAGACGCATTTTAGTACACACATTTTTAGATGTTCTGACCAACTACATGCCAAAACGGTGATTGGAAAGGCTAAGTAAAGTTAATCATTTTCATGGGAGAATATTACACTTTGGTACCATAACTTTATTTTTATTCCACTTTGAAGTGAAAAGAGTTTAAACTACATGCCAGAATGGCCATTGGTAAGGTAAATAATCATCTGTCCCAAATTATGTAACACCTTTTACTTTTTAATCTATTTCAAAAAGATATCACTTTTTTATAATTAGAGATAACTTAATTATAAAATTTTCTTTTTATTCTTAATGAAATAATTTATAATCACATAAATATCTAAAATTTATTTCAGATCACAAATTTCAAGAGTCTTTCATTTGTATCATAAATTTTATGTCACTCAAATGGTGTTATATAATTGGAATGGAGGAAGTAATAAATTTGGACCAAAAGGAAAAGATTAATAATAAGAGAAACAAAGTTACCACTAAATCATGATTGTTATAAAATTTAGAAATCCAACTTAGAGTTGCATTCCGAATTTGGAAAAGTGCTCCAACTCCGCTTTCAACTCCATCTTCATAAATTCCAAATAAAATGTTCTCCTCTCCTTCACAAAAAGATTAACCAAACACAACTCTAATTTCTTTAGTTCCAAATAAAGTAAAAAATATTTGAAATCCATGACCAAACGTGTATTTATAGTAGCTGAATAAGTTGACAATTTTCTACACTAAGAAGAATGGAGATCAGAAACTGCTTCAATTAATTGGTCAAGTTGACTAATTAAGTGCATGTTTGGTTCCGCGTTTGGGTACCCAAGGGTACCCATTTTTGTGAAAATAAGAAAATTGACATATTTGATTCCGCGTTCCAGAATCAATTCCCAGAATTGATTTTGTCATTTATTTCAATTTGAATTTTACCTTTTCTTTTATTACCCTCTTTAATTTTCATCAACAACTTTATCCACCTTCATTACCATCTTTTTAAATATCTAGAAATAATTACTAAAAAAATTCAAATATACAACTTTCATTACCCTCTTTAAATATCTAGAAATAATTACTAAAAAAAATCAAATATTCACCTTCATTCTATTAATAGTTTGTAATTTTTATTTATATACTTTAAATTCTAATATTTAAGTATTATATATTGCACTTTATTAAAAGAGTAAAATTAGAACGACATTTAAGGAGATTGTATAGTTTAAAAGAGTAAAATTAAGTATTAAGTATTATTTAATTTAAAAAATTAAGTATTAAGTAAAATTCTAATATTTAAGTATTATATACTGCACTTTATTAAAAGAGTAAAATTAGAATGACATTTCGTTAAGGAGATTGTATAGTTTAAAAGAGTAAAATTAAGTATTAAGTATTATTTAATTCTAAAAGTTAAGTATTATATATTGCACTTTATTATCTATTTAACTATGTCCTTTTTGATAATTCTACGTTCAAAAGCAATTTTGATCCAAATTATCCAAACATCATAAATTGATAACAATCACTTTTACATTGTTGCATCCAAACATAAATCAATTCTATCAAAATCAATTCTCCTCAGAATCAATTATGTCCACCGCAGAACCAAACACACATTAAATCCATCTAACATTTTATGGTTGGAATAATTCTATATATTTAAGTGGAGAGAATTGGATAACTAATTAAACTGAATATCATCTCAATCAGAAAAAACAGAATGGTCTATCAATAATAAAGAAAGTGAGATGCCATGGTTCGTATTTTCCATTAGTATATACTCCATCTTTCATTCTAGCCACACCAATTTGTGCATGTCAAACTCAAGATGGCACATTAAAAGACTCATATTGAACATTTCTACAACCAGAAACTATTCTTAGCCCATTGTTAAATAGCATATGAAAAGGCATTACATTGTCAAAATAAAAATAACAGAAATAACATTCTTTGACGCCGGGGGGAGGGGGGAAGGGTAGATGTTTACACTATGCCTTGAAAAACAGAGGCTTGGAAACGCATTATTAAGCCAAAGGGTGCCAAATACTAAAATACAACAATTGGTAGGAGCTGTCATCTGACCAAGGCTTGTCCTTAGTATGTCAACTGCATAAATGAAGACTGAAGTCATTAAACTGAGATAGAGAAAGACAATAAATGTTCTGTATTAAAATTCTTAAAGATGTTACTATTCTTAGTATGTAGAGCATGTAGGATCCATGTGTGTCTAAGATGCTAGAAATAACACTTAAAAGCAGAATGTGATGTGCTATTTCTCATGCTCAATTCTAAGAAAGCCTTCACATCCCCTCGACCCTAGCAAACATGATTCCTTCAGCCTGCTGAATTATACCTTCAACATCATTGTAAAATAGTAAATCCTATCCCTACTTCAGGACAAGGTTGTGATCTGGCGACAGCACCGAATCAAAATGAAGCCAACTTATCCTATATCTTACAAGGATAGAGCTCAGATTGCCAAAAGTCATCGACTTGACTCTCAGCAATCTTGAAAGGTTACACTGTTGAACTACTCAAAAGAAAACCTAGTATAACCTGAAAGAAACTGTCACAAGCAAATGCCACTCCAGTAGTTTTATGCATTACTAACATTGCACTTCAAATGAATGCTGACATGTAAATTCTCTAATATGTGAAGTTATGCATCATAGAAAAGATAGTTCTTAGGATTGATGTATTTCAGCTCGTCAAAGTCATTAGGTGAATTAATCTTTACATGCTTATAAATGTAAAAAGTATTCAATTTACTTTAGATGATGCATAAAGAGCAAATTTATAATTACGATGTCTAGGTGCAATTTACTTGCTAATCCACAGCCATTGCTTCAGGAACCCCACTAGCATCCTCCACCCCACTCTTATTATGATCATCAACTGCATTCCTCAACTCTTCCATCAAGCTCCTTTGTTCTTCCTCTATCGTGTTCTGCAACTCATCAACCTAAGGAAAAAGTTTCAACATCAGCAAAAGATATCCATGATACTAATCAAAGTGTTCTCAAGATATGGATAAAATAATAAGCACTTACACAAATGTAAACTGCTTACCTACCTACAAACATGGAAATTTTCACATGGATCCTTTACAAATAGTGATCCTGTCTTATTACACGTCAGTTGCTTTTCAAGGGTGTTAGACTTACACTTCACTTGTAGAAATTGGAAGTTGCACTAGGTGACAATAAACTAGAGACTAATAGAATATATCTAAATCAGTGAGAACTCAAATTGTGAATTAGCATAATATGACCATTATACAGCGGAAGATGAAGGAACGAGGAAAGAAGGGTCAAAGATAATTTTAGTATAGCCCTTCACAGTGATGGAGCAGCACGGTTCAAGATTTGAGATGTTGTAAGTCCCTTAAGATACTGTAAGCAAAATGATCAATAAGGGGTGTCATTAACATTGAGGCCTCCTAACCTTTACTTGTTATATATTCTTTCTAATCAGTAGACACCTAGCTTGTTAATTTTAAGAATGGAGGTTCAAACAGAAAACTAAAGGCATAGATGGGAAAATAAGATTCTTCCTAATGGCCCCATGATGCCTTGATCTAGTGCTATGGTTCAGGCTTTGACACTTGGGAGTCCGAGGCCCTGATATATATACACATATGTGTATATATATGTGTGTATATATGTGTGTATATATATATGTATATATAGAGAGGTCATTCCCAAGGTGGGGATAACTCATTTTTGAATTTGTTGAACTTTTAGCTCTACAGTTATCAGGCTCACAAGGCAAACCTACTCGAACTTTAGCAGGAATGTTATTCTACCGAATGCCACAGTACAACAACTAATTTCAATGTTGAACTAGTTGGGTCAGTATATGAATTCTCTCTCCACTTCGCCCCATTTAGACACCTCATTCTAAGATTCAATAAATTAGCTTCTCTAGCCTTACAAGTTCTATACATTTTCTATTGATTATACAAATGCAGCCTTTGCTTCTATCTCAACTAGTTAGTACATATAATATGTATCCTTTGCTTCTATTGTATTTTATTTTCCGCTAATTCTACATGGATTCTAAAAGATTGTAAATCTTTTGATGCAACTTCTTTCCATGTGATTTTAAGTCTACTTCCTTCTAGTTTTAACACTTTCAACCGTCATGGTTCAAGACCTACCGACCAAACCATCTTCAGCGACCTTCCTCTTTTGTCCTCTATGTGTGCTACTTGCACCTTCTGTTTGAGTGTAATCATTTCTAGTCTTGTGATTTTTGTCTAACCTTGTATGACCATACATTCATCTTAACATCTGCAAATTGTGATACCCATCTTTTTATTTTATAACAAAGGAATCCCCAAGAGCTAGCTAGCGCACAATCCGAAACTTGGTGGATAATGGTCTGTCTTTTTACCTTTCTCCATTTAAATACAAGACTTTTGAATGCAGCAAGGTTCGAACTCGTGACGAGCACCTAACTCGTACATCATGTGCTAAGCTAACCCTGGGCATTTCTGTGATACCCAGTTTACATATATGTTGGACCTTAGTGTCCTAATATTCACTCACATACGACAATCGTGTAACACTCCTTTAATACTTCTCCCTTTCAACCTTTCTAACTTTCACCATTGCTTTAGTTACAATTAGAGAGTTGACATTAATACCAAAAAAAATAACCACATCAGTGGGGGATTCTACACAGTCAAGGTAGCGTACCATCAGATGTGCTCAAGAAATCCATTGATTGACAATTGGCACTGGAAGCTCATTTGGGGACAAAACTACCTCTTAAAGTCATATGTTTCACTTGGACAACGCTTTATGAGGCTTGTCTTACTCAAGACAACCTGATGAAAAGGAAAATTCAGCTCCCATGCAGATGCCATATGTGCAAAAAGGAGGTAGAAACTATCAGACATATTTTCCTTCACTTTTCCTTCACTGTGAAGTGGCCTCAGAAATCTGAAATCTATTTTTTAGCCTCTTTGGTCTTAATTGGACCACCCCCTCACAGTAAAGGAAGCTTATGAGAGCTGGAACCTATGGAGAGTTGACAAAGCCATCAAAAAGATCTGGAACATGGTACCAGCTAGTATATTTTGGTGTATCTGGTTAGAAAGAAATAGGAGATGTTTTGATGGGGAGTCAACTCCTTTAGGTCTTTTGAAAACAAGGTGTATTTCCAATTTGTTTAGTTGGACCAAATTGGTTAATGTTGTTAATGAACAACATCTTTTGGATTTTACTAGCTCACTAGTTCTGGCTTAGATAGTTTTGTAAAGCTAGCAAATCTTATTTTGTAAGCTCAAATGCAATATCTTGTAATTCTTGCATCTTCTTGATGCCTTTGATTAATACCACTTACCTAATCAAAAAAATAACCACATTCAAAGCCAATAGGAAAAGCCAGGTAAAGATAGTCTCTTTCCGATTTTACAGCTTTAAAGTGCATACAAAAGTATGTGAATGTTGACGTGAAAAGCTTATTGAAGGAGAATTAGCATGTGACCATTATACTATGGAAGATGGCAGAACGGGGAAGAAGGACCAAAACTAATTTTCGCATAGCCCTTCACAGTGATGGAGCAGCACAGTTCAAGATTTGAGATGTTTTATGCCCCTTAAAGTTACTGCAATAAAAATGATCAATAAGGGTTTCATTAACATCCCCCTAACACTTATTACATATTCAATCTAATCATTAGACACTGAGCATGTTAATCTTAAGAATGGAGGTTCAAAAAGAAAACTAAAGGCATAGATGGGAAAATAAGATTCTTGCCAATAGCCCAAGGAGGCCTTGACCTAGTGCTATGGTTCAGCCTTTGACACTTCGGGAGTGTGAGAAATCAATTATCTTCGCTTCCACATTTATTAATTCTGGTAACAAGAATCAGCATGAAGGCTCTAAGTTGTTACTTCTTATGTTGTAGTTCTATTCAAGCTATGAAACCCTTCATTGACATTCAAATCATGTAATTTGAAATGTTAAGATCCTAAACATCGACAAGGGTAATGAAAAGAAAATACCAATTTAAAAGATGAAAATTCAGCGAAGTCACTGTAGAATTGTTAACAAGACAAAAATACCACCACCAGGGGTTGTGGTGAGATAGATCAGATCCCTCCACCCTTATCCAGAGGTCTCAAGTTCGAGCTTGTTAGTGTTACAAGTCTTGGTAACTTCCCCTTCAATGGGCCTTTTGCGGCGCGAATTCAAATAAGTCTGGCCAGTGGATTCCGGATAACTAATGGTTATACCCAAATAAAACAAGACAAAATTACTCAACGTCAACTTCCTTAGAGTCACAAAGAGAATTTCAGAAAAATATTTTGGAAGTTAACCTTAGACTTCTGAGAAGGGCTTGGTGACCTACACTTCTACAGGCTATAGTGGTTCATGTTTACCCCGATATTTCAAAAATGATGCTTGATAAATGACCATCAGTACTAGAAGCAAACAAAGAAAACTTTGAGAAGCCTGTCATTTTCACTTGTTAATGATGATTATTTCTTTCATATGAATTCACCAGAGTTTCACCATTGCTTGACTTTTGTTCTTTTTGGTGCAAGACATTGCTTTACTTAAAATTAGAGAGTTGACATTATACCAAAATAAAAAAGCAAAAAACCGTAGTCAAAGCCAATAGGGAAAGTCAGGTAAAGAGAGTCTCTTTCCGATTTTACAGGTTTAAAGTAGATAAAAAGTATGCAAAATGTGAATTCTGAAGTGAAATGCTTAATAATGGAAAATATCGTGTATTTCTCTAAAGAAGTTGTGGACATGTTTCTCATTAGTAGTGCGTTATGTCAGTTCTCTTTAGTTCCTAGAGTCAATTTTAGCTACCATAATTCAATAGAAACAATTAGGAATTTCCAGCTAGAACTCCCTGCAGAAATCAAGAGACGGATTTATAGAAAGATATGTACCACATGTAATAGAAGCGCAAATTGCTTTTTACGAAGCTCCAGTGTTCTTGAACTAGCAGTATTCTCTGCTCCCAACTTTGCTATCTCTTTCTCAAGCTCTGTAATAACCTTCTGAGTTTCAGATCTTGGAGGCTGCATAGCAACTAACTTCCTGATGGCCTCACACTCTTCTTTGTGCTGCCTCTCTATCTTGCTTTCTTCAAGTTGCCTCTTGAGATCTTCTATATCGGCCTGAGCTTGTAAAATCTGCGCATTTATCTCATCTTTTAGGTCATTGAAGTTCTCCTTCTCTCTAAGGTTTGCGTCTAGGACTACTTTGCTCTTTAGGAGCGGAATCTCAAATGTATTTAGCTCTTGCAAGAAAGCTTTGGCAAGTCTTTCACAATCACCATAGTTATCAGCTTCCTTCTCTACCTCCAAAGCAAAAGCAGTAAACTTTTTCTGAAGTTTCTTCAACGGTGGTTCACCTCTAGTGGTTGTTGTGCGAGTGAGAAGTCTATGCTTAATAATTAAATCATCTTCAAGCGGGCCAAAAGCATAATGTGCAGCCACTGTCTCCCCCTTCCCAGCAACTTTTCTGCCTCTTGCCAACATTTATGTTTCCTATCCTGAAAGGAAAACCATCTCGAAGGATCAGTGTCTGATAGAATACATAGAATATCAATAAACTTGACAGCCCTGAGGAGGTAAACAATACAAATAGGTAGACAGCAAGATCGATGCAGAAATTTCCCTAAACATTATTTGATCAACAAATGCCTTGATTCCAAACTACTTATAGTAGGTTATATGAATCCTTTATATCAAATGTTTAGAGATTCATCATATTATGACTACTTTACGTTGGCCCTCAACTTGCTTCAACCCTCCTCCTTTATTTAGGCAAGGACCCACTATGCAACAGTAAGCCACTAACACAAGCAGAGTTTCTCACCAAATTTTGTCAGACCCAAAAAGCAAACTATCATCCTAGATGGATTGGATATATCATAATTCAGAACAAAAGGAAGATGAGTTCTTGGAGAAACGGTAAAGTTGTCACCGTCTGACCTATAGGTCGAGGGTTCGAGCCGTGAAAGCAGCCACTAATGCTTGCATTAGATTAAGGCTGTCTACATCACACACCTACACCCTTGGGGTGCGACCCTTCTCCGGACCCTGCTAAAACGGGATGCTTTGTGCACCGGGCTGACCTTTTTTTTTAGACAAGAAGAGTAGAATCATTCTTTTTTCTTTTTCTGTAGGTAACTTGAAGTGTAGGATCTCACACACGGATAATTCCCAAAAAGCATCAATACAAATTAAAACATATAAGAATGAAGAAAATGAAAAACAGACACAAGTAGGAAGAAATTCTTTTGCCAGACCAATGGAAGACTGATAAGACTGCACAAAGGCAACAAACAATGTGGAAGAATAAGATAAAGCAGACAATTTGGAAGAATATGGCAGTAATTATTAGTTTGTTAGCCAAGATGAGAAGTGTTATCCTTTAAAATGTCTTCCTTGATGATATCATTTTCCAGTGTTTGGTTGCCTTGAAATCTGGAAAATGTATTCTCCTAGGACAACATTTTCCAATAAAAGGAGAAAACAACTTATGTCGTCTGTTATTAGTAGAAGCCATTTTCCTTTATAAACATCTAAACCCTTACTTTTCAATTGATTCATCGAACAATTAGACATTGTTGTAAATCTTCAAAACTCAAAAATACCACCAAAACACTACCATCATATCGTATCCTCATTATTCTCCACTTATACCATTACCATACCTCACCTAGTTCTATATCCTTCCAATTACTACAAAATGACCCAAATATAATTTCTCAAGGCACAACCTTTTTCATGGAAAACCTATACCAAATGCACCCTAAAAAAAGGCAGCCCGGTGCACTAAGCTCCCGCTAAGCGCGGGGTCCGGGGAAGAGCCGTACCACAAGGGCACGTTTGGTACGTTGTATTAAGCTGGACTGTACTGGACAAAAAAATAATACAGCGTTTGGTGGACGTTTTCAACCGCACTGGACTGTATGGGTCTCCCCTGGACTGTACTAAAAATAAAAAAAATAAAAAAATACAGTTCATTATATATTAATACTCTAATACCGTCCATTATATATTAATACAGTCCAGTCCAATACAGTCCAGTCCAATGAAATTAGTACAGTCCAGTGCGACGTACCAAACGAGCCCCAAGGGTCTATGTACATAGCCTTAAAATCAGACAAATTCATAAATTCACACGCGACATTTCCAGAAAATAAAAATTTAGAGAAGTACAAAATCACAAGAATAATCTGGAACAACAAATCAATCAATAAACTAGATGCCTTTGGTAAGTCAATTACAAGTTGCAAACAACAAAATCAAGAGAAAAAATAAAGAGCACAAGAAGTTCAAACATAATTGAGATGCATATTTTTAGCTTGCAAACAACTAATCAAGTGTGACCCAAATAGACTATATGAATCCCTAACTAGTTAATGTCCCATATATAACCATTTCACTCTAATCAATTGTTGCAAATTAGTGTGTGTGTGTGTGTGAGAGAGAGAGAGAGAAATATACCGGTTGCCGGCAAGACCTTCGTTCTTCACCGGCAAAAAACCTTGTACTTCACGCTATTCTGATGATTTAGGAGCGAGGTTCAGGGGTTTTGCCTTTTTTATGTTTTGTTCATGTAAAATACAATAATAGTGTGATACAGTATATTTTGATTTCTGAAAAAAAAAACTTTCATGTACATATTTTGATCAAAATCAGTTATCAACATTTTAAATATTATAATTGATTGCTTGATAGGATTTCTTTATTTTCTCAGAATTTAAATTATTATTGATTTAATTATATTGTATGTTAATTAGGTGACAGTGTTACCAAAATTAATCCATATTTTTAAATCTTATAAAAAATAATTCAACCTTCTCTCTCGCTCTCTCTCGAATTAGTGAAAAATTCACTCAAATCTGGTGGAGGTGAGTTCACCGGAGAACGAAATTTACTCGAATCTGGTGTTGGAGTTCGCCGGAGAACGATTTTACTTTGATCTGGTGGTTATGAGCCGGAGAACGAAATCCCATCAAATCTGATGTTAGAGTTCATCGAATAATAAAATCCACTCAAATCTATTGATGGTGGTCTGTCTGATTATCGATTGATGTCTGCTAGTTGTTGGCCAGAGTTTAGTTGGTGTCTAATAAGTTAATTTATTTTTGTTCATAAGTATTCTTCACGATTACAATCGGTGTGATGTGATGAGGATGGATGATATTTTTATGCATCGCGATCATGAAGTAGTGACTGGGGGTTGACTCTGGTCAACTATCTTCCGTTATCGCGAGGTTTAATAGCGCGATTGAAACAGGGTGTGGAGCATGTACAAGAATTGAGAAAGTGTAATGAGGTTCCCTAGATATTTGCAGATGAGATGCTTAGATATTTGTAGTTAAAGGTAGGGCTGCACAAAAAAATGGACCGGATCGAATTTTTTGATCCGGGCTTCGATCCTACGTTTCTGAAAATTCGATCCTCGGTCCGATCCGGGGTTTTATTTTTATTTTAATGTATATTGGACCGGACCGGACCGAAGTTTTCGATCCGATTCGAGGGTTTTGTGCAGCCCTAGTTAAAGGTAGTTAGTTTGTTGATACAAGTACTTAGTTTGTTAGAGTTGTTAAAAGGTGGTTAAGCATTAGTTAGATGATTAATATGTGTGTATAAATACACATATGTATTGTAACTACATTCAGTTTGTTCATTTCTTTCAATTATGGTTGTTATCGGTCCGGATACTCTCGCTAATTACTAGAGAACCGGATCGATACTCGGACTGAAACCTTATCAGTCCGGATACGAGTACTAGAAAATTACCAGGACCGATAAGGAGTCGGTCCGGTAACCCGACAATTACCCGGCCCCCAGCCAGCCCCCTCAGTCAGTCCTAATTATATTTAATTGTAATATTTCCTAATGTTGGACTATTTTACATGTTTTAAGAATATATGTGATGTAGACTTTATGTTTTAATTTGAAAGTAATTTGTAAATTGGTGAAACTTTAAATTGTCATAACTCTACGCTCGGACGTTCGTTTCACCTAAAAAAATTGACTTCGCATATTTTTTCGAGACGGGGCCTAAACGCAGCCAATTTCTCCAAAAACGTCTATCTTGTCAATTAATTTCATTTTTTCCCAAAATCGTTACTAATTTTCCTTTTTCTTCGTTAAATATCTCGCGATATACAATAGATTTCAACGTCCAAATTTCGTGGTAATGTGTCCGAGAATGTCAATTTCAGTATTGGAAATTCAATTTTTTAAAAAAATCCAGGCCCCGGACCCGACCCGACCCGGGAAAATTGTCGGTCTGATCTCGGATCTCGACTCAAGACCGAAACCTTATCGGTCCGGTCCGAATCTGTCGATACCCGGACCGGATCGATAACAACCCTACTCTCAATACACAAAAATGTAAATATCTCCTTATGTCTCGATCGCACTCCCTTCTTCTTCTTTCCCATTTCTCCATCTCTCTCATCATTTATATTCCACTCTATCTACTTCACTGTGATTGTATATGCTTCACTGCGAGTGTTTCATCATGGTATCAAAGCCACTGACACAGAAGAGTAAATTCGACATGCAGTCCATTTGAAGGATGCATTTTTCAGATCGATCAAGTGTATAATTGTGATGAACAGTTGATTTGAAGGAGTAATTTATTTGGAACTAAGATCGACAAGTTCGAGACTCCAATTTGTGAGATCGAGCAATTAATGTTACATGCAATCTATTTGGAACTGAGATTGGTAAAATCGAAGCTCCAATTTATGAATACTTTGTTAATTTCGCAAGGATAGGAACAAGATCTGTTGAATTAGACAGGATTTGTTGCATTAAAAGTTTTTTTATGCATGAAATTAGTTGAGTCCTTCTTAATCGAATCTGAAACCAATATAAGTCAATTGAAGCAACAACATTTGAAATTAGATATTCAGAGTAATGGAGATTTCTGGAGATGATGCAGTTACTGAAAGTACGACAACAAATATAAACGTAGATCATAATCATCATTTGTATCTTTTTCCCTCGGATGCACCTGGATCTTTATCGGTTGGAATTATTCTGAGTGTAATGGATAATTATACGCTATGTAGTAGGGCTATGAAGCTAGCCTTTTTGGGAAAAAACAAAATGGGATTCATTGACGGATCAGTACGAAGGTCTTCTTTCCAAGGTGTATTCGCAAAACTGTGGGACAGGTGCAATGCGATTGTAGTGTCCTGGCTTATGGAAAATGTGAGTAAGAATTTTATAACTCAGATTCCTACGGCATATGGGAAGAGCTGAGGGAAAGGTTCGACAAAATCAACAGTTCTCGAATATTTCAGCTGCACAAGGAAATATTCACTATGAGGCAAGACACACAATCAGTTTCAATGTATTATTCTAAACTGAAGGACCTCTGGGATGAGTATGATTCCATCATCCCAATCCCATCTTGTTGCCCCAAGTCCAAGGATTTTGATTTTCACATGCAGTACCAAAGACTGTTACAGTTTTTAATGGGACTAAATGAAAGATACGGACAAGCAATGAGTCAAATAATAATGATGCAACAGATACCAAGCTTGAACCAAGTGTATGCCATGATTAATCAAGAAGAGAGCCAAAGAATGGTAGCATGTGCATGCAACATGGTTCAGGAACAAATAGGGTCATCTTCTATGTTCACAGCTGGTAATGGAAATGGCAAGAATGGAAATGGAGGAGGAAGACAGAAGAAACCATACAATCCCAATGCTATGTGTGACTTCTGTCATATGAAGAGACACTGGAAGGTAGATTGTTTCAAACTCATGAAATGTGACTTCTGTCATAAGACATGACACATTCAGGATGACTGCTACAGGCTAATTGGATATCCTGATAGCTTCAAGAATGGTAAGGCCAAGAAAGCATATGTGGTAACAAGAGGGAACCCAATCTGTGAAGATGCTGGAAAGGAGAACATAATGCATAATTAGAACTGGGGAGCAAAGCAGCATGACACACCATCATCTATGGAGCAAAATCATCTACTTGATCAGTTCACACCTTATCAACGTCAGCAACTTATCAACTTGCTAAAAAGTCAAAATAATACTGAAATTAGTGCAAACTTGGCAGGTCAGTATCTTTCTGATTCAAGGGAAATATTAAAGTGGATAATTGATATATGAGCCATTAATACCATGATCAGTAATAAAAAAACTTTTACATGATAAACATCTCACAGAGGGAACATGAAATGTACAATTACCAACTGGCGACTCTGCACAGATCACATGTCTTGGTGATCATCATTTAGGAAGAGGTGATGTTCTTAGGAATGTATTATGTATACCAACATTCAAATTCAATTTGATGTCAGTATCAAAAGTGACTAGAGAACTCAACTGTAGTGTAACATTCTTTCCTACATGTTGTATATTTCAGGAGATCTCATTTGGGAAGGTGAGAGGGATTGGTAGTGAGGAGGATGGATTATACATACTGTGTTCAGATGCTCAAAATGAAGGAAAACAATTGAGTAGATGTCTGTCATCATCACATCATATAGATGCAACAACATAGCATCAGAGACGCTACCAGGTGCCCATGAGTATGCTTAGAAAAATACCATATCTCTTAAAAGAAAATGATGTTTCTACGTTCAATAAGTGTGAAGTCTGTACCCTAGCTAAACAAACAAGGATTCTTTTTTCTGTAAGTAGTAGTAGAGCATCTAAGCAATTCCAATTGTTACATTTAAATGTATGAGGACCTTATAAGACTGAGATATATAATGGAATGAAATATTTCTTGACTATTGTAGATGAATACTCTAGATGGACTTGGGTATTCTTAATGAGATTGAAGTCTGGTGTTTCTACACTTCTTAATTTTTTTTTTGTGGAAACCAACACTCAGTTTGAATCCAGAATACAGAAAATAAGGTCTGATAATGGCACAGAGTTCTTTAATCATCATTGTAAAGAATTGTTCTTGCAACATAGTGTAATACATGAGAGTTCATGTCTATACACACCACAACAAAATGGTATTGTGGAAAGGAAACATAGACACATTCTTGAAATAGCAAGAGCCATTAAAATACAAGGTGCATTGCCAGACAGGTTTTGGGGTTTCTATGTAGAGAGTGTTGCATACATTATAATAGGATTCCATCCACTGCACTGAAGGATAAATCACCATTTGAGCCGTTGTATACTAGAACACCATCACTGACTCATCTCAGGGTAATTGGGTGTCTATGTTTTGCAACTGTTTTAATTCATCTACACAAATTCAGTCCCAGGGAAGTAAAGGCAATACTGCTTGGGTATGGATCTATTCAAAAGGGATATAAGTTGTATGATATGGAAAATATGTCACTCTTTATGAGTACGGGATGTGACATTCATGGAGACAGTTTTTCCTTTCAAAGGATGCAAGAATGAATGACTTGACCATATCAAATCACATGAGCACTTCTGTTGTGAGGATCTGATTCTAGTCAATACACATCATGGAGATAATGCAGTGCAAAACTCTACAGAAACATGTACACATGATGGAGGAAAAGATATATGTACACCAGCAGAAACTCAACACATAGTGGTCCAGCACACAGATGATCCTACTAACTGTCCTGGAGCAGAATCAGAGTGTAATGTTAGAAGATCTGCCAAGACCAGCAGACCTCTCATATGGCACAAGGACTATGTTACCAAACATGGTGATTCTAATTATTTATATTCTATATCTGATGTTGTAGATTACACAGGATTGTCTCCTCAATATCAGAGTTTTGTAGCCAAAGTTTCTCAAGACACTGAACCACAGTACTACTCAGAAGCGGTGAAAAATAAGAGATGGGTTGAAGCCATGCAAACTGAGCTTAAAGCCCTGGATGACAATGGTACATGGAAGCTGGTTGCATTGCTAGAAGGGAAAAAAGCCATTAGTTGCAGATAGGTGTACAAGATCAAGTACAAGGGCCACAGGGGAGGTGTAAAGATTCAAGGCAAGGTTGGTAGCAAAGGGATAAAAGAAGGACTTGACTACCAAGAAACCTTCTCACCAGTGGTTAAGATGAGCACTGTGAGGGCAGTGGTCTCAATTGCAGCAACAAAACAGTGGGTGATACAACATATGAATGTGTACAATGCCTCATTGCAGGGTGATCTATTTGAAGAGGTTTACATGACAGTTCCTCGAGATTTTGGGAAACCAGGAGGAAAAACACAAGTGTGCAGACTATTGAAGTCACTGTATGGGTTGAAACAAGCATAAAGGCAATGAAATATAAAACTGATTGAAGCTCTTGTATCTTCTGGATTCCAACAAAGTCACATATATTATTCCTTGTTTACAAAGAGGAATACTGGGAGTATTGTGATAGTGTTGGTATATGTTGATGATCTATTAATTACTGGAAATGATCAATCTCTCATTAAGTCCACTAAATAAGTATTACAGTCATCATTTAAAGTAAAAGATTTGAGTGAGCTGAAGTATTTCCTTGGAATAGAGTTTGTAAAAAGTCCTCAGAGGATTCTTCTGCACCAAAGAAAATATGCACTGGAGTTGGTTTCAGATATGGGCCTAGCAGGGGCCAAACCTTTTGCTACACCTATGAATGTGAATGTCAAGTTTACAACTACTGATTTTGACATTCATGTTGCTTCCACATCTGGTTCAGAAGCACTACTTTATGATACACTTCTACCAGATCCTGGTTTATATAAAAGGATGGTAGGTAGGTTGTTGTATTTAACCACTACCAGGCCTGACATAACATTTGCAGTGCACTGCTTGAGTCAATTTATGAATGCTCATAAAATATCACACATGGAAGCTGGCCTGAGACTAATAAGGGATATTAAGCATGCACCAGGATTGAGGATTCTTATGTCCAGCTCAAGTACTCTTCAGCTTAGGGTGTTCTGTGATGCAGGCTGGGGTGCTTGTGTAACCACCAGGAAATCAGTCACTGGTTAGATAGTGCATTATGGTTCTTCACCAATATCTTGGAGATCTAAGAAGCAGGAGACAGTTTCTCGAAGCTCAGCTGAAGCAGAGTTGTTACACCCCGTAAGTTCAGGACATGTGTAAGTGAATGTACGCAAGGAACACAAGACTTGGAAATTAGTACGAAAGGAAGGATTGTTTTTCCGACGGAAAGTCTTCCGGACGTCGGAAAGGAAAAATGTTCGTTGTTGAGAATTGGATTCTCAAAAGGCATTATTTGAAGAGTATGGAACTCTTAACCTTATGGAAATTTATTTTTATGATTTGGTCACGTGGCCCACCCGAGAATTTTACATTTTTCTGGCCACGAGGGCTACTGAATTTTATGGACGAATGAGAGGCGACACGTGGCACCCCACATGGCTTGGTCGAAATTTATGCAAGGGTAATGGTCATTGACCATCTTGGAAGATAAGTCTTGCAAGCTTGATATTGTTGACAAGTCAACTTGCCACATAAGCTTGATCCATGTGATTTTAATCCTAGCCTCACATTTGTTTAAGTCTAAGCCCTCCAATATGTTTTATATTCACTACACTAGTGCAAGACTAGCTTTTTACACTTAGAAAAATTAGAGAACCTTGTGTTCTTCCATAGTTGCTTCCTGCCAATGCACCTTCTCCACACAAAAATTTTGTGATTTTGATCCATTAGCCACAAGACTTTAACCCAATGTCCCCAAGGGTATTGTAAGGTTATCTCAATAGAAAGAATTCGGAAAAAACGTATTTTTACGTTAGTCGCAAGGCGGAAACAAAGGGAGTTCTTCAACTTTGAAGTTGGAACTTGAAGAAGGGTTCTTCATAGGCCTCTAAGGAGTGCTTGGAGCGGATTGGAACCTAAGGAAAGGAGCTAAGAATTGCTAAGTGGCGAGTTTGGAATCTTGGAAATTTTAAGGGCTTATAAAGGTATATTCTCGCTTTAGCAATTAGGTTTACTTATTGTCAGTAGCTATTGTTATTAGCAAGCATGAGTTATATAGTATGAAGTTTGATAAGTATTTTGACTATTGGAACCCTAATCCAAATCTAGCATGTTTAGCTTTAAGATTGGAATTCAAGTTGATTATTCGCTTAAGACGTCGCGTCAGTGTAGGAAGGAAATTATAGTTGTTGAAGTGGTTTATAACTATATAACATGTTAGACCTAAGAACTTGAAATTGGAAAAGGATTGGAAAAGTCGTAGTGTGATTGGTTATATGTTGGCCGAGAATGGCTAGTGAAGTTTTATACTATTTCGTATGAATTATGGGGGCGGAATTTTACACGTGGTGTAAGGCGTGTAATCCCCTTTGTTTGGATGTTGTTTGGAGCCTTAAATGTGGCTTGTCGTTATTGTATTCTACTTGAAAAAGGTGGCAAAGTGAGTGAAACAAAGGAAGTGCTGCCCGATTTTCCGTAGAATTAGAGACTAAATACTTAGTATTATTCTACATAGAGACTAGAAGTTGATAGCCTTGTTGTGACCATTATAGGTTGACACTTCTACGTACGGTGTATTCGGCTTAGCTTGTGGATTTAGCCGAAAGGTATGTGAACTATCTCCTCTAAAGCATGATTCCTTAGAATAAAGAAAGTAAGTTCTACTCCTCGAATGATCCATTCCTTGCTTGTATTTGGATTGCCTAAGATAGAATTTGTTCTATGTACTTAGGGTGTACTTTGATGTTTAAATTGTAAGTAGTATAATCCATTTCCTTAGGGAAGTTTGGATTCTTAAAAGTGATGGTATTTTTCTTAAAGTACATGAGACTTGAAAAGGAAGTGGTTTTCCAAATCTTTGACTAATGCCTTAGTTCTAAAACCTAAAGGTCATTATAATGACTTTGTGAGTCAAAGGAGTGATTTACTTATTTGATTTAAAAGAGGAGAAATGACATGATTTAAGAGAAGTAACTTGCGTTGAGGTGAAGTTACTGAGGTTTAAAAGTAGAAGAAAACTTGTTTTCTAACTAGTAAGAGACTCAAGTATTTTGAAAGTTAAGAACTTGATTTGTAAGTATGTGATACTTGGTTTTAATAGTATAAGTCTCTTGGTTATCAAGGAATGGATACGCCTAAACTAAAGGGTTATAACGCTTTATGGGAAGTTGGTTATAACGGCTTTATGGAAGGTTTAGAAAGTTGTCTATTTTGATTAAATCGGCATAAGTTGCCTAGATTGTGAAAATTTGGAGTTACTTGATTTCAAGCTTTGAAATGAGTTTTCTAAAAGTGTAGTAACTTACTTTGAAAAATAGACACGCTGATACTACGGGTGTTAGTATCTTGGGCTTTACATAGAAAGGAGTCTTTTATAAAAGAATGTACGTATGTAGTACTTTGGCTTGATAAATTGAGAATTTGTCTAAGTGTGCCTTGATAAGTACTTTGACTAGTTAAAAGAGAATTATTCTATGTATGCCTTGATTAGTACTTTGGCTTGATAAATTGAGAATTTGTCTAAGTGTGCCTTGATAAGTACTTTGACTAGTTAAAAGAGAACTATTCTATGTATGCCTTGATTAGTACTTTGGCTTGATAAATTGAGAATTTGTCTAAGTGTGCCTTGATAAGTACTTTGGCTTGTTAAATGAGAATTTATTCTATTTGTGCCCGGATAAGTACTTTGGCTTGTTAAATAAGAATTATCCTATGTGTGCCTTGATAAGTACTTTGGCTTGGTTAATTGAGAACTTGCCTATACGTACGGTAATAGCCTTTGAGTGCAAGTATTATGTTTTATTGCTGCCGCGACTCTCGGTTGAAGGGCCTACCGTCTTGTCAAGTTACTTCGACGCACCGGTGACGGGATTCCACGTATGCTCGCATCAGTAGTACTTAGGTTAAATTCCTGATTTTTATGTACATACGGTAGTGCTTATGCCTTGTTTGATGGTCACGAGGTAGGGTAGAGAGTATGTGAGGGTAAACCCCAAGATGCTATACCACCGCTTTACCACCTTCTCCAGTAGAGTATATGTGAGTACACCCCAAGACGCTATACCACCTGCTTTACCACCTTCCAGTAGAGTATACGTGAGTGGTACACCCCAAGACGCTATACCACCCGCTTTACCACCTTCTCCGTAGAGTATACGTGAGGTAAAACCCCAAGACGCTATACCACCGCTTTACCACCTTCTCAGTAGAGTATATGTGGGTATACCCCAAGACGCTATACCACCGCTTTACCACCTTCTCCGGTAAGAGTATAAGTGAGGTAAACCCCCAAGATGCTATACCACCGGTGGGACTTGGTGTTCATGTATGCCTATTGGTGCTATGTTATATCATGGATCGCCGCAGCTGAGGAATGATCCCATCGCATGATTGATATTACGGGCGTGAGACCCATAGTTATATTTGAGTAGTGACTTTGGCGGTCCGCGCCCCGACTGACGTGGATCGCTATGTATTATGTATCGTAGGTTGGCTATCATACATGTCTCATCGCTTTGTTTAGATCGTTATGATTTTATTACGATTTCTCGCTCACATACTTGGTACATTCTTCGCATCGACCTCCTTCGGCCGCGTTCACGCCGCAGTTTAGGTACGCAGCTCGTGATCGGCAGTGTAGGATCCTCGCTCGTGGTTTTGGATAGCTCCTCTGCTCGTGAGTTATCTTTTGGTATATATCCTTCAAGATGCTTTGTACGCTGGGTACGGGGCCTTGTCGTCATATTTCGATTTAACTCCTGCAGGTCCGTAGTCATATGTGGATGGACTCACGATGCGATATAGTGTCTTTTGTTTATGTATATACGGCAGCCTTTGTCGCTTGCCTCGCACGACGCTTGTTTTAAAAAAATAAGGTGTTATTTCAGCCCGCAGATTTACTTGTTTTGTTATAGAAGGTGCCTGTGTAGGCACCACCACGCCCGGTTCGGTGTGACAGAGTGGTATCGTGAGCGATCCTCTGAATGTCTACTGCACCGTGTCTAGTAGTCTTGCTTATCGGTGTGTTGCGCGCCACACCCATAAACAGGAGGCTACAGACATTTAGAGTTGGTTTCTATTCTTCTCACTCCAAGATCGTGCCTAGAAGGCGTTAGTAAGATAATTCCTCTCGACGTATTGTTGTATTACGCTTATGCCTCCGCGAGGGCAACACCGCCTGTAGGGCAAAGGAGTAGCAGGAGCTACTAGTCGACTCAGAGAGTTGATAGGGCTCGTGCCTGTGGTATACCTGGATGTTGTTCCCACGCATGAAGTTCTTCTGCGCTGAGTTTTGAGACCCCAAAGACGAGCCTACGCTTTCGATTAGAGAAGACTTTGGTCATGAGGAAGCGATTATGTTATTGACCAAGTTAGCAAGGCTTCCACAAAGCAGGAGTTGTTCGGCCAAAGATGCATGTGTACAGAGGAAGAGGGCCAGCCATGAGATCAGCAGAAGAGGCTAGGACCGGTTGGTTATCCTGAGTTTTGGACGAGCCGCCTCAAAGAATGAGTGAGGTATTCGTCCCACCACCCAAAGACATACCCCGCAGCTCACAGGTGGGAGATTTGACCCCACAAGGTATTTAGGAGCCGGTCCAAGCTCCCGGGGTCGAGGTTCCCAGAGGAGCAGAGGACCTTCTCGGTCGAGGCCACCTATTCCTCAGTGTATCAGATGTGGTAAACATCATCCAGGGAAATGCCGTTATGACACAGATGGTTGTTACTATTGTGGCCGTCCGGGCCACAAGAAGAGGGAATGCCGGGTTAGAAAGAGCTGCAGTGGTGGCTCACCTTTCGAGGCCGTGAGTTGGTTCCCTTCCTCCGCACTGTCGTCCCTGCAAGGCGGTGTTCGATATCACCACGTGGTAGAGGCCGTGGAGTTTATAGTTCTGGCGGTCCTTCGAACCGCATAGATGACGTGACTCATCGGACAGATCGTGAGGCGACATCGCACGGGGTACAGTATATTTCACTCTTTGAATCATACGTGCTTTGATAGATTCAGATTTTGCCCTAAAGATATATGTTGTCCCTGTGTTGCTAGCAGTTATAAGTGATAGTACCCCAGAGGTAGGAATACTTTGATTAGTAATGTGAAAAGTAAGAATATTGACAAGAATGATAAGTGAACTGAGACTATAGTTGTGTAGAGTTCACAAGTTTTAATTACCCCGTAATAAGTGTAAGACCGATAGGGAAGATGGTGCAGTAGAAATACTTTGGCTTATGTGACGAACCTCTAGTGAATAGGGGGTAGGTAAGAAGTACTGGGATAATAGAGAGATTTATTTCGCACTAAGAATGAGAAGTTAAGCGTGACGATGAGTCGGGTTATGGACTCATTTCGGTCACCGATAGTTTGGAAACGGGTGATGTCGCTAGAAATGGTCCCAAGATGTGGTAGGGTCCTGAGGGTGCCAGGCCCAAGTTTAGTTAATCGTTGTACGAGTTTGTGGACGCGTTCCACCGGAACTAGGTCGTAAGGACCGAGAAGAGCCTTAGCGGAAATTCAAGTAGCATAATGGCCAAATTGGTTAGTAAATCCAAGGATTGGGGAACAGAAATAGAATGTGAGAATTTATACGTGTACTAGATAAGTTTGAAAGCCCGAGAAAGTATGACAAGTAAGGAAAGAAAGGAACCTCTAAGGATCCCGCGTTTGGGAAGACTGTAACCTTCAAGTTTTGTGAGAAGGGACCACGGACAGAAGGTCCATTATTATGTTTACGTATGTTATGTGATGGCCATGCTGGCATCGCTGGTCTCAGGCGCTTGATTGTTAGGCATAGTATGTAGATTGTGCCGGAGTTTGTATAGCTTGGCAACCGACTAAGAACATTCGGGGACGAATGTTTCTAAGGGGGGAAGAATGTTACACCCCGTAAGTTCAGGACATGTGTAAGTGAATGTACGCAAGGAACACAAGACTTGGAAATTAGTACGAAAGAAGGATTGTTTTTTCGACGGAAAGTCTTCCGGACGCCTGAAAGGAAAAATGTTCGTTGTTGAGAATGGATTCTCAAAAGGCATTATTTGAAGAGTATGGAACTCTTAACCTTATGGAAATTTATTTTTATGATTTGGTCACGCTGGGCCCACCCGAGGAATTTTACATTTTTCTGGCCCACGAGGGCTACTGAATTTTATGGACGAACGAGAGGCGACACGTGGCACCCCACATGGCTTGGTCGAAATTTATGCAGTGGTATAATGGTCATTGACCATCTTGGAAGATAAGTCTTGCAAGCGATATTGTTGACAAGTCAACTTGCCACATAAGCTCGATCCATGTGATTTTAATCCTAGCCTCACATTTGTTTAAGTCTAAGCCCTCCAATATGTTTTATATTCACTACACTAGTGCAAGACTAGCTTTTACACTTAGAAAAATTAGAGAACCTTGTGTTCTTCCATAGTTGCTCTCGCTAAGACCTTCTCCACACAAAAATTTTGTGATTTTGATCCATTAGCCACAAGACTTTAACCTAATGTCCCCAAGGGTATTGTAAGGTTATCTCAATAGAAAGAATTCGGAAAAAACGTATTTTTACGTTAGTCGCAAGGCGGAAACAGCGGAGTTCTTCAACTTTGAAGTTGGAACTTGAAGAAGGGTTCTTCATAGCCTCTACGAGTGCTTGAGCGGATTGGAACCTAAGGAAAGGAGCTAAGAATTGCTAAGGCGCGACTTTGGAATCTTGGAAATTTTAAGGGCTTATAAAGGTATATTCTTGTCGCTTTAGCAATTAGGTTTACTTATTGTCAGTAGCTATTGTTATTAGCAAGCATGAGTTATATAGTATGAAGTTTGATAAGTATTTTGACTATTGGAACCCTAATCCAAATCTAGCATGTTTAGCTTTAAGATTGGAATTCAAGTTGATTATTCGCTTAAGACGCCGCACGTCGTGTAGGAAGGAAATTATAGTTGTTGAAGTGGTTTATAACTATATAACATGTTAGACCTAAGAACTTGAAATGGAAAAGGATTGGAAAAGTCGTAGTGTGATTGGTTATATGTTGGCCGAGAATGGCTAGTGAAGTTTTATACTATTTCGTATGAATTATGGGGGCGGAATTTTACACGTGGTGTAAGGCGTGTAATCCCCTTTGTTTGGATGTTGTTTGGAGCCTTAAATGTGGCTTGTCGTTATTGTATTCGCCTTGAAAAAGGTGGCAAAGTGAGTGAAACAAAGGAAGTCGCCCGATTTTCCGTAGAATTGTAGAGACTAAATACTTAGTATTATTCTACATGAGACTAGAAGTTGATAGCCTTGTTGTGACCATTATAGGTTGACACTTCTACGCACGTGTATTCGGCTTGTGGATTTAGCCAAAAGGTATGTGAACTATCTCCTCTTCTAGCATGATTCCTTAGAATAAAGAAAGTAAGTTCTACTCCTCGAATGATCCATTCCTTGCTTGTATTTGGATTGCCTAAGATAGAATTTGTTCTATGTACTTCAAGGTGTACTTTGATGTTTAAATTGTAAGTAGTATAATCCATTTCCTTAGGGAAGTTTGGATTCTTAAAAGTGATGGTATTTTTCTTAAAGTACATATAGACTTGAAAAGGAAGTGGTTTTCCAAATCTTTTGACTAATGCCTTAGTTCTAAAACCTAAAGGTCATTATAATGACTTTAGGGGAGTCAAAGGAGTGATTTACTTATTTGATTTAAAAGAGGAGAAATGACATGATTTAAGAGAAGTAACTTGCGTTGGGTGAAGTTACTGAGGTTTAAAAAGTAAGAAAACTTGTTTTCTAACTAGTAAGAGACTCAAGTATTTTGAAAGTTAAGAACTTGATTTGTAAGTATGTGATACTTGGTTTTAATAGTATAAGTCTCTCGTTATCAAGGAATGGATACGTCTAAAACCATAAAGGGTTATAACGGCTTTATGGGAAGTTGGTTATAACGGTTTTATGGAAGGTTTAGAAAGTTGTCTATTTTGATTAAATCGGCATAAGTTGCCTAGATTGTGAAAATTTGGAGTTACTTGATTTCAAGCTTTGAAATGAGTTTTCTAAAAGTGTAGTAACTTACTTTGAAAAATAGACACGCTGATACTACGTGTTAGTATCTGGGGCTTTACATAGAAAGGAGTCTTTTATAAAAGAACGCACGTATGTAGTACTTTGGCTTGATAAATTGAGAATTTGTCTAAGTGTGCCTTGATAAGTACTTTGACTAGTTAAAAGAGAATTATTCTATGTATGCCTTGATTAGTACTTTGGCTTGATAAATTGAGAATTTGTCTAAGTGTGCCTTGATAAGTACTTTGACTAGTTAAAAGAGAACTATTCTATGTATGCCTTGATTAGTACTTTGGCTTGATAAATTGAGAATTTGTCTAAGTGTGCCTTGATAAGTACTTTGGCTTGTTAAATGAGAATTTATTCTATTTGTGCCCGGATAAGTACTTTGGCTTGTTAAATAAGAATTATCCTATGTGTGCCTTGATAAGTACTTTGACTTGGTTAATTGAGAACTTGCCTATATGTGCTGGTAATAGCCTTTGAGTGCAAGTATTATGTTTTATTAAGTTGCCGCGACTCTCGGTTGAAGGGTCACCGTCTTGTAAGTTCTCGACGCACTGACAGTGATGTGGGATTCCACGTATGCTTCCGCTACTTGTAGTACTGGGTTAAATTCCGGATTTTTATAAGACATGGTAGTGCTTATGTCTTGTTTGATGGCTCGGTCGAGGTAGTAGAGTATATGTGAGGGTAAACCCCAAGACGCTATACCACCTGCTTTACCACCTTCTCCAGTAGAGTATAGTGGTACACCCCAAGACGCTATACCACCTGATTTACCACCTTCTCCAGGGTAGAGTATATGTGAGGGGTACACCCCCAAGATGCTATACCACCTGTTTTACCACCTTCTCCAGGGTAGAGTATATGTGAGGGGTAAACCCCCAAGATGCTATACCACCTGTTTTACCACCTTCTCCAGGGTAGAGTATATGTGAGGGGTATACCCCCAAGATGCTATACCACCTGTTTTACCACCTTCTCCAGGGTAAGAGTATAAGTGAGGGGTAAACCCCCAAGATGCTATACCACCGGTGGGACTTGGTGTTCATGTATGCCTATTGGTGCTATGTTATATCATGGACTGCCGGCAGTGAGGAATGATCCCACGGGCATGATTGATATTATGGGCGTGAAACCCATAGTTATATTTGAGTAGTGACTTTGAGGGCCTGCGTCCCTGACTTGAAGCCCTTTCTTCATATTGACAACGGATTGTTACCTTAGAGTTTACCCAAAAATTAGTCCAACAATTTCACTTGTCTTCTTTCCACAATCACCACCACAACCTCCTACAAGCTTGTTAACATGCTTCCCTCTTGTTACTTTTCTGAAATTTCTCTAGGCCTTGGGTTTCCCTTGAAATTTCTAGAGAGAAAGGAGAGGAATTTTAGAGAGAAGGAAGAACTTTTAGAGAGAAGGAGGAGCTTTGAAGAATGACCAAGTCTTCAAGACTTGGTCAATAAATAGGACATGCAAAAATCAGATTGGGGGGGGGGGGGGGGCCCCGTGGCACCCTCCCATGGCCTTTTTAAAAAAAAAAATTTGATTTTCTCGCCAAAAACTCCGCCTCGGCGCTGCCAGAAAGGCCAAGGGCGCTGAAACCTCCGCAAAGTCTCGGCCCTACTTTCTGATGCCGCGGCGCTGCAACTTCAGCGATACTCCAGATTATCCGGCGCCGCGGCCCTGCATTCGGTGCCGCGGCGCTGTGGCCCCTGACCGATGTTGCTTTTCCGCCGATCACGACCGAACTTGTAACCTCCATAACTTTCTACTCCGATGTCCTATCGACGAACGGTTGGTTGAGTTGGAAACTAGACTCAACGAACTACGTACTAGGCCTTTGAAACACCTAGGAACTCTCAATGTAACGGGACATAAACCGCCTCAACGTTGACCAACAACCCGTCCGAAGTTATTTGCTCCTATTGCTTAGAATTGCCGGTTTGATCTCAAAGTTATTTGCTCCTATTGCTGGGAGCCTAATACATGTCTGTGCTCCGTTCACCCTCGGTATCACGTAGTCTCCCAAGCTTCTTTCTGCCTGGACTTGAACTCTCTCCTCGACATCCATAGGTATACGCCGAGGCATTCCTTGGTTAGGTTGATTTTCACATAACCCCTCTCTCAGCACATTGTTGTTTTGGACGCCGTCCATCTCTATCAGAGTTGAAATTCGCTGGTTCCTTTTATTCTGTTTACAGGTTTTCTCAATCTCTGAATTGAAGGGAACAAGAGTGTCTGCTCCTCTTCTCCATCGCATAAACTGAGTGCCTGAAACAGATCAAAAACAAACAAACGGATCACGGCACCCTGATTTTTACCAAAATAAAAAAACGTAATAAAAAATAAAATAAAAACCAAATTAGAAATTAAAAATAGATAAAATTGATATTGAACTATGCCTAATCCCCGGCAACGGCGCCAAAAACTTGATGCGCAATTTAATGCACACACTTTAACGCAAGTGCACGTTATCGTGACAAGTAATATAGTCTAGGTAAGACCGAATATCGTCCTCAAAGATTAGTGTTCAAGTACCAATTATCTATCTTTTGTTATCTATTTGGTAACCGATATTTGATTTTGTTGATTATAACTAACAATTATAAATACTAATTAACTATGTGTTTACTTCAGTAGTGATGGAAATAGGGCTTCCAAGTCTCATCAACTATCCGCTTATATTACTTATTAATGCAATGAATTATGGTTCTTCTTCTTTTGGAGCTAGCAAGTTTACTAATTCGTTTTATACTCCCATTAAGGCTATATAAACACTCAACCCCAGTAGCGCTCCTTTCTACCTTTCGGTGATAAGGATGACTCTATAGGAGGATTAAGAACAAAAACCTTGTTAATCGTCACACACCATGCGTGAAATTAGGTATTTAAACCTCTATTAACGCTACACAAGTAATTGAGGTATTTTCATCCCTAATCCGACCTATGTCTACCCAACTTACAGCATAGTCACAACGTCATCCTTTCGAAGTTTGATTAGAAATCATATAAATAATGATAATTAGTGATCAATTAATTACCAAGCATTCAAAGCAATTATTGGGTAAATCTCAACAATAAGAAGAACAACCATAAACATGCATTAACTCATAAAATAAGGTTCAAGTGAATTGACATGAAAAGCCCTATAATGGAATTAGTTCCTAGCCATTGACATGACAAGAACTAATTCAATATCCAACATAAACTAAAAGTAAAGTAAAGAAAAGAAAATTACTAAGTAATGGTCTCCAATCTTTAACTCCAAGAAGTCTTGTGTTTGTGCAAGAAAGGAACCTTGAAACCGCCAGTGGTTCTCTTTTTATAGCCTCAAACCGCCTTAAGGTTTTCCTTCAGTTCGACCCATAAAATCGTCAAAACCCTGATTTTTCCGCGCCGCGCTTACCGCTATCGGCGCGGCCATGTTCAGCGGCCAAGGCCGGAACCTCACATTGCTCGTGATTAGGCACCGCGCCTCGCACTGGCCGTAGAGGCGTCGCGGCGCTGAAACTTCTGCGAACCCTCTGGATATTGGGCACCGGGGCGCCTGGCCCTGTTGGCTGGAGGTGCCGCGGCGCTGCAACGGTACCTCTGTTTGGTTCGCCACTTTCTCGTATTTTAAGCTCTGGAACCTCCGTTTTTGCCCTCTTTTCACTCTTTTTCCGCCAAGTAGCCATTTTAACCAATTTGACTCAAAAGAAAGAAAATCTATCCTAAGACGACACGTATTTGTATAAAAAGGGACAAAAGACTAACTAAAAACGACTCAAAAAGTGTATATAAAATACACTGATCAAATACCCCCAAACTTAACCTTTGCTCGCCTCGAGCAAAGATCAAAAGAAAGAAATAAAGACTCATGGAAAAGAAAAATAAAAAACTCAATGACATTGATCACTTTGCTGCATTGGTATCACTTAGAAAACATGAAGATTAGCGGAATAATATGCAGGAACATATAGCATGAAATTTTAGCACACTAAATACATTAAGCTAGATATTTCGCAAACTCATTTTTATCATGCTTAATGGAAGTCAAAATACTGAATCATGCATGTTAATTTCAAAAATCCTATGGTATTTTTACTTGCTATTCTCCACTAATCATGGATATGCATCTAAGAGATCTTCAGGACTTTTAAGGGTTGTAATGTAGGCTTAGGCATGGGTAGGTAAAAATAGGCATTTAAGCTCATTTTTGTGTACCATAAGCTCTTTAGCTTTTCAATGTTTTCCTTCTCTTTTGATTTCTTTTCTTCACTTCAAATCTATCTTTCCCCTTTTTTGTTTTGAGAGCGTGAAGTGTATTATAATAACAAGCACCCCCAAACTTAGGCTTTTGCCTATTTCTTATAACTTTTTAATTGGGGTGCATCAATCTTGTTTGCTCTTTTTGTCTTTTTTTAACACATTCTATTCCAACTGTTTCACATGTTTACTTATGGCACACGTGTGGGAATATAGGGTGTCAAAGAAAAAGTTCAATTTTTAGGCTCAATGGGGCTGACTAGGGATATTTTTAATGTCAGGGATAGAAAAGAGTGGTAAGAATTGGCTAACAAAGAAACGCCTGTGTCATCTCCCTAACATGCATATCCTAACTATTTCGCCTCAAATAGCAAGCAATCATAACACATAGGTTTTAATCATTTATCATGCAGAATTCAAGCAAGAACTCCAAATAGACAGATTTTGTGAGTTTTTGGCATATCTAACCTAAGTGTTTAGATAGTTGCTCTAATTCCATTACATTATTTCATCTTACTTCACTAGGTGTTTCTAGTGACTACATCATGCATGATCTTTGACAGACAATTATGACTCAAAAAGAAAAAAAATTATGACTCAAAAAGAAAAAAATTTATGACTCAAAATATACACAAAACAATCAAAAAGACTCAAACATACTATAACAATAAGACACAACTAAGACACCCCCCCAAACTTAAATCACACATTGTCCCCAATGTGTGTAAGACTCAAAGAAAATAAACGAAAAAGACACTTACAAACTTGGTTTAAAATGGTGGCGGTGGCGGTGGATAATGCATTGAATCCCGTGAGAGGGGGGCTCAGGATTTTTGATTTGGAGAGAGGGCCGTCGGAATAGGGTGTTGTCCAAAAAAATTAGATTTTCCGTTGTGGCGCCGCGACGCTCAAACTTCTGGACTTCTTATGATCTTTACGCCGCGTCTCGCTTCCTGTCTTGCCGCGGCGCTTAAACTTCAGCGCTTCCTTCAGCCGCTACGCTAACCCGATTTTCCGAATTTCCGCTATTCTTCCGCTTTCCTCCAATTTATCGCCTACACTGTCAATCACAACACAAACACTACCTCCGTGAGATCGTTTCTTAATAAAAACTAACTATATTAAAGTAAAATAAATCAAAATACCTTGGGTTGCCTCCCAAGTAGCGCTGTCTTTAACGTCTTTTAGCCGGACGCAAGTTCCTTAACTCAATAAGTGTGGGGTATATTAACCCCACAACCAATCCATTTTCTCCACATTTTTCGTTTTCTTCTTCTTCTTCTCTTCTTAAAATTATCTTCAAGGGAAGGTTCAGGAGCACATACCTGCTTTGGCGGAGGTTTGGCATCACGTACCTGCTTTTGTGGGCTCATCTCCCTTGGTTTGGCTTGCACAGGCTCACAGGGGGTTCTGATGGTGCTGATTGCAAAGCACCTGCTCATGATTGGTGGCTCAATAATGTGTTTAAATACTTTAAACACCATTTCTTCCTTCTCCACCCTCAACGCCAGCTCTCCTTTTTCTACATCGATCAGGGCTCTCCCTGTCGCCAATAATGGTCTCCCCAATATGATGGGGATCTCTGCATCTTCTTCCATGTCAAGAATGAGGAAGTCCGCAGGAAAAAAGAATTTTCCTACTTTAACAAGCACGTCCTCAATCTTTCCTCGTGTACTCTTCGTTTCTATCTGCTAGTTGTAGGCTCACCGTGGTTGGTTTGGCTTCACCTAATTCCTACCGTTTAAATACCGATAAAGGCATCAAATTTATACTTGCTCCTAAATCACAAAGAGCCATGTTGCATGTCACATTGCCCACTGTGCAAGGCAATGTAAATCTCCCTGGGTCTTTTAGTTTAGGGGGCAACTTCTTCTGCAGGATAGCACTGCACTCCTCCGTCAGTGCTACCATCTCATACTCTGCTAGTTTCTTCTTCTTCCCCAAAATCTCCTTCATGAATTTAAAATAATAGGGCATTTGCTCCAACCCCTCTATGAAGGGTATGTTGATATGTAGCTTTCTGAATGTCTCCAAAAATTTGGAGAATTGCTTATCAACTGCCTTCCTCTGCAATCTCTGTGGGAATGGGATCTTCTAAGTATACTCCTTCTCTGGAGTTTTCTCTACTACTGGGCGAGCTTCAACCACCTTCTCTTTCTCTATCTCTGTTCTTTGTTCAACTACCGGCTGAGGTGAATGCTGCTCCAACTGTTTACCACTTCTCAGTTGTACTACCTGGCATTGTTCTCTCGGATTCATCTCTGTGTTGCTTGGCAGTGCACCCTGTGGCCTGCTGTTCGATTGCTTTGCTAGTTGACCCACTTGTGTTTCCAAGTTCCTGAACGAGGATCTAGTTTTACGAATCCTGGGTTTTAGGCGTTGGTGAGTGCCAACAAAGCTGCTCTCAGCTCATCTTGCTTTTCTGGCTGAACAGGTGCATTGAACTGTTGAGAGGGTGGGGCCTGAGTAAATGGCTGCTGATTCTGGTGCTGCTGGTTTTGGTACTGGCCTCTATATTGATTCTGCTGCCCCTGATCTCCTCTCCATGAGAAATTTGGGTGATTCCTCCACCCTGGATTATATGTGTTAGAGTATGGGTTGTTCTGAGGCCTCTGATAGTTACCCACAGCTTGACACTCTGCCTGCTCGATTGGCACATTATTAGGATCAGCCAAAGGACATCTATCGAATGTATGTGGACCACCACACGTCTCACAGCTCCTTGTTATCTGCACTGCATTTACGGATACTGTATATTGCTGCAACTATTTGGTCAAAAGGGCGACTTGGGCGTTCAGGGCAGTGATGGCATCAATCTCGTGAACTCCCACTGTTCTCCTTCCACTCATTTGTCTATCTTATGTGACATGGTTATTGGTGGCCATGTCCTTTAGTAAATCGTGAGCTTCATGGGTTGTTTTCCTCATAAAGGTCCCACCTGCTGCTGCATCGATAATTGTTCTGGTTGTTCCGCTCAGCCCGTTATAGAAGATGTGGACCAAGTTCCACAACTCAATACTGTGGGGTGGACACTTCCTCTGCAAGTCCTTGAATCTTTCCTAAGCTTCGTATAGTGACTCTCCATCTTCTTGGTAGAAATTATTCAACTCCCCTCTCAACTTTGCTACTTTGCAAGGTGGGAAGAATTTTGCTAGAAATTTTTGTGCCAGCTCTTGCCATGTAAAAATCGAATCAGCTGGTAAGGAATTCAACCATACGTTTGCTCTATCCCTGAGTGAGAAGGGAAAGAGCCTCAATCTGACGGCATCATCAGTAACGCCGTTATATCTGAAAGGTGCACACAGCTCCAAGAAATTAGCTATGTGAATATGTGGATCCTCTGATGGCAACCCTCCAAACTGCACTGTGTTCTGCACCATGCTTAGAATTGTCGGTTTGATCTCAAAGTTATTTGCTCCTATTGCTGGGAGCCTAATACATGTCTGTGCTCCGTTCACCCTCGGCATCACGTAGTCTCCCAAGCTTCTTTCTGCCTGGACTTGAACTCTCTCCTCGACATCCATAGGTATACGCCGAGGCATTGCTTGGTTAGGTTGATTTTCACATAACCCCTCTCTCAGCACATTGTTGTTTTGGACGCCGTCCATCTCTATCAGGGTTGAAATTCGCTGGTTCCTTCTATTATGTTTACAGGTTTTCTCAATCTCTGGATTGAAGGGAACAAGAGTGTCTGCTCCTCTTCTCCATCGCATAAACTGAGTGCCTGAAACAGATAAAAAACAAACAAACGGATCACGACACCCTGATTTTTACCAAAATAAAAAAAATGTAATAAAAAATAAAATAAAAACCAAATTAGAAATTAAAAATAGATAAAATTGATATTGAACTATGCCTAATCCCCGGCAACGGCGCCAAAAACTTGATGCGCGATTTAATGCACACACTTTAACGCAAGTGCACGTTATCGTGACAAGTAATATAGTCTAGGTAAGACCGAATATCGTCCTCAAAGATTAGTGTTCAAGTACCAATTATCTATCTTTTGTTATCTATTTGGTAACCGATATTTGATTTTGTTGATTATAACTAACAATTATAAATACTAATTAACTATGTGTTTACTTCAGTAGTGATGGAAATAGGGCTTCCAAGTCTCCTCAACTATCCGCTTATATTACTTATTAATGCAATGAATTATGGTTCTTCTTCTTTTGGAGCTAGCAGGTTTACTAATCCGTTTTATACTCCCGTTAAGGCTATATAAACACTCAACCCCAGTAGCGCTCCTTTCTACCTTTCGGTGATAAGGATGACTCTATAGGAGGATTAAGAACAAAAACCCTGTTAATCGTCACACACCATGCGTGAAATTAGGTATTTAAACCTCTATTAACGCTACACAAGTAATTGAGGTATTTTCATCCCCAATCCGACCTATGTCTACCCAACTTACAACATAGTCACAACCTCATCCTTTCGAAGTTTGATTAGAAATCATATAAATAATGATAATTAGTGATCAATTAATTACCAAGCATTCAAAGCAATTATTGGGTAAATCTCAACAATAAGAAGAACAACCATAAATATGCATTAACTCATAAAATAAGGTTCAAGTGAATTGACATGGAAAGCCCTATAATGGAATTAGTTCCTAGCCATTGACCTGACAAGAACTAATTCAATATCCAACATAAACTAAAAGTAAAGTAAAGAAAAGAAAAGAAAATTACTAAGTAATGGTCTCCAATCTTTAACTCCAAGAAGTCTTGTGTTTGTGCAAGAAATGGAACCCTTGAAAACTGCCTAGGTTTCTCTTTTTATAGCCTCAAAACCTCCCTTAAGGTTTTCCTTCAGGCCTGACCCATAAAATCGTCAAAACCCTGATTTTTCCCGCGTCGGTGCCGCGGCCCTGCTATCGGCGCCGCGGCGCCGGAACTTCTGCGTTATTCTGGTGATTAGCGCGCGCCACGCTCTCTCTGTCAGGCGCCGCGGCTGAAACTCTGCGAACCTCTGGATATTAGGCGCGGGCGTCGGCCTGATGGTGGGCGCGCGGCGCTCTACAATACCTCTGCACAGTTCGCCACTTTCTCGTATTTTAAGCTCTGGAACCTCCGTTTTTGCCCTCTTTTCACTCCTTTTCCGCCAAGTAGCCATTTTAACCAATTTGACTCAAAATAAAGAAAATTTATCCTAAGACGACACGTATTTGTACAAAAAGGGACAAAAGACTAAATAAAAATGACTCAAAAAGTGTATATAAAATACACTGATCACTTTCCGGCGCCGCGGCGCTGCAACTTCAGCGATGCTCCAGATTATCCGTGGCGACCTGCGTTCGGCGCGGCCCCGACCGATGTTGCTTTTACGCTCATTGACCGAACTTGTAACCTCCATAACTTTCTACTCCGATGTCCTATCGACGAACGGTTGGTTGCGTTGGAAACTAGACTCAACGAACTACGTACTAGGCTTTTGAAACACCTAGGAACTCTCAATGTAACGGGACATAAACCGCCTCAACGTTGACCAACAACCCGTCCGAACATTCCGTCAACCCATCATTCCAAAATTTAAAACTTAATTCCTTTAAATGCGTCCCTAAGCATGACCCGAACTACGGGGTGTAACATTCTCCCCCCCTTAGAAACATTCGTCCCGAATGTTCCTTCTACGTCTCCAAAACGCATGCGCTGGTGTAGTCTTCACTCCTACACCTATAAAACCAATTATGCCACATATGGCCATAATATACTAACCACACAAAAGCTTACCTCCCAGTCAACGAGGAATTTCCTCTAAAGTGTATAACAACTTATTAGTTCTCATCCGTGGTCTAAGGGTATTCTCCTCACAAAATGATCACTTCCATCCTCTTAACACATGTTCGCTTCTTCTTCTACTCGTAGTATCCTCCTTGCACACTCGAACTCTTCCTAGTATACGTACCACACTCTTGTTCCCAATCCGAGACAATCTCACTATTCAAGTCACGAAAACCTAGTGGTTTCCTTAAATTAGCTACCCACTATCATTTCACACAATTCATGGACATATTAGTTATTACCCACGTATACCCCACGTATACTATGTTCCTCGACAAAGATCACCCGTAAAATCTTCCACTCAAGATGGCCCTGTATCTAAGGTTCCCACGGTTATCAAAATTCTAAGGCTCACAACTTCCATGTCCCCAAACTTACCCCTTCTACAAGCCAGGCTTTATAAATCACAATTTACACAAAATTACCCGCACATAACACTTAACACGTAACCATCTTACCACACCCACTAATCTTTAGAGGGTTAAGGATATACCTGTAACTATTGCTTTACTTTCCCTTTGTCGTTCTAGTCATGATCCTGCCCTGCACGGCGCATAGCAAAAGAAGGCGATGAACCGACCGATCACGGTGAATCTCTACATCCGTGATATCTCTGGTCGGACAATTTCTCGCAAAATGGCCCTGCTGGCCGCATGTAAAACAAACTCCCAAACTAGCACGACACTCCCCATCATGGAGCCTACCACAACGGCCACAACGAGGTAGGGGTGGTCCCATCTGACTAACATCCCTGTTCCCTCAAAAACCTGAAACCTTGGAGCCCTGACCTGCTCCTGAATCACCCGAACATCCTGAAGACTGTGGTGGAGTACTCCGTACTGGCTGTGGCGCATAACTAGCCTGCTGCTGAGGCGGTCCGCCTCGAAAGTTACCAAAGGACCCTGCTGTCTTGTCCTCTTCTGCTGATCTTGGTTATTCCGTCGACCTCTACGCTCCTCACACCCAAGTGCATAGGCCTGCATGCGGGCAATGTCCATGCCCGGCTGAAGGGCTACTCCCGTGCAACTCTCTGCTAAGTAATCATCTAGCCCTGTGACATAACAGTGCACTTTATCCTCCATGTCTGCCACTAAAGCGGGGACATACCAAGCCAATGAGTCAAACTCTACATTGTACTCCCGAACCGTCCGCCCGTTCTGCCTCAACATCAAAAATCTATCTGCCCGAGCTCTCCTCACCTGCGAAGTCAAGAAGTGTGCAAGAAATGCCTCTGAGAACTCGTCCCAACCAGCTGGAGGTGCATGCTCCCCCCGGGACAGTTCCCATGAATCAAACCAGTCGACTGCAGTATCACGCAGCCGATGTGAACCCAAAACTACCGACTCTGTCTCCGAGGCCTTGATCACTCTCATGATCCGCTGCAACTGTCGGATAAACTCCTGAGGGTCATCCTCAGTCCTCGACCCATAGAACTCTGGTGGGCTGCAACTCAAAAAGTCCCGAAGTCTCAAGCTATCAGATCTGGGGTGAACTACGGGTACAACCGGAACCGCTGTCTCCTGCCTGTCCTCCTGCCTTGCCACTATCACGGCTAATAATCGGGCCATCTCGCGTAGCCCATATCCTGCTTCGAGGATGTGTAATCGAGGCTCGGTACCGCGGTCTCGATGGCCGATCTTTGCTCCGAACTCGATGGGCGACGTCGTGGAACTCGCCGTCCGAAACATCACCTCAGGTAAAGACTGAGCCTGTGCCCTCGTGACCCTCTGCGTCCTACTAGCAGCTCCCTCAGCTGCCTTGCCCTTCTGGGCTCTGGTTGCCTTGCGTAGAGGCATAACTGGTATAAAAAGAATACGTCAGAGGGAGTCCAACTTATAACACAGCTCTAAGGCACGATCTCAGAGTGAGAAGAATGGAAACCAATCCTAAATATCCTGCAGCCTCCTGATTATAGGTGTGGTGCACAACACACCGATAATCAAGATTCTACTAGATACGGTCTGTAGACACTTTCCGAGGACTAACTGCTCTGATGCCACTTTTGTCACGACCCGACCCCGGGCCCGCGACTGGTGCCCTACCTGGGCAACCTTACAGGTATACGTCAGAGATAATCAGCGGAACATACATAAAATTAACAATTAATAAATAATAGGTTAGCCGATATGGCTACCTCCCTTGATGAAAACAAATCCAACAGCAGTTACCTCAAAAAAAATATTATAAAGCGACCCACAAGACATGACTACAGACCTCTAAGGGTTTACATAACAACTGTGACGGGACAGGGCCCCGCCATACCCCTGAATGTACAAAAGTCTACAACTTCAGGGAACCGTACCAAAAGACAAAGCCTCCGGAGAAATGGAGCTTTCAGGAATCGAGCGGTGATCCTAAGAGTGCGGATCAGCAAGCTATGTACCTCAACCTGCGACATGAACGCAGCCCCCCGAAGGAGGTCAGTACAACATGTACCAAGTATGTGAGACTGAAAATACTGTAAATGAAATCATAACAGTCTATATAAAACAGGAGACATGTGTGATAACCAAACTATAGTACACAATATATATTGGCAGTCATGTCAAGTCAGGGTATCACTCCCGTAAAGTCATCACTCAAATGTAACCCGGAAATTTAACCCGCACAATGGCCGCATGCCCCGGCATCTTACCTCGGTATAAGCATGGTCATGGAACCATTCTAATGGGCGCATACCCGTGGACCATCCAACGTGTCAGTATGCCCAAAGGAAATAACAAGATAACACTCACCGTGAAGATACCCGGCCACCCAACGCGATGTCGGTATGTCGGGAAGATAACAAGATAACACTCACCGTGGAAGCATACCCGTGGGCCACCCAACGTGTCAGTATGTCCAAGAAGATAACAAGATAACACTCACCGTGGAAGCATACCCGTGGGCCACCCAACGTGTCAGTATGTCCCAAGAAGATAACAAAATAACACTCACCGTGGAAGCATACCCGTGGGCCACCCAACGTGTCAGTATGTCCAACATGATCGATAATAACATGACCGGCCCTCCATCGAGAGACGCGGTAGCATAAGGATACAATACTTGTATACCAATACTATCACAAGCAAACATAGACAAGTTATTCATACTCAGGGTACTTCCATTCTATGCCAAAAATCCGGGTTTTAACCCCAATGTACTACTTACTTTATTTCTTTAAAAAGTCCATTTCTTTTTCACAAAAGTCACACGCTACTAACACCCATGGTATCAAAATAGAGTAACTATTATTTGAAGTAAGCCAAAAACATTTCCATACTTCCTTTTCAAATAAACCAAGACAATAACATGTCTTCTTTTTCTATATCAAATCACTTCTCGACTAGCATAAGTTTTCAAAACTTCAAATTCTCAAGCCTCTTACTTTTAAACCAAATCCCACAACGGGGAACAATCAAGTCTCATATCTTTTAAAAACAAATGCCAAGTTACCATTTTAAAGCCAATAATAAAACCATTCTTTCGTTTTCATAAAGTCGTTATAACTAACTTCCCATAAAGCTATTATAACACTTTATGTTTAAAATCAACCAAATACCACTATAAGCATTTATGAGACCGAGAGGGCTTATTCTTTAACAACCAAGTACTCATTACTAACGAATAAGGTTTTACCACTTTTCAACACAATCAAGTCCTTTACACGTCATATCAAGTCAAGGGCACAAAAAAGAAATCAAACTCCTTTAACACACGTGCGTCTACCGCACTATATATTTCACAAATAATCATGCTCAAGAGAATAGGAAGAATCACATACCTCCTCGGCTAAATCCACTTGCCAAGTCGAATATGTCGCGCGTAGAGTATCAACCTATAATAATCAAATACGTCTATTAACGTCTAGACTTCTTCGTCGAATATTCTAAGCATAAAGTTCCTTATTCTACGGAAAATTGGACAGCACTTCCTTTGTTTCTATATACTTTTTCCACCTTTTCAAGGCTCGAATTCACTATCCAAACGCCACTTTAAGGCTCAACAATCCAACAATACAAAGGGGATTACACGCCCAATCTTGGACATGTAAAATTCTGCCCCACAATACATATTAACTAATTCAATAAGTTTAAGGTAGTATCTTAGCTATAACATGTTCACATCTCATCTTTACCCAATCCTTTCAAATCCAAATTCTTATCCAATTCCTACAAGCAATATATCTAAAGGCAATATTGACAACTACAAGCCCTTTCTTCCATACATGCAACACAATTTTACTTAAAGAAATGAACGGATTGTTACCTTAGAGTTTACCCAAAAATTAGTCCAACAATTTCACTTGTCTTCTTTCCACAATCACCACCACAACCTCCTACAAGCTTGTTAACATGCTTCCCACTTGTTACTTTTCTGAAATTTCTCTAGGCCTTGGGTTTCCCTTATACCGCTAACGGTGACCGGGCCGGGCCAGTAGCCCTTCAGGGTTTCTTAGGTTTCGGACGATTCTGGTCGGTTCCGCCGACTCACAAGACCAACGGTCGTTCGTTCTGATTCGAGTTGGCGGTTGGCGTGCGGTCGAACCGATTCAATGGTCCTGATTCTTATTTATTTTTTTTTTTTTAAATTCAAGTATTTATTTTCTATAATATAAACTAAATTCAATTTAAATATGTAATATAATAATATAATATATAATTTAGTTGTATATATTAAAATTGAAACTTTAAAGTTAACTTTTATTTTATAGTTTATAACTTTATACTTTATTATAGATTATAACTTTATACTTTATAGTTTATAACTTTATATTGTAAATTTGTAATTATAATTTTATTAATTTATTAGATTATTAGATATAATTCATATAACTTATAAGCAATATGATTAACAACTAAATAGATAGTAAAATTAAAATTAATGATAAGATGTAAACTTTTGAACTTTCATAACGTTAATAAGAGTACATAATGAAGTAATAATAATTTTATTTACATATTATGCATCCTTTTGCAAGTTCTTCGTAATCTATAGGTTGATTGAATTGGTTATGCTCCATAGCCTCTAAATCTGAAATATTAATTTCAGTCCCGCCTTCGCTCCCTCCTTCTAAAATATTGCCTATTTCTTCATCTTCCGGAGAATTAACGTCTACACATCCTTGATTTCTTCTCTACGATCGATCGATCCAATCCCTGGACTAACACTTCTAATGTGCTTCCACCTGATGAGTGGCGTGTGTCTCTATTTGATCTCGTGCTTGGCTAAATGCACTTTCGAAGCCCTTTGTTGAGATCGACACATTAAGAACATCCCGCCATTCGCAAGTACAGGAATTGCCTTTGTTATCCCGCAACCATTGTAAAGGGTCAAAATTTTTCTTGACTCATTGGCTTTTGCAAATAAAATTGCATCTCATCGCAAGATCGGAACGTGGTTGGTTGTGTTGTAAAAGTGCTCCATATGTCTAAAGATTCTTCTTCATCGTCATCATCATTGAATCCTGCAGGTGTAGACACATAACCAGAACTAGAAGGAATATTAGTAGCAGAGTTGGTGTTATCATGTAATGTAGCATAATATTCATATAATGTTGTTAAATTAGTATCAAGTTTATTTATGCAATCAAATGAAGATGGAGTTTCTGTTCCTATTTCCATATAAGTATATAAACTAAATATTAGATTATGACAATCTACCTTTTAATAGAAGGATTTAAGATCGCACAATACAATAAACATCAGGAATAGGAAAAAAATATTTTTTAAACTTTTCAAACATAACTGTAACTGCATCTGTATATTTCACATTTGATTTTAAACCATAAAGTAAATAGGAAATTTCAGCTATATGAGCTAAAGCATTACAAACTATTGGGTAATAAGATCCTGAAAATTCAACGATTGCGATGTAAAATTTACGTAAAAATTTTAAAAGTTCACCAATTGATTTCCAATGTTCGCTTGTTAACATATACATTACGTTCTTACAATGCGCATTTGCAACATGTGTTATGGGGTCTTTATACTTATAACATTCTTTTAAAAATAAATAAGTATAATTCCAGTGTAATAATCTCTTACAGCATGAATTTAGGTCTCAAATTAAATTGTTTACATTTTTCTTTAAATTCTATAATTCTATTTTCCTATTATTACCTGAATAACTCCAACAACTCTTTTGACAAGTTTTATTTGGTGAAAATAAATCAAGACCACTTTTAACAATTAAATTATAAATATGACAAGCAACGAACATGAAATATATCGAAGTGGTGGTTGTACTTCCTTTAAAAGATCTACGACAATGATTATTAGATGCATTATCAAATGATACACAAAGTATTTTATTATAAAGATTATATTTTTGGGCATAAAAACAAATAGTTTAAACATATATTTTCCAAGATGACTTTGATCCTCGCCATACGCAAAAGCAATAATACGTTTTCCATTTTAAAATTTTCATCAATCCAATGACAAGTAATTGTTAAATAATCATAACTGCTCAATGCGTGTCCAATGCAAGTAAAACTAACGTGGCATGGAAGGTTAGCAAACAAATATTGCAAGAAAATAACATAATCATTATGAAGTCTAAAAATATCGGCTCTAGTAGTCATGCGAGAACACCTTTAAAAAAAGGATTATATACTCTTTGAATATATGTAATTAAATATGAAGAAGAAGCAAAAGAAAAAGGCAAACAACCTCCGACAATCATTTTTGCTAATTCAATGCGATCTTTTTTTGGATCGTACTTAGCCAACCCCCCAGTTAATGGATTAAGTTGTTGTTGACCGGGTTCTAAATCAGCGACAACATTCCATTGTGCCGTATGATCGAATTTTATATGTCTAGCTATAGTGCCCGTCCCCCCGTCACCACCCCCTGTCTTATGTTTATAAGTTCTCCCACAAATATTACATTTAACTCTATCAGTACCCACAACTTTATCATAAAAGAGCCACATTTTACTCCTTTTTTTTCTTGCTACTGGTTCTGGTAAAGGAGGTCTACGACTACGACTACCACTAGCAGTACCAACATTGACAGAAGGAACACTAGTAGGTGTAGGAGGTTCTTGTTCTTGTTCTTCAAGTTCAACAATATTATCTAATTGAACGTTATCACATTCATTATCTTCTATTCCAAAATCTTCTTGCATTTGATCATAATCTATATTTTGATTAGATGATGAAGAACCTCTGATTTTACCCTCGAACTAGATTTACTGTAGATCCGACGCAATTCCTTAGTAAAGACATTATAAAATATTTAAATAATCAACAAATAAATATGACAATTTAATAAAATAATTAGAGAATGAAACGAGTGTACCAAACTTCGGGATTCAGAATTCAATAGAAACTCGAAGCTCGAAGTCTTGCGTCTTGCTACTTTGAATTTGAAAACTAATAATATTAATAACTTGAAAATTGATAATAAAGATGATTAAGAGTATGAGAATAAGAGAATTGAGAGAAATGTTGTGTGATAAAAATGAAGAAAATGTAGAGAATTTATAGATTTTTAAAGGGTAAAAATGGAATTAAAATAAATAATTAAACAAAAAAACAAAAAAATAATAATAAAAGCGACTAACTACGAAATGACCGTTGGCCCATGCCCTTCCCAGACCCCCTCCCAAGCCCATGGTCGAAATGGCCAGTTGGGCAATTTTTTTTTTTTGTTACCGGTCCGGTCCGGTTAACCGTAACGAATCGGTTTTCGATTCAAGGCCCTGCGTCCGGCCTTACCGGTTTTTAAATAACCCGTGTGGGTTGAGGCCAACCCAACCCCGTATGCCGCCTACGGTCGGTAGGCGGTTAAACTCTGGTCAACTGGGTCAGGTCAACCCGACCGGGCTGTTGTTTAGTTTCCCTTGAAATTTCTAGAGAGAAGGGAGAAGAATTTTAGAGAGAAGGAGGAGCTTTGAAGAATGACCAAGTCTTCAAGACTTGGTCAATAAATAAGACATGCAAAAATCAGATGGGGGGGGGGGACACTTGTCACCCTCCCATGGCCTTTTTAAAAGAAAATATTTGATTTTCCTCAGTTTTCCGCCAAAAACTCCGCCTCGGCCTGCGGCCCGTGGCGCTGAAACCTCATAAGTTTACCCTGCTTTCCGCGCCATGCGCAACTTCAGCGATGGTCCAGATTATCCGGCCGCGACCTGCGTTCAGCGCGCGTACTGGCCCGACCGATGTTGCTTTTACGCCGATCACAGCCGAACTTGTAACCTCCATAACTTTCTACTCCGATGTCCTATCGACGAACGGTTGGTTGCGTTGGAAACTAGACTCAATTAATTACGTACTAGGCCTTTGAAATACCTAGGAACTCTCAATGTAACGGGACATAAACCGCCTCAACGTTGACCAATAACCCGTCCGAACATTCCGTCAACCCATCATTCCAAAATTTAAAACTTAATTCCTTTCGTACGTCCCCCTAAGCATGACCCGAACTACGGGGTATAACATAACCGGTACTTAATAAACTAATCTCTGTGGACGATAAACTCAGTCTTACAGATCTTTATTACTTGAACGATATGTACACTTGCGTAAGCACTTAGAAATATCGCAACAAGTTTTAGCGCCGTTGCCGGGGACTGACGTACTGTTAATATCGAATTATCTATTCTTAATTCTGATTTAGTTTTTATTGTATGTTTTAATTTTTATTTTAGAACATTCTGGCGTGATCTGCTTGTTGTTTTTTATTAGTCTCAGGAATTTAGTTTATGCGAAGTAGGAGATGAGCAGACATTCCTATCCCTCTGAACCCTGAGATTGAGAGATTGTGCTGACAGAACAGAAAGAAAAGAGAATTGTTGATTCATTAGCGATGGGAGATCAACAAAACAACAATTTGGTGAATGATGGGTTACCGTCTGTCTTAAGACAAGTCCCTGCAGAAAGGAGATTGGAGGACTATGTGATGCCGACTATTACAGGGGTTCAGACTTGCATCAGGCTTTCAGTTGTGGAAGCTAATAATTTTGAGATCAAACTAGCAATCTTGCACATGGTTCAAGACTCAGTTCAATTTGGGGGATTACCGTCTGAAGATCCCCATATGCATCTAGCAAATTTCCTGGAGCTGTGTGCAACTTTCAAGTACAATGGTGTTACTGATGATACCATTCAGTTGAGACTCTTTCCATTCTCACTCAGGGATAGAGCAAAGAGCTGGTTGAATTCATTGTAGGCGAACTCCATTACTACATGGCAGGACTTAGCCCAGAAGTTCCTTGCCAAATTCTTCCCTCCAGCGAAGGCAACAAAGCTCAGAGGAGAGCTAAATAATTTTTATCAGATGGAGGGAGAGTCACTATATGATGCATGGGAGCGGTTCAAAGACTTGCAGAGGAAGTGTCCACATCATGGGATTGAGAAGTGGATGCTAGTCTACATATTTTATAATGGGATGTGTGGTACAACTCGTACCATTATTGATGCTGCATTAGGAGGAACATTCATGAGAAAGAGTGTCAATGAGACACATGATTTGATAGAAAACATGGCCACAAACAACCACCAGGGGGCAGATGAGAGAGCAACGAATAACAAGAAAATGGCTGGAATACATGAGATGGATGCTATCACCGCGTTTACTGCTCAGGTGGCTTCTTTAGCGAAACAGTTGCAGCAGAGCACCACGTCCATTAAGGCTGTCCAGACACCAGTAAGTTGTGAGATTTGTGGGGGTCCCCATACATTCGATAGATTCCCAACCACAGACCCCAACAATCTATCTATGGAGCAAGCTCAGTGTCAGGCCATAAGGAACTTTCAGAGGCCCTACAACAATACATTCTCCAATATATATTATCAAGGGTGGAAAATCACCCAAATTTTTTATGGAGAAATGACCAAGGACAACAGCCTCAGGGACAGATCCAGCAGCAGCAACACGAGACACCAGTCCCACAAGAGAAGTCAGACGAAATAAAAGAAATACAAGCAGCACTGGTGACTCTAGCCAAATCCCAGACACAGTCTATGAAAGAGACCGCTCAATTCATGGAGGAAACCAGGTCCTCACTTTCAACCTTGGCCAACTCTCAGACAAAATTCATAACAGAGACCAGGTCATTCGTTAGCAACTTGGAGTCCTCATTTTCATCTTTGGAATCCTTACTTTCATCCTTGACCAACTCCCAGACTCAATTTATGGCGGAAACCATGTCATCCATTAGTCACTTGGATACTCAACTAGGACAGTTGGCTAAGAAAGTGCATGGAAAACCTCAGGGGAATCCTCCCAACAATAATTTGGTGAACCAGAGAGAACAGTGCCAAGCAATAAGCTTGAGAAGTAGGAATCAGTTAGAGCATGTTACACCCCAACCAGTGGTTGAAAAAGAGAGTGAGTTGGAGAAAGCAGTTGATGCAGAAAAAGAGGGGGTTACTGAGGACCGCCCTGATTTAGAGAAAGCTCCACCGGCAGTCATGATGGAATATGTAGACAAAATTCCATTCCCTCAAAGGCTGCAGAATAAGTCCTTAGACAAGCAATTTTCCAAATTTTTAGAGGTATTCAAAAAGCTTCATATCAATCTCTCATTCATTGAAGCTTTGGAGCATATGTCAGCTTATGTGAAGTTCATGAAAGTAATATTGTTTAAGAAGAGGAAGCTGACAGACTATGAGACAATTGCGCTGACAGAGGAATGAAGTGCTATCTTGGAGAAAAGACTTCCCCCTAAGTTTAAGGATCCAGGGAGTTTCACCCTATCTTGCACCATAGGGAATGTGACATGCAAGCAAGCCCTGTGTGACTTGGGGGCAAGTGTCAACCTAATGCCCCTCTCTGTGTTTAGAAGGCTTGGAGTAGGTGAAGCTAAGCCTACAACAATAATTTTGCAGCTAGCAGGTCGTTCAGTAAAACATCTACATGGTATAATTGAAGATGTGCTAGTTAAAGTGGGTAAGTTCATCTTTCCTGTTGATTTCATCATCCTAGACATGGAAGAAGATAAAGATATGCCCCTCATCCTTGGGAGACCATTTTTAGCCACAGCGAGGGAACTTATAGATGTTGAGAAGGGAGAGTTGAAACTCATAGTGCAAGATGGAGAGATGACCTTCAAAGTGTTCAAGCCACCCCCTGACCTCAAGTCATTGATAGATGTTATGCTATTGGGGTAATTGACAAGGTCGGGTTGCAAAACAGCCTCACTAGTACTGATGCTCGTGGGGTACCATTAAAGAAAAGTGTGGAACCTGAGAGTAAAGCCAAGGAAACGGCGAATGTTGAAAAGAGAATGAACCGTTGTAAATGAACTCTGTGAAAAAGAAGAGGAGAATGAGGAATAGAATGGTGCTAAAATGGATATGCGGAGGGGACACTCTACCCCATTGATTTAATAAGTAACATGCGTCCGACTACAAGACATTAAAGACATCGCTACTTGCAAGGCAACCCAATGGTTTTAATTATGTTATTTCAATTCTTGTTTTTAATAGTTTTATTTTATCTTGAACAGTCTCACGGTCTTGGATTTTGTCTTATGTTTTGATGGCAGGTGGACTAGGGACTGACCCTGAGTGGAAAAGGATAAAAAACTATGGAAAAGTGCAAAAATCGAGCACAGCGTCGTGGCGCCAAAATGCAGGGCCACGACGCTGCAACTTCAGAGAGCCCAGAAGCTTGTGCAATTCCAGAATTTTCTCTCTCAGACCTCCGTTATGACCGCTGTGTTGTGTCAGTAAGTTGTCCCTTTATTTAGTCTTCACACATTGGGGACAATGTGTCGATTAAGTTTGGGGGTGTCTTATTTTGTTTTATTGTTTTGGTTTTGAGTTTTTTTATTGTCTTTGTGTTTTTTATGTGTTTTTTGAGTCGTAATTTTTTTTATGGATCATGTAGGTTGTAGTTGCTAACGATACTGAGTGCACAAAGTGGGATAATGTAATGAAATTGAAAGCAAAAATCAGCGTGCTTAAGTTAGATATGTCAAAAATTCATGACATCTAGTTATTTGAGATATTTGTGCTTAGTCTATGTGTGTCAGTTATGGAAAGAAAGGTTGAAAAATGTCTAGAAAAACTGTTTGCTTGTTATTTGAGGCAAAATAGTTAAGATGTACATGTTTAGGGAGATGATTCAGGCATTTCCTTGATAACTCTTCTTACTGTTCATTACATACCTGACAGAAATTATATCACTAGTCAGCCCATTTGAGCCTAATATAATATATTTTCTTTGACACCCTATAATTCCCGGTTTGTGTCATAAGTAATAATTGAAAATATTAATAATTGAAAATATTGAGATGAAAAGTGTTGAAAAAGAAACAAGAAGAGAATGAAAATTTGATGCACCCCAATAAAAAATATGCAAAAGCTTAAGTTTGGGGGTGATTGTTATTTATAATATATCTCATTCTCTCACAAGAAGAGGGGGAAAATAGGTACGAAATTAAAAAGAAAGTCAAAAAGAAGGAAAAAGAGTTGAATACAAAATGCTTATGGTACGTAATTGAGCCTAAATGACTACTTTTATCTACCCCGGCCTAAGCCTACATTACAACCCTTGAAATCCTGATGATCTTTAATATGTATGTCTATGATTACTGGAGAATAGCAAGTAAACAGATCTATAGCGTTTTGGAAAAGATGGAATGAAATTGACATGCATAGGTTAGATGTTCGTATTTCCAGTGATTATGATCTAAGTGAATTTGCGAAATATCTAAATTGAAATTCTAGATTGCTAATTATTCATGCTATGTATGTTCTAACATATTATCTCAATATTTATCCATAATTTTGAAGAAGCATTGCTATAGTTACTTGATCCATTTCATTGAGTCTTTTACTTGATTTTGTTTTTTTATTTTGTTTTTGTTTAGTGTTTTACTCGAGGACGAGTAAAGTGTAAGTTTGAGGGTGTTTGTTAAGTGTATTTTGTATAGACTTTTGAGTCCTTTTTAGTTAGTATTTTGTTTTGCGTTTAGTATAGTGTTAGGTGTGTTTTTCTTTCATTTTGTGTCACAGCGATCATAAAGGAGGAAGTACATAATCGAGGATAAAATGAGCTTAATTGAGATGAAATTGCACACTAAAAAGGCCAAGAAATGAAGCCTAAGAAGTCCCGAGAAGCATAGAAGAAATCTGACGAAGTCTGGACGAAAAAATGACACAAAAACCGAAAAACTGGCCAAAGGACGTTGGAAGCGCCGCGGCGCCAATAAACCTGAGTGCTCTGATTTCCCCTAGTATTTTCGGTGTCGTGGCGCCAGCTTGCAGGGCCACGGCGCCGACGCGAAAAATCTGATTTTTGGGCCGAATTTCAGAGGGTTAAAAGGATGCGAAACGTAAGTTTTCTCAAGTATAAAACCCTAAAACCCTGCTCATAACCACAGACCTTATACCTTATACCATATTACAAATCATACTTTTGGGAGGCAAGAAGGAGCCCACAATTGGAGACTCTTGTTCAAGTTCTATTTTCTTTCCCTTATTTTATTTCAGTTTATGTTGGATTGTAAATTAGTTCTTGACATGACAATGTTTAGGAGCTAATTACTTTAGTAAGGTTTTCCATCGAATCTTCTTGAAACTCTTTCATATAGTTAATGCATGGTTATTGATTCATTCTTCAACATATTAAGATCTATTCAATATTGTTATGATTGCTTGATAATTAACGTGCTATTAATTGTCATAACTTAAATGATTTCGAATCAAAAGTCTGAAAGGTGAGATTTGAATATGTTGTAATTGTCTAGACATATGTTAAAATCGTGGACGAAAGTACCCCGATACTTGTGTAGTATTTAAGGTTATTGTTCTTAATCCTCCTGTGTTGTAAAACTTATCATAGAAATATAGAAGGTTTCTGCACTAGGTTGAGCTCTTGTATGACCTAACCGGAATATAATGACAGATTAGTTAACCTGCTATCTTAATAAGAAGAAGAATCATTAGCATTGCATTAACACGTGAAAGAGTGGATAGTTGAGGAGATTGGAAGCCTTATTTCCTTCATAACTGTTTAAAACCCAAAGTATTATTATTCGTAGTTTAATTTCTGCACTTAGTTATAATTCTTAGTTTTAAATCTCAAACTAAAGAACGTCAACCAAATAGATACCATAGGATAGATAATCGATACTTATTAAACCAGTCTATGTGGACGATAAACTCGGTCTTACAAATCTTTATTACTTGAACGATACGTACACTTGCGTAAGCACTTAGAAATATCGCAACAACTACCTCTCATTTATTTTGAGGGTTTATGTCGACAGACAACAACAATCTCAACTTGATCAATTGTGTTTTGATCTTCTTGCCCGTGAATAGGGTGCAATCGGACGATGCTTCCGGTTAATGGAGAATTAGTACTATAATATTTGGTTGTGTAATAGAAAATGAATGTTGATTCAACTCACCAGAAGCCATCTCAAAAGTCACAAGACCGGAGCTCTAGGTTTTTTGTGCATTTTTTTTGGGTTTAGCGCCGTGGCTCAGTCAGACTGGAGCTGCGGCTCCACACCTTCCGAGGCAGCACCGCGGCTCTGCCACCATGGTGCCATGACGCTAAGGTGGCAGTAGCTTCGGCTGCCCCTCTAGTCGGGGAGCACCGCGACCCTTAATTTAGGCGCTTTATCCCTTTCTCAAAATTAGCCCATTTTGGATGTTTTGCATGCCGATGTATTGGATCCTTTTTATCCACAACCTTGTTGTCAAGATCCGAAAGTTTTAACCTTGTCTTGCCCAACGATAGCCTTAACTTTCCGATTATCTAAGACTTGATTATTCTAGTTCACTCCAATCGCCCGTAGGTTTTGTATGACTGAGTCTCTATTTTGGCCCACCTCATCGGGTGTCCAATTCTATCCTATGAAGAATCTTCTGCTGATAGTGTGACATGTTCATCTCTTACTATCCTATCAAATGGAGAATCTTCTGTCGGAAATGATGACAGGTTTAACTCGTTTATACTCTTCTTCCCTTGAGATTGATGCCCAGACAATTTCTGGCGCTTGCTTAGAAAACCGTGTAAATTACGAGTGATAACTGTTTTCGCACAGTTAGTGGAAATCGATCCGTTTATGTGCGAACATACTTTACACATTTTCATACTAAGAAAGAACGAATCTTTTGAGTTTGGATACCTTTAATCGGGAAGCCGATGAGACTCAATATCTAATTTTTAAAGTAGGAAATACAAGTTTTAATGATAAATATTTTCATATTACTTTACACATTTTTAATCAGATATTGAATATACTCACTATGGATGGTAAGGAAATAGACTTAGCCTTTTAGAGATCAGGACCCCTCTAGTCAGAACGAGTGTCCATCATGTTCTTACCGTAACTCGGATTCTGAGACCGATACATGCCCTCTGCCACAAGGTAGAATATCATCTTCAGCCTTCTACTCTTGTCCAGTTGATATCCAAATCCTCTTCTGGATGATTCTTCGCAGCTTGATTGTGAGCGGATTTTTGACCCGCACATGCACGACTATCAGCTGTGTCTTGAAGATCAGTAAAGGTCAATTCTTCGACGTAAGCAGATCTTGTACTGTCGTCAAATAGAGATCCAAAACTAGGGCCTGATTTGCAACCACCATTGCTGACAGAGTGTCTCAACTATCAACTGAACTGTCAACCAAACTATCCTCAACTAGAAAGCCATTTCCGTTACAAGAATCGGTCACACCAATGTTGACCGACATCTTTCGACTACTAATATAATTTTGTCTTAAATTGTTGTCAATAATGAAGCTGTACGGGGAATAGTACAATTCTATTACAAGTATGGTCGAAAGGAAATACAAAACTACAAACAACATGTATGATTGTAGTAGTTACAAAATGATGGAGATAACATGCTTCTAGTCTTCGTCTTGAAATCTGGTTCCTGATGACTTCAATTTCCACAAGTTAGTTTGAACACCGTCTGAAACAATTCAGCCAACAAATAAAGAACTGAAAGAACAGACAATAGAGAGCTAAAGTGCAATGTTTGTCGAGTCGAGTGTTAGCACTCTTTCCTTAAGACAAAATTACCCCCGTATATAATGGCTTACGGTAGATGGGTAATAGTCTCCCAAGATAAAACGACAATACTCTCTCAAGATGGGTAATAGTCTCCCAAGATAAAACGACAATACTCTCTCAAGCACAAACCAAATACTTGAGAGTTGTTGACAGTCAATTTTGACCCGTTTTTTGTATATTTGTTGCAATTCTAAGTATTTTAGCACACCACATTTTAATCGTTATTTTGCATATTTTTACATAATATTCTATGTTTATTTCTTCACAAAAATGGCATTGCATCTTTATTTTTAAATTAAGCATTATGTCGTTGTTAATATTATGTTTTTATTATTGTTACACCGTCGTTTTATTTTAATAATATTTGCATATTTTTAAATAATTAATTAGCATCCCGTTTTACTTTTAATTAGGCTTTAAACATTTCTTAAATATCGTTTTATTATTATTATTATCGCATCGGCATTTGTATTTTATAATTTTGCATCTTTTTAAATAATTTTTCTGTTAAATAATTAACCAGCCTTCCATTTTTGTCAAACCAGTCCAGTCCAAGACACAATTTGAATCATCAGTCGATACCATTTCTTTTAATTTCACCCAAACTTTCTCTTTTATTTCCCCTAAAATCAAATACCATTTTTATTTCCCCAAAACAATACCCCACTTTTCATTTCCCACGTACCTAACTCTAATCTACCCTATAAAACAAAAACTTCCCTTTTCTATTTACCCCAGTATGACCAACATCACCCCATTCTTTTCTCTCTCACCTCCCTCCTCTCCGTCGCTGCCGCCTTCGGAGCTCAGCTCGGCGAACCTCTTCTACAAGGCCACCGCACAAAACATCATGAGCCCTCCCCATCCTCGGTTTTAAAAATCATCCTTCTCCTCGCGCCTCGTCGCGCGCCGATCCGTCGCGCCGCCGATTTCACCGTGAAGCCCCATTACCCAGCCTCACGGCCGCTCTCCTCCAGTCCTCACCGCGCCCGTCGCAACCGTCGCGAACCCGCGGCATTCCGTCGACCCGCCGGTAACCTCACCGCTCACCCATAACCTCTCAACATCATCTCCACCACTGTTCCGTCACCCATCGCCGTCGAACATCACCACGCCCCACCGTCCGTCGCCCACACCTCATTCCGTCACCACCATCGCGCTTTCTTCCCATTTTAAACCCGTCGCCATCTGTACCGCGTCGAACCACTAGTGGCGTTGCTCGGCGACCTCGCGTGGAAGCGACGCCGCTGCCATTGCGCACCGTGTTGTTAACTCGACAATATCACCGTTTGTATCTCTTTTGTTGGGCTGATTTATTATTTTGAATGTCGCGGAGTTTGTTAAAACTCCGTGACTATGTTATGTTCGTTTTGGGTGATTCTGAATCGCTTGTTCGTTGGACCCTGTTGGCTCGATTTTCAGTGTTTGTTTGTTTTTATTTCTTGGAATATGTTGTTGGCGGACTGTTTTGATTTCTTGTTGTTTTAATGTCTGTGAGTAAAACTCGTGAGTTTACTCAAGCGGACGTTGATATTCATTTGGTTGCATTTTTCTGTTGGTATTGTTGCTTACTGCGTTGCGGGCTGCATTTTTCTGTTTGGTATTGTTGCTTACTGCGTTGCGGGCTGCATTTTTCTGTTTGGTATTGTTGGCTTATTATGTCACTGGCTGCGTTTTTCGGTTGGAATTATTGCTACTGTTTTTTAGCCATTCTGTTGGGTGATTTTCGGCCATTTTGCTCTTGTTTTGGCCATATTATTGGGTAGTTTTGGCCATTTGCTCACGATATTCGGGCCACCGTTGTTGGGTGGTTTTAGGCTCTTTTTGCTGGTTAATTGATAATAAACAAGATACTACACTTGAATGGCCAATGAAAAATTTATCCGTCGATTTTTGAGGCCTCCACAGTTGCAAAGACGGAATATAAAATAAATGAAGCTTTCTGGGCAAGGATGATTTCTTCCACTTACACCGGATAACCAACATGCTTGTGGCAGGCGAATTCTACATGTGCACTTGTTTAGGTGTCCCACTTTGCATTTTTATATCGAGCCCTCCGTGTTTAAAACTATTCTTGTTTTGGCGGATATGAAAGTTTTATTTATTTTATTGCTTTTAACAATATTGGTAGATGAAGGAATCTCGTCGATTTCCAAGGCCTCTACGTGCAAAAGACGTTTTTTTTTTTTGCTTTACTTATTAAATTCATGTCATTACTTTAGAATTATTTATTCTGATACTAACACTTTTACTAAGTGTTTATGCAGGTAGCCGGAGATCATCTTGTGCAGAAAGCCTAAAAAGGGCTAAAAGATGTCCCGGAATGTTATTTTATATCGCATTTAATTTAGTTTTATTATTGTGTAGTACACTTTATTTTAATTATAAATGCTTAGAATAGGTAGAATAAAAAGAGCAATAAATAATTAACCTAGGTTTGAACGAACAACCGCAAGTTAGCGGATCTTGAAGGATGCCTAACTCCTTCCCTTTAGGATAATAAAGAACCCTGATCCAGAATCTCACTAATTTTGCAGACCATTAAATGGAAGTCAATTGCAGTATTTTTATTGCAATAAACTAAGTGTCCTAATTCACTATAATAATTAGGTGGCGACTCCTTAAATACATTTAGGAATCAACCATATGTAGCAGTAATCCCGTTTCCGACTCCGATTGAAATGGGGTGTTACAAGAGTCATTGTAGAAGAAACAAGAACAAGAGATTGCTAGAATAGAAGAGATGCCCTCAACAATTTTCAGATTTTTGCGGTGGCGATCGGCCGACCGGCGACCGTCCGGTCGACGACCAGACCTCGACCACGACGGTATTAAAAAACGGGCCGGGGCTCGAGCAGGCGGGGCGGTATGGTCGCCCGAGCCGCCACTTGAGCCGATCCCGCCCGACCCCGCCCGACCCGCCCGAATCCAGCGGCTCGACCGCTGCACAAAATAGCCGTTGTCCAACGGCCATTTTATTTGGCCGTTGAATGACGCCATTTAGGCCTCCACTCCCAACCCACTACCCCTTTATATTTATTTTTAACCCCTATAAATACCTCATTCCTCTTTTTATTATTTTCACAAATCTTTCTACTCTCTAATCTCTCAATCAATCTCTAATTTTCTATACAACATTGTCTACATATTCAATCTATTTATTAATTTGAGAATTGGGAGTGAAGTTGGCAACTAGCTTGAGGATTATCTATCGAGCAAAGTTTCAATTTTCAACCTCTCGATTACACGTCGACTCTACGTCGGCGTTTGGTACATTCGTTCTCTCATTAAATTATTATTTTGTCTTTATTTCATTTAGCACATTTAATTTCATTATCTTTAACTATTTATTAGCATAATTAAAATGAAAGGACTAAGAGGCATGTTGGGTAAGGGTAAAGTCGGAGCTTCTTCTAGTAGGGGTGGTAACAAGGGCAAAGTACTTCTTCTAGTATTCTTGTTCGATTATTCTAGACAAGATGATTTTATAGATCTGAAATGTTTCTGAAAGACCATATGATCTAGACACAAACGATTATCCCGAAATTGAAGAAGATTTTAATTGAGATGACACTCTAGTTGATGATACACCTATTAATGAAGATGATGATACACCATTTAGTGAAATGTCTCCTATCCCCTACTATGAGGCGAGGTCCCAAAAGCGACCATTAAAATCGGTTGTATGGAAATATTTTGTGAGGACGTAGCTAATCAAGTATTTGTATGTAAAACTTGTAAAAATGTTTATTCTTTTAAAAGCTGGACAAGGTCATGGTGGGACGGGGTTTAGGAAGACACACTGTTGCAAAAACACAAAGCCTTGCATGCCCAATACATGATTGAAAAATCGGTGAACAAACGTCCTCTCAATCGGGACAAGGTTCACATACTCTTGTCTGGAGAAAGTCTGTGGTCAAATTAACCCTATGACGGGAGTTGTAGGCCCTAAATATGATAAACATAAAGATAGGAAGCTAGCAAAATTAGTTCTTTGTGGAGGGTTTGCCTTTTCATTTCTGAATCTCTGGTTTTATTCATTATATTAGAGATATGTATAATCCTGCTTATAAAAGTTTTCCTAGATCAATCTGTTAAAGAGATGTATTTAAATTTGCACATGAATATCAACAATATTTACGTTATGCATTATATCATTTAAATTGCAAAGTTGCTTTAACTTCGATATAGGTCGTAGTACTAACGCATGATTATTTAACGGTAACTTGTCATTGGATAGATTATAAATGGTCTATGCAAAACGTATTTTAGCATATAGATATATAGATAGTAGGCACCTTGGTGAGTTTATTTGAAAATATTTATTCGATCACGATTATTACGGAATAACCGATAAAGTTATGAGTATTACATTAGATAATGCATCTTAACAATTACGCTATTAGTATTTTAAGAAATGTTTTAACTCGTCTTTTCCAAAACATTTTCATATCAAATGTGCGTGTCATATTTATAACTTAGTTGTAAAGGATGGTCTTTCACTTTTTCAAGATATTCTTGAAAAATACAATTTGCTATACACTTTATTTTTAAAAATAATAGAATTCAACAAAGAAAAGAATATAAAAACTTGCCACGATTGTGGACTATCTTCTGAGAAAAATTCAGAAGAAGTACCAACTAGGTGGAATTCTTTATATGACCAACTAGTTGTTGCTTATGACTATAGAAAACCTATTACTTTATTTTTAACGCCCATAATCAAAATCCAAATGATATGATTGTGGATCGATTAGGAGAAAATTAGAGAACTTATTGTATTTTTAGAAAATTTTCAACGAGCAACAAAAGAATTTTCTACTTTATATTATCCTACTATTTCAACTATGTTGTTTTATATAGCTATAATATTTTTACTTCTTAAAGAATATATGGAAAAACACGCTTATCTTTGCATTTATTAAAAAATGTTTATGAAATTAAAAAATATTTTATTCCTATTCCCTATTTATATTATTGGTCTTTGTATTAAACCGACTATTAAAGTAGAGGTTGTAAAAGTCTTATTGAAAATATATATACTGTATGGACGTACTACCACCTCCAACTCCCAAAAATTTAAATGTTGAACCACCTATTGAACTAACGCTAGAAGAAGTGTTGAATAGCGTAGAAGATGAATGCAAAAGTATATCGGCATTACCAAGAAAGTGCTAGTAACCGACTTTTGTATCTTCTTCTTCAACACAACCTAAAAAGCGACAAGCGGTTTACGTGGCTAGGCCTAATATTAATTCTATTGAAAGCCTCGAAATAAAATGTGCGGTGGTAGCGATGCTAACCAAATTAGTGAGTTCGATGTTTTTGTTTTGCGAGGTAATTTACCTTACCAAGCGATTATCAATGAAGAAGGAAAGGAAGACTTCTTTGAAATATTGGGCGAATGAGAAGACATTTCCGACACTTTCAATGATGGCGAGATATTTTGAACATTGGCGTCATCGATCGAAGCGCTTTTTCTGCAGCGATTTCAAATAGGAGAAACCTGCACTCGTTAGCGAGACGGCTTGGAGATGGCGGTACTATTCGAGATTGGATACGAGCGGAGGCGAAGGAGGTCGATCGACGAGATTAACGAAGAAGATGGCGACAACTACAACGACATTTTATCTCAAGGCATGAGTAGCGGCGTGGAACAATTTGATCAAGATATACCAATTCCAACCGAAGAACCACAAGAAATTATAAAGAAATTAGAAAAATATTTTCAAATTGGTAATTTATTTCATTGCAATTTTAAATTTTTCTATGTCTTTCACTCTTTTGCAATTTTTTCAACAACAAGATAATTACAATGTAATTTTGAATCTTGTATATTTGATATTTCAATGAAATTAATAATATAAAAGGCACAAAAACAACCTTGGGATGTTTTGTTTACACTATTCTTGTCTTTGTTTAATTATTTAGTTTATAACTTTATACTTTATACTTTATAGTTTATACTTTATAGTTTATAGTTTATACTTTATACTTTATAAATATATTATAAATTATAATACTATAAGTCTATAATATGACAAGTATATGTTAATGTTACTTTGTTAGTACTTAGTAATTTATTATTTTTAATTTAGTGAAAAATTAAAAAAAAAAAAAAAAAAAACCCATGACCGTCCGTCAGGCAGGCCGTCAGGCCACTGCAGCGGGGCCGGGATCGGGGCGGGACATGTATGGTCCCGCCCGACCACTCCGGGCCGGCTCGACCAGCCCTTTTTCGGCCAGGCCAGCCCAGGCCAAACCCGATCCGGTGGGCCGTCGACCATGGCGACCTGGACTTTGTGTTGTGAATGGATGATGTAAATCTGAATTTTGAGGATCCTTTTATAGTTGCAAAATGGTGATCCACATACCATGTGAATGCCTTAAATGGAGAGCATAGATTTCACCAGTGGCACGCGATCATGCGAAGTTGGATGATCTTTGGCACTCAAGTCGATCCACGAATCGTAAGATTGCGACGATTTTCTCTTCGAACACGAGCGCCACGACCTGCATCGTGGCGCGCGGTGCGACTTTGTCGAACGATCTCGAGTCACAGGAGTTTTGGCGTGGCGCATTTGCTGAACCATGGCGTCGTAGCGCCGCAGCCCTGGTCAGGCAGCGCCGCGGCGCTGGTCCGTCGTGACTCGGTGACTCTTTCCCATTTTTCCGTATTTTGCACATTTCTTCTTTTCTTATACCGTGGTGAGAGATACATTAATTTGGCCAATTAATCGTCCATTCTTACCTAACTTAAGGACACTTTAAGATGTGTACCAATATCTCTTTCACTATGCGAAATTTAGCTAGACATTGTAGGATGTATGCATGTGTATGAAAATCGTATTTTCAACATGCAGACTCCCATGTGTTCAACTCATTAAGAACGTGATAAACTCAATCCACTAGGTAAATTTTTCAACAAGTTTCTATAAGGATTGGGTGCAAGTAACTCCCAGTATTACATCTGAAAATCCTTCCGATTATATCAAAGGATCTGCATCATTATTTTTCTTTATACAGACATCCCATGAATTTGAAGTGGATCCATGAAGTAGGAAGAAATCCTCAAGGCATATTATGCCTTAAGGGGAAATTCCTAAACACATCAGCGGTCGGGTTGACCGACCGGGCCGGTTGACCGATAGTTTAAGCGGCCGGACGGTAAGCATCTGGGTTGGGGTTGGGTTGACCCCAACCCGCAGAGTTATTTAAAAACAGTAAGGCGGGCCAGGTTAGGCGATAACGAAACCTGATTAGTTCTGGGTTAACCGATCGGGCCGAATAAAAAAATAAAAAAATTGCCCAACGGTCATTTCGGCCAGTTGGTCGATTTTTTTGTTTTTATTTTGTTTAATTATTTATTTTAATTCCATTTTTACCCTTTAAAAATCTATAAATTCTCTACATTTTCTTCATTTTTATCACACAACATTTCTCTCAATTCTCTTATTCTCATACTCTCTTAATCATCTTTATTATCAATTTTCAAGTTATTAATATTATTAGTTTTCAAATTCAAAGTAGCAAGACGCAAGACTTGAGCTTGAGTTTATATTGAATTACGAATCGAAGTTTGGTACACTCGTTTCATTCTCTAATTATTTTATTAAATTGTCATATTTATTTGTTGATTATTTAAATATTTTATAATGTCTTTACTAAGGGAATTGCGTCGGAATTGTAGTAAATCTAGTTCAAGGGTAAAAATCGTAGTTCTTCATCATCTAATCAAAATATAGATTATGATCAAATGCAGAAGATTTTGGAATGAAGATAATGAATGTGATAACGTTCAATTAGATAATATTGTTGAACTTGAAGAAGCAAGCAGAACATCCTACACCTACTTGGTGTCATACATCGATGTTGATGCTGCTAGTAGTAGTCGTAGTCGTAGACCTCGCTACGAGAACGATGCAAGAAAAAAAGGAGTAAAGTGTGGCTCTTTTATGATAAAGTTGTGAGTACCGATAGAGTTAAATGTAATATTTGTGGGAGAACTTATAAACATAAGGCGGGGTGGTGACGGGGCGCACTATAGCTAGACATATAAAATTCGATCATACGGCCTGATGGAATCTTGTCGATTTAGAACCGATCAACAACAACTTAATCCATTAAGCGGGGTTGGCTAAATGCGATCAAAAAGATCGCGTTGAATTAGCAAAAATGATTGTCGGAGGTTGTTTGCCTTTTTCTTTTGCTTCTTCATATTTAATTACATATATTCAAAGAGTATATAATCCTTTTTTAAAGGTGTTCCTCGTAGTACTACTAGAGCCATATTTTTAGACTTCATAATGATTATGTTATTTTCTTGCAATATTTGTTTGCTAACCTTCCATGTCACGTTAGTTTTACTTGGACATTGGACATCGTTGAACGGTTATGATTATTTAACAATTACTTGTCATTGGATTGATGAAAATTTTAAAATGGAAAAACGTATTATTGCTTTTGCGTATGGCGAGGATCAAAGTCATCTTGGAAAATATATAAAGCGAAACTATTTGTTTTTATGCCCAAAAATATAATCTTTATAATAAAATACTTTGTGTATCATTTGATAATGCATCTAATAATCTTTTCTGTAGATCTTTTAAAAGCGGAAGTACAACCACCACTTCGATATATTTCATGTTCGTTGTGCTTGTCATATTTATAATTTAATTGTTAAAAGTGGTCTTGATTTATTTTCACGAAATAAAACTTGTCAAAAGAAATTTGGAGTTATTCAGGTAATAATAGGAAAAATAGAATTTAAAGAAAAATGTAAACAATTTAATTTGAGACCTAAATTCATGCGTAAGAGATTATTACAGTGAAATTATACTTATTTATTTTTAAAAGAATGTTATAAGTATAAAGACCCATAACACATGTTGCAAATGCGCATTGTAGAACGTAATGTATATGTTAACAAGCGAGCATTGGAAATCAATTGGTGAACTTTTAAAAAATTTACGTAAATTTTACTACGCAATCATTGAATTTTCGTGATCTTATTACCCAACAATTTGTAATGCTTTAGCTCATATAAATTTGAAATTTCCTATTTACTTTATGGTTTAAAATCAAATGTGAAATATCTGAGATGCGATTCTGATTATGTTTGAAAAGTTTAAAAATATTTTTCCTATTCACGATGTTTATTGTATTGGTGCGATCTTAAATCCTTCTATTAAAAAGGTAGATTGTCATAATCTAATATTTAGTTTATATACTTATATGGAAATAGGTGGAGCAAACTCCATCTTCATTTGATTGCATAAATAAACTTGATACTAATTTAACAACATTATATGAATATTATGCTACATTACACGATAACACCAACTCTGCTACTAATATTCCTTCTAGTTACGGTTACGTGTGCACACTGCAGGATTGATGATGATGGCGATGAAGAAGAATCTTTAGACATATGGAGCACTTTTACAACACAACCAACCACGAGCCGATCTTGCGATGAGATGCAATTTTATTTGCAAAAGCAGTGAGCCAGAAGAAAAAATTTGACCGCTTTACAATGGTGGCGGGATAACAAAGGCAATTCCGTACTTGCGGCGATGGCGGGATGTTCTTAATGTGTCGATCTCAGCGATGGCTTACGAAAGGGCATTTAGCAAGCACGAGATCAAATAGGAGACACACGTCACTCGTTGGGTGGAAGCACATTAGAAGTGTTAGTCTGGCAAGGGATTGGATCGGATCGGAGAGAAGAAATCAAGGATGTGGAGGCGTTAATTCTCGTAAGATGAAGAAATAGGCAATATTTTGGAAGGCGGGAGGCGGCGGGGTGGAATTAATACTCGATTTAGAGGTATGGGCATAACCAATTCAATCAACCTATAGATTACGAAGAACTTTGCAAAAGGATCGTAATATGTAAATAAAATTATTATTACTTCATTATGTACTCTTATTAACGTTATGAAAGTTCAAAAATTTACATCTTATCATTAATTTTAATGTTACTATCTATTTAGTTGTTAATCTGTTATTACTTATAAGTTATATGACTTATATCTACTAATCTAATAAATTAATAAAATTATAATTACAAATTTACAATATAAAGTTATAAACTATAAAGTATAAACTATAAAGTTATAATCTATAATAAAGTATAAAGTTATAAACTAAAAAATAAAAAGTTAACTTTAAAGTTTCAATTTTAATATATACAACTAAATTATATATTATATTATTATATTACATATTTAAATTGAATTTAGTTTATATTATAGAAAATAAATACTAGAATTTAAAAAAAATTAAAAAAATAAAATAATAAGAACCGGACCGGTTGGACGATCGACCTGAACCGCACGATGACACGGAATCCAGATAACGAACCGGGCCAGTTGGCGTGGTCGATGAACGGACCGGTTGGCCGGTAGTCCGAGTGAGCGCCGGACCGGTCAGCCCGTTAGCCGGGTATAGAAATTCCTTTGTAAGTTAGAAATTACTAGAGCCACATCTTACAGATCCAAAATGTCGCATGGTTGGCAATTAGAAGAAGACATAACTTCTATGGTTAATAGCCTCAAACATATTCACCATATGGAGAAAAAATCTAAGGAAGAAGAATCACCTCTCTTTGCCAACTTGGCAAGGAAGATTAAAAATCCTAATGCGTTAGAAGCAGATCTAATCTCCTCTTACCTTGATAAGGTAAAAATAGAGTTCGTTCAGAATTTCAAGTCGAAAATAGATGATAATCCATATTCGGAAGCATCTAGAGCCTCCATGAAGGATTTTCAAGATGACAACCAATTTTCTTATCTCGTTGGAGAATCACAAGCTCTAGAAAAGGCCAAACAAAAAGAAAAAGAAGACAAAGAAAAGTTTAAGATGTCAGACTGATGTGACATCTATGCAGCACACGGGCTCATAATTGTCGATAGCAGGACAAATGTCATTTTACAGCTTTTATTTTTCAAAGATAATAAAGGAATCTTATCTTTCTTTTGTAAAGATGCTATCTTTTAGAAGTTGTTTGTAATTATTAGGCCTTTTTACCGTTTCTTCATAATATTGTAATCTTTTTTAAAGTTCGCCCTTTGCCGATATATAGGGGCTTCTTTGTTATGTAAAGCGTAGCTCGGGATAGCATTGGAACCATCAAGAATCACATCATATCGTTCTTGAAATTGAAACGTCCAATATGTGAGATGGACAAAATTATTCAAAATTCATACACATTCGCATTAAATTCTTTATCACATCATTCCCTCGGTAATCGACAAGGAGAAGGTGTCTGCCCTGAAGATGATATTGTATTATGGACGATACTTAATGCTACCGTTCTCTAGTGAATTTACTCCAATATCCTACATACCTCTTGCAGATGATTATTGAACCCGACACTATGGCGATGGAAACTTGGAATAGGTGTGACATATTCCAAGATAACATAAATTCTCGTGCTGTCACTCTTGAGTAGGAATTTTTTCATATTAATATGGAAGATTTTTTGAATGTCTCCGCTTATTGTAAAAGGCTGAAGTAATTGGTGGACCAACTCCGCAACATTGGTGCGCCCGTCACCAATGATCGTCGTGTTCTTCAGATGGTTGTAGGCCTATCTGAGGCCTATAATGGCGTCGAAATGCTTCTTCATCAAAGTAATCCTCTCCCACTATTCTACCAAGTCAGTTCCATGATTATCTAGAAGAAGCCGGTTGTAGGAACTAATTCCTTTATGATGATGGCCACGCCTGATGACCCTCCCTCATTATCGGATCATTCTAGCCAAAATCGTACCTGCAGTGGCGACAAAAAAGGTCAAAATCATAAGAATAATGACAAAAATGGCGGTGGAGGTCGTGGTAGTAACAACTGTGGTGGACCTGGATGGAACAATAGTGGTGGTCCTCGAAAGCGATGGTCGCGCGCCAGCCACAACGCCAGGCCTATGGCGGTGGTGAGGCGATGTGCCAACAAACTGTATCCCCGTCGCGCACCACAGGCGGACTCGTTCGATGTCGATCCGTCTTTCGGTTCGGGCCGTAACTCTACATCACGGTCTGCTGGGTCGTGGCGTGATGACACGACTGGGCCTCGACTAAGCATGCCTTATTCTTCTGGGCAGCGCTTTATGGATATTGGTAGTAATAGATACACTAGGATTAACTCTCTTGGAAGCAAATTGATACATGAACACCGACACCACTTCTCATATGACATCCGCACAAGGTACTCATCTTATTTCAATCTGAGCGAAAATTATGGCATTATTGTTGAGAATGCCAACTCAATTCCAATTCGTGGTTATGTCCATATGAATTTGTCTCCCCCACATCCACATCTAGTCTTAAAAAATGTTCTTCATGCCCCTAACTTAATTAAAAATTTAGTGTATGTCCGAAAATTCACCATTGATAATTAGGTTTATGTTAATTTTGATATTTTTGGGTTTTCTGTGAAGGATTTCAAGACGGGGATACCTTTAATGAGATGCAATAGTAGGGAGAGCTTTATCCAACCACCACCACCACCACCACCATCTCTACAAGTCAAGCCACACCCTCTACCTTTGTCACTCTTGTTCCTTCCTTGTGGCATGCACGATTGAGTCATCTGGGTCATTTATTATTTATTCTTTGCATAAAAATAATTTTATTGATTGTAAGGGTACGCGTAGTACTCCACTTTATCCTTCTTGTCCATTAGAGAAACATGTTAGATTACCATTTGTAGCTTCTACTTCTCGTACATGTATGCCTTTTGATATTATTCTTAGTAATTTATGGACATCTATCATTTTAAGTTATTTGGGCCATCATTATTATGTTTTATTCTTGGATGACTATTCTAATTTTTGTGGACCTTTCTTTTATCCAATAAATCTCAAGTTTTTTTTATCTTCTTAAAATTTAGAGCATTCATCCGTACCCAATTCGAACGGCAAATTAAAAACATTCATTGTGATACTGGTAGGGATATGATAATAGGGCATTTCGAGAGTTTTGTGACAATCATGACATCTCTTTTCAGTTTTCGTGTCCATGTACGTCCTCACATAATGGAAAGGCCGAAAGAAAATTTTGTACCATTAATAATATTGTCCGAACCTTGTTAGCCCATGCTTCACTATCACATTCTTTTTGGCATCATGCATTACAAATGGTTACATATCTGGTTAATATCATCCCTAAAAAAAGCTTATCATATCAATGCCCACTTAAAATTCTTTACTCTAAAGATCCGTTGTATTCTCATCTTAGAGTATTTGGGTGTTTATGCTATCCCTTTTTTTCATCTACTATAATTAACAAACTATAAGCCCGTTCTAACGCTTGCGTGTTTTTGAGTTATCTATCTAATCATCGTGGTTATACATATTTTGATTTATCCGCTAATAAAATCATCATTAGTCGTCATGTTATTTTTTATGAAACCCAATTTCTGTTTGCTAAATTGTGTAATTTCATGCCTAGTTCGTATAAATTTTTGGATGATGGGGTCTCACCATATATTATCCACCATTTATCCAAAATGTCCCATGACCCAAATCCGCCAGCATGCCCACTGTCTTCTAGCCCACCAATTACCGATCTAGGTCCTGTCACGACTGATCGGTGTATTTTATATACACCTTTTGAGTCAGTTTTAGTTAGTCTTTTGTCCCGTTTTGCACATATAAGTATTGTATTAGGATAGTTTTCCTTTCTATTGAGTCAAAGTGGTTAAAATGGTCAAATGGCGGAAAATGAGCTAAAAGAGGGCAAAAGAGGAGATGCGGTAGCAGAGAAAGTGGCGAGCAGGTGAAATCGGACTAAGCGCGGCCTCCTGCGATCAGCGAGCGCGGCGCCACTATCCGAGAGTCGAAGACTGTGGCGCGGCTACCGAACGGCAGATCAGGGCGCGACGCTAAACATCCGGCGAGCTACTGAAGATGCACGTGCGCGGCTACCGACAGCGAATATCGGGCGCGGCGCCAAAACACCGACGGATTGCAGAACTTCCGGCCATGTCTGCGAGCAGCGGCACGCGGAAAAATTAGGTCTTTGACGAAATTGCAGGCGGGCACGAAGGAAAGAGGAGGCGGTTTTCGACTATAAAGAGAGAACCTAGCGGTTTTGAGGTTCCCGCCTTCACAACACAAGACTTTTTCTTGGAGATTGGATACCATTAGTTTAGTAATTTCTTTTCCCTTTCTTGTTCTTTATTTCTATTTTGTATGATGAACATGGAATTAGTTCTTATCATGTCTATGACTAGGAACTAATTCTCTTATAGGGCTTTCCATGTTGAATTGCTAGAAACTTATGTTATAAATTAATGCATGCTTATGGTTATTTTTCTTATTGTGAGATCTATCCAATAATTGAGTTGAATTCTTGGTAATTAATTGACAACTAATTATCACTATATGATTTCTAATCAGTTAGAAAGGGGATTGTGAATATGTTGTAAGTTGGGTAGACATTCTTGGATTGAGGATGAAAATACCTCAATTATTTATGTAGCGTTGATGAGAGGCTTAACAACCCTAATTTTGCGCATTGTGTGTGACGGTCAACTATGTTTTTGTTCTTAATCCTCCTATAGAGTTATCCTTATCACCGAAAGGTAGGTAATGTGCGATACTGAGGTTGAGTGTTTATATAACCCTAACGGGAGTATAAAACGATTTCGTAAACCTGCTTTCTCCAAAAGAAGAATACCATAAGTTAATGCATTAGTAAGTAGCATAAGCGGATAGTAAGGATACATGGAAGTCCTATTCTCATCACCACTGAAGTAAACCCTTATAGTTAAATAGATTTTATAATTCTTAGTTATAAATACAAAATCAAATATCAATTTACCAAATAGATACCAAAAGATAGATAGTTGGTAATTGAACCCTAATCCTTGTGGACGATATTCGGTCTTATCAAGACTATACTACTTGTCACGATAACGTGCACTTGCGTTTAAAGTGTGTGCATCTTACCGCGCATCAAGTTTTTGGCGCCGTTGCCGGGGATTAGGCATAGTTCAATATCAAATTTATCTATTTTTAATTTCTAATTTGGTTTTTACTCTTTGTTGATTTTTATTTGTTTTTATTTATTCTATTTTATTTTATTCTTTTTCGTTTTATGTATTTATTGTGTGAAAACAAGGGTGCCGTGATCCGTTGTTGGTTTTGATGCATCTCAGAGATCCTCAAGACATTGACTTCTACTGTCAATATGATCGAGGTCCAACCATAGAGGAAGAGAGAGAGGAATTGCGAGAAGTCATACTCAGTCTCACTAAGTATCAAGCGCAGTTCATGGACGAAATGAGATTGGCCATAAAGAAGCTGGAACTGCAAATAGGAGAACTCGCAGTCATTTTTAACGTGACGACAATTTGAGGCACTGAACCAAACCCAACTATTGAGGAATCTGGTGAGATAGTTGGTGTAGAAAAGGAAAAGATTGCAGAGATCCAATTATTTACCTTCTTGGACTCTATAGAAATCCTTTTTCTTGCACCTATTACAGAAGAACCACCACTAGCTATCACGGCTAATCCCCAATTAGGAAACCCATACCATCAAGGGTACCCCCTAGAGTTGAGAGATGTAGAGAATTTCACGGATTCCTACGTTATAAAAAGCATAAAAGATAAGTCTGTCTTGTGTATTTGAGGGATAATTGTATGTTTAAGGCTCTTGGTTGAGCAAATGGTCGTAGGGAAATTGAGACCTACAACAATAAATCTGTGGATTGCAAGCAGTTCGCAGAAGTATCCAATGGGCACTCGTACCGGTTAATTGCGTCCGGCTAAAGTACGTTAAAGACAGCGCTACTTGGGAGGCAACCCAACGTTTTCAATTATGTTATTTAATTTCTGTCTTTAGTTTATTTTATTTTGTCTAGAACAATCTCACGGTCTTGGGTTCTTGTGTTTGTGTTGTGATTGATAGGTCTGGAAATAAATCAAGGCGAAATCAAGAAAAGCGTAATTTCAGAAAAGCGGGTCGTACGCTTTCAGAGCGAACGCGGCGCGAAAGAAGCGAACAGCGAAGTTTAAGCGCCATGCAGAAGCGAGGGCAGCGGTAGAATTCCAGAAAGTTTGCCGAGTTTAGCGCCCAGGCTGGCAGCAGAAAGTCCCAAGAGCCTTGAGATGATTGGCGTGGCCACAAGGCGAATCCAGAAACTTAAAAACGCCCAAAAATCAGATTTTTCCCAATTCCAAATTCAAAAACCTAACCTTCCCTCTCCAAAAACCCACGAAAATCCGAAAAATCGCCCACAAATCCTCCATAGATCCAACCCAACCACAATCAAAATTCTTAAATTCCTAAAAATACTTAGCTATCTCAAACAACAAAGCTCCATTCCATAGCCTCAAACCACCAATTGAAACAAGAACAAACTTGAATCTTCTCATAAAAAGTAATCCTTTTCTGTTCTTGAGTCCTTCACTGAAGTCACAGGAGGTAGTAGTTTGAAGGAATATTGTAGTTGAAGTAGTTTGGGTACTGAAAAGTTGATTGTGAAGTTTGGAGAAAAGAGTAGAAAAAGGAGTGTGGGTATTGGGTAGAAAAGTTGAAGTTTGGGGGTGTTGTGTTCGCTGCTAGTTGTTAATTGTGTAGGAAACATTTATGCCACTAAATTGTAAGCTCCAGAACTTGTTTTAACCATGGCCACCAGGAAAAGAAGAGGCTCCACATCCACCCCAACCCCACAATATGATGAAAATAGGTTTGTGAGCTACCAAGCCTACCAAAGATACAAAAAGCTTGATACTGACCTTTAATACAGAAAGAGAATGGACTACGGAGGAGTCATATGGGAAGAAGATGTTTACGAGCCCATTCGCGATGATTGAGTTAAGGGAGTGGAGGAGATTTGTGAATCCGAGAAGATAGCACCGATCAACCACAATGATAGTGCGTGAATTTTATGCCAACTTTCCGAGAAGGTGGAAAGGGGATGCTTTGTAAGGGGACACTATGTATGCGTGACGAGAGAATGTAAATGCACAATTGAAAGCGATTGATGTTGAAGGAGGAATTGGTGATCGAGCCATTTTAGAACATGGTCTAGAGCACCGACAACATAAAGCGGGATACCGTCGCAAACACAATGAGCTACCACAGGGCTGTTTTTGATATTGGAAGAAATGGGTCAAGACCTTTGGGCAAAGCATTCAACAAAGTAGCCAAAGGTTGGCTATATTTAAATCGGCGCCGCGTGATTCCATCCACACTTCACGAGTGCGGAGGATATGATTAAGCGATATATGGAATTATGAGGTTGGCGATTGATGTGGGAAAGAAATAGTGCAGAGCATTGAGAAATCAGCGAGTTGGTAACAACAGCGGATTGGGACATGGCTCGATTATCACAAGCTATGTCACACGAGTGCGGTCCCAATCCTACCCACGGATACTCATGAAAGAAACCAACCGCCGTGTCTATGGGATAGTGCACTCTTTTCGCACCCAAGCCCCAACAGCGACGGAGAGTACAACCAGCAGCAGCGTGAGGCGTATGGACGAAGATGAGCCTGAAATAGGGGCTCAATATGAGGCAGGACCTAGCCACCGGCCAACCACAAGAGCAGAACCTCCAACGCCCACAATGGAGCAATTGTATCAAAATCAGATGAGAATGATGCAGACCTTGGACCACGATGGTACAAGGACGGCAAGAAACAAGGCAACAAATCAACGAGTTGAGTTCCTTGTTCAACCAATGGTCGATGCATTATCCACCGCCACCACCACCATTTTAGCCAAAGTTTGTAAGTGTCTTATTTCTTTTACTGTCTTTGAGTCTACACACATTGGGGACAATGTGTGATTTAAGTTTGGGGGTGTTTTATTTGTGTGTCATGTTATGTTTTAGTTAAGTCTTTTTGATTGTTTTATGTTTTTTTTTTTGAGTCACCAAATTTTTTTCTTTTTGAGTCATAATTGCCTGTCAAAGATCATGTATGATGTAGTTGCTAGAAACACCTAGTGAAGTAAGGTGGAATAATGTAAAGGAATTGAAGCAACTATCTAAACACTTAGGTTAGATATGCCAAAAACTCACAGAATCTGTCTATTTGGAGTTTCTTGCTTGAATTATGCATGCTAAATGATAAATGCTTATGTGTTATGATTGCTTGCTATTTGAGGCGAAATAGTTAGGATATGCATGTTAGGGAGATGACTCAGGCATTTCTTTGATAGTCAATTCTTACCATTCTTTTCTATCTCGTACTTTAAATATATCCCTAGTCAGCCCCATTGAGCCAAAAATTGAAACTTCTTTTTTGACACCCTATATTCCCACAAATTGTACCATAAGTGAAAATATGAAAATAGTGGAATACATTGTGTTAAAAAAGAGACAAAAAGAGTGAATAAGTCTGTTGCACCCCAATACAAAAGTAATAAGAAATAGGCAAAAACCTAAGTTTGGGGGTGCTTGTCATTATTATATATTTCACTCTCCCAAAACAAAAGAGGGAAAAGATAGAATCGAAGTAAAGGAAAGGACAAAAAGAAAAAAGGAAATATTGAAAAGCTGAAGAGCTTATGGTACACGAAATGAGCCTAAATTGCCTATTTTTACCTACCCCTACTTAAGCCTACATTACAACCCTTAAAGTCCTGAAGATCTCTTTTATGCATATCCAGAATTAGCGGAGAATAGCAAGTAAGCATGCCATAGGAATTCTTGAATTTATATGCATGATTTAGTATATTGACTTCCATTAAGCATGATGAATATGAGTTTGCGAAATATCTAGCTTAATGTGCTGAAATTTCATGCTATATGTTCCTGCATATTATTCTGCTAACCTTCATATTTTTCTAGTTAACACTATTGCAGCAAAAGTAATCAATGGCAGTGAGTCTTTTATTTTTCGTTTCTTTGAGTCTTTTATTTCTTTCTTCCTATCTTTGCTCGAGGGCGAGCAAATGTTAAGTTTGGGGGTATTTGATCGGTGTATTTTATATACACCTTTTGAGTCAGTTTTAGTTAGTCTTTTGTCCCGTTTTGCACATATAAGTGTTGTATTAGGATAATTTTCCTTTCTATTGAGTCAAAGTGGTTAAAATGGCCAAATGACGGAAAAGGAGCTAAAAGAGGAGATGCCAGAGCTGAAAACAGAGAAAGTGGCGAACGAGGGTGAAATCCAGACTAGCGCCGCGGCGCCTCCTGCAGTCAAAAGCAGGACCGCGGCGCCCACTATCCAGAGAGGTCGAAGACTGTGCGGCCCGCGCCGAACAGATGCAGGCGCGACGCTAAACATCCGAGAGCTACGAAGATGCAGTGCCGGCGCTCGAACAACGATATCGGGCGCGGCGCCAAAACACCGACGGATTGCGAGAACTTAGGCCATGCGCCTATGCCGCGGCGCTGACGCGGAAAAATTAGGTCTTTTGACGAAATTAGTGCAGGCGGGCACGAAGGAAAAGAGGGAGGCGGTTTTCAGCCTATAAAAGGAGAACCCTAGACAGTTTTTGAGGGTTCCCCTTCTTGCACAACACAAGACTTTTTCTTGGAGATTGGATACCATTAGTTTAGTAATTTCTTTTCCCTTTCTTGTTCTTTATTTCTATTTTGTATGATGAACATGGAATTAGTTCTTGTCATGTCTATGACTAGGAACTAATTCTCTTATAGGGCTTTCCATGTTGAATTGCTAGAAACTTATGTTATAAATTAATGCATGCTTATGGTTATTTTTCTTATTGTGAGATCTATCCAATAATTGAGTTGAATTCTTGGTAATTAATTGACAACTAATTATCACTATATGATTTCTAATCAGTTAGAAAGGGGGATTGTGAATATCTTTGTAAGTTGGGTAGACATTCTTGGATTGGGGATGAAAATACCTCAATTATTTATGTAGCGTTGATGAGAGGCTTAACAACCCTAATTTTGCGCATTGTGCGTGACGGTCAACTAGGTTTTTGTTCTTAATCCTCCTATAGAGTTATCCTTATCACCGAAAGGTAGGTAAGGTGCGATACTGGGGTTGAGTGTTTATATAACCCTAACGGGAGTATAAAACGATTTCGTAAACCTACTTTCTCCAAAAGAAGAATACCATAAGTTAATGCATTAGTAAGTAGCATAAGCGGATAGTAAGGATACATTGAAGCCCTATTCTCATCACCACTGAAGTAAACCCTTATAGTTAAATAGATTTTATAATTCTTAGTTATAAATACAAAATCAAATATCAATTTACCAAATAGATACCAAAAGATAGATAGTTGGTAATTGAACCCTAATCCTTGTGGACGATATTCGGTCTTATCAAGACTATACTACTTGTCACGATAACGTGCACTTGCGTTTAAAGTGTGTGCATCTTACCGCGCATCAACGACACAGTTCTGGAATTCCAGTTTCGGGACCGTGTCACATCACAGTTCTGGAATTGATACCAATCCAGTTTCAGGTCCCGTGTCATGGCCTATTCAATGCAGTGATCCAGTTTCAGTGTCTCGTGTTGTTATTGGGTCATCAAGCCCTCTACCCGCTATCCAGTCCGCTGCCAACCCATTACCTACCCAAATCTCGTCCAATTCAACCTCGAGTCAAGGGTCTGTTACTCGTAGCCAATGAGGTATTTTTAAACCAAAATGACATTTCAATTTTAATTCTAATGTCACTAAATCTCCCCTACCACGTAACTCAATGTCTTCCTTTCATGACTCGAATTGGAAATTGACTATGGATGACGAATATAATGCTCTCATGATAATAAGACGTGGGAGTTAGTGCCCCGTCCACTAGATGTTAATATTATTCAGTCTATGTGGATTTTTACTCATAAAAAAAATTATGACGGTTATTTTGAGCGGCATAAGACCCGTCTTGTAGGTGATGGTAAAACACAACAGGTTGGTGTAAATTGTGGAGAGACATTTTATCCGGTGGTCAAATCGGAAACTATTCGCATTGTGCTTAGTCTAGCTCTCTCGAATCATGGCTCATTCATCAGCTGGATATGAAAAATGATTTCTTACATGATGATTTTAAGGAGACAATATACATGCATAAACCCTTGGGTTTTAAGGACCCTAATTATCCTCACCATGTTTGTTTACTGAAAAAGTTTTTGTATGAGCTTAAGCAGGCCCTACAAGCGTGGTATAAGAGGTTTGCAGATTATGAGTCTACTATTAGGTTTTCTCACAGCAGATCTGATCATTCTCTATTCATCTTTCGTCGTGGAACTTCTCTTGCATACATTCTGTTATATGTGGATGATATAATTTTGACTGCCTCATCGGATGATTTGCGCAAGTCTATCATGTCCCTTCTCAGTTCAGAATTTGCCATGAAAGACTTGAGACCCTTGAGTTATTTTTGGGTATAACTGTCACTCATCATGCAAGTGGTCTATTTTTGTCACAGAAAAAATATGCAGCCGAGATTATTGAGGGAGCTGGAATGTCATCTTGTAAGTCATCTTCGACTCCGATGGATACCAAACCGAAGCTGAGTGTTAAATAGGTGGTCTCCTATAAGGTATCCTGCTATACCCACTTCACAAGTGTTAGGCACCATTAAAAGTTTTCCCAAACCTAACCTCAACCGGTGAGGATCAGTAAAGGTTTTGAAAACTTAACCTCTACCCACCATGCATGTAGAACTTTAATGTCTATCAAGGGAACGACTTTGGAATCATGTTTCTTTACAGAAATCATCATCCAAAGTGCTCTTGCTTCCACCAAAGCGCTCAACTGAACCTTTATGATTTAGTTTTCTCATTGAACCTAATTCATTGGATCTCCAGTCAGTAAGGTTAGGTTTCCACCATATCAGTCCTTATTGTTTGGGTTTTACGCTAATTCCCCTAGACATGCAGAACTCTTGATCTTCGGGTAGCCCTTTTAGTTAAAGAGTCTGCTATATCCTTTGATTAGTAATCAAGGAAGTGTCACCCGTGATGATCAACTGCCATACGGTCTTATGTCTCCGACAGATATGTCCGGACGCCGTCATCCGTTCCCTTACAATGTATAACTGACGCAGGCATGAGTTACTCACAGTAAGGGACATCCTCTAAGAGGTCGTGAAGTTACTCAACTTCTCATCATGCTTTGTACAAAGCGATAAACTCCGATTCCATCAGAAATTGGCCGATGCAAGATTTTAAAAGACACACCATATACATCCAATTGTGGCTTTTTGGTGTTATTCAAGTCTGATATCCAGTTTGCATCACTGTGTTCTCCCACAACCGCTGGACATCCAGAATATCATAATCCGTAGATAAGCGAATATTTCAAATATCGTCATATCTGATTTAACGCCATCTATTGATCATTTCCAGAATCACGAGTGAACCGTAGTTTAACAGATGTACTTTGTAAGTCGATACCAGGTCAGTTGTAGTGTGTATAATACATTGAACTACATGTGACCTGCACATATCTATCCTGGTATATGGGCGCCCCATGATTCCAATCATTTCTATGATTCATATCCATTGGTGACTGATCGGTGTATTTTATATACACTTTTTGAGTCATTTTTAGTTAGTATTTTACTCATTTCATTTATGTTTAGTATAGTATTAGGGTCGTTTTCCTTTCTTTTGTGTCACAGCGGTCAGAAATGGAGAAATGGCGAAAAGGAGATGAAATGAGCATAAATGAGATGGAATCGCACACTAAAAGGGCGAGAAATGGCTAGAAGTTCAGGAAATATAGAAGAAATCAGACGAAGACCGGACGAACAAAGGACGAAGAAACGAAAAATCCGGAAGAATGTAAATCGTGGCGCTGGCGGCCGATCTTTGCGGCGCCGACCAAGTCGTCCGCTCTACGATTTTCAGGCGCGTGTGTGATTGCTGAACGCGACGCGGAATTTCTAAGTTTTGGACCGAATATGACACGTTTTCATAGTCCAAAAGGGATAACTTTTCCTACTTAAATATTCCTTAAACCCTTTACCTAAAAGGATTCCATAAATATTCCTTAAACCCTTTACCTAAAAGGATTCCATAAATATTCCTTAAACCCTTTACCTAAAAGGATTCCATAATCTTTCCTACCTACATAATCCCTAACCCTTTACCTAAAGGATTCTTGGGTTATAAATAGTCTCTACATCATTAGAAGAATTCATCCTTCATTCCACATTCCAATCCATCACCCATTCCATTCTCCATCCACCATTCCATCTTGTAAATATTCCACAACACAATCCTTGGATGCTAGAAGGCTTGGAGACTTGTTCTTGAGTATTTTTCTTTTCTTTCTTTTTGCTTTGTTTATTTCAGTTCATGTTTGGAGATTATATTAGTTCTTAGCGTGACTATGTCTAGGAGCTAATTACTTTGTTAGGGATTTTCTTGTGATTCTCTTGAAACTCTTATTCATGAATTAATATATTAGTTTGGTTTCTTCTTCACTTATTTAAGATTTATTCAATAGTTGTTGTGATTGCTTGATAATTAATTGATCACTAGTTACACTTATATGAGTTCTAATCGAAATTCGAAAGGGGAGATTGTGAATATGCTATAGTTGAATAAATATAGGTTTAAATCGTGGACGAAAGTACCCCGATACTTGTGTAGCTTAATAGGTTATTGCTCTTAATCCTCCTTTGTAGTCAATCTTGTCACCGAAAGGTAGAAGGGTTCTCCGTTGGGGTTGAGTGTTTATATTACCTTAACAGGAGTATAAAACGGTCTAGTTAACCTGATATCTTAACGTAGAAGAAGAAGTTAGTCTAATTGTATTAAAAATTGAATAGAGTGGATAGTTGATGATCTTGGAAGCCCTAATTCGCCATCATAACTGATTTAAATCATAGTATTTTTATAATTAGTTTATTTTCTGCATTATTAGTTTAGAATTCCAACTCAATTAACGTTAACCAAATAGAAACTAAAGCATAGATAATCGGTACTTGAAAACCAGTCTCTGAGGACGATATTCGGTCTTACCTAGACTATATTACTTGTCACAATACGTGCACTTGCGTTTAGTGTGTGCATAAATCGCGCATCAGTGACTTCAACGAGACTATCAAAATACCTAACAAAAGAGTTTGGATTAGACCTGTCCGTTAGATGTCTTAGAAATCCCAATTCCTAAGATGTCATCTGCAATGCCCATATATTCATATCGAAATATCATTTCAACATACTCTTAGACTCTAGGATCAACCTATGACTTCTCCCATTGATCAAAATGTCGTCTACGTAAAGGCACATCATGACGAACGATTCAGAATTACCTTTCATGTAGACACATTTGTCACACTCATTAATGGAGAAACCATTAGACAGTACAGTAGCATCGAAGTTTTCGTACCATTGCTTCAGAGACTGTTTTAGCCTGCACATAGATTTGATAAGTCGACAGACTTTCTTCTATTCCTTGGAACCACATATCCCTCGGGTTATTCTATATTACTTTCTTCTTCCACTTTTGGACTTTTGGTTTTCCAACTGTTGGCTTTCTAACTTCAGAGTCAATATTTTTGTAGTCAGATTCATTGTTTCTATTTTATCCGAAACTTCTAGGACCAAAATATAAACATTTCAGGGACCAAAAAAAAAGTTCAGGAAGAAGCCCAATAGTCCACCAAACCAACTCTCTGGTTAGGAAGGATGTCTCAACATCCATGTCACGCAACACTGCGGTGACCCTAGATGTTAAGCTATTTACAGAGGAGCACATGTCCAAGTAACTAAGGCTTTATACTCATCAGTAGATCCATCTACTTTGTTCTCAATTTGAGTATCCACTTACAGCCCAAAGGTTCTTTTCCCATAAGAAGATCAACTATCACACAAGTATTATTTTATCTGATGGAGTCTATTTCTCTCTTTGTAGCTTCTTTCCAAAGCAACACTTCTAGAAATGACAATTCTTTGCTAATTGTCCATGACTCATCTTCAACCATACAAGCTAGAAGACTTGGCATAGATCTTTGCCCCCTCTTTGCTCTGTCTCAGTTCAACATCTAGAATCTTTGAGTTCTGTAGATTTGAAACATTAAGTTCCGGATAGTCAGCGACTTCCGTGTCCTGTAGATTTGGAACATCTAGTTCCGGACAGTCAAGTACTCACAGGTTCTTGTTAACCTCGATCAATTACTTCTTTTCCTTCTTATGGAAAGTTATATTCAAAGAATTCAACATTCTTTAACACTAAGATGTAATAAGCACTACTGTTATTTGCTGATCCAGTAGATATGCAATATACAGTCTTAGGTCCAACTTGACATGTTTCGGTATTCCAACCTCTACCAAGCCACCCCACATCACAAAATCTGTACATGGGGTCCTTTTCATATTTCACATGGAAGGTTATCCTTATCCTTATGCGGAATTCTGTTGAGAATCACATTAGCGGTAAGGATCACCTTGCCCTACATATCTTGGGTGTACGACTCTGCGCTTGGCTAACACCGTTAAACTGAGGTGAGTAAGAAGAAGTCATTTGATAAACGATGTTTCATATTCTCTCCCTCTAACACTATGAATTCCTCAATCCGTAGGCTTAGTTGATTCTCAACTTCTGCTTTGTAGCGCTTATCCGCTTCAACAACTTTATTTTTGCTTTTCAACAAACAAAGGATGCAATATGTTGTACCATCATCAATGAAAGTTGCAACGTACTTGTCTCCCCCTCTATTTTGTACACACTTCAAATCACTCATGTATGTGTGACTAAGTTCTAGAGGAACGGTGTTTCTTTCGCTATTCCTTTGACGGAATGGAAAAGTGATTTTGTCTCTTCGCCTACCTCACCTTCATTTGGAGGTTTATGTCGACAGACGACAATAATCTCAACTTAGTTAGTTTTTGAATGACTTTATACTCAACGTGTCTTAATCTACGATGACGTAGATGTACGAATTACAAATATATCATCCATTTGGCTATAGTCTTACTGTACCACTTTATTATAGACCCGTTGGACTAGACTCAAACCATCTCGACCAACAACGTCCTTGAAACCAAGTTTGGGACATGTATCACATCTATTTAGAGTAATCCCATTCCACGAAGTCCTTAGAGGACAACCTCTTCAACTCTTTTTACTTTAGAGGTGTCGTTGCTTCATATGAACAACCTCTTGCCCATGGTTAGGGCGTAACCGGATCATATGTGATCTAGATACTCTGGCCCACTCCAGTTGCATTGGCAGACTGAGTGTCCAATTTATTTTATGCCTTTTTTTGGCCTTCAGATCATTTAAGATCTGGAAACTCTGGCCCAATCCAGTTGCCCGTAGGCTTAGTATGACCGAGTGTCCAATATTATCCTATCAAAATAAAGATCTTCTGTCGAAAACGGTGACATTTTTGTCTTTAGTCCTCTAGTCCTCTTCCCTTGTGATTGGTGCCCAGGGAAATTCCTGGCACTTACTTAAGATTGTCCATAATTTCAGTTTTATTATAATCTAAGTCCATACTTTAGAGGGTGTTTACAATAGCCCAATCTTTAAACGGGAAGGAAAGTGAGATTAAACTTCCAATTTTAAAGCGTAAGGAATAAAATTTTCAGGAAACCTTTTCATATTCCTAACTTTACTTCAAGCCCTTTAATCTTATTATTGACAAAAAAGAAATTTAACTTAGACCTTTTGGATTCTGGCCCACGTCAGTCCCTTCGTTGGACTACATGTCCATTTGCTCCTTACCATGGTTCGGATCCTTTGTCTGGGACATATGTAGGCCTTCTTCTACAAGGTAGAACACCATCTTCAGCCTTCTCCTTTTGTCCCAGTTGACATCCTCAACCTTTCTTGGGCTCTTGTTTCCACCACTCTCGGGAGCGGTGACATCAACTATTCTTTGATCCTTAGCCTTGCTAGAATGACTATCAGCAGTATCATGAAACTCATCATCAGTGAAAACTCACCTTTGACGGAAATATATTTGTAATTGTTGTCAAAGATAGACCTAAAACTAGGAACATAATTCAAAGTACAGTTGTTAACAGAGACAATGTTTAAACTGTTAACAAAATTGTCAACAGAACTGATTTCAACGAGAAAGCCACAACCAGATCTGGAATCATATCGGCTGGCAAACATCTTTCGAGCACTAGCACTAATAATGTCTTAAGATTGTGAGTACAATGGTGGATGTACGAGAATAGTAAACAACTATTACAAGTACTTCGAAAGGGTAAACAATAGCAACATAATTGTGTCCAACAAGAGTTATAGCCGCAACACGCTTTGAGTTCTTGAATTCGTCTTGAATCTTCCGTCCTGGATATTCATTTTTGTTCTAACAAGCTTCTTAATCTTGATAACCTGAAACCAAGAGACAATAGTGACCTACTTGTTACAACTGTGTTGAATCGAGTGTTAGCACTATGCACTTAAGATATTATTGCCCCATATATCATTTTACGTTTATGGGAAACTGTCTCCCAAGATAAAACAACATCAAACAAATGAGCAAAAGAAACTCAAGTGTTTCTAAAGAAGAACCTTTGAGTGCTTGAAAAAAATGCTTAGAGAGGAATAATTTCAGAAAGTCTGAATTATACAAGTGTGAAGTTCAAGAGTTTGAAAAATTGAGCCAAAATCTCAATTTATAGTAGTGTCAGAAGCCTCTTCAAGTGCCCATGTAATGGTCATTTAAGTGTCATGTATTGACACTTAATTCACCAAGTAATGCAGCCAAATAATGACTGATTTATGGAGGAAAAACTGACATTTGAGTGCCCCAAAACGTCCCCACAATCAGCCAAACTTTAGGACTTCCGTCGCACCGGCTCCACGGTGACGCCACGACCCTTTTCCGTCTCGTTTCAATCTTACACTTCGTACACTTCTTTCTTCATTTACCAACGTGGAGTACTTGTCATTTAACCAACGACCGTCCATCATTTTATGTCTCAAACGTTTACTCAGGTATCTCTTTCATTAATGAAATTTACGATACTTGACATTACGAGTGCACGTGTGTGAAAACGACGTTTCCGACGTGCGATACCTCAATTGTTCGAGTCATAATAATGGGTTAAACTTAATTCCACATTAATAAATTTCCAACCGGACTTGATATTTCCACTTTGTTCTATTGCCCAGGAAAGCATCTCACATTTGTTCATTCAATGCCAAACATCAGCTGCTGTTTGGACTAGAATTCTCTGTTGGTAGGGCATTAGCAGACGAGCTTTGACATTTCAGAGGCAAAAATAGTGATGCAGATGTCTACCGGATGTGTTTGGCTGCTGGCCTAGATTGTAATGAGACATGAGTAGTATGTAGGTGTGGTGGCTGTATCTTAAGCGTTTCCCAATACTGCCTCATATACCTTAATATCATCCTTTGTTAATTGATCTCTGCAAAAGCAGCATCAAAATCTAAACTTTTTAGCAACCAAAAAAAAATCAAGAAACTTTGATGTAAAGATTATTATTTGAAATAATTTGATTCCTTATCTATTTTCTTCCATAAGACTAGTAATATAGTCATTATACAAGCATCATCCTAGCCTAGAGTTAAGGTAGTAAATAACTAATTATATACATACCATATATAAAAGATAATTAAAGATTATGTAATATTTACAAAATATTCTATCACACCCCTGCAGTCGAAACGGGAGGTCGCCGTATGCTGAGATTGTCCCGAACATCTTCAAATAGAACCAACAGAAGACTTTTGGTAAAAATATCGGGGATCTGATAGCGTGACGAGACATGTAAGACACGTACTTGTCCACGAGCAACCATTTCGCGAACAAAGTGAATATTCATCTCAATATGTTTAGTGCGTTGATGTTGAACCAGATTCCCTAAGAGATATACCGCACTAACATTATCACAATAAATCAATGTCGCATTCGAAACAGGACAATGAAGCTCTAGAAGAAGGTTTCGTAGCCAACACGATTCAGAAATCACATTGGCAACTCCTCGATACTCGGCTTCGGCACTGGACCTAAATAAGGTATCTTGTCGTTTGGAAGACCAAGAGATCAAATTGTCACCAAGGAAGACACAATAACAAGATGTGGAGCTTCCGGTATCCGGACATCCACCACAATCTGCATCGGTTTAAGAAATGACAGTGGTTGTCAAAGACGGATATATGCAAGCCACGATCGAGAGTGCCCTGAATATAGCCCATAATGCGATTGAGATATGCATGAATAGAAAAATCTGTTGCACAACATAAGACATGTCGGGCCTCGTGAAAGTAAGATATTGCAGGGGTCCTGCAAGGCTGCAGTAATGTGATGGATCAGCATACGGCGTGCTGGAAGTAGCACTCAACTTCGATTTAGTATCAACTAGAGTGGAATACGACTTACATGAGGACATGTCAGCCCGTTCAATGATCTCATATGCATACTTTTTTTGATACAAAAATAAATCATCCGCATGACGTGTTACAATTATTCCCAAGAAATGGCTCAATGGCCTCAGATCTTTCATAACAAATTCTGAGCTAAGAAGAGACATGATAGACTTGCGAAGAACATCAGATGAACCACTTAAAATAATATCATTCACATACAAAAGGATGTAAGTCATATCATTATTGTGACGGTATATGAATAGAAAATGATCAGACATGTTGTTAGAAAATTCAATAGTAGAAATATAATCTGCAAACCTCTTGTACTAGGCCCGGAGAGCTTGTTTGAGCTAATACAAGGATTTCTTCAGTAAGCATACACGATTAAGATAAGTGGGGTATTTGTAACCCATGAACTGATATATGTACACCGTTTCGTTGAGTTCTCCATACAATAATGTATTTTTCACATCAAGCTGATGTAGGGGCCATGCCTTAGAAAGAGTCAGACATAGTACCGTGCAGATAGTTGCTGGTTTGACCCCCAGACTGAAAGTATCACCGCAGTCCACACCAACCTGTTGAGTCTTTACATCGCCTACAAGACGGGCTTTATGCCTCTCAAATGTACCATCAGATTTTTCATTTACGACTAAAAATTCACATAGACCGAATCACATTAACATCAGGAGGACGAGGCACCAAATCCCAAGTCTTATTATTAATAAGAACATTATATTCATCATGGTGTTTTTTAGTTAGGATCATTAAGGGTAGACACATGATTACGAGGTAGAGGTGATTTAATAACATGAATGTGAAGACCTTATTTTTATTTGGTTTGAAAATCTCATGTTGACTAGGAGGGACTGACCTTTGGGTCGGAATTGGAGTTGGTGGGATAGGGGAAGTGGTATTGGGATGACTTGGAGAGGGGAATGGACTGTCCAGGAGTGGGCTTCCAGCTTGTGGGCTGCCACTGCTCGGGAGTGGGCCTCCAGCCAGTGGGCTTCCTCGGCAGATGGTGCGGGGAGAGGTCGATGGGCTCGGGAGTGGGTTTCCGGTAGGTGGTGCCGCCATCGCCGGGAGTGGGCTTCCGGTGGTCGCCTACCGGTAGTGGACTACCAGCGAGTGGTGCCCATTGGTCGACTAATCGTGGACCGAATATGGAGACATGCTATCATCAAGAAAATCATAGGTTTGAGGCAAGAAAGAATTATTTTGGCAAAGGGAAAATTTGATTCATCAAAGACTACGTGGCGATTCACTATGATTTTATTAGAGGATAAGTTGTAACATTTGTAACCATAATGGTTTGACGGATATCTCAAAAGTATACACATAATAGAACGTGATTAAAATTTATTGATGGTAATAGAAGGAAAAAGAGTATAACATAAGCACCCGAATACCCGAAGATGATAGTAAGATGGGTCCCTTAGGTATATAATTTTGAGAGGGGATTGACTAATTGTTTGCTTGGAAGTATGGTAAGGAGATAGGTTGTCATGTGTAATGCATGATGCCAACAATATACTGAAAAAAACAACTAATTTTTGTATAGTAGGTGGCATATAATATTGATAAATCAAAGTACCGAAGTTCTTTAAATACCGAACGGAAGTGCCAAATTCCACGGGTATCCACAACAGTACCCAGGCGGCGGGCAGTTGGGGTAGTACCCGTCGTGGGACTAGCAGCCGCAACAGTGGATTGCTCCTCCGTGCCCATACCCCACAACATCGTGAGCTAGGCCACCTCCACCCACTCGGCAACTCAGGGTTCTTAGTAGCCGTCCGCAACAAGCATTTGCATCCCATGGACCATCTCCTTCGAGTTATGTTCCGTTGGACATCGAGCAAGCCAGGCACACTATGACTCTCTATAGATTAAATTATTTTATCTATTAACATTTATTGCACAAAGTCTTATTAACATATTAAATATCAGCTTCCAAATAATAACACAGTGCAAAGGAGTTTAAAACAATGGTCAAAATTTGTATTTTTTAGGTATTAAACTTGTAAAAGGATTTTATAGCTTAGAGAGGTTTTTTAACCTATTCTCTCTCATTTTTTTTCCACCTACACTGTCACTTGGAACTATTTGGAGGAGCTTTTGGAGCGTGATGTTCACGTAGCGTTATTTAACAAAGAAGGAGTGTGTATCAAACACACCATCAAAAGGTGTATTTTAATACATAGATAATGATAGTTCTGGAGTCCAAGTTTCTCAAAATGATCTCAACTTATATTATGCGCTTATTTTTTGATGAAGTAATGATATCTTCTATTAAAGAAAAAGCATCCAAAACATGCAGCAATACAAAGACATGATTTGGCACCATTACAGCTGAAAACCTTTGATGTTTAATATATAGTCTCAGAAATTTAACTATCTTCCAGAAAAAAAGGATGATGAACCACTTCCACCAAATACAAGAATACATTTTTGGTTAAAGTTAGCACTTTCCAAAACGCTTTGAGCACTTAAATTTTAGTTTCCATTTTGTTTTACAACAATGGTGACCGGACCAATTTGCGGGTACCTCGACTAATTCCAACGGGTATCCGCTACCTCCCACCGGCACTTCAAACCCATTTTCCTTAGCCCTCTTCCGACTCTTGTTAGAAAATGTAGAATCATATTCAAAATCTTCTTCCTGTCTATCTCCAACGTAAATAGGCCACAGACGCCATTCCTTGTCAAATCTCTCACACGGATCATTTTCATAGCGCAAACGGTCCAAAGCTCCACTTACAACCTGGCTAACTTGCAAATCAGAAATATCCTCACAATGAACTGAGAATCCCTTACCAAAACACAAATATCAGCTCTGGTTCCAACACATCCGGGCAATCTAGCAGTTGCATCTCTTACCAAACAGACGACAGTAAAATGAGGACGTCGATTTTTCTTACGAATATGGTGATCACGACCTTTATTAATGGTTTGCCACTACACCTTTTTAGTGGAGCAACAACTGATCTCTGACCATCAACGGCTGTATATGGGAAAACCCTGTCAGGTACTGTGTATATGAGAAAGCCCGCAAGGTTTTTGAAATGGTTGCTTGGCTGGATTAAAACAAAATGGTGAAACATGTAACGGGTCATGGTTTTAGTAGACAGAGAAGAAAAATGAAGCAACTCAAGAGATTAGACAATTATCGTTATCAGAAACGTCCTGATAGCCAAAAGCAAAAAAAAAAAAAGAATATCAATGTTTCACCGGCAGGGGTAAAGGCAACATAAGATGTTTTGGCGATTGCGTAGTTCCTCAAATATTGACTCAAATGAAATGTAATAAATACAGCATAAGATGATGACATTGATATATGACATACTAGTCAAAGATCTGTTGGGTATCCTCCGCGCAGGATAAGAATGTGGCAATAGATGTCATATTGGCAATTGTCTGAACAACTATTCTTGCTAAAATAGAATATATGTTCTCATCAAACTAAAAGCAAAAGAATCTGGACAATAACAACACACGGATCAGAAAAAAATACTGTGGACCAAGAACACGAAATAATAGAACTAGTGAGTACATATCCTGATTGATTTGACTCTATGCTAACTGCTATATCTGAGATGGATAGAACATAAAAAAAGTAACTCAAAAGACCCATTCAACCAAGGATCTGCAAACAGCAATATAGAGGTAGTACCTTGGTTGCATCCATATCATCACAGTTCTGTCAAAAAGTGATGTTGCAAACACCGTTGAGTTTGGTTTAAAACGGGTTTTTGTGAGCAAACACCGCTGAGTTTGGTTATATGTCTCCTATGCTACAAAGCTACTCTCCTTTTTGCCACCAAAGGTTACCAACTCAAAACGATAATACTTGCTGCTAGCAAACTGAAAGCTGATTCACGTCCATTAAACGAGGTTTATTGTGTTTCATACACACAAGTTTACACATTTTACTGCATCTTTTAACTCATGAAGCAATAAATTTTTAAAGTTGTCAAATTGCAAGAGATCTCACCTCATCCACTTTCCAGAGATCTTCTTCATAGCTATATCACCTCATCAGCCCTTCATCATTACGAGTACGCTGACACATGATGCATGAGTCACTCATGCAAGTTATGAATTTGCGTAACCTAGATGCTTTTTCAAGAATTGATTCATCAAGCCTGGTCTGAATTTTCTCTGGTGCAGGAGGAGAGACTTCAGTAATTAGGCAATGAGATATGTTGAGCGCTTCCAACTTTTTTAACCCATCCAAGATGATAACCAAGGCAAGTTTAGGTAACACCGTGCACCTCACACTCAACACTTTCAAGTTTGGAAGAAATTCTTCCAGTGTAGAAGCAAAGACATATTACAGGCCCCCATAATCTTGAGCTCAGCAAAGTTTTTGCAACTCCTTGCAATTTTCTCCATGATATGCGGAGGATCTTCTATACTAGGCATCGCCAGTGATTCAAGATCTTCCCACATACGAATAGCCCTGCATATTCCTGTCTTTTTTATTCTGTTCCAAGCAGGCATAACAGGACGCTTAAGCCGTGGACACCTCTCTGCAGCATAAGTCAACATGAGAAATTGAGATAACCCCTCTTCATTTGACCAGAAGGAATGCAGTATGTTATTTTGCCTAGTGTCCTTTTCCTATCACAACTCCTAATTGATGATGAATCTAATGTTTGGAATGAAAATGGAGACCCTATTCAGCAAGCAAATGGAAATTAATTGCCACATACAGAGTATCATCTTCAAAAACAAAAAGATAAAATGATGCAGACGGGAAGAGCAATCATATCAAAAAAATAATAATTAAGAACATTATTGAATTGAGCCAACGCCCTGTGTTGAATATGAAAGGAATGAACTAACTAAAAGTAGACCCGAACCTAAACACCATAATGGACTATACACTTCTATTGATGCAAAAGTTCAAGGTACTCACAACAGATGGTCAACCTTGATGAGATGCTTGTTGGAGAGATCTGTTGTTCCCTGCAAGTACAATGCAAAAAGAAGATCAAAATGAAATCTAAAATTTAAAAAATAAAGATAAGGAGATTTAGAGGTGCAATGCAAAAAGAAGATCAAAAGGAAATTTAAAATTTTAAAAAGAAAGATAAGGAGATCTAAAAATGCATAAAAATGTCAATAGATCTACTAACCTGATGAAACATTGTACAACATATCAACAACAACAACTAAGCCTCAATCAGAAACTAGTTAGGAACATTGTAAAATCTATCTTTAAAAGACATTTGAAATGCTGTCTATACACTACGAGAACTTCTCAGGGTGATTCTTCTGAAGAGAACATGCGAGTACAGAGCACTCATAACACTGACTATTTTTCTGAATCTATGTTTGAAAGTTGTGTGCTTATTTCAAACTTCCTTCCCTGTTATTTTGTCCAGTGTCCTTTCCTATCACAACTCCTAATTCATAATGAATCTAATCTTCAACATGAAATTGGAAGACCCTATTCAGCAAGCAAATGGAAATTAATTGCCACATATACAGTATCATCTTCAAAAACAAAAAGATGAAATGATGTGGGAAGATCAATCGTATCAAATTGTAATTTTAAGAACATTATTGAATGCCGCTTCCACACACTTTCTTTGGGATCTTAATCAAGATGCCATATGTTCATCCAATATAATCTTAGTTGTGTAGATTCTAGTAAAGTAAATGCTTCGCTAGCCATTTTCATGATCAGTAAGGAAACAAGAGTCATCCATAGATACCACCTGGGAAATTGGATCAGGCCAAGCTCAGTTGTGCATCCTTGAGCTCAGCTCAAGTATTATACTCCCTCTGGTCACTTTTACTTGTCCATTATCCTAAAAATAAATTTTCACTTTTACTCATCACTTTTAGCGTATCAAGAATAAACAACTTCTTTTTTCCTGTTTTACCCATATTATTAATTACTCATTTCAAATCATTTTTCAAGTCCTTTAAAATTATGCACTAATTAATGACTATATCATGGTAAATTATGCACTTCATTTATTATTTCTTAAGGGTTGTGCAAAGTCAATAGTGGACAAGTAAAAGTGAACGAAAGGAGTACAAGTTGAGTTCAAACTCGACTTAGTACAGAACAAGCTAATTAACACCTCAAACTCGAGCTCAACCTTGAATTACACCCTCATTATAATAACAGAAAAGGGACATATTTTCCCTTGTACTCTAAAAATGTTATATTTATCCCTACTTCGTTAAATCTCCATGTCCCACCTTAATTTTCCTATGTGGTACATACGTGGCTTTCTTTTCCAATTAAATTTATTCACCCATGTAAACTCTTTTAATTCGCCCGTCCAACCGACCCACTAAAAAAATTTAAAACCCAACCATTTCTTTTCTTTTTATCTTCTTTTCTCTTTTCAATCCTACATGGCACTGACATTTGATGAGGTGGATATCACGTGGCATGCCACCTCAGCACCCCGAACCTATTTTACTCCTCCCCTCTATTTGTTCAATTCCCAAATGGCTGCATATGGCTGGCATCAAAAGCATACATATGCATTTTCTCTAAAGTTTCAAACGGAAGAAGATGACCTCCCAGTGATGACGACATCAAAGTACCGAAGCCAATCAAAACTGGAATTAGATCCATCAGAAGGTTTAGACCCACAGAGGAAGTTCATAACAATGTTTGTATAGTCCCACAACCTGCACACATGTAATTAAGAACCTTATAAAATGTAAAGAATACATAAAACATCAGTGAAAGAGAATAATATGAGTAGTTCCATTGATGGGATTTGAAGAACGGCTCATATAAAGAATTCAGAAAGAGCAGCACCTAATGCTCCCCCACCCCCACCACCAAACCCCCAAACAACCCAACAAAGAAAAACAAACCAAAAACTGACAGAAGAAGAAAAAGGAGACTTCCATGAGAGCATCATCACCTGTTTGTTACAAGAAAAGTAGCACGTCCGAATTCTCTAAGCATTTTTAGCATCGGAGAAATTGAGGTATCCTCATTGGTACTTGTCAATTAATTTTAGCTAATTATCTATTAAAAAGCTTGCAACTGTGTGGGGAAATGTAAACATACTCTTGCATTCCACTCTGGAGGAACAATTGGCATTTGCTTCATTTTATAGCTGAAGGACATGAACATACAACATATAGAATTAGACGATTCTGATATGCAAACTCAACAACCACAGTGATGGTTTAATATACAAAACATGCTTGGATTATCAAGATAATACGAAAAATCTATCTCATATATTATAGGCCAAGCAGTTGGCTCTAGTTACATAGATAAAATAAGAACGTGATTTTGGTCCATTTTCTTTTGTTTCCTTAGCAGCTTAAGACAATGATATCAGACCAATTAAGGAGAACAAAATCCATATCGCGTCAAGTGCTCAACCTTTATCCTTGTTGAAGTGACTAGACAGACATTGTAAAATAGATCAAAATGTGGCAAAAATGATCAGTTTAGCAATAAACATAACATGCTATTACCCAGAATTGCTTGCAAATGGAAGCATGCCACCCATTTCATTCATCTCAGGAAACTGTAAGCCGGATGTCACGTCTCTTGGAGGAGATAAATGCGGTAGCACATGAACGGTACCAAAAGATGATAGCAAATGAGGTGACAGCGTCACAGGGTAGGACGCCATCACACTAGAGATGTTTGCTCCCATATGATTAGGAGGATAAGTTGAATTTTCAGGATTGATATTAGGCACAATGTTCTCCATTGTCAGCGCGACCTTAGGGAATCTAGAGCTGAGTATTTCATAAGATAGATTCCACCACTCTAACAGAAATCCTTCCGGAGCATTAATAGCTGAACAAAGCACAAAATAAAAAATCATTACTCCAAACCTTAGCATCACGCTAACATTAGATAACTAAAATGTAAAACATGATTCAAAGAGAATGACCTCAACTTATTAGCAAACTTTTCAAGAACAACATGATCAACAATCTATCATATCGTCATATGTAAGATATCAGAACTAAACATAATAATTTTTCGACCCTTTCAAGATAAAGAAGAATCATTACTAAAGCACATATCATAATATATTAGAATAACAGTTTTTAGCATCTGATAAAAGAATTTCATTAAAAGTAGATACTTACCAACATGATTTGGATTAGCAATAGTTTCTCTAGCGAATACCTCACTCGTCTCATGGAAACTTCTCTTAGCCATGTAATCAAGAATGACAAGTTCAAATCTGGAAAACACAAACAAATAATAGAAAAGCGTGACTAAAAACAGTCAAACAAAGGAAACATTGTTTGAATAAGAACAATGGGGAAAGAGTCTCAAGAAGCAAACCTCAGTTGGATCTAAGACATAAGAATGCATAGAGAAATGAAGAGAGAGAGGATTGAAAGTGTAGGGAGAAAAGAGCAAAACATTGGATTTAAATAGAGAAGAGAAATGGTAGTCCCTATGCGGTCGCTAGGGTGACAGACTGCTCCTGAGAAATGATGGTCGCGAGTGTACTGTAAAAATGACAATGATACGGTTAGAGAATTTTACCCTTTCAAAAGTATTCTTTTACTACAAATAAAGAAAAACAAAGAGAAAATTAATGCAGATCAGAAGCCAATTGTCTGAGTTTTTAGGTGACAAATGGACAACTAACAAACTTTTTCACAATTGGACAATCACTCATTAATATTTTGGTTTCCAAGGAAATTTTGCACTGAATTCCACACAAAACTCATAATTACCTCAACAAGAAACAACCCCCCTCTTTTGATTTAACATATCCAAATTGATAGTTTAACCTATTTTACCATATTATCTGCAATCTTACACTAAACTATTTGTTACGTGTTGTGAAGGGCCCTAATAGTGTAAAATAAAAATTAGGTTGACTAATTTTGCAATTCTTGAGTTTATGTGATTGATAACAAAGATTAAAAGGTATGAACTAATTTAGATTTTAATTGTACTTGTGATTTTCAAAGGTCAAATATTTTTTTCTATTTTTTCGACTAATTACAAATAACAATTTACCAAAAATTGGTAGTCAAGTAAATTATATCAATAGAACTCATGACATTGAGATTATGCAGACTTATTAAATAATCCAAGACAAAAAGATTGATAAGATGATATAACTTAGGTAAGAAATTAATTTTTTGTTAAATAGATACTATTCTTCTTTAAGTCATTGGATAGCACCACCGTTGTAGTGGGACAGATAAAATCCCTCCACTTAACTAGATGTCCCAGGTTCGTGCTACGAAAATGAGAAATCCTTAGTAAGGAATGCTCTCCGCTTAAACAACTCTATGTGGTGTGAAATTGGATTAGTCGGGCCAGTAAATTCAAGTTCCAGATAACAGATGGTTATACTAAAAAAATAAGGCATCAGATTGCCTATTAAAATTATCAAGTGATTTATAATAGTAACCATAATGTGTCTTAATAGTTGTTAGAATGTTATGTTGGACTTCACATTACAATCAAGGAAGGTTTCCCTTTAGCTCGAATATTCCATGTATGAACCTTGATAAATGTGGTAGTTAGTAATAACAACTATATATTATGCAAAGATTAACATAGTATTTATGTTTAAGGAGACATTCAATCATCCCGGATATTAATAGATATCACTTTGTCACTTAAATTAATGAAACTATGTGAAGCAATGCATTATTGCTTCACAGGTGAAACCATGCGCTTAATAGAAGTGTGCGTTTCAAATCACGCAAAGTCCTTTGAATCTCAACTTGAAGGAGTTGGATTAGTATCAACGTTATTGTATTGTGAAAACTAGAAGTAGTTATTTTAATTGTAATTTGGTCAATACAATACTTAAATCATATATTTTGATATTTTCTAACGTCGTGAATAAGTGCCTCATTTGAAAAAAGTGGGTACTTTATTTCTCGCTTTTCAGTTCAAGCCCCATCAACCTTGTTGTTTTTTTGGCTCTTTTCGCTTTTAAAAATACTGGTTCTGGGTGTTGAATTGAGTGACCCACTGTTTATAAATACTGGGTGTTCGGAAGCACATATTATGTTCGAAATGGTCGACCATTTATTACCAAGTTGGACCCCAAGGCATTGACGTGTGTTTTTTTGGGCTATTCTCACTTCATAAGAAATATCAATGTTATTCTACTAACATTCTACTGAACTTGTCAAATATTTGGTGTCAACTGATGTAATATTTTCAGAGACTACCATTCTTCTATGCACCCTCATTTCTACAAATCAGGGGGGAGGGATGATGATGAGTGGTTAGTCTATCAGGTTACTCGTTCTCTGAACAACAAATAATGTTCCATCATTTTGTAGTACTTCTATGAGCACCAATCAATTATTATGCTTTCAGCACCTGCTCGGTCGCGCTAGCAAGACCGTCAATTGTTCAAGTTTACGAGGAGGCGAGAAACTGATGATACATCAATTCCTTCATCATCAGATCCTCCTCCATTTGATACTCTACAAAATCGTGACCTTCCTATTGCTCTTCGAAAAAGAGATGATTGTGCAGGGATTTCTTCTAAAGAAGCTTTTACCAAAAATGGGCAACTGAAATACTTCTTGGGCATAAAAGTAGCAAGAAAAGGACTTTCTTGTCCCAAAGAAAGTATGAACCTGACCCACTTGCAGAAACTGAAAAGTTGGGAGCCCGTTTGGCACATCAATGGTCACTAAGGATGATGGTAAGGTTAGTTGGGAAGCTAAACTACCTCAGGGTGACCCGTCTAGATATTGTCTATGCAGTTAGTATTGCCGGTCAATTCATGTCTGCACCGACTATCAAACGTTGCGCAGCTTTATAACAGATCTTCTGCTATTTGAAAGGAGCTCCTGGCTTTGGCATATTGTATAGTGATCACAAACATACTCATATTGAGTGTTTTGCAGATGTTGATTTGGATGGATCAAGAATTGGTTGACGATCTACTACTGGCTACTACATCTCTGTTGGTAGAAATCCAGTGTCTTGGAGAAGAATCAAAATATTATATCTCGATCTAGTGCAAAATCCGAGCATAGAGCTCTTAATCCACATGTGAAATACTATGTATACATTACCTCTTAGCTGATGTTGGTTTGAAGCCTTTGTCTCCCGCAAAACTAAAGTGTGATAATCTAGCTGCTCTATAAATTGAGGTTAACAGTCACTTTGTCAAGAGAGCATGATTTCGACTGGCTATGTGAAGAAAGAGGATCAATTGGGTGATATATTCACAAAGGATTTTAATGGAACTTGGGTGGAGTATCTTTGTAACAAATTGAACATGATTAATATCCATGCTCCAACTTGAAGGGGAGTGTTACAAAATGTACAGACTCATCTTTATATAAAATACATAGCACAATCTTCAGTAGAGATATTTAGGGACTTTCTGATTTTATTTCCTTTGATAGATTTACTTGTACACCTAAAAATAGCTCTCACTGTTGGAATAATATACTACGGAGTATTCCTCCAATGTCTGATTCAATTACAGAATCGGTGACTATAAAAATAAAAACAAAAACTGAAAACTTAGGATGGATTGAGGGTCTTAATATTGGCAGTAACAGGGGTAATATGGTTTTGCTTTCACACATTTTATATGCGGATGATACCATTATTATGTATGAGGCAGAGAAAGAACAGATTCTTCATCTCAGAGGGGTCATTTTAATTTTGAAGCTCACTGGATTGAAGATTAACCTGTCAAAAAGCAGCATATTTAGCATTAATGCTGATGATGGGGTTGAAGATTTAGCAGCTTTGTTGGATTGTAAGGTGGAGAAATTCCCTACAAAATAGATTGAAGATTAACCTGTCAAAAAGCAGCATATTTAGCATTAATGCTGATGATGGGGTTGAAGATTTAGCAGCTTTGTTGGATTGTAAGGTGGAGAAATTCCCTACAAAATAGATTGAAGATTAACTTTGTCAAAAGCGGATATTTAGCATTAATGCTGATGATGGGGTTGAAGATTTAGCAGCTTTGTTGGATTGTAAGGTGGAGAAATTCCCTACAAAATATCTGGGACTTCCACTGGGGGCAAGAAGAAATGAACAAAACTTGTGGCAGGGAGTCCCCACATATTTTATACGCGGATGATATACTTTTGTTGGTGGGGCAGATTATGAACAAATTCTCCATTTAAGAGCGGTGTTGTTGGCATTTGAAGTTGTTACCGGATTAAAAATAAATCTGTCCAAGGGTTCTATTTGCTCTATCAGTGCTGGTAATAATATTGATCCCCTGGCAAAGGTCTTGGGATGGAAGATTGAGGAGCTTCCAACCACTTGTTTGGGGCTATCTTTGGGTGCAAAAACTAAGGACAGCAATGCGTGGCGAGGTGTAATTGAAAAATGTGAGAAGAAGTAGCTCCTTGGAAAAATCAATCTTCTCTTGGCGGAAGATTGACTTTGATTAATAGTGTTTTAGATGGTGTATTTGATGCGCGATTTATGCACACACTTAACGCAAGTGTACGTGTCGTGTCAAGTAATACAGTTTTAGAAGATCGAGTTATCGTCCTCAGGGATTAGTGTTCAATGCTCAAATTCTATTCTATGGTATCTATTTGGTAACCGACGATTGATAGGTTGTTTATGACTAAAATTATGAAAACTAATTAAACTATGTTGTTTTACTTCAGTAATGGTGGAAATAGGGCTTTCAAATCTCCTCAACTATCCGCTTAATTTACTTATTAATGCAATTAATTATGATTCTTCTTCTATTTTGAAATAGCAGGTTAACTAAGTCGTTTTATACTCCTGTTAAGGTAATATAAACACTCAACCCCAATATAGAACCCTTCAATCTTTCGGTGATAAGATTGACTATAAAGGAGGATTAAGAACAATAACCTATTAATACTACACAAGTATCAGGGTACTTTCGCCGACAATTTAACCTATGTTTATTCAACTACATCATATTCACAATCTCCCCTTTCAGCTTTCGATTAGAAATCATAAGGATTATGATAATTAGTGATCAAGTAATTACCAAGCATTCAGGACAAATATTGAATAAATCTCAACAACAAGAAGAGGAACCAAAAACATGCATTAATTCATAAAGTTAAGTTTCAAGTGAATTGACATGGAAAGCCCTAGATTGATTTAGTTCCTAGCCATAGATATGACAAGAACTAAATTAATATTCAACATAAACTGTGAAGAAATAAAACAAGAAACAAGAAATTACTAAGAATAGATCTCCAATCTTGATCTCCAAAAGTTGTGTGATTTGGCAAGAAGATGAACCCTTAAATCTGACCTAGAGTCCTATTTTTATAGTCTCCAAAACGTGATGCAGGTTTTCCTTCAGGTCTGGCCCATTGTCATTCGAATTTGCCGATTTTTCCGCCTCGGCGCCGCGGCCCTGTAACTGGCGCCGCGACGCTCTGACCCTGCTGGCTGGAGGCGCCGCCCCGTTTTGTGCCCGGTTCGCCAACTTTCTCGCTTTTCGAGCTCTGGAACCTCTGTTTCTGTCATCTTTTTGCTCATTTTCCGCCAATGAGCCACTTTAAACCAAATTGACTCAAAAGAAAGAAAATCTATCCTAAGACGACACGTATTTGTACAAAAATGGACAAAAGACTAACTAAAAATGACTCAAAAGGTGTATATAAAATACACCGATCAAACACCCCCAAACTTAACATTTGCTCGCCCTCGAGCAAAGATCAAAAGAAAGAAATAAAGACACAAGGAAAAAAGAAAATAGAATGACTCAACGACATTGATCATTTTGCTGCATCATTGTTACTTAGAAACACATGAAGGTTAGCAGAATAATACGCAGGAACATATAACATGAATTTTTAGCATTCTAAACACATCAAGCTAGATCTTTCGCAAACTCACTTTAATCATGCTTAATGGAAGTAAGAATACTGAATTATGCATGTCAGTTTCAAAATCCTATGACATGTTTACTTGTTATTCTCCACTAATTATGGATACACACGTAAGAGATCTTCAGGACTTTTCAGGGTTGTAATGTAGGCTTAGGCATGGGTAGGTAAAAATAGGCATTTAGGCTCATTTTTTGTACCGTAAGCTCTTTTGCTTTTCAATTCTTCCCTTTTCTTTTGATTTTCTTTCTTCACTTCATATCTATCTTTCCCCTCTTTTGTGTTGAGAGAGTGAAGTGTATTATGAATAACAGGCACCCCAAACTTAGGTTTTTGCCTATTTCTTATTACTTTTTTTATTGGGGTGCATCAAAATTGTTCATTCTTTTTGTCTCTTTTTTAACACTTTCCATTCCAATCATTTCACATTTTTCACTTATGGCAAAAGAGTGTAAATGTAGGGTGTCAAAGAAAAAGTTTAATTTTTAGGCTCAAAGGGGTTGACTAGGGATATTTTTAATGTCAGGGATATGTAAAAGTGGTAAGAAAGGCTAACAAAGAAATGTCTGAGTCATCTCCCTAACATGCATATCCTAACTATTTCGCCTCAAATAGCAAGCAATCATACACATAGGTTTAATCATTTAACAATGCACAAATCAAGCAAGATACCCCAAATAGACAGATTTCATGATTTTTGGCATATCTAACCTAAGCGTTTAGATAGTTGCTTCTAATTCCATTACATTATTCAACTTTACTTCACTAGGAGATTCCAGTAACTGCAGCATGCATGATCTAAAAAAAAAATTATGACTCCAAAAATACACAAAACAAATCAAAAGACTCAAAAAACACCAAGACAAATAGGACATAAATAAAACACCCCCCAAACTTAAATCACACATTGTCTCCAATGTGTGCAAGACTCAAAGAAAATAAAAGAAAACAGGACAACTTACAGACTTGGTTTAAAGTGGTGGCGGTGGCGGCGGATAATGCATGGACCACTGGTTGAACAAGGGACTCATCTCATCAAATCTTTGGTGCAACTGTTGTTGCTCCTGCCTTAGTTCTTGTTGTCCTTGCCTCAGGTCTTGTTGACCTTGTATCATCATGTCAAAATTCTGCATCATCCTTCTCTGGTTCAGGAGCAACTGCTCCATTATGGGCATTGGAGGTTCAGTTCGGGAGTAGGCGATGGGCGCTTCGACTCATCTTGAGCCTCTCTCGTGCTCATCTTCATCCATGACGACCTGCGCTGGTCTTCTTCTGGTCTTTGGTCTCCTTCATGCTGCTGCTGGAGGGATTGGGTCTGGGAAGGAATGCACTATCCCATATGACACAGAAAGTTGGACTTTCTCGTATGTATCAGTGGGTAGGGTTGGGACTCCATGTCTGGAGCATAAGCAGCTAATAAGTGAGTCATGTCCCAACCCATCTGTTGTTACCAACCTGCTGGTTTCTCCAATGTTTTGCACTATTTCCTTTCCAACGTTAATCGTCTTCCCTGACATGATTCCATATATCAATTTTATTCTGTCTGCTGGCACTCTGGTAAAGTGCATCGATGGAATTAAGCGGGCACTGACGAAATACAATCAACCCTTGGCTGTTTTGTTGAACTGACATCTGCTCAGTCCTCTTGATCCATTTCTGGCAATATCATACTCAGCCCCAGGGTAGCTTACTGTGCTTGCGACGACATCCCAGTTGATGTTGTTGGTGTCTCTAGACCATGTTCTGAAATAGCTCCGGTCGTCACCTCTTTCTTCGACATCAGCTGTTTTTAATAGCAAATTCACCACTTCTGCCGTCACAGGCACATACCGTCCCCTCACAAAACATCTATCATCTACCCTCTCAGGAAAGTTAGCATAAAATTATTTCACCATCACTGTGTTCATCGGTGCTATTCTTTCCGGGTTAACAAATCTCGTCCACCCCATGAACTCTATCATCGCCCGAATAGGCTCATAAGCATCTCCCTCCTCAAATGACTCCCTTTGGTAATCCATTCCTCTTTCAGGGATCAAGGGCCTAGTACTAAGTTTTTGATATCTACCCTCCGCTTGTTGGCTGACAAACCTAGTAGTATCATATTGAGGGGCGGAGGTGGATGTGAAAGCTCTCCTCTTCTTGGCAGACATTTTTAGATAACTTCGGCAGCGTTTCCTTTGTTTCAACAATATTACTCAACACTATCAATCAACAATCAGCAACTACAACACTTATCAACCCCCACAATTCACTCAAAAAGCTCCTGAACATCACCCCACACTCACTTCCTATACTCTTCCTCGAAATCTCACACCTAACTTCAACACCCCCACACACCTTCCACAGATACAACACTTCATCAAACCTACTACCTCCTCTGATTATAGTGAAGCTTTCAAGAAAAGATAAAGGTTACCTTGGACGGTGTTCTTCAAGATTTTCTTGCTCCTAATGATGTTTTGAGGCAATGGGATGAGGGTTGTTATTTAAGATGGTTAAGGGTTTAAGGAATTTAAGAACTTTGGTTGTGATTGGGTTTAGTTTATGGAAGATTTTTAGGTAAAAGGGTAAATTTTCATGTGTTTTGGGGAGAGGAAAGGTTTAGGTTTTGATTTGGAGTGAGGAAAATCGGATTTAGGGCTCTTTTAATTTTTCTTTTTCGCGCGGCGCCGCGGCCAGCCAGCGCGCCAAACTTATGCATTCCTCTGAACTTCCAGTGGCGCTCGATTTAGCCATGCGCCAAACTCGTAATTTTTCGGACTTTTGGCGTCGCGCCGCAATTAGCGCCACAGATAATGTTCTGCGCCTTTCTGATCTTTTGGCGCCGCGGCCCTGCTCCTGGCGCCGAGGCGCTGAGCCGATTTCTTATGGTTTCTTTTCAGTTTCCGTCCTCCCAATTCTTGGATCTGCACCTGTCATCACAACATATAAACAATACCTCCGTGAGACTGTTCTAAGTAAAAACTAAACTGCATTAAATTGAATAAATTAAAATAACATTGGGTTGCCTCCCAAGTAGCGCTGTCTTTAACGTCTTTTAGCCGGACGCAAGTTCTTTTTAATCAAGAGGCGTAGGGTAGATTAACCCCACAACCAATCCACTTCATCAACATTTTCCGCTTTCTCCTTCTGTTTTTCTTTTTATATTTAATTTCAAGAGGAGGTTCAGTATCACTTACCTGTGTTGGCGGGCTTATCTCCCTTGCTGTGGCTTGCGCTGGCTCAAACGAAGTTCTGACAGTGCTAATTGCAAAGCACTTGCTCATGACTGGGGGTTCAATAATGTGTTTGAACACTTTGAACACCATCTCTTCACTTTCCACTCTCAATGTCAGCTCACCCTTCTCTACGTCAATTAGGGCTCTCCCTGTTGCCAAGAACGGTCTTCCCAATATGATGGGGATCTCCTCATCTTCCTCCATATCAAGGATCCTCCATATCAAGGATGAGGAAGTCCGCAGGAAAGAAGAATTTTTCCACCTTAACTAGGACATCTTCAATCTTTCCCCTAGGATGCACCACCGTCCTATCTGCTAACTACAAGCTCACAGTGGTTGGTTTGGCTTCACCTAACTCCAACCTTTTAAACACAGACAAAGGCATCAGATTTATACTAGCCCCCAAGTCATAAAGGGCCCTATTACATGTTACCTGCCAACTGTGCAAGGCAGTGTGAAGCTCCCTGGATCCTTGAGTTTAGGGGGAAATGTCTTCTGTAAGATGGCACTGCATTCCTCTGTCAGTGCCACCATCTCATACTCCGCCAACTTCTTCTTCTTTCCCAGAATTTCCTTCATAAATTTAAAGTAAGTAGGCATTTTATCCAATGCCTCAATGAACGGAATGTTGATGTGTAACTTTCTGAATGTCTCCAAAAACTTGGAGAATTGCTTATCAACCACTTTCTTTTGCAATCTTTGCGGGAAAGGAATCCTCTCAGTGTACTCCTTCACTGGGACTGTTGGAGCTTTCTCTAATATCGGGCGATCTTCAACAACCCCTCCTCTCTGCTTTACTGCTCAACCACAGGCTGAGGTGCAAGTTGTTCTAACTGTTTTCCACTCCTCAGCTGCACCGCTTGGCACTGTTCTTTGGGGTTCATCTCTGTATTGCTAGGCAAGGTACCCTGTGGCCTGTTGTTTGCCATATTCGCTAGTTGCCCCACATGTGTCTCCAAATTCCTGATAGAGGATCTGGTCTCTGCCATGAACTGGGTCTGGGAGTTGGTGAGTGTCAACAGGGCTGCTCTCAACTCATCTGGCTTTTCTTGTTGAGCAGGTGCACTGAATTGTTGTGAAGATGAGGCCTGAGTGAATGGTTGCTGATTTTGGTACTGGCCTCTAAATTGGTTTTGTTGTCCTTGATCCCCACTACATGAAAAGTTAGGGTGATTCCTCCACCCTGGATTGTAGGTATTCGAATAGGGGTTGTTCTGAGGCCTTTGATAATTCCCTACTGCTTGGCACTCTGCTTGCTCGATCGAGATGTTGTTAGGATCAGCTGATGGGCACCTATCAAAGGTATGTGGACCTCCACACATTTCACAACTCACTGACATTTGTACTGCATTTACAGACACTGTATTGTTTTGCAGTTGCTTGGTCAAGAGAGCAACTTAGGCATTTAGTGCAGTGATGTCATCAATCTCATGAGCTCCTATTGTTCTTCTGTCACTCACCCTTCTGTCCTCTGTTACATGATTATTGGTGGCCATTTCTTCCAATAAATCATGAGCTTCGTGTGCTGTTTTTCTCATGAAAGTTCCAACTGCGGCTGCGTCAATGATCGTTCTGGTAGTCCCGCTTAGCCCATTATAGAAAATATGGACCAAATTCCACAACTCAATGCTGTGATGTTGACACTTTCTTTGCAAGTCCTTGAATCTCTCCCAAGCTTCATATAGTGACTCTCCATCAGCTTGATAAAAATTGTTCAACTCCCCTCTCCGCTTCGCGGCTTTGCACGGTGGGAAGAACTTTGCTAAAAATTTCTGTGCTAACTCTTGCCATGTGAATATCGAATCTGTTGGCAAGGAATTCAACCAAACTTTCGCTATATCCATGAGTGAGAAGGGAAAGAGCCTCAATCGGACGGCGTCATCAGTAACGCCATTGTACCTAAGGTTGCACACAACTCTAAGAAATTCGCTATATGCATGTGAGGATCTTCCGACGGCAACCCTCCGAACTGAACAGTATTCTGCACCATACTTAAAATCGCAGGCTTGATTTCAAAATTATTTGCTCCTATTGCTGGGATCCTGATGCAAGTTTGTGCTCCATTTACCCTCGGCAACACATAATCTCCCAAGCTTCTTTCAGCTTGGACCTGGACTCTCTCTTCTACATCCATCGACAATCTCCGGGGCATCCTTTGGTTAGGTTGATGATCACCTAACCCTTCGTTCATCTCATTGTTGTTTTGTAAACCTCTCATCTCTATTAAGGCCGACACTCGTTGGTTTCTCCTGTTCTGTTTGCAAGTCTTTTCAATTTCTGGATTGAAGGCAACGAGTGTGTCTGCTCCTCTTCTCCTTCGCATAAACTGTATGCCTGCAACAGATCAAAATAAACAAACGGATCACGACACACTGGTATTCACAAAATAAAAAAAATAGTAATAAATAAAAACAAAAATAAAAACCAAATTAGAAATTAAGAATAGGTAAAATGATATTGAACTACGCAAATCCCCGGCAACGGCGCCAAAAACTTGATGCGCAATTTATGCACACACTTAACGCAAGTGCACGTGTCGTGTCAAGTAATATAGTCTTAGAAGACCGAGTTATCGTCCTCAGAGATTAGTGTTCAATGTTCAAATTCTATTCTATGGTATCTATTTGGTAACCGACGATTGATAGGTTGTTTATGACTAAAATTATGAAAGCTAATTAAACTATGTTGTTTTACTTCAGTAATGGTGGAAATAGGGCTTTCAAATCTCCTCAACTATCCGCTTAATTTACTTATTAATGCAATTAATTATGGTTCTTCTTCTATTTTAAGATAGCAGGTTAACTAAGCCGTTTTATACTCCTGTTAAGGTAATATAAACACTCAACCCCAATATAGAACCCTTCTACATTTCGGTGATAAGATTGACTATAAAGGAGGATTAAGAGCAATAACCTATTAATACTACACAAGTATCGGGGTACTTTCGTCCACGATTTAACCTATGTTTATTCAACTACAGCATATTCACAATCTCCCCTTTCGGCTTTCGATTAGAAATCATAAGGATTATGATAATTAGTGATCAAGTAATTACCAAGCATTCAGGACAAATATTGAATAAATCTCAACAATGAAGAGGAACCAAAACACGTTAATTCATAAAGTTAAGTTTGAAGCTGAAAGCGGACACCTCATTTAGGGTGAGGTGTCCGTGTTCGACACTGGGGACACGAACGCGGCGACACGCCTCGGACACGTGTCCGGCGTGTCCGAGTGGGCCCAATTTTTTTTTTTTTTGCTCGGACACGGTTGGGACACGGCTCGGACACGTACGGGACACTGCTGCGAGCCTGCGACAGCTGCGACTTGTCGGCGAAGTCGGCTGCGACTGCTGCGACTTGTCGGCGAAGTCGACTGCGACTCCGGCGACTTCCCGTCGCGACTCCGGCAACTCTGCGAAGTCCAGGTCCGGCGAGCACGACTTCTTCCGGAGTTTCTCGTCTACAGGAGAAGAGGCGGCTGCTGCTTGGATTTTCTTTTTTGCTTTTGGTTTTAGATTTTAGGTTTTAAGTTTTAGGTTTTGTTTTGTTAGGGGGGGAAAATCTGATTGGGCTAGGGAAATTATTTGGGCTGGGGAGGTTCTGGACGAATTAAAAGGGAAAGTTGGGCCTTGCGGGTTTTGGGCTAGGGAATTAAATGGTTTGGGTAGAGTTTTAAAAAAAAAAATTACTAAAGTATAAATTACTTAGGCACTTTTTTATTTTAATTTGAGATTGATAAATTCTAATACTTAGCAAAATTATTATTTATTTTTGAATTTGGTATTTTGGTTATTTGGTATATAACAAATTTGAATTAAATTTATAATTTATTTATGAATGTGAAGCTTTAATAATATTAATTTTAGTATTTTATATATCATATATATATAAAAATATTTTTTAATTTATTTTACAGTAGTGTCCTCGTAGTGTCGTGTCCCCTATTTTTTAAAATTGCCGTTTCCGCGTGTCCGTGTCCGTGTCCTATCGGACACCTCTCGCGTGTCCGTGCTACATAGGTTTCAAGTGAATTGACATGGAAAGCCCTAGATTGATTTAGTTCCTAGCCATAGATATGACAAGAACTAAATTAATATCCAACATAAACTGTGAAGAAATAAAACAAGAAACAAGAAATTACTAAGAATAGGTCTCTAATCTTGATCTCCAAAAGTTGTGTGATTTGGCAAGAAGAGGAACTCTTAAATCTGACCTAGAGTCCTCTTTTTATAGTCTCCAAAACGTGATGCAGGTTTTCCTTCAGGCCTGGCCCATTGTTATTCGAATTTGCTGATTTTTTCGCCTCGGCGCCGCGACCAGAATGGCGGCGGAACTCTGCGACTCTCGAATATTGGGAGCCCGACTGGCTGCTCGAGGCGCTCGCTTTTGCCATTTTGTGCCCGGTTCGCCAACTTTCTCGTTTTTCGAGCTCTGGAACCTCTGTTTTTGCTCTCTTTTTGCTCCTTTTCCGCCAATGAGCCACTTTAAACCAAATTGACTCAAAAGAAAGAAAATATATCCTAAGACGACACGTATTTGTACAAAAATGGACAAAAGACTAACTAAAAATGACTCAAAAGGTGTATATAAAATACACCGATCAGTAATCCTACATATCATATGTCCCTTCTACCTATTCCAGTTAAGGTGGAGAAGCAGTTGACAAAATTTGAAGGAATTTTTTGTGGTAAGGGAAATGCGGAGAAAAAGAAGTTTCATTTAGTGAATTGCAATATAGTGAGAAGAAATAAAGAAGATGGAGGGCTGGAAGTAAGGAACCTCAAATTTCATAATAAAAGCCTACTTCGTAAATGGTTGTGGAGGACTGGAAGTAAGGAACCGCAATGATGGAAAATGTTAAACAGTGTCAACGAGTTTGGTATAGCGCCGCGGCTCAAGGGACACGGCGCCGCGGCTCAAAGGAAACGGCGTCGTGGCTCAGGCCCACTGGATATGCAGGGCCCACACGGATTCCGTGTATTATTATTATATTAGTGGACACTGTTTATAACCACCCTGCATATCCAGTGGGCCTGAGCCGCGGCGCCGTGTCCCTTGTGCCGCGGCGCTATACCAAACTCGTGGACACTGAGGCAACTTGGAAAACTGTTGTTGAAATCAAATATGGCAGAGAAGGTTTATGGGATCCAAAACCTGTTAAAACAACTTATGGTGGGTCTATTTGGAAACAAATTTCTTAACTATCGGAAGACTTTGCTAAGCATATTGTCTTGACGGGGGAGATGGAAAAAGAATTATGTTACGGAAACAGTGTTATCAAAAGCGAAAAGCGCAAAAAAGCTGCGGTCCTTTGGGTCTTTAAGAGAAAAGCGCAAATAAAATGTAGGCTTTATTTTGAAAAAAGACGCAAATGTAGAATAAATACAAATATGTATTTGTAGTCGAAGATTAGTAATCATAAGCATGAAAAACAAAAATATGGACCAAGAAATTGGATAAAAAATACAATAAAGTAAAATATCAATTGTTTCGTGTCGCATCTTCAAGATTCCGCTCATTTGCAAGGAAACGCATGCCTTAGAGCCTTGATGACGACACTGAAGCGCCCATAAAGCGATACATATTTTTGTGCGTCGCTTCAGGGCCTTTGACATCACTGTACGGAGAGATAGTTGGGTCGGAGAAAGGCTTCTTAAGGATCAATTTCCAGTCTTATACAAGCTGGCGAGGTTTTCTGATATACTGCCGGCTGATTGTTTTAGTATTGCAGGATGTTTTCACTTCAGAAGGGACTTTAATGACTGGGAGTTGGAAGATGTTGGGGGGATATTTTGTGTAAAATGCAATCTGTAGTGTTAGACGGGCATAAATATGAAGCTGCATTTTTTAAGGCAAGTAAGCACGGAGAATACTCTGTGAACTCCTGCTACAGATTGCTTCATGAAAATTCTGTTGAACATGTTGATTCTTGGCCATGGAAGATGATTTGGAAGACATTAGCCTCCTAAAGTGGCTTGTTTTGGGTGGTTGGTAGCAATGTTGTCAAATGTGCGCTTAAGCCCTGAAGCAGGCGCAAAACATGATCGCTTCGCCTCGCTTAATGTATGCTACAGTATCATCATCAAGTCTCTAAGACATACTTTTTTCTTGCCAATGAACGTTTCCGAAAGAGGTAACACTAAACAATTGATATTTCACACCTTATCGTATTTTCTTTTTAATTCTTTGTATGGGTATTTGTTATTCATGCTTATTATTATTATTAATCCTGAACTAATCATATACATTTGTATTTTGTTTCTCCATTTGCACCTTTTTCATCAAAGCTCACGCTTTATTTCACTTTGCACTTTAAAGCCCCAACGGACCGTAGAGCTTTTTTGCGCTTTTGATAATACTGGTTGGTAGGGCTTGTCTAACCCATGAGAACTTGCAAAAAAGAGGGTATAAGCTTTGCAGCAGGTCCACTGAATCTGCTGATCATATTTCGTACAGTGCAGCTTTACTTGGCAGCTCTGGACTGTGTTCTTGATAACTTTTGGAATTTATGGCAGCACGTCACAGCTTTAAAAGTTTGTTATGCTGCTGGTAAAATTCACAAGAAAATGTGGATGACTATCCCTCTGTGCATTACGTGGACTATATGGAGGGAAAGAAATAGAAAATGTTTTGAGTATATAAAGAAGATGAGATCTCTGTTGTTTTAAGTATAGATGCATGCAGAATCTGTACTTCTGGATGAAAGGGAAGTTAGAATCCCTGAATATGTAATGTAAAACAAGCCCTTCCCTTTGTATTTGCTGCACTACTATCTTGGTACTGTTTGCTAATAAAACTTTAACTTATTAAAAAATAAAAAAGATTAAGTGAAACTTGAGTAACAATGCAAAAAACTGGATGCTATGTTGAATCAGTAGCAGTTTTACAGACTGTACAAAAAACCTATGTTGCTCGGAGTCTCCAAAAATGTTGTTGCACCTGTGTAGGATCCTCCAAAAATGCACTACTTTTGAAGGATCTGACATGAATCCGTAGAGTCTGAGCAACATAAGACAAAAGCAGGTGTGCCACCCAGTTGCGGGGAAGGGGGAGAGAGAGCGGTCTCTCTAACTTCAAACTATTATGAAAAAGTTGGCAGTTGATTCATAGGGAAAATCATCACATAATGATAAACAGTTTTTCAGTAATGACCCAATGAGTTACTTATCAATAAAAAGAACATCTAGAACTAGATGAAGCAAAACACTATTTTATACATGATTTCAGACCGCTCATGCTGCACAAGCTTCACATCTATTTTCTTTGACGACTTGTGACAGCATGAAATGATTTTGATTCAACAAACTTCAATATGGCAGAATGTAAATTTAGCTACTTGATCACTACTGACTTGGATAGGATTGTAAACTACAAGCTGAAAGTCAAACATCTATTCTATCTATAACTTAAAAGGTTTGTCGTTCACTTACATGTACAACGATCATATTGCATTTTTACCTCATACTCGATCATCAAGTTCATGTCCAATATCACAACAAAAGCAAATTATCTGCTTTTCTCATAACCAAAGGATTGATCAGAAGCCTCTTAGATTTCAAAATTGAAAATTTTAATTACAGAATATTAAATTTCCCCAAAAAGATTTAATTGAAGTAGAAATCTAGTCAATTACCAAAAGTAAGGATTTATCCAGATCCACTAATCCAATTATACAAGCAAGCTTAGCAAATTTCAAGTACATTCACATGCAGGGAAAAATAACTATACACCAATACCAGCCAAATCTTCAACATCGAATAACAAACGTTGAATATGTGTGTGATTGTTTAAGTATTAAACTCGTAAAATGATGATAGTTTAGAGAGGGTTTTAACCTACTCACACACTTTTTTTCATGTATAATATCATTTAAAACTCTTTGAAGGAGTTTGTAGGGCATGATGTTCACTAGCATATTATTCAACAAAAAAGGAGTGCGTACCAGACGCGTCATTAACACTTTATCGATGTGTCTTTTAATACATTAACAATGATAGTTTAGGTAGATAAATAGAACAACGGATAGTTGAGGTGTGAAACTTGCAGAAAAAATAATAGTTTAGGTGTTTTTTTTTATCATTACCTCCTAGAAAATATTCCACGCTATCCTTAGTTGTATTGTCATTATTTAATCTTTCAAACTTAGTTTCCACCAACGGAAAACATACTGAAACAGTACCAACTAATTTTTGTACAGTATTTGACATATACAATTGATAAATTAGAGTATCAAAGTTTTTTTAAGTACCGAACGGAAGTGCCTAACACACACCCAATGTAAGGGGGTAAATGATAGACAGTGTAAGGGATAAATGAAACTTCAAACACCAAGAGGGGTCATAAGAACCCTGCGAAGTTAAAGTGTTTTTTTGGAGGAAAAAAATGAAAAAATAAGCTCTTATCTTCAAAGTTAGATTATGATTTTGTCTCTGCAATACATCAAAATGTAATAAACTATCTAATTAAATATTAAATATGTTGGAAGTTTGCTCTTGGCAGGAGTTGCGTCCGCCCATCTTTAATGAATTAAACACCATGGTTCCGCATGTTTGAGACTTTGATTCTTCACTCGTGCATAATCTACTAAGTGAGTAGATGACCGTAGGGTCAAGTATCGTCGAATTTCATTGAGAAATGAAAGAGATATTGATCCACAAAGTAAGGTGTTGAGACATGAAAATATGATGTGGGACAAATCTTCCACATCGGTGGGAAAAGGAAGAATTGTTCATATTATAAGCCTAAAAAATGGATAAGGGTTTGGGACCCCAAGGGGTAACCCATGTGTTTGAAGGAAGGAGAACCTAGGTGTGCTTGGGGTTCAAGGCTAGGCCCATACGCGCACCGCCACCACCCGCCCGGTTGGGATGATATTATCTTTTTTGGACCACAAACTTTGTAATATTTACAGTTTGGTCCCTGAAGTTTCAAGAAGACAAAGTTGGCAAGCGTCGCAGCGCCTCATGACCAGTGAGCTGCTAGCAACGGAAAACCAACAGGTTTTGATGACATTAACCTTCTGAAACGTTGCACTTATTCCAAAACGTTTTGGACTTTATTGTGCCTCTTTAACCTAGTTTGATCCTAGACACTAAGAGTATGTTGAAATAATGTTTCGACATGAAAGGATATAAGTATTGCAGATGACATCTTAGGAATTGGAATTTCTAAGACATCTAATGGACTAGTCTAATTGCAAACTTATGTGTGAGGGGTTTGACAGTCTCGTTGAAGTCACCAATGGATATGAATTACAAAATTGATTGGAATCATGGTGCACCCATATACCAGGAGGGATATGCGCAGGTCACATGTAGTTCAATGTATTTTACATACTACAACTGACCTGATATCGGCTCATAAAGAAGATCAGTTGAACCAAGGTTCACTCGTGATTCTGGAAATAATTGATAGAAGGCGTTAAATCGAATGTGACCACATCTGAACTATTTACTTATCTATGGATTATGGTATTCTGGATATCCAGCGGTTCTAGGAGAACATAGTGATGCAAACTGGACATCAGACTTGAAAAACACCAAAGCCACAAGTGAATGTGCATGGTGTGTCTTTGGAAAATCCTCTAAGCAAATTTACATCGCTCGATTTGTGATGGAATCGGAGTTTATCGCAGAAGAGAAGTTGAGTAACTTCATGACCTCTTAGAGGATGTCCTTTATTGGGAAAAATTCGTGTCTGCGCCAGTTATACACTGTGAGAGCACGGATGATGGCATATGAACATATATGTCGGAGACATAAGACCGTATGATAGTTTATCATTATGGATGTCATTTCCTTGATTACTAATCAAAGGATATAACAGACTATTTAACTAAAGGGCTACCCGAAGATCAAGGGTTTTGTCGGTCTAGGGGAAGTGGCGTAAAACTCAAACGATAAGGAATGATACAGTGGATACCCAACCTTACTGACTGGAGATCCCAGGAATTATGTTTAATAGGAAAACTAAATCGTAAAGGTTCAGTTGAGCACTTCAGATGATTATGTAAAGAAACATGAATCCAAAGTCGTTCCCTCAATAGACCTTAAAGTGCTACCTGCATGCTGGGTAGAGGTTAAGTTTTCAAAACCTTTTATGATCCTCACCGATTGAGTTTAGGTTTGGGGAAACTTTTAACGGTGTATAACACTTGTGAAGTGGGGTATAGCAGAATACCTTATAGGAGACCACTTATTTAAATGTGAGGACAGACCGCCTCAAATGAACGCACTTAAGAATTCAAGTGTGTACACGGTCACAACAGACAGAACAATAAGAATGAAAACGAATAAGGAGAGTTATTGTGTTGGTATCATTGTCTTGGCTTACACTAAACATTGACGTTTCAAGACATTAAGTTCACCGCGCAGTAAGTAAGTCCAATGGTATTCAACTAGGGAAGGTTCAAAGCGGAAGCTACCTCTCTTGATGTAATATCTTTTCACTGAAAGATTGCTGAAAGAAGGCACCTTGTGTGTGTGCCAAAACCTCTTCCAAGAGGGGATTGCTGGAAATTTGCCTTTGGTGTGAGTTGTGTCCGCCCATCTTTAATGACTTAAACACCATGGTTTCGCATGTTTGAGACTTTGATTCTTCACTCATGCATAATCTACTAAGTGAGTAGATGACCGTAGGGTCAAGTATCGTCAAATTTCATTGAGAAATGAAAGAGATATTGGTCCACAAAGTAAGGTGTTCGAGGCATAAAAATATGGCGTGGGACAAATCTACCACATCGGTGGGAAAAGAAAGAATTGTTCATCTTATAAGCCTAAAAAATGGATAAGGGTTTGGGACCCCAAGGGGTAACCCATGTGTTTGAAAAATGAAGGACCTAGGTGTGCTTGGGTTCAAGGCTAGGCCCATACGCGCGCCACCGACACCCGCCCGGTCCGTGTCGGGTCGGGCTGCTTCAAGAAGTAAAAGTTGGCAAGAAACACAACATAATACACAAGTCTTGATAAAAATCAGTTCATGAAAGTTCTTCTTTCCATTCTTCAGCAATCGTTTCATGTTTGTTTTCTTCGCTAGAATCACTTGTGTTTGCTTTGCACAAGTGATAGTTTGTTGTTTATCTTTGGAGACAATTGTCCGCTAACGTAAAAACATATATCGGGGTAATCTTGTCTTAAGGACATAGTGAATATCACTCGACTCAACACCGTGTTAACCATTCCAGATTTAGTGTCTCTTGATTTCAGGTTATCAAGATTCAAGGAGCTTGCTGCAATTTGAACGAGATTGAAGAACGATTCAAGAACTCACGAGCTTGTTGTAGCCACAATTATTGTTTGCTAACAAGTTTGTTGCTATTGTAATACTTTAGAGGTGTTTATCCTTTCGAAGCACTTGTAATAATAGTTTACTATTCCCGTATACACATTATTTTCAACAAAATAGTAGTATTTTAATCTATCTAAATATATAATTAAAGTTCAATAGTTATTACTCCAAAACTTTTCATATAACGACAGTTAAGCAGTGAAACTGCAACTTGAATAGCCATAGGAACAAGCAATGATTTCTATAGTGGTCTTCTAACCTTAGAAGAAGTCGTGTCCGCCCTGACATCTGCAATGTCCTCCTTTGATATTCTAATCTGGGAGAACTAAAAGATTGACTCATTCAGTGACTTTCGCGGTCGTCCTCACTAAACCAACTTGAATCTGAACTACGATTCAGATCAAGTCTTACCGAAATAGAATTTCCTTTTCGTGCCATATGCACTTAGACTTTACTTTTTCCCCCTTTTTCTTTCGGTCCAATATTTGTTCTCGAAGGTCTTCGTTTCCGTGTAGAAGTAAATTCTCCAAATTTATGACTAACTTGCAGAAATCCGAATTGTGGATGGATTTTTTGGAGTTAGCTCACCCTAGCAGCCAGTGGCGGATCTTGCCCAAAATATTAAGGGGGGTCGTAACTAGTGATTGATCCAGACTCGGAAAACTGGTGGTGCAAACATACAAAGTAATAATTTTTTGCGTAGCAAAAAACAATTTATGCCTAGAAAACAAAAAAAAAATTAAAATTCTGGTTGTGCAACTGCACCACCATACTTCATGTAGATCCGCCAGTGGCGGTAACTACTAACAAAAATGTTATAATTGAAATTTATAAGAACAAAATTTAATTTTATCAAAGATTCAAAATAACATCAACACAATAATCCACCACGAAAGACTCAGCACCTGTGATGCCCCTATCAATTTTCTTGAGTTGTACCATCGTACCAACTACCACTCCTAAAAAATACATAAATCAATTATCAAAGAAACAAACATAAAAGAATAAAATAATAGTTGAGCTATTTTATTATATTTTTATTAGTATTTTCAGATTAACAATGATGATGACTTACCTTGTGATGTTATTACGAGATTGAGGATGACTCTTGAATTTAATTGATAGAGAAAGGGAAGGGGAAGAATTTTGGTGATACTGGATAGAGAGAGTCAGAAATGTTCTTGAATGGAAATAAAATTAGAGGGTAGAGGGTTTGGTCGATACTGGATATTAGAGGGTTTGTTTATAAAAGAGTTATATTAAAAAAAAAAATTGGGGGGGGGGGGGCGTGGCCACCCCCTGGGGGCTTAAGCTCCGCCACTGCTAGCAGCGGAATTGAATTCTTCCATCTTTATCCAGATAAAGGTCTAATAGAGTTGCACTTTCCTAGTACATTATCTTTCATTACCAGTCTGTCGTTTTACGGCACGAATTATTACTCCATTATTTTGAGTAGTAACTGAAGGACTGATTCATGAATCAATCCTTAAATACTTTCATTTATGATTCAAAAAAATGTTGAGAGCTTTATAAGGTTGGAATGTCACCGTGAATAAGAAAGCAAGAGTTTTACACAAGGAAGATATTAGAGAAGTCATTCTTGCTTGAGTATGCTTCAGTGCTCATTTGCACTTCCTTTACACAAGTTGATCTTTTCTATTTACTTTGGAGTTATTTGATCCATGGATTGAAACAGGTGAAGTTATACCTGGGAATTTATGTATTTGTATTCTTTCATTAACCACATCTGCAGCCTGTTTACAGCAAGAGATCTTATGTCATAATATGCAAACTCTCAGTTACACTAGGTTTGGATGGTTGTTACATATTGTTTCATGTATCATATCATATTATATTATATTATATTATATTATATTATATTGTGTTATATTGTATTGTATCATATCGTATCATTTTGATGAAATAATATTTGACTAGATTGTATCGTTTTCTGTCGTTACATTGGGATAATGAAGGAGCCAAAGTTGAGACCATTACCGGTAAGGCAAGGCGCTTGAACAAGAAGTTCTTTGAAAATAGCTGTTGGCTGACTTTTTTTAGCAAGGAGCACTTCTTGCACGAGATACCAAATATGTTCCTAGGAAAGAACCAGGGATTTAAGTCTCTCGTTTGGAACTTCATTTGCCTTTTGTAATTTCTTCCTTTCCTTTCTCAATTCTCAAGACGCACCAACACCTATAAGGCAAGGAGTAATAGATTTACATCACAATGTCTTTTTCTTCACACAAGTATTTTAATTTGTAGAAGGAAAAAAAATAAAGAAAACTGATGATATATTCTATTTAGAGTAATTTAAGGTATATTTCTAAAGGGGATTGTGATTTTAGAGTCAAAATTTTTATCATACTATGTATATGTAATAAACTGAATTGTATCTAAATTCTCCTTGGTTTAATCCCAATATATTATTATCTTCCTTTACAAAGTGACAATGAAATACAAATATGAGTTTAACAGATACTTTATTACCAAATTTTATATGAACTGCTTATACATTCAGTACAAGAAATTGGTTTTACGAGGGCGACTGTAATCGTCCTCTTTGGGTGAAATATCGCCCCCTTAGATCAAAGGGGACGATTTTTAATCGCCTAATTAGTCGCGTTGTCTTAGATCAAGAAGGACGATTTTTCAAGTCACCCCCCTTTGGTAAGGACCAAAGAGGGCGACTGGAGTCGCCCTTTTTAGTTTGGTTCAAAAAATAGAAAAATTAAATGCACCAACTGAGATACGAACCCTGGTCTGAACTGTGACACTGTACTATTCTACCACTAGACCACTAGTTATGCAACATTAATCAAATCACCACAAATACAACCCTCTGCCAAGAATCGAACCCGAGCATCCTCAGTGGAATTGTGTCATTCTACCACTAAATCAGCCATCAATACTTGTTATATTTATACTCCTCATAATCATAAATTCCTTGGATTCAGATCCGGATATTTCAGATATCCAAAAAATTGGATATTCGTAATTTTCGGATTCGAATATTTCGGATATCCAAAAAATCGGATATCCGCAATTTTTGGATAATTTCGAATCGGATTCAGATTTGAATATTTCGGATATCCAAAAAATCAGATATCCGTAGTTTTCGAATAATTTCGGATCGGATTCTGATCCGAATATTTCGAATAATTTCGGATCGGATTCGAATCCGAATATTTTGAATATACAAAAAATCGTATATCCGTAATTTTTGAATAATTTCGGATCAGATTTCGATCCGAATATTTCGGATCAGATTTCGATCCGAATATTTCGGATAAATTTCGGATCGGATTCGGATCCGAATATTTCGGATAAAATTCGGATCAGATTCGGATACGAATATTTCGGATATACAAAAAATTGGAAATCCGTAATTTTTGGATAATTTCTGATCGGAATCGAATCCGAATATTTCGGATATACAAAAAATCGGATATCCGTAATTTTCGAATAAATTTCGGATCGAATATTTCCCTTTCATCAATCCCTGTTGTAGTATCCCTTCAACTAATATACATGTTCCAATTGGCATAACTTGACAAGGAGTAGCTAAAAAACCAAAAATCAAAAAGGGAGATTGTAGTCGCCCCATTTGGCAAAAAACCAAAGAGGGCGATTGTAGTCGCACCCTTTGGTAAAAAAACAAAGAGGGCGATTGTAGTCGCACCCTTTGGTAAAAAACAAAAGGGGCGATTGTAGTCGCCCCCTTTGGTTAAAAACCAAAAAGGGCGATTGTCGCCCCCGCGGCTTTCTTCAAAACAAGGTGGAGAGATGTAGGCCATGATGTCGTCTGGAGTGTCCAAGAGTTTTTCTCAACAGGTGTCCTATTGAAGCAATTGAATCACACCATACTTACTCTTCTTCCCAAAACTGATCGGGATCCCAAGGTAAGTGATTTTAGACCTATCGGCTTGACAAATGTGATTTATAAGATCATCACAAAGATTCTAGCAAATCGGATGGCCTCTTTTCTACCAAGCCTTGTTAATGAATGCCAAGGCGCCTTTGTGAATGAGAGAAATCTTGTGGATAATGTCTTCATTGCTCAGGAACTTGTACGAGGTTATAATCGCGCGCGGGTCTCTCCAAGGTGTATGCTTATGGTTGATCTTCGGAAAGCATTTGATACGGTTTCTTGGACTTTCCTAGAATCGGTGCGACGAGGTCTTGGCTTTCCGGACAGATTTGTTGGATGGATCATGGAGTGCGTTTCTTCAACCTCATTCTCTCTTTCCATCAATGGTGAATTACATGGCTACTTTGTTGGGAAACGAGGCTTGCGACAAGGGGATCCTGTGTCTCCTACCTTATTTATATTGTGCATTGAATATCTCTCGAGACTTCTTCAGCGGAAAACTTCGGCTTCGGAATTTTCCTATCATCCTAAGTGTAGAAGTTTGGGTATCACTCATCTTTCTTTTGCGGATGATCTCATGCTATTTGCCAAGGGAGATGAGGCTTCGGTAGCTATTCTTATGGAGTGTCTTGAGGCTTTGGAAGAGGTTTCCGGCCTTTCTTTGAATCCTTCTAAGTCATCTGTCTATTTAGTCGGGGTGCAAGGTGTTCATCGAGATAGGATCATGGATCGGGTTGGTTTTTCACTGGGTGAGTTTCCCGTGCGGTATCTAGGAGTTTCTTTGGCGCCACTCTCAGTCTCAGTGGACCAGTTCGCTCCCTTCACAAATGCAATCGGGCTACATTAAAAAATGGGGGCATCACTCCTGGCAAACTTGAGTTGATTCAATCGGTTATTCAAGGGGTTGAAGGCCTTTGGTTTCATGCATTTCCACTACATACCGCGGTTCTCAACCAGATACGCTCATCTTGTATCCAGTTTTTGTGGGGCGGAAAACCAGCTCGGGTTTTCTGGGATGAGATATGTGTTCCTCAACTAGAATGTGGCTTGGGGCTTATGGATATAAAGGTATGGAATCAGGCTTTGCTCTCTCGCCCAATTTGGCTATTGCATATGAATGTGGCTTCCTTTTGAGTAAAATAGGTGAATTCAAACTATCTGAGAGGTCAATCAATTTGGGACTATGAGGTACGTGCCAGAGACTCACTCTTGTTCAAAAAGCTTTGTGGTATTCGTGATCATTTCAGATGTATTTTGGTAACCATGCGGATACTATAACGGGATTGGAGAAGTGTTGTGTCAATAGAAGATTGGACTCTGGTCTCGTGTATGATGTTTTGCGCAGGCGTCGTGAGCGCAAGATCTGGATGTCTCAAATTTGGAAGAGCTTTATACCACCCAAATACTCTTTCGTGGTATGGCTCAATTGCCGAAAGCGCCTGGCTACCAAAGACACTCTCTCCTTTCTTAATATTGAGGACGTGACTTGTGGATTTTGTAAGAGGGAAATTGAAACTCGTTCTCACCTCTTCTTTGCTTGTCCTTACTCGAATCTGATTTGGAAGCACATTCGGGACTGGCTGGGGATCAGACGAGAAATGAACACCATGGAAAGTGCTCTCAAGTGGATCAAGAAGGAACACCAAGGAACGAGCTTTCGGTCCAAGGCCATTCTTTTAGCCTTTTGCGTGGTAGTTTCCGAAATTTGGAGGGCCCGGAATGCATTAATCTTTGAGGGTGTAAAAACGAGGGAAGATGAAGTTATTGCTCGAGTTCAACTAGCAACCTATAGAATCCTTTTTCATTTGTCCCCTACTTACATTTTTTAAGGATGTAGCCCCATTTCTTGTTGTTGTTCATTTTGTTCTACATTGAGACTTGAAAATCCTCAATGATTGATTGTAACTTTCCGACTTCAAGCAATAAAATCTTTTATTTACCCAAAAAAAAAAAAAGACCCACTACTACTCTTATGTTAGTTTCATTAGTATTATATGGCTCAATCTTTCCACAAAGATGCATTACTTGACTGCTTATATTCAATCCACGGTGTCCGTCCAGTGTTGCATGCTCAAATATAAAGGGTACTGCAATTATGATTCATATATATCAATTTAATATATTTATGTTAATAATTATTAAGTATCTCTCTACAACAAATAACTACTACGATAATTCTTTTTGTAGGTGTACACCATCAAGTTGACAATAATCTTCTAGCCATCCCGATGGAGACATGTTTTACCCTCATTCCCACTAAATATAGTAATATTAGTTAGTAGTAGTGGTATTTTATTTACTAGTTATGTCGTTAATTTTAAATTTTTTTGTCATCGATCTTTGTTATTTGTTATTAACAAACGAAGTTATCTGATAAAAAAACACTAACCTCGATTATAATTGTAGATCAGTTTGTAAAAGTCCCGATTATCAAATACATCTATTTAAAATAAATAACAAAGCTCAATGACTTATCAATTATTTAAGAGTAACAACATAATTGGTAAACAAACTACTAAATTCGATCATAAATGTAGATTAATTTATAAAATCAAATTTTGATAGACTCGTCTTTCTAGATAAATTCGTTTTTTAAATAAAAAATAACAAAGATCAATAATAAAATTATTTAAAACTAACGACATAACTAGTAAATAAAATACTACTACTACCTAATACTATATTTAGTGGGAATATGGTAAAATAAAACGTCATGATCAATATATTTTTAGTGGATCGGGTCAAGTGGGCGGGTCAATAAAATGATTAAAATGGGATTTATTTATTTTTTACAATTTTGACTTTAAATAAATGAATGAAAGAATTTTATCTACTCACATAGAGGTTCAGTTTACCAGATTCGTGTCAATACACTTCACATATTGAGTTCGTCTTCCGGCGCCGTCTAGGAGTTTCATGTAGACCCTAATATGATTAGTGTCGATATGTGAAGGCCTGTAGGGTGGGTAACACTAAGTCAATTGTTCCTTCGATCTAAATGATGTAATAAGAGAGAATATAAATGTTCAATTTATAATCGAGACATCTAAATGAATAATGATTATTTAATTAAGTAGAAATTGAATTTCAGATTTAATTAAAATGAAAACACGACAACATCACGTCAAGAGTCGCCGCGCCTGGGACATAAGGGCCACAACACCTCCTATGTGAGCTACAGTGCCTTACGAGACAGTGGGCAGTCTGAACTGACCCATTGCACCTCGAATTTTGGGTCTGGCCCACGGGAAACCCTAGCTGCATTTTTAATCTAAAACGCAGTTATAAATAGATGGGTTCTATCAATATTCAATACACTTGATTTTCATAAATCACTCTAAGTCTCAGAGACATAGAATTAAAATATTCTCTCGAACCTCTGCCAGATTTCCTAGCTTTTCAAAAGAGGATTACATCGGAGTTCTAGGAACTTGCAATCGAAGATTAATTGTGTGCGCACCCTCGTACGTTATACTAAAAGACTCCAGATACATCAAACTGTAAGTATTCTATCGGTGCATTACGATTTATATATATGTGTTACACCCCGTAATTCCATGGCATATAAGTGTGAACGTAAGTAAGGAAATAAGATTTGAACATTGGAAGGAAGTATACTTACATATTATAATTTTTGAGTTCAATAAATGTGACAACGAGAAGTAGTACTAGTATTGAATTCTTTCCAATTGAGTGTGGGTAGAAAAGGCGAAAAAGGAGCTCCCGAAGCGAAAGGGACGAAAGTAAGCAGATCAGGACGTAAGATTGCAGCACCGCGGTGCCGGAGTGCAGAACCGCGGTGCCATAACTACTGAGAGTCGCAGAACTTTAGGCACCGCGGTGCCAAGGCGGGAATTTCAGAAAATTGGCTAAGTGTGGAAGATATTTTGTGAAGAGAGACAAGTGGACAAGTGGGGTTCATGGGTCCCCCATCCACTTGTCCTTCAAGCTCCAATTAAAGGCAAATCTTACAAGACTTAAGCTCACAAACATCTTCATCTTCCAAACCGTTTTCTCTCTACCTTCTCCTCCAAGTCTCGAAAAACGATAGCCAAAGTGAAGAACAAGAGTTAAGTTATTTTCCAAGATTAAGTTCCTTAACAAAGTTCTAAGCAAGGTTAACTCTCCATAACAAGTTCACGGTTTTGGCCAAGAAACTTCTTTGAAACCCTAAGCTTGTATATGAACTTTTCGGAAGAGAAACAAGAAACCAAGATGGGTACAAGCTTGTAGAGGATACGCGAGTGTTATTGAGTAGAGCAAAGAGAAAACTGTGAGCCGAAACTTGTGGACAGTTTTGGGCTAAAAAAAATAAGGTAAGATTTCTTTTTCCTCTTGAACTAATTGGAAATTACATATTTTTATAGTTAAGGGATGAACCTGTATTAAGTAAAATGGAGAATAAGAAGTGCACGTGACAATTTTGGGCATGTTAGCCGAAAACTGGACAGTTTTGGTGTTGTTGGATTCGTTGGTTATTGATGTTATTATCGTCACTAATCGCATGTTAAAATGAAGGAAATCATGTTGTTACAAGTTGAAACTGTTTATATAAAAGTGATGAAATATGAATTAGATTATAAGAAATTGTGAAAAGGGAAATGGTATTAGGTCTTGTTGGTCGAGATTGTATAAAACTGTGGGACATTGTTGCTGTTTTAAGGACTGTTTTATGGCATTATAATGCAGAAAATTTAGTTACCACTATGCATGTTTAATGTGGTAAATTGCTAATGTGAGTCCTAAAGGAATACGGGTGTAGAAAGGCTTCACATTATACCCTCGTTGTTGTTGGAATATGGACTGTTTTTATATGGATTAAGAGGCCGGATTTACATAAGAAATAGGTGTGTGAATCACCTTGGTTGTTGTTTGGTTATTCCCTTAAGTGGTGCTTGGTTATTGATGTTGTTGGCCTTATTTGTAAGGTGGAAATGTATGTATAATTAGGGGAAGTGCTGCCCGAATTATTATATGAAAAGAGAACCATCTTGTAGTAAATGACTTACACTAGTATCATGAAGTTGATAAACGTGTTATTGTCATTATAGGTTGAAGTACATTGAGGCGTACTCTACTTGTCGTGTTAGTATAGCCAATAAGGTATGTGAACTATCCTTTCTTCTTTGGCATGATTTATATGAAGTGAGTGTACGGCGGACGTACATAGTTCATTTGGATCCTAATCCTTAATGATACATGACATGATAGTGCCTTGGTTTTTCTAAATAAAAGTGTAAGTGACTTGGTTTTAAAAGTGAAAGTGTCTTGTTGTTACAAGTGCTAGTGCCTTGATTTTACAAGTGATGGTTCATTCCATTTCATTGAGAGTCATAAGATGATTTTAAATTTCATATGATTTCTTATGATAGCTATTTGTGCACAATCCCTTATATGTTCGTCGTGTCCTTCATTAGAGGGTCGGACAATATAAGTATATTATTCCATGGACATGATCTGTGATGCGAGTACAGGATACTCATGCGTGTATATATGTATTATGATTTCATGGACATGATCCGTGATGCGAGTACATGATACTCATGCGTGTATATGTATTATGATTCCATGGACCTACCTCCGTGATGTGAGTACAGGATACTCATGCGGGTATTTATGTATTATGATTAGATGGACATGATCCGTGATGCGAGTATAGGATACTCATGCGTGTATATGTATTATGATTCCATGGACCGACCTCCGTGATGCGAGTACAGGATACTCATGCGGGTATATATGTATTATAATTCCATGGACATGATCCGTGATGCGAGTACAGGATGCTCATGTGTGTATATGTATTATGATTCCATGGACCGACCTCCGTGATGCGAGTACAAAATACTCATGCGGGTATATATGTATTATGATTCCATGGACATGATCCGTGATGCGAGTACAGGATGCTCATGCGTGTATATGTATTATGATTCCATGGACCGACCTCCGTGATGCGAGTACATGATACTCATGCGGGTATATATGTATTATGATTCCATGGACATGATCTGTGATGCGAGTACAGGATGCTCATGCGTGTATATATGTATTATTATTCCATAGACCGACCTCCGTGATGCGAGTACAGGATACTCATGCGGGTATATATGTATTATGATTCCATGGACATGATCCGTGACACGAGTACATGATACTCATGCATGTATATGTATTATGATTCCATGGACCGACCTCCGTGATGCGGGTACGAGATACCCATGCGAGTGTATATGTATATATAGTTTGATTATAGGGACAGGCATGTATGACCTTGATATGACTCTCACTTTTTAAACGGAACAGTTGATTCTCATTTTTATATGGTACAGTGATACAGTGGAAAAAGGGTACTGGTATTTTGACTATCATACCTGTTTACTGCCATCTTTTGGTTATTATACTTGTCAGTATGATTTCATTTACAGTACTTTATGTTTATATACTTGGTACATATTTGTACTGAACCCCTTCTCCGGGGGGCTGCGTTCATGCCCGCAGGTGTAGGTACTCAGTTTGGTAATTCGCGTGCTTAGGATCATTGCGCAGCTTTTGGGATAGCTCCATTGTTCCGGAGCTTATCATTTTGGTATAGTTTTGCTATTACAGACTTATGTACATTCAGGGGTACGACGGGGCCTTGTCTCGTCATAGTTATTGTTATACTCTTAGAGGTCTGTAGTCAAGTATGGGTTGGACATATGTACATTTGTAGTTATTTGGATATTTCTATATACAGTGGCGGCCTTGTCGGCTTTTCTATTTTTTTTAGAGTTTGTCATTACAGTTTAGGGGACAGGATCCCTCTGGTATATGATTATGAGTTTTATTAGTTTCCGCTGGTCTTATGTGATGTGTGGGTATAAGGGTGCCCAGGTATGGCACCAGTCGCGGACCCGTCGGCTCGGGTCGTGACAACATGTTATATGTTTTACATTTATTTTATATTACTGCATAATCATCCTACAGTTCGTTATTTGTTAGGTTTGAAACATAAATTTTCAAATTCTGCTGCGTACACGAACCCGACAAAACCCTACAGATATTACATGGAAATAAAACAACAACAACATACCCAGTGAAATCTCACAACGTGGGGTCTGGGAAGGTAGAGTGTACGCAAACCTTACCTTTACCTTGATAGGTAGAGTAGTTGTTTCCGAAAGACTTTGTTGGGCCTTAAGACCGGCACCTTTATTCTATTGAGTCTGTTGCAGTCCAGAAGGTCCAACCATGGGTGAAAATGGTCTAACATTTAACAGGTGGCCTAGGTGTTCCAGACAGGCCCGAACAAGAAATTTAAAGCAGTATGAAAATGCTGGTAACAAAAGCGAATAAGCCATGATATCGCATTTCTGAAAGAAAAAAAGCAGTAACTAACGCATGTAAATAAGATAAAAAGGTGCACTAAATAACACATAACAACATAAATCAAGAGACAGAGGACTATGAAGCAATACTGCGCATAATATTATGATAGGCTAAGTAGGCCTACAATAGTAACATTACAACTACCAGTTTGTAAGCGTAAGTAGGACTACACTCAACTACCTATTATCCTTCTACCCTAATATGTGTCCTCCACAAACGCCTATATAAGTTCATGTCCTCAGTAAGTTGCACCTACGGCATATCTCGTCTAATCACCTCTCCCCAATACTTCTCCAGCCTACATCTACCTCTCCTTAACTCATCCATAGCTAACCTCTCACACTGGGTCATTTGTATGTCTCCTTTGTACAGATAAAAAAATTAAAACAAGCTTGATTGCCATAACAAGAGCTGAGGAGACCCCACCTTTGTTGGATGAAAATCTGTTGACACAAGTCACACGAAGGAATTGTTGAATGACGTTTCAGGAAAAGTTATGTGTCACGCCCTCTTCCGACCGCGACATTATTATAGCGAATCCTGCTTAAATAAATGGCGTTAGGAAATAAATGAAAACGCTAAAACGTTAAAAGGGTGCTAAAAGTGCTAAAGGGTTCACAGAGTCGCCACCTAATTAGTTTGGGTGAATTAGGGCACCTAAATGTTAACTAAGTCAAGTCAACATTAACTCTATTTAATGGTATGCTAAACTATGTGAGATTCTGGGCAAGAGTTCTTTATTAATCTAGAGGGAAGGGGTTAGGCACCCTCTAATATCCGCTAACTCACGGTTGTCCGTTCAAACCTAGGTTATAATTATGTTAAATATAAATGCATTTTTTACAATAGGCCTAGCATGTAAAGTGTTTAAAATGATTTACCTATATGAATGTTAATAAGAGAATTTATGAGAAATTGATTAGGAATATAATATCCTAACTACATGAATGGTTATGCGAGTGAAGGTTATTAAGCGATTTAGTATAACTTAAACAATGCATGGCCAGCTGATGCGCGTTAAGATGCACACACTTAAACGCAAGTGCACGTTATCGTGACAAGTAGTATAGTCTTTGATAAGACCGAATATCGTCCTCTGGGATTAGGGTCCAATTACCAACTATCTATTTTCTAGTATCTATTTGGTGAGTTTATGATTGATTGGTTGTTTATAACTACGAATTATAAAAGCTATTTAACTATAAAGGTTTACTTCAGTTGTGATGAGAATAGGGCTTCTATGTATCCTCACTATCCGCTTATGCTACTTATTAATGCATTAACTTATGGTATTCTTCTTTTGGAGAAAGCAGGTTTACGAAATCGTTTTATACTCCCGTTAGGGTTATATAAACACTCAACCCCAGTATCGTTCCTTACCTACCTTTCGGTGATAAGGGTAACTTTATAGGAGGATTAAGAACAAAAACCTAGTTGACCGTCACGCATAATGCGCAAAATTAGGGTTGTTAAGCCTCTCATCAACGCTACATAAATAATTGAGGTATTTTCATCCCCAATCCAAGAATGTCTACCCAACTTACAGCATATTCACAATCCCCCCCTTTCGGAATCTGATTAGAAATCATATAGTGATAATTAGTTGTCAATTAATTACCAAGAATTCAACTCAATTATTGGATAGATCTCACAATAAGAAAAATAACCATAAGCATGCATTAATTTATAACATAAGTTTCTAGCAATTCAACATGGAAAGCCCTATAGAGGAATTAGTTCCTAGCCATTGACATGACAAGAACTAATCTCATGTTCATCATACAAAAACTGAAATAAAGAAAAGAAAAGGAAAAGAAAAATACTTAAGAACGAGTCTCCAAGCCAAGCATCCAAGGGTTGTGTTGTGGAATATTTACAAGATGGATTGGTGGAAGGATAGATATAGAATGGTGAATGGTGGAATGGAGAATGAATAATTCTTCTAATGATGTATAGTATTTATAGCCAAAGAATCCTTTTGGTGAAGGGTTAGGGATTTGTAGGAAAGGAAAAGTTATTAGAATCCTTTTAGGTAAGGGTTTTAAGGTAGGAAAAGTCATCCCTTTAGGTAGGAAAAATAATCCCCTTAGGTAGGAAAAATAATCCCTTTAGGATTCTGAAAACATGTCAAATTCGGCCAGCACTTCAAAATTCCCGCGTGCGCGCATGATCATGCCATACCAAATTCAGCAACTCGGGACTTTCAAGACTTTGTGCGCTCAGCTGCTTTTCTACAAGGCGCGGTGATATTTTTCTCGCGAATTCTGCTTTCGTCTTTTCTCGTCGGACTTGTCGATTTTCTCTATAATTCCCGGAACTCCTTAGACTTCATTTCTTGGCCCTTTTGTGTGCAATTTCATCTCTTTTATGCTCATTTCATCTCCTTTTCGTCATTTCTCCATTTTTGACCGCTGTGACACAAAAGAAAGGAAAACGACCCTAATATTGTACTAAACATAAATGAAATGAGTAAAATACTAACTAAAAATGACTCAAAAAGTGTATATAAAATACACCGATCAAATACCCCCAAACTTAACTTTTGCTCGCCCTCGAGCAAAGATAGAAATAAAGAAACAAAAGACTCAAGAAACGAAAAATAAAAGACTCACTGACATTGATCACTTTTGCTGCATTTAGTGTTATCTAGAAAAACATGAAGGTTAGCAGAATAATATGCAGGAACATGTAGCATGAAATTTTTCAGCACACTAAACACATTGAGCTAGATATTTCGCAAACTCATATTTATTATGCTTTAATGGAAGTCAATATACTAAATCATGCATATAAATTCAAAAATCTTATGGCATGCTTACTTGCTATTCTCCACTAATCCTGGATATGCATAAAAGAGATCTTCAGGACTTTAAGGGTTGTAATGTAGGCTTAGGTAGGGGTTGGTAAAAATAGGCATTTAGGCTCATTTTTGTGTACCATAAGCTCTTTAGCTTTTCAGTATTTCCCTTTTCTTTTTGTTCTTATCTTCACTTCAATTCTATCTTTTCCTCTTTGTTTTGGGAGAATGAAGAGTATTATAATAACAAGCACCCCCAAACTTAGGCTTTTGCCTCTTTCTTATTACTTTTTTATTGGGGTGCAACAAGCTCATTCACTCTTTTTGTCTCTTTTTTAACACAATTGATTCCACTACTTCACATTTTTACTTATGGCACAATTTGTGGGAATATAGGGTGTCAAAGAAGAAGTTTCAAATTTAGGCTCAATGGGGCTGACTAGGGATATTTTTAAAGTACGGGATAGAAAAGAATGGTAAGAATTGGCTATCAAAGAAATGCCTGAGTCATCTCCCTAACATGCATATCCTAACTATTTCGCCTCAAATAGCAAGCACTCATAACACCTAAGTATTTATCATTTAGCATGCATAACTCAAGCAAGAAACTCCAAATAGACAGATTCTGTGAGTTTTTGGCATATCTAACTTAGGTGTTTAGATAGTTGCTTCAATTCCGTTACATTATTCCACCTTACTTCACTTAGGTGTTTCTAGCAACTACATCAATTATGACTCAAAAAGGGAAAAAAAAAATTGGTGACTCAAAATAAACATAAAACAATCAACAAAACTTAAATAAAACATAACAAGACACAAATAAAACACCCCCAAACTTAAATCACACATTGTCCCCAATGTGTGCAAGACTCAAAGAAAATAAAAGAAAAAGGACAACTTCTCGACACAACACAATGGTCATAATGGAGGTCTAGGAGGAAAAATTTCAAATTTTGCGGAAATATGGCTCTACGAGTTCGGCACATCGAGATTCGCGCGCCGCTAGATCGTGGCCTCTGAGTTCGCTATGCTACTGATTCTGAGCGCGCCATGCCGCGACGCTTCCTTTTTTCGGCATTTATTGCTCCTTTTTCCTCGGTTTCACTTTGATCCATCCAACAACACAAACAAGAACCCAAGACCATGAGACTGTTCAAGACAAAATAAAATAAAATAAAGACCAAATTAAAATAACATAATTAAAAATATTGGGTTGCCTCCCAACAAGCTTGCTTTAACGTCTTTTAGCCGGACGCCTTTAACCTTTACGAGTGCCCATTGGATCCTTCTGCGAACCGCTTGCAATCCGCAAATTTATTGTTGTAGGCCTCAATTTCCCTACAACCATTTGTTCAAACAAGAGCCTTAAAAACACAATTATCCCCCAAGTAGGCTTGTCTTTTATGCTTTCTATAATGTAGGAATCCGTGAACTTCTCTACATCTCTCAACTCTAGGGGGTACCCTTGATGGTATGGGCTTCCTAATTGGGAATCAGCCGTGATAGCTAGTGGTGTTTCTTCTGTAATAGGTGTAAGAAAAAGAATTTCCACAGAATCCAAGAAGGTAAATAATTGAATCTCTGCTATCCTTTCCTTTTCTACACCAACTATCTCACCAGATTCCTCAATAGTTGGGTTTGGTTCGGGCTCCTCAATTTGTTGTTCGCTGTTGAATATGATTGCGAGTTCTGCTATTTGCGTTTCCAACTTCTTCATGGCCATTCGTTTCGTCGTGGCCCATGAACTGAGCTTGGTACCTCGTGAGACTGAGTATAACTTCTCGCAATTCCTCCCTCTCTTCTTCTATGGTTGGAGCTCGATCATATTGACAGTAGAAATTCATGTCTTAAGGATCCCTGAGATGAATCAAAACCAACAGCGAATCACGGCACATTTGTTTTTTTTTTTTTTTTTTAAAGAAAATGAAATAAATAATTTAAAGAAACAAAAATAAAAACCAAATTAGAAATTAAAAATAGATAAATTTGATATTGAACTATGCCTAATCCCCGGCAACGGCGCCAAATTAACTTAAGGGGAAGCAATTTTTTAGCGCTAAATTACTTTCTAATATATTGATACCAGGTTTAACTATTCTAGGTATTCTACTAATTAGTGTAGCGTTAGACAAATAATTTACAACAAATAAATGAGCATAATTAAGGAATTAATAAAGACGACTCGAAGGAATGACGATGTCATTTCGCCTGTGGTTCTGGAATTTTCTTATGCGGATGCACATAGATGTGGGTCTTCATTTATTGTAGCTCGTGATGAGTCTCGCTATGAGACTCTTCATTCGGCTCCGATGCGTTTCATCTAAAATAAGAAAAGAAATGATTAGTTTCAACCCAAAGTCTATAAGGTGTACATAAAGGAGACACTGGGCCCAACGTTATACATTGCAGCAACTTAAGTAACAAATAATCCAATTAGGCAAACCCAAGAAACGCAGGCCTGAGCGTCTCAACTTAATGCCAAGCCTGCAATCCATACATTGTGCAACAAACAAGAAGGACCAAAAAAGGGGAGCAGCTGAGTGACCAAAGAGATTAATAACCTTAAGAGGTAAGAGAGTAGGTTTTCTATTTATTTTACTTCTGCAGATTTAGCTAGCATAGATATATATGAGTTGAGTTGGTCACAACCTCGTTTAATCCTATTTAAATTAATAGGTCAAATCAACTATCATACTCTCGAGCATATTATGATTTAAACAAAGAGGGGAACATGCAAGAATGTAAGCTAAAATGAGGTTCTTGTTGAACAGACACCAAAACAATACTCAAATCACACTGCACGCGATATACTTGAGTATTAACAATCAGATGCATATAGTAAGAGTAGATGGCTGAATCATGACTCATTTTAAGCATGTGTCATGGTAGTAACAAGAAATGTAGGTAATAAAAAACAACACACAGTGGACAGTTTAGGCAAACAAAGCAAACATTTATTCGGACAAGAAAATTACAGGTATGTAGAGATTATAGGATGGATCATGTCTAAATCGTACCCTACCACACGAAGTGAATGTAGAATGATCATGCAAATAGGACCATGGCTCAAAAATATAAACGGAGACCTTTAGACAGGATACGAAATCAAATACCAAACCTATACATTTCTAGTTTACTTGAAAACAACAGATAAGCAATTTAGGATGGAATAGAGACATATATGCCTATTTTTATATGGTTTAGACAATCAGCGCAGATTGGTAGGAGAAGCATTCACTTTAGAAAATAATGGACTGATTTAGTAAGCATGCTAGACCCTTAACAATCAAATAAACCATTCCAAATAATATTTAAGCAGGCTCAGCTACAATCGTATAGTAAGACCCAACTATGTGTTGCAGGGGAGATCAACTCCCACATAGACCTGATAGGCATATGTTCACAGAAGGGACTTATCTAGGCTAACACAGTTTCCTTAAAGCGGTGACTACGAGGTTGAGTCAAGTATGTATATTGGCAACATAAACTCGGGTAATCTCACGATGGTACATACATAGATCATCTTTGAAACCAACAGGACAAGTATCATATCGATTTTTATATCACCTAATGCTAGATGGAACTCGATAGACGTACTTAGGATATTTGTCCTGATTTGAACAGTCCGCAATCCAGTCCATAATGAAATAACATGTTGACCACCCAAGCTTATATCACACAGCACAAATTTTGAATATTGGTTTAAGGAAGGACATTTGATAGCTCCAAACCAGACTAACTAACTACGCCGATACGACTCATTCGCAAACTAACACACTTAACTCATGCTTAACAAACAAAGAAGCATATAATGCAAACTTCATGATTAGGCATATTAATCTGAAAGATTCAAATAACAGATAATAGCCATCAACAAATTTTGAATGGCTTAACATGTATAAACTAAATTAAACCGGCATATTTAACCAACATATAATCATCACACATATCATGAAATACAAATCGAATGAGAAAATATGAAAGGAGACAGGTTTACCTTCTCCGGACAGCGAACCGAGGCAACGTATCAAGTCGTCGATTCACTCGGAGAATGCGATTATGCGATAGAAAGGAAACTGAAGCTTTTGCGAAAATGGCAGATTTTGAAGGTCGGATTCTTTCTCTGAATGGGGAAAGCTTTCTACCGAAGAGTCCCTTTTCCCCGATTCTTGTTGGTGTTTTTTTTCCGAACGTTCTTACTGATTCCTGGGTAGGTTCTTTTCTCTGTGGAAATCCCCTCGCCCCTCTGCCATTGCATGTATAGATTGCCCTTTTATATAGTCCCGATTTGGGTTCCCCATTAGGTAGGTTGATTCTGTGATTTTAGAATGGTTATAGTTATGGTAATTTATGATTTCTGAACCAATTTAGGGAAGATTTGGTACAAGTTTAGTACGATTTTAGATAATTTCTTATCGTTCGAATGTTAGGAAGATTTTGGTATGCTTTGTTATTATGGTAAGTTTGAAAACGATTTGGGAGATTTTGAGGGAATCTGGAAGATTCGTGGTTCTTGGAGATGGTAAGGGGTGTGCTGGCTGTGTGTACATGGGTAAGGAAACCCCGGATTCTCCGGCGAGAATCTCGATTTGGCCGGTGTTAGTCGATCACGGCTTTAAGGTTTCTAGGTTTAGGTAGGGGTAGGGTTGTTGGGCGATGGAGAGGAGGACGAAGCGGCTGAGGGAAATAAGGGCTGGGGGTAATGGGCTGAGGAAGGATAAAGGGTGATGGGCGGATAAAATAAAAGTTGGGCATTTGGGCCAACTGGTTTGGGTCGCGGGTGTGGGTTGCGGTAGTGGGCTGGGCGGCATGGGTTGGGTAGAGTTTAGTTATTGAGTATTTAATTTGGGTAGTGTGTTATTAGTTTTAGGTGTTTTATTAGTTTTAATTAGTGATAAATTAAAAAATTCAAATTGTGATTAAATTATTTAGGTGTTTTATTAGTCTAAGCTTGAATTTAAATTATTACAAAAAATAACGACGGACGTGCTATTTAACTAGTGCTTAATATTTTATAATGCGATGCCGTTATTAAAATCTTATTTATTGTGCATTATTTATCATTATTTAAGCTAAAATTTAAAATGTCTTAATATGACTTTAGTCGCTACAATAATTATGAAATTGTTTTGCGTATTAATAAATGTGACTGTGCTATTTGACACGACGTCATTGCTAAATTATTTATTGACGTATTTATTATTAATAACATTATTAAGAGTTAATGAAAAAATGGAATAGGGTTCAAAATTGATAAATGCGGGCGCGAGACCTAAAGTGTTTTATTTTCTATGTAAGATGTGGTGCTGTTATTAGTCGCTTATTTATGCATGTATTACTATTTTTTTATTGTTGCATTTTATTATTATAAAATTATTAAAAATTGTTGTGAAAATTTTATGTAATTTTTGTAGTTATGACTGGACGAGAGGGTCAAAATTGGGTGTCAACAACTTGTCCCTCTTTGTGTGGAGATGATGGAAGAGTCTTCGGACAAAGACGTTGACTTATATCCAATTTTGTCTCGATCCTCAGAAAAAAATGTTGGGCAATTGAGACAAGTCTGACGTACAATTCAGAATCTGTCCCAGTGTCGAGTTATGACGACACTGGGCTACCATGATCAAACACTAAGGTGGGCTAACGCGAACTCAAAATTTGTCCCAGTGTCGAGTTATGACGACACTGGACTACCATGGTCAAAACACCAAGGTGGGCTAACGCGGACTCAAAATTTGTCCCAGTGTCGAGTTATGACGACACTGGATTGGCATGAGGTTAAAATAAAAATAAAAATAAACTAGCTTGACCCTAGGGGTGTACCGGTATCGACTTATGTTGCTGGGTTTATGGTGATGCGGAATGAGTGGACCGACGCTTGAGGCCGTTTCTGCCATTCGTTGGGAAGGTTGGCCCCCCAACAAATTACCCCAGTTCACTGTAAGATAAAATCCACATTGTGCTCCTGCTCCTGCATGCTAAGACTTAAACAAACGATTAGTGCATAAATGTTAAGGCAAAATGATGATGCATAATTTTAAAAGTAATGTAACTGTGTGAGTAGAAAGTGTTATCCTGTAAAAATATGATGCTCGTTGCGTTGATGTGATGTTGTAACATGTGACTTTCGTCCTTGCACGGACGCGTTGCGATTGTTGATGTCGTCATTGCGTAGACGAAATGCTGATGACGTTGTTGCCTAGACGTATTGCTGCTGGCGTCGTTGCGTAGACGCAATGCTGATGACGTCGTTGCCTGGACGTATTGATGTTGATAACGTCATTGCCTGGACGTGTTGTGCTGATAACGTCGTTGCTTGGACGTGTTGCTGCTGGCGTCGTTGCGTAGGCATAATGTTGCTGGCGTCGTTGCGTAGACGTAATGCTGATAACATCGTTGCCTAGACGTATTGCTGCTGGCATCGTTGCGTGGACGCAATGCTGATGACGTCGTTGCCTGGACGTGTTGATGTTGATAACGTAGTTGCCTGGACATATCGTTGCTGACGTCGTTTCATGGACGTAATGCTGATGACGTTGTTGCCTAGACGTGTTGCTGCTGACGTCGTTGCCTAGACGTGTTGTTGCTGACGTCGTTGCCTGGACGTAATGCTGATGACGTCGTTGCCTAGACGTGTTGCTGCTGACGTCGTTGCCTAGACGTGTTGTTGCTGACGTCATTGCCTAGACGTAATGCTGATGATGTCGTTGCCTAGACGTGTTGCTGATGCTCTTTATTGTGGATTTTGAACTTTGATCGTTGACCGTCGATGTCCCTTTCTGTTTCTGCTGCATTCTTTCTGCCTCTGCTAATATGAAGAAACCTTCGCTCAAAGAAAATTTGTGAGTTTTGGGGAGGGGGGGGGGGGGTAGGTTCGTATTGACTTTGCGGCCTTGGTCCTTTATGTCCATGTGCCTGATTTGTTTGGACCTGTAACCCCTGTCTGATCTCTTTGAGATGTTTGGTAGCGTTCCAAAAGTATTTTCCAAAATGAAACATTTTCATGAGGTATGCACAAAACATCTTTTAGAAATAAACATTTATATGACATGCGTATAAAGTGTAAAAAGCCTTGTCGAATTTGTCGAATATGACACGTATTTTGACCAAACGAACATCTTTTGGAGTCCTTATTATGATCTCTTCATGGTGCGTAAAATTGTCCCAGTTTCTCTATGCGGGCGCGTGGGCGAGACTTAACTTTGGCGGGAATTGCTCATATCACTTTTGGAATAACCAAACACATTCTGTTACATGCGGGCTAATGGGAATATTCCTAATGGTGTGACCGAAACCGATTTAGGCCGCCTACGTATCCACATGAGGGAATCAGGTCATGGCGTAGTTCATTACAAGCGAAATTTGATAAAGCTAAAATTTCTAAATGTGGGACCGAGGCCGATGTGGCCGCCTACGTATCTGCCAAGGGAATCAGGTCGAACGTTGTTCCAATTACAAGTAAAGGGGCTTTCTAATTTGCAGCGGCGAGACCCTATATGGGCTCTATGCATATCCCACTGAGGGAATGCAACTTTTTACAACGTAAAGGGGATTACATGGAAAACAAATACTCCTAAACGTAATATCTCTTTACCGCATCTGCGTTGATAGCTTTAGGCCATACTTCGCCATCCATCTCAGCTAAGATTAGAGCCCCTCCACTTAATACTCGATGAACCATGTAGGGCCCTTGCCAATTAGGTGCGAACTTTCCTTTAGCTTCACTTTGATTCGGAAATATGCGTTTCAAAACCAATTGTCCCGGTTTGAATAACTTTGGCCTTACTCTCTTGTTAAAAGCTCTAGCCATCCTGTTCTGATAAAGCTGCCCATGACAGACTACATTCAACCTCTTTTCGTCAATCAACATTAGCTGCTCACAACGATCTTGTATCCATTCGGCTTCGCTCAACTCGGCTTCTTGGATAATTCTCAACGATGGTATTTCCACCTCTGCTGGTAGCACAGCTTCTGTTCCATAGACCAAAAGATATGGCGTTGCCCCGGTAGAAGTCCGGATTGTGGTGCGATAACCCAAAAGCGCAAAAGGCAAATGTTCATGCCAATGTTTGTAGTTGCTGATCATCTTGCGCAATATCCTCTTGATGTTCTTGTTGGCTGCTTCTACTGCTCCATTCATCTGAGGCCGATACGGAGTGGAATTACGGTTAGTGATCTTAAAATTTCCACATATCTCACGCATCAAGTTATTGTTGAGATTGGTTCCGTTATCGGTTACAATCGACTCAGGAATTCCAAATCGACAAATGATGTTGTTGCGAACGAAGTCGACTACCACCTTCTTCGTCACTGATCTGTGTGATGATGCTTCTACCCACTTAATGAAATAGTCAATTGCTACGAGGATGAATCTGTGCCCATTTGAGGCAGCGGGTTCGATAGGGCCGATGACATCCATGCCCCAAGCTGCGAATGGCCAAGGAGAACTTGTCACATTAAGTTCATTCGGAGGTACTCGAATCAAATCCCCATGAATCTGGCACTGCCGACATTTTTGCACAAAGCGGATACAATCTGTTTCCATCGTCATCCAAAAATAACCTGCTCGCAGAATCTTTTTCGCCAAAGTGAAGCCGTTCATATGAGGTCCACATGTCCCTTCGTATATCTCTTCTACTAGCTTGCTCGTCTCTTGATCATCGACACATCTCAGTAAGCCCAGATCTGGAGTCCTTCGGTATACAACCTCCCCAATAAAAAAGAAATGGTTTGCTAATCTTCGAAGTGTTTTCTTCTGAATGTTGGTTATGCCTTCTGGATACTCTCCTGCTTAGTAAAGTTATGAACTCAAGCTAGCAAAAAACGTGAGGTATCTTTTGATGTCATGGTATCATGGATTCCCGTCTATTTCCTCATCTATATGAGAGCAATAAGCCGGCCGTTCCAGCACACTCACTGTGATCAGATCGATGTAATTCTTATCCAGATGTTGAATCATGGAGGATAAGTTTGCCAATGCATCAGCGAATTCATTATAGATCCTTGGGACATGCTTAAATTCCATATTGCTGAACTTCTTCTGCAATTCCTTCACGCAATGCAAGTAGGGGAGTATCTTCATATTTTTGGTTGCCCATTCACCCTGTACTTGATGGATCAGCAAGTCTGAATCACCTATGACCAGTAACTCTTGTATGTTCATATCTACGGCCATTCTGAGTCCCAATATGCAAGCTTCATATTCTGTCATATTGTTGGTGCATGGAAATCTGAGCTTCGCGGAGATCGGATAATGCTGACCTATTTCTGAAACCAAAACTGCTCCAATGCCAACTCCCTTGAAGTTTGCCGCTCCATCGAAGAACATCCTCCTACCTGGGTAATCCTCTGAGATATCTTCACCGACAAACAATACCTCCTCATCAGGGAAATAGGTTCGAAGAGGCTCATATTCCTCATCGACCGGGTTCTCAGCAAGATGATCAGCTAATGTCTGCCCTTTTACGGCTTTCTGTGTGACGTACACGATATCAAACTCGCTCAACATAATTTGCCATTTTGCTAGTTTTCCGGTGGGCATGGGCTTCTGAAGGATATACTTAAGCGGGTCCATCCTCGAAATAAGATAAGTGGTGTATGCTGATAGATAATGCCTGAAATTCTGGGTGACCCAAGTTAATGCGCAACAAGTACGTTCTAGCAGAGTGTAACAAGCTTCATATGCTGTGAACTTCTTACTCAAATAATATATGGCCTGCTCCGTTTTTCCTGTTTCATCGTGTTGCCCCAACACGCATCCAAAAGCATTTTCTAATACAGACAAATAGAGTAGCGGTCTCCCGCTTACGCGGTATTAAAACTGGTGGATTAGAAAGGTACTCTTTGATTCTATCAAAAGCCTGCTGACAGTCTATTGTCCATTTGGTAGCTGCATCCTTTTTCAACAATTTGAATATCGGCTCGCATATCACGGTGGACTGAGCTATGAACCTGTTGATGTAGTTGAGACGACCAAGGAAGCTCATTACGTCTTTTCTGATTTTCGGAGGAGGTAACTCTTGGATGGCTTTTATTTTCGAAGGGTCCAGCTCAATTCCTCTTCTACTCACTATAAAACCCAACAGCTTCCCAGCAAGGACGCCGAATGCACACTTCGCGAGTTCGATTCGCCAGATTATCGCCTTAGCCGCTCGAAGAACTTCTTCAAGTTCGCCAAATGGCCTTCCGCTTTTCGTGAATTGATGATGACATCATCCACATAGACTTCAATCTCCTTATGAATCATGTCATGAAAGATGGTAGTCATGGCTCTCATGTATGTAGCGTCCGCGTTCTTGAGACCGAACGGCATAACGCGATAATAGTACACCCCCCACGGGGTAGTGAATGCTGTCTTTTCTGCGTCCTCCTCTGCCATAAGGATCTGATGATAACCAGCAAAGCAATCAACGAACGACTGTAGTTCATGCTTCGCATAATTATCGATAAGTATATGAATGTTTGGAAAAGGAAAGTCATCCTTCGGGCTAGCTCTGTTGAGGTCCCTATAATCCACGCAGACTCGGACCCTTCCATCTTTCTTCTTTACCGGCACGATATTTGCTAACCAAGTAGGGTACTTTGCAACCCGAATTACCTTTGCGTCGAACTGTTTAGACACCTCCTCTTTGACTTTCAAACTCATGTCTAGTTTGATCTTTCTTGGCCTTTGTTTTACGGGAAGATAAGATGGCTCAATAGGCAACCTGTGTGCGACGATGTCCGTACTCAAACCTGGAATGTCGTCATACGACCAAGCGAACACGTCGGTGTATTGTTTCAGGAGCTCAATCAACTCTTTCTTCTGTGTGACACTTAGGTGGGCACTGACCCTAGTCTCTTTTACAACTTCCTCATCGCTTAAGTTTATCAACTCAGTTTTTTCTAAATTCGGTTTAGGCCTATTCTCAAAGTTTTCCAGCTCTTGGCTAAGCTCTGATTGTGGACATTCTTCCTGTTCCTCGGGGTTATGCCTGCCATTTGAAATTTGTTTGTTGGTTTCATTACATGTCATATTCGCATTATCGACAGGTTTATTAATATGATCGCTGAAAGAAGAATGTGTAAAAAAATTAATTTTAACACAAGCAAGTTTTAAAGCTGCAAAAATATCCTGGTATTTATGATGAAAGCGAAAATGCGAGATTAAAAATATATTAAAGAAACGTAAATGCAGGTCTATTTTTCTTTATAGATATAAAGTCACATTGCTAGAACTATCATAAACTCTACCAAGCTCATCGGAAGGTCAGGACAGGGGTGCAAGTCCAATTATTCAGGCTGTATCCATGCTCTGCGTCCCAAATGGTGGGCTCTTCCTCGTGATCCCCCGTGATCATACAAAAATATGCTTCATCTTCACCTACGAACAGATTCTGGAACCCTGCTGCAAGATCCTCTGGGTCATCTTCTCTCGGCATCTGGATGGTGCAGGCTTTGACGAATGACTGACTCAGGGGCGGAATGGGCATTGACAACGGAATGTCTCCCTTTTTCCGGAGGCTCGTAGTCACCAAATCCTTTGAGGTGGGCTGGTACCCTAAACCAAAAGTGTCCTTCTTCCCAAACAACTGGATAGGCTCTGTGATCCCATTCCTATCGGATCCAAGACCTCTGCCGGGCTCGTACCCATTTCTTAGCATTTCCTTGGCTACCATTGTGAGAGAACATGGCAGCTGCAACGGCCTGACCCTGCTGGCGCTCTTGATCTCATTAACATGAAAGACTGAACCATCCAACTGTTTTGCGTCCTCTATGACAGGGATTGCATAATCGGTGTTGATGTTTCCCCTTTTATCCTCAAATACTACTACTTCACGGTGATTCCATATAAACTTTAGGCACTGATGCAAGGTGGACGGGACTGCACCAGCCTCGTGAATCCACGACCTTCCTATCAACAGATTGTAACATGTAGCAATATCCAATACTTGAAACTCCACAACGAATTCTGTAGGTTCGATCAGCAGTGTGAGGTCAATTTCGCCTTCGACACCCCTATGGACTCCGTCGAAACCTTTGACCCTGATATGACTTTTACGGATTTTCTTGCAATCTTCCCCCAATTTCAGCAACGTCGTCATGGGACAAATGTTGACTGCCGAGCCTCCGTCAATCAGAACTGTTGAAACAATCTTGTCTGCGACCTGGATGGTGATATTCAATGGAAGATTGTGTCTGACGCCACCAGCAGGTAACTCATCATCGTGAAAGGCGATTCTGCGGGCCTCTAGCACTTGTCCGACTAAAGCTGTCAAGTTCTCGTCTGTTGGAACATATGCATCTTTCAGTACCTCCATTAACGCAATCCTGTGTGGGGACGAATGCATTAACAGCGAAAACAGAGATATGTGTTGATGTTTTCTTCAACTGCTCCACGATAGAATATTCCTTAGTGGGCATCTTCCTCCAAAACTCTTCAACTTCAGCCTCTGTCACGGGTTTCTTTTGTGGTACCTCCCCGACTGCCTCCACAGGTGTGTAATACCTCCCTGACCTGGTTATACCTGCAGCGGTGACTTCTATGGCTTGCTTCCCAATTTCCCTGCGATCTACTCTGATTGGCGGCTCCCATCCGGGCATCTGAGCAACTGTGATTGAACCCTTATGTTTCGGCGGCGCCCCAGCTTAAATACTGCTTTCTTTCGAATATTGGTGACAGGGGCGACGAAAGCAGAAGGTTCAGCTCTTCCTTCACTTCGAACTGATCGGATGGTTCCCTCCAAGTTGTATTCCTCATCTAAGGTTATCAAGTGCGCATTGGCGTTGTCGTGGTTTGGCAAGGGATTATCATGCACGTTTGGGGAAGGATCCTTCAGCTGAATTACCCCTTCTTTGATCAACGCTTCGATTTTGTCCCCGAGGGAGTAGCAACTTTCAGTGTCATGCCCTGGGCTATCGGAGTGATACGCGCAACGCTTATTTTCATCATACCATCTTGGGATAGGGTTAGGAATCCTTCCTGGAATCGGTTGGATCAAGCCTGCTGCTCGCAGTCTTTCGTATATTTGGGGTACGGGTTCAGCCAGTGGGGTGCGAACTTTAGGTGGTCTTCCTTCAAAATTCGTGTTTGGTCTGGGTGCATTGGGCGCTCTATTTTGTTGGCGGGCTTGATGGGCGGGTCGATGCGGTGCAGGATAAATTGGTGTTTTGGAAGCGTTATATATAGGTTGTGTGTGGTAGTTGGGGTGTGGGGGCAGGTGTATAGTGAGGTGTGAAGTTTTGGTTACTTGTGTGGTAGTATGAGGTTTGATAGGATGGGTTTTGGTATGTTATGAATGTTTCGGGTTTACGTTCTTGTATGAACATGGAAGGGGAAACTGTCTCTTTCTTCTTTTGTGAAGTACTCCTGATTGTCCCTGACTGAATTGCCTTATTAGTTGCCTGTAATGCTGCCAAATTCGTAATCCTACCAGTTTTAATACCTTCCTCCACGAAGTCGACCATTCTGACAACTTCCGCAAAATTTCGTCCGATGACGCTTATCATTCGCTCATAGTAGGTTGCGTCCTTCAAAGATTGTACGAATAGAGTGGTCATCTCACTCTCCTCCATGGGTGGTTGTACTTTTGCTGCATCTGAACTCCATCTCATGGCGTACTCTCTGAACGTCTCCGTAAACTTCTTTTCTAACTTCATTAAATAAAACTTGTCCACAACGGTTTCTGTATTGAACCTGAATCGCTCCACAAAATCTTGGGCCAATGCATTCCAGCTATGCCATTTCCGCGGGTCATGGCTAGTATACCAATATAATGTCTCGCCGGTCAAACTTCAAATGAATAACTTCATAACGACTGCTGGGTTCTTTCCTACTCCGATCAGTTTGTCACAATATGACCTCAAGTGTGCACGGGGGTTCCCCTTCCCATCAAATAAATCAAACTTGGGCACTTTGTACCCCACAGGTAGCTCCACATCTGGATGCATGCAAAGATCCTCGTAATCTAATCCTTCATGACCCTTATCCGATCGCATGCTCCGAACAACTTCTTTCAAGCTATGAATCTCTTTGGCTACGTCCTCGTCCATTTTGGCTCAAGCTTCCTTCTTCATTTCCTCGTAATGATACGTTTCTTGGGGAAGCACAGGGACGGTAAAAGGCTGGGTCTCTGTTGTGTATGTTGGTGGTCTGGGTTGTTTGTTGGGGCTGGTAATAGGCATGGTGTGTGGGTATTGTTTAGTCTGGTGATTCGGGCTGATTGGGGTGAAGTAAGCAGGCGGGGGATGAGATATATGGGTAGTAAGAGGATCATTTTGAGGGTGGGGTTGAGGATTGGCTGGGCGAGGGATAGTTTGATCGGCAACTGGTAGTCTTTGTGGGGAGTTTTGGGAGATATGTGGTGGCAGAGGTCGATCCGGGATAGTTTGCGAGGCAGTGGCCCTTTGCTCTAGTATAGGGGTATTCAAACTAATGGATAAGTTTGTCAGATTCCGTAGTCTTTCCATCTCAACCTGCATATCAGCAATTTGTTGTAGTAGTTGTGCGATGCATTCTTCTTGACTAGTGACATTTCTCCCTTCTGAAGGTTCTGTTTCGCCGACAGGAATAATTCCCAAACCATTTGGCTCAGACGCCTCCGAGCCAGTCATGTCATCATTTCGTGCCTTGGACCTGGTAAAGTGTGGATGCTCCGACATTGCTGAATCAAATACGAACCGACCTTTTGGGGGAAGTAATAAATCCTTCTAAAAAATGCAACAAACTGCGTTAGCACATGATTTTAAAGGTGAATAACAATTAGCAAGTATATATTGCACATAAATTGTCACGCTGCGGGTGGGTCCTAATCATGCATAGGGACCCCTTTATGTCATGGGTAGGCCTAAACGTCACATATGCAAGATCATGATAATAAAAATCCAAGCCCTTAGATTGAAATGCTTTAATCGGGAATAAGTTGCAATTTATTGAAATAACAATAAAACATCAAAAGCCTATAACTAAGTCGCCGATGTGATGGTGAAGCTTAGGTTTTCTTAGGTATAGCCCCTGCTTGTTCCAAGTATTGCACTACATCGTGCATTAGGACCCACATGTCTGGGGTGATGACCTTCTCTTTGAGTTGTTTATCCTTTATTCTGTTCCTTGCACCAATGTCTTCAATGCCTTGCTCCCCTTCTGAACTATATTCTGTGCGGTCTAGAAACTATGCTTGATACTCTGGGGAGACCCCTGCTTGGTCCTCCCCGACTTCCATTTGATCAATATGATTCCATTCATAAAGGATTTGTTTGGCTTCGGGAACGATGAATTCCGGTCCGAACTGGATTTCGGAGGCCCTCATGTCAGCCATGAGAGGAATTACCTGCGTATAGCCAAACTGTCGTAGTACACGTAGTGGAGCATATGGTTGCAGTCCCTTTAGACCTATAAGTCTGATATAATAAAGTCTCTTATGTCTCGTCTCAAGTAGACCCTCTTGACCATATGAAGCAATGGATACTTCCATTGAATCTGACTGCTACTGCAAGATGCTAAGTACTTGTACCAATCCTCTGTGCCGACTGGTGACACATAACACTTTGTTCTTTCATAAAAGGTGGAGATCTTGTTGTCTGCGCTGTGACATACATCGATCATGTTTGAACGCTGATAGAAATGTTCTATTGCCCACATCTGTAAGATAAGATTACTGCCTTCAAAGAAGCTTAATTCACCCCTTCTGCATCTATTCAAGGCTCTAAATAGTTCTGCCAAAATCATGGGCGTCAAAGTGAGCCGTTTGTCACCAACTTCATCGAACACTGCTCTAACTACTGAACATATGCATGTACTAATTCTTTCATGCTCGAGCGGAAATAAAAGAGTCCCTAAGAAAGCCATATCAAATGCAATAGGACGCCTAACTCTCCAATGGTCCGCAGTGCAGCAAAATTCATTTTTAAACAACTTGTATCCGTCTCGGCAACCATATCTCTCGTACAGGTAGTCTAGAGAAATCCAATTGTTTTCGGAGCAACACAATTCTCTGGTATTCTTTAAACCCAAATAACGGAGGAGCTTTTTCCCCGACTGGCCATGCGAAATAACTGGTTTTCTGTCATGATATGCTAAAGCAGTAAAGTAGCTGACTTCTTCTAAGGTGGGGGTCATCTCGAAATCCCTGAATTTGAAGACGACTCGATCCGGATCCCAAAATTGGATCAATGCTCTGACCAAATGATGATCGAGAGTGATGTTGAATAATGATATGAGGCATTCCAACCTTCTTCTGATTTCCATATGACTACCCAAGTCGAATTTTGACCACCACGTCCTTAATTTACTCGGAATCCCATTCACCATTCTGATCTGAGGGATAGGTTCCATCTAAAAATAAATAATACAAAAAATGAGTATGCATTTTCCAACTTAGGCATTTCGACTTTAGGTTTGGTTTCGTTTATCATGACTATGCAACACATAATATCCTATTGGGCCGCAGGGTTATAAAAACCCGTTGACTAATTTGGTGTTTTTCTAATTGTGGTGTCAATGCCAAGGACTGACCCGCCTAGGGTAAATATATGCATGCCTTAAAATAAGGGGTGGTATATCTCTATCCTAAGTTTCTAAGATTTGGCTTTACTAGACGCAAGGTTCCCGAGCGGACAACTCGAGTGAGAAGGCTACGCGGCTGATCAGACGAACCGATCTAACTCTGCGCAGGCGCCAACTCTCTTAAAATTTGGATATTTGAAGAAATTAGCGGGTGCGCGAAGCACACCAGCGCGTGAGTGTGTGATAGTGTGAATTTTCCAGAATGGAAGAAATATGAGCGGAATGCCAGTTTAAGGAAAGCAGTAAAGCATGTAGCAATTAAAATAAATAAATAAAACAAAATACAACACACAAAATTAAATGCAAAAAATAATGCCGAATAATAACCCTAGATCTGTTATGGTTAAAAACCTAATTCCCCAGCGGAGTCGTCATTTCTGTCACGCCCTCTTCCGACCGCGACTTTATTATAGCGAATCCTGCTTAAATAAATGACGTTAGGAAATAAATGAAAATGCTAAAACGTTAAAAGGGTGCTAAAAGTGCTAAAGGGTTCGCGGAGTCGCCACCTAATTAGTTTGGGTGAATTAGGGCACCTAAATGTTAACTAAGTCAAGTCAACATTAACTCTATTTAATGGTCCGCTAAACTATGTGAGATTCTGGGCAAGAGTTCTTTATTAATCAAGAGGGAAGAGGTTAGGCACCCTCTAATATCCGCTAACTTACGGTTGTCCGTTCAAACCTAGGTTACAATTATGTTAAATATAAATGCATTTTTTACAATAGGCCTAGCATGTAAAGTGTTTAAAATGATTTACCTATATGAATGTTAATAAGAGAATTTATGAGAAAATTGATTAGGAATATAATATCCTAGCTACATGAATGGTTATGCGAGTGAAGGTTATTTAGCAATTTAGTATAACTTAAACAATGCATGGCCAGCCTAGAATAATTAACTTAAGGGGAAGCAATTTTTTAGCGCTAAATTACTTTCTAATATATTGATACCAGGTTTAACTATTCTAGGTATTCTACTAATTAGTGTAGCGTTAGACAGATAATTTACAACAAATAAATGAGCATAATTAAGGAATTAATAAAGACGACTCGAAGGAATGGCGATGTCATTTCGCTTGTGGTTCTGAAATTTTCCTATGCGGATGCACATAGATGTGGGTCTTCATTTGTTATAGCTCGTGATGAGTCTCGCTATGAGACTCTTCATTCGGCTCCGATGCGTTTCATGTAAAACAAGAAAAGAAAGGATTAGTTTCAACCCAAAGTCTATAAGGTGTACATAAAGGAGACACTGGGCCCAACGTTATACATTGCAGCAACTTAAGTAACAAATAATCCAATTAGGCAAACCCAAGAAACGCAGGCCTGAGCGTCTCAACTTAATGCCAAGTCTGCAACCCATACATTGTGCAACAAACAAGAAGGAACAAAAAAGGGGAGCAGCTGAGTGATAATCCTTAAGAGGTAAGAGAGTAGGTTTTCTATTTATTTTTCTTCTGCAGATTTAGCTAGCATAGATATATATGAGCTGAGTTGGTCACAACCTCGTTTAATCCTATTTAAATTACTAGTTCAAATCAACTGTCATACTCTCGAGCATATTATGATTTAAACAAAGAGGGGAGCATGCAAGAATGTAAGCTAAAATGAGGTTCTTGTTGAACAGACACCAAAACAATACTCAAATCACACTGCACGCGATATACTTGAGTATTAACAATCAGATGCATATAGTAAGAGTAGATGGTCGAATCATGACTCCTTTTAAGCATGTGTCATGGTAGTAACAAGAAATGCAGGTAATAAAAAACAGCACACATTGGACAGTTTAGGCAAACAAAGCAAACATTTATTCGGACAAGAAAATTACAGGTATGCAGAGATTATAGGATGGATCATGTCTAAATCGTACCCTACCACACGAAGTGAATGTAGAATGATCATGCAAATAGGACCATGGCTCAAAAATATAAACGGATACCTTTAGACAGGATACGAAATCAAATACCAAACCTATACATTTCTAGTTTACTTGAAAACAACAGATAAGCAATTTAGGATGGAATAGAGACATATATGCCTATTTTTATATGGTTTAGACAATCAGCGCAGATTGGTAGGAGAAGCATTCACTTTAGAAAATAATGGACTGATTTAGTAAGCATGCTAGACCCTTAACAATCAAATAAACCATTCCAAATAATATTTAAGCAGGCTCAGCTACAATCGTATAGTAAGACCCAACTATGTGTTGCAGGGGAGATCAACTCCCACATAGACCTGATAGGCATATGTTCACAGAAGGGACTTATCTAGGCTAACACAGATTTCCTTAAGGCAGTGACTACAAGGGTTGAGTCAAGTATGTATATTGGCAACATAAACTCAGGTAATCTCACAGTAGTACATACATAGATCATGCTGAAACCAACAGGGACAAGTATCATACTGATTTTTTATATCACCTAATGCTAGATGGAACTTCGATAGACGTACTTAGGATATTTGTCCTGATTTGAACAGTCCGCAATCCAGTCCATAATGAAATAACATGTTGACCACCCAAGCTTATATCACACAGCACAAATTTCGAATATTGGTTTAAGGAAGGACATTTGATAGCTCCAAACCAGACTAACTAACTACGCCTCGATACGACTCATTCGCAAACTAACACACTTAACTCATGCTTAACAAACAAAGAAGCATATAATGCAAACTTCATGATTTGGCATATTAATCTGAAAGATTCAAATAACAGATAATAGCCATCAACAAATTTTGAATGGCTTAACATGTATAAACTAAATTAAACCGGCATATTTAACCAACATATAATCATCACACATATCATGAAATACAAATCGAATGAGAAAATATGAAAGGAGACAGGTTTACCTTCTCCGGACAGCGAACCGAGGCAACGTATCAAGTCGTCGATTCACTCGGAGAATGCGATTATGCGATAGAAAGGAAACTGAAGCTTTTGCGAAAATGGCAGATTTTGAAGGTCGGATTCTTTCTCTGAATGGGGAAAGCTTTCTACCGAAGAGTCCCTTTTCCCCGATTCTTGTTGGTGTTTTTTTTCCGAACGTTCTTACTGATTCCTGGGTAGGTTCTTTTCTCTGTGGAAATCCCCTCGCCCCTCTGCCATTGCATGTATAGATTGCCCTTTTATATAGTCCCGATTTGGGTTCCCCATTAGGTAGGTTGATTCTGTGATTTTAGAATGGTTATAGTTATGGTAATTTATGATTTCTGAACCGATTTAGGGAAGATTTGGTACAAGTTTAGTACGATTTTAGATGATTTTTTATCGTTCAAATGTTAGGAAGATTTTGGTATGTTTTGTTATTATGGTAAGTTTGAAAACGATTTGGGAGATTTTGAGGGAATCTGGAAGATTCGTGGTTCTTGGAGATGGTAAGGGGTGTGCTGGCTGTGTGTACATGGGTAAGGAAAACCCGGATTCTCCGGCGAGAATCTCGGGCTGGGGTGTTGGTGCTGATGCGGCGGCTTTCCTAAGGTTTCTAGGTTTAGGTAGGGGTAGGGTTGTTGGGCGATGGGGAGGAAGACGAAGGGGCTGAGGGAAATAAGGGCTGGGGGTAATGGGCTGAGGAAGGATAAAGGGTGATGGGCGGATAAAATAAAAGTTGGGCATTTGGGCCAACTGGTTTGTGTCGCGGGTGTGGGTTGCGGTAGTGGGCTGGGCGGCATGGGTTGGGTAGAGTTTAGCTATTGAGTATTTAATTTGGGTAGTGTGTTATTAGTTTTAGGTGTTTTATTAGTTTTAATTAGTGATAAATTAAAAAATTCAAATTGTGATTAAATTATTTAGGTGTTTTATTAGTCTAAGCTTGAATTTAAATTATTACAAAAAATAACGACGGACGTGCTATTTAACTAGTGCTTAATATTTTATAATGCGATGTCGTTATTAAAATCTTATTTATTGTGCATTATTTATCATTATTTAAGCTAAAATTTAAAATGTCTTAATATGACTTTAGTCGCTACAATAATTATGAAATTGTTTTGCGTATTAATAAATGTGGATCGTATATTTGACACGACGTCATTGCTAAATTATTTATTGACGTATTTATTATTAATAACATTATTAAGAGTTAATGAAAAAATGGAATAGGGTTCAAAATTGATAAATGCGGGCGCGAGACCTAGTGCTTAATTTTCTATGTAAGATGTGGTGCTGTTATTAGTCGCTTATTTATGCATGTATTACTATTTTTTTATTGTTGCATTTTATTATTATAAAATTATTAAAAATTGTTGTGAAAATTTTATGTAATTTTGTAGTTATGACTGGACGAGAGAGTCAAAATTGAGTGTCAACACTATGGAAGGAGAAATTGTCACGACCCAAATCGGAGGGCCGCGACGGGCACCCGAATACCACCTGTCGGGTAACGCTAATCACGCAATCAACACCTAACCATAATTAAGCACGGATTAAGTCGAAAAGGATTATGAAAGCTCTTGACCAGAAAACTGACTTATACATATATACATGACCACGCCAAAGCCGACAAGGCCATACAAGATCATTATCCACATGACACATGTCTACAAGCCGCTAAAGATTATACGACATCAAAATACTAGACTGCAACTCTGGAATAAATAGAGTGCTCCAACATCAGAACCAGCAACCTACAAACGTGAACCATCACTCTCTTAAACTGAATGTCGCATGAAACACGTCCCTCAAAGAAAGCGGAACGCCAAGACGATCGATGCATCGAGTATGTCAGGAATAAATAATAGCATAACAGGAGTACAACAACAATTAAAACAGGAACAAATGAAACAGAAACAACTAACCAACAGTCAATACTTCTGAGTCCTTAATACATATGACTAATCATTATGCAATTCAAATACGGTATGATATTAGCCACCTAGGCATCTTCCTTACTATAACCGATTCTGTGGGCATCAGGTGTTAGGTCACACAGACAATCCTTATCGGTCACACATACATGCCACACAGACTTCGGTATCGGTCTCTTGGCATCAGCTTTTTCGGTCACACAGACATGCCACACAGACTTCAATATTGGCATTTATGGTCACACAGACATGCCATACCGGCTTTATCATTATCATATTTCAGCTGATCAGGTAGTTTGCGTATCCCATTTCACATCCCCAATATGTATAGTTTTGGGAAAAATATGAATGTAATGCAGATGAAAATGCATGAATAACAATAAAACATTTCCTGAATTTATTGGACGACAATAATATCCTTACTCATTTGGCTAACATTATGAAAATATCTGATTGGTGATAATAAATTCGAACTGCCTAATTAGTTCTTATCTGGGCCGTGATTAATTTATATAATAATAATCTTATCTAATACAGTTGTAAAACAATTTGATTATATCTTAGTTTTTATGCAGATGACATTCTAAAATCATTTTAATATAATTGTTTGTCGATACCTTTTTCACTTAACGCTGCAATGACTTATTTTAACACGTCTACTAAAAATATATCTACTTATTTATTAAATAAATTTCAGCACTTAATACTCATCAGTTATTTTAAATTAGCAAAGTCAAATCGACTCCAATGATTACTAAAAACACTTATCAATATCTCTCTCATATGTCTTAATAAGAACTTAGGAACAATTTAGACATGCTTTTAGCATATAATCAATAACATAAACATTCCTTATCTTCTAAGAGTAGAATAAATTATGAAGCAATACCACAATTTTATTTCATACGTAGAACATATCAAAAGAAAGAAGGATTTGTTTTAACATACCTTCGTTTCACTAGACTAGAAGCGAAAATAATGTGTAGAAAGCATGTGTTTCGGAAGCAAGAAGACACAACATCAATTTGTTTCCTTTATCCCACGGAACAATGATTTTGAGAACAAATTTATTTGATTGGCCATGAAAAACAAGCTACTGCTTGTACTCTCTCCTTTACTATTCAAAACCAACTAAAGTGTACTATGTTTCTGAAGTTACTCCTTCTAAAAGATTGCTGAACTTGCCAGTGACCTTTATAATAAAATTCATGTCTATATAAATAGCACAATCTTGCTCCTCGGTTTATCCCTTTTAGAAAAAATGCCTTTTAAGTGCATTTAATAAGGCTCATAATGTTGTCTCCCATAAAGTCAAAGTAATGCCTCAATTTGTGCCACCAAACTGTAATGTAAATTGCCACCTTAAATTATAGTTCCTTAGTCATTAGGCAACTTCCACCTGTGCTACACGTAATTCAACTTTGTTATCTATTTATAAGTAATCTCATAATTAATTAATTATACACACAATTAATTCTAAATCTCACTTCAATTAAATCCAAAAAAATCATAAAATTTTCGTATACTCGATGTCATAATTTCTGTAATATAACACTAGTCCATAACTTCTTTATGCATATTCCAAATTATTTCCCGCTCCCGTTGTCACATTTGTTACATTCAAAATTATTTTGAGATCACATCTTTTTATATACTAATCTCCTATTTGCATATGTAAAAATAACCAAAAATAAATTCCAACGCTCGGGTCTATTTCCTTCATTTAGGTGTTCAAATCATTATCCAAAATTTCGAGTCGTTACAACTAGGGGTGAGCACGGGTACAGGGTACCCAGATACCCGACCGAAACCGATACTAATGGGTAGGTTCCGAGTAAATATATTAGAATAACGGGTAGGTTCCGGATAGTAAAATTAGGAACCGATAAATGTCGGGTCCGGTTCCGGTTCCGAAAAATAGAGACCGGGTACCCGGACCCGGAACCGATACCCGGACCCTATGGTGATGCAGTTGATGAGCCACGAAGAGCTCTATCGAACCCACATTTTATTCCTGTATCTCTTTTTTCTTTTTCGAAGTTCCTATATATCAAACCTATTGAAAAGTATCCTTTATTCCGAGTGGAGGCACATCAAACTAGGACAGGTAAGAGGGAGAAAGAATGAAGGCATTTGAAGTAGAAACAAGGAGATCTATTCTGGTTGTTTTTAAAAAAAAGTTCAATAACATTCTAATCTGATTTTTGTTTAGGAGAAAGTTAGAGGATAATAAGCAGCATTGTCAAGGAAACTAAATTAAGTTATATGACTACAGAAATCTACACTTGTGGTTTACTCCAATTTTCTCATCTTTAATCCTCTGATCTCAGTTAGCTCAAGACCAATAGGGAAAAGACGGACAAAGTTGAAATAAGAGCAGGCACACAAAATGTGAGCACGATCAGACGGTATCTGAACCTATCCGAACCGCAGGTCCGGTAGTTCGTAATGATTATTCTGGTAGGTTCCGGTAGTAAATTTGAACCGATCTTTTACAGTAGTGGTCCGTAGTTCAAAAATGGCAGGGTACCCGGACCCGCTCACCCCTAGTTACAACATTTCCCCCTTAGAAACATTCGTCCTCGAATGTTGGGGTGACATATCTAACTCGTATCCCATAGTCAAAAATACAGTCACCGCTTCACAATCACATGAAAACAACAGATAAGGTCTATAAGACGAATTTTACCAACTCATGTATTCCGGTACATAGTACCTCTTTTACTTTACTTCTTTTTTAAAAAAAATGTTTCGCTTTCCAGACTTGCATTATCTCTTTCGTATTCCATATATGAATGAGACAACTTCTCATAATCTTGAATTTTAACATACTAATGTCCTTCTTGCATATCAACTGTTTTGATAGAAATCGCTCATTTATCGTATACGGGTATGAACTAATCGACGTTGCCAAAATTGTAACAGGCACGAGTTAAACTCAACTCTACTGCACGATTTACGAGATGAAAGAATAGAAATCATCCCTAAATGCCAGGCAACCTCTTGCGTAAGGACAGACATGCTCTGATACCAAGTTTGTCACGATCCAAATCGGAGGGTCGCGACGGGCACCCTGATCCCACCCGTCGGGTACCGCTAATTACGCAATCAACACCTAACCATAATTAAGCATGGACTAAGCTGAAAAAGATTATGAAAGATCTTGACTAGAAAATTGACTTATACATATATACATAATCACGCCAAAGCCGACAAGGCCATACAAAATCATTATCCACATGACACATGTCTACAAGCCTCTAAAGAGTATACGACATCAAAATATTATACCAAGACTAGACTGCAACTCTGGAATAAATAGAGTGCTCCAACATCAGTTGAACCAGCAACCTAACAACATGAACCATCACTCTCTGAACCTGCGGGCATGAAACACAACGTCCCCCAACAAAGAGAATGTCAGTACGACTGATGTACTGAGCATGTCAGGCATAAATAATAGCATAACAGGAGTACAACAACAGCTGAAACAGGAAAACTGAAACAGAAACAACTAACCAACAGTAAATACTTCCAAGTCCTTAATACATATGACTAATCATTATGCAATGCAAATATGGTATGATATTGGCCACCTAGGCATCTCCCTTACTATAACCGACTCTGCGGGCATCAGGCGTTAGGTCACACAAACAAGCCGTATCGGTCACACAGACATGCCACACAGACTTCGGTATCGGCCTCTTCGCATCAGGCTTTTTCGATCACAAAGACAAGCATTTTGTCACACAGGCTGCAATATTGGCATTTATGGTCACACATACATGCCATACCGACTTTATTATTATCATATCTCATCCCAGTTGATCAGGTGGTCTGCGTATCCCATTTCACATCCCCAATATGTATAGTCTTGGGAAAAATATAAATACAATGCAGATGAAAATGCATGAATAACAATAAAACATTTCCTGAATTTATTGGACGACAATAATATCTTTGCTCCTTTGGCTAGCATTATGGAAATATCTAATTGGTGATAACAGATTTGAACTGCCTAATTAATTCTTATCTGGGTCGTGATTAATTTATATAATAATAATCTTATCTAATCAGATGTGAACTAGAAAATGTAAAATAATTTGATTATATTTTAGTTTCTATGCAGATGACATTCTAAAATCATTTAATATAATTGTTTGTCGAAATATTTTCCCTTAACGCTGCAATGACTTATTTCAACACGTCTACTAAAACATACCTACTTATTTATTAAATTCATTTCAACACTTAATACTCATCAGTTACTTTAAATTAACAAAGTCAAATCGGCTCCAATGATTACTAAAAATTCTTATCAATATCTCTCCCATATGCCTTAATAAGGACTTATGAATAATTTAGACATGCTTTTAGCACAGAATTAATAACATGAATATTCCTTAACTTCTAAGAGTAGAATAAATTATGGAGCAATACCACAGTTATATTTCGTACGTAGAACATGCCAAAAGAAAGAAGAATTTGTCTTAACATACCTTTGTTTCGCTAGACCGGAAGGGAAAATATTGTGTAGAAAGCATGTGTTTCGGAAGCAAGAAGACAACATCAATTTTTTTCTTTAGCCCACAGAACAATGATTTTTGAGAACAAATTTATTTGATTGGCCATGGAAAACAAACTACTGCTTGTACTCCCTCCTTTAAACTATTCAAAACCAACTAAAGTGTACTATGGTGGTGATTGACCAAGCTTCTGGAAGTGTTTCTGTTTCTCAGAAACACTTCTTTGGCCAAACATCTTTTTTTTAAAAGTAGAAACACTTTTTTCAGAAGTCAAAAAATGTTTCTAGATGGGAGAGAAGCAGAAACATCAATTTGATGCTTCTAGAGAAGCTTTTTTTGCTCATTCATTGAATTTTTTTTGGACTCATTTACCATTTTTTTTCCACAAAATTACTTTTAATCTCATATAATATCCTCATATAAAATAGAAATTTGGGAATAGGGGTAGGGTGGGATAGGGGGTAGGGCGGGGGTAAGAAAAAAAATCATTTTTTTTTTATAAAAGTAACAAAAAATATGAAATAGAAATATGAGGATGTGTAGGGCAATGGGGTGAGATGTGTAGGGTAGGGGTAGGGCGAGGGGGTAACACAAAATTCATTTTTTTTATTAAATAGAAATTTGAGGATGGGTAGGGCAATGGGGTGAGGGTAAGGCGGGAGGGATAAGAAAAAAATTCATATTTTTTTAATTTTTTTTATAAAATTAACAAAAAAATATGAAATAGAAATTTTAGGATGGGTAGGGGCAATGGGGTGGGGGTAAGAAAAAAATTCATATTTTTTAATAATTTTTTTTTATAAAAATAACAAAAAATATGAAATAAAAATTTGAGGATGGGGTGGGGGTGGGGGTAGGACGGGTAAGAAAAAAATTCATATTTTCAATCATTTTTTACAAAAGTAACAAAAAATATGAAATAGAAATTTGAGGATGGGGTAGGGCAATGGGGTGGGGTTGGGGGTAGGGCGGGTTAAGTGGGGGAAGAAAAAAATTCATATTTTTTATAAAAGTAAAAAAAAATGACATAGAAATTTGAGGATGAGTGGGTAGGGCGGGGGTAGATTTGGACATATTTGAGTCATTGACTGTCATATTGTCTTTACATTTCTTAAGTACAATATAATATATTTTTTTATTAAATGTTGCAATTAAATAATTTTTTTTTATTAAATTGTAAAGATATACTAATTTTTAGAAACATGTGATAGAAAAAAATATTTTAAATAGTTTTAAATCTATAAGAAAAGAATATTCTAGTAAATTAGCATAAATGTTGGCCAAACAAGAAACTGTTTCTGTTTCTCTGAAGCATTTCTATAATTATAGACCAAACACCTTAACTGATTCTCCAGAAACAGTTTCTACTTCTGAAAAACAGAAATACCTTTTCAAAAGTTTGGCCAAACAAACCGACCCTATGTTTCCGAAGTTACTCCTTTTAAAAGATTGTTGAACTTGCCAGTGACCTTTATAACAAAATTCAAGTACATATAAATAACACAATGTTGCTCCTCGGTTTACCCCGTTTTAGAAATGCCTTTCAGGTGCATTAAATAAGGCTCATAATGATGTCTCCCACAAAGTCAAAGTAACGCCTCAATTTGTGCCACCAAACCGTAATGTAAATTGCCACCTATTAAATTATAGTTCCTTAGTCATTAGGCAACTTCCCCGTGTGCCACACGTAATTCAACTCTGTCCCCTACTTATAATTATCCCATAATTAATCAATTATAAACACAATTAATTATAGATCTCACTTCAATTAAATCCTAAAAACTCATAAAATCTTCGTATACTCGATGTCATAATTCCTGTAATATGACACTAGTCCATAACTTCTTTATGCATATTTCAAATTATTTCCCACTTCCGTCGTCACATTTGTTACATTCAAAATTATTTTGGGATCACATCCTTTTATATACTAATCTCCTATTTGCATATGTAAAATAACCAAAAAAAATTCCAACGCTCGGATCTATTTCTTTCATTTAGGTGCTTAAATCATTATCCAAAATTTCGAGTCGTTACAAAAATCATGACAGTTCTTATTATCTTGTCAAAAATGAATCATGGCAGTTATTGGTGTTAGTGGTTCGAGAAAATCTACATTGATCGATGCCCTTGCAGACCGTATAGCTAGGGAAAGTCTTCATGCCACTGTAACCTTGAATGGTGAAGTTTTGGAGTCCAAGTTTCTCAAAATGTCTCAGCTTATGTTATGAACTTCCCTTTTTTATGAAGTAATGATATCTTCTATTAAACAAATAGCATTCAATTGACAATTATACACGTTTACACACCCTCTCAGTCGGAGCGGGAGGAGGCCAGACGCTGAGAATGGATCTGAAGTCAAGAAATAACTGTTTGGAAAGTACTTTGGTAAATATATCTTGATAGGATGATGGAATATGTAACACTCTGACATGTCCTTGCACAACTTTCTCACGAACGAAGTGCAAGTCTATCTCAATGTGCTTGATTCGCTGATGTTGAACCGGATTGTGAGAAAGATAGATGACAGAGATATTATCACAGTACACAATAGATGCCTGACACAAAGGACATGAAGCTCTAATAGTAAATTTTTGAGCCAACAAATCTCAGCTATTACATTTGCAACGCCTCTGTACTCGGTCTCGGCACTGGAACGAGATAGGGTAGATGTCTCTTGGCAGACCAAGAAATCAGATTATCCCCTAAAAAAACACAAAAGTCGGAGGTGGAACGTCGCGTGTCCGGACACTCTGCCCAATCTGCATCCGTATATGAGAGCAACTTGTTTGGTGCAGAGGGGTATAGGTGCAAACCATAATCAAGTGTGTCCTTAATGTATCAGATGATACGCTTAAGGGCAGTGAAATAAGACTTCCTGGGGGCATGCATAAATAGGTATACCTGCTGAACAACATAATCAATGTCTGGCCTTATAAATGTGAGATAGTGAAGTGCACCTGCAAGACTCCTATACATAGTAGGATCGGAGACTGGAACACCATCCATAGCACTGAGCTTAGATTTTGAATCAACTGGAGTAGGTGAAACTTTGCAATTCGCCATCTTAGCCCTGTACACAATCTCCTCTGCATACTTACGCTGACACAAGAACATTTGATCGGCAGACCTAGTCACTGATATCCCTAAAAAATAACTCAGTTTTTCCAAATCAGTCATTGCAAATTCGTACTTAAGCAAGACAATAATCTCATTTTTCAACCCGTCGGAGGAAGCAGTAAGAAAAATATCATCCACGTAAAGTAATAAGTAAGCAGTGCTACTACCTCGATGAAAAATGAAGAGTGGTGTATCACTCTTGCTGCATACAAACCCAATCTGCAAGATATACCTGGCAAAACAACCATACCACGCACGGGGGGCATGTTTCAGGCCATATAGTGACTTACGGAGACGACACACATAGTGAGGAACTGCTGGATGGGTGAACCCAAACGGCTGATGCATGTAGATTGTTTCTCTCAGATCCCCATGTAAAAATGCATTCTTCACATCAAGCTGATGGATCAGTCAGTGTTTGCTCATGGCAATGCTTAAAACAGTGCGAATGGTAGCTGATTTGACAACCGGGCTGAAGGTCTCATCACAGTCAATGCCCTCCTGCTGATTTGTGTCATTAGCCACAAGTCGTGCCTTATACCTCTCAAGATCACCACTGTCTCTGAATTTGTGACGAAATAATCACATGCAACAGATCATATTCACCCCCCAGGTCTAAGTACTAGATCACATGTGTGCTATTTAGTTAAAGCATTCAATTCTTCATACATAGCCGCATTCAATTAGGGTCTTGTTTGACTAATTTAGGGTTTTTGGGAATTGGAGAAATGGTTTGGGCAGTCAAGTTAAATTGAACTTCGGGTTTGAAGATTCCAAGTTTGGCATGAGTTTCCATTTGGTGAGTAGGGATAGTGGGAGGCTGTGTCGGCTGAGTGGGAAGAGTCGAGATTGAGGGATTGGTTCGATATGGAGAAGGAGGGGTGACGTCGTCGGAGGCACCACGGCGCCGTGATCAAGGGCCGCGACGCTGAAGGAAATCTGCTTGCAGCAGTTTTTGGCGCCTCTATGCCAAATCACGCGCCGCAGACCGCCGACGAACTCGTGACTCGCCGCGAGTTTGGCATCGGCGTCGCCCGGGCCGGCTACGACGCCAAGAAGAACCCCGCGCAGAAGGTGATTCTGCGACAGTGCTATGATCTAGTTGACTGAGAATGATGGGAGAGATGGCAGACTCGTCAAGAAAAGAGTAATCTGGTTTTTGGAACTTTTTAAGATTTGAAAACGGGAATGTGATCTCATCGAATGTGACGTGATGAGATATGTGAATTTGACGAGTGGACAAGTCATAGCATAGATATCCCCTATGGTTTGGCAGAAAACCTAGGTAGACACATGAAGTGGATCAGTGAGCTAGCTTGTGAGGGGCAGTAGAGGCAAAGTTAGGATATCATAAACATCCGAATATCCGTAGATGTACATAAGAGGGGATTCTATGATAGAGGTTTTCGGTATGGGTCATATTGTGAAGGGTTCCAGTAGGGAGAATATTTAAAATGTATTCTGACATTTTAGCAGTATATACCCAGAAGAACGGAGGGAGGGAGGCTGAATCAATAGAGTGCGAATCATATTGTTAATGGTGCAGATGATTCTTTCAGCTTTACCGTTTTGTGGGGAGGTGTGGGGGCAGGAGAAGCGAAATACCATGCCATTATTAGTACAAAACCGGTGAAACATAGAGTTGTTAAATTCACGACAATTATCGCACTGAAAAGATTTTATACCTTTTTCAAACTGTGTTTGAATGAATGTTCGAAACTCAAGAAATGTGTAAACACTTCCGATTTAAATTTGAGAGGAAATAACCAGACAAAGTGGGAAAATCATCTAGTAAGACAAGATAGTATTTATGACTGAGAGAATTAACAGGTGATGTCCATAAATCGGCATGTATAATATCAAATGGTGCAAAGGTAACACTAATAGATGATTTAAACGGAAGACGAGTATGTTTGCATAAAGAACAAGAAACACTGTTTTGGGCAATCTTCCCATTATTACAAGTAATGAAATTATTGTCTCTAAGAAAATTAAAAATTGGTGCTCCTGGGTGACCAATCCTATTATGTCATGTTGAAGAAGAAATGACCGCTAGAGAGACGAGAGAACAAGATCTGACAGCGGAGGTGGGAGTGAATGGATAGATATCCCCCGTGCTATTGCATCTCGTAAGAGGTGTCCCCGTATAAAGATCCTTCACGGTGAAATCAAAATGGTCAAAATCAACAGAGACATAATTATTACGAGTGAATTTGTGGATAGAGATTAGGTTCTTAATTATATGTGGGGCTTATAGGGTATTCTTAAGAAGAAATGGATGAGGAGGTGGTGTGTAGGATGTACCATAACCCTTTATTGTAATGCGGTGGCCACTACCAACTGTAAGTAATTGAGGATGCTTTAAACTGAACAGTTTGAGAATATCACCTGCAGACCGGGTGAGGTGAGAAGTGGCTCCGGAGTTCATGTACCAGTTGTTGTCAGACTATTGCAGATTGAGGTCGCAAAGCCCGACCCAACTCGGAGGGCCACGCCGAGGGGTGATGGAATTGTCCTCGTACGGCCGGGCTTGTTACGGATACTGGGCTTGCCGAGTGGTTGGAGCTGGGCCCAACAACCCGTGTTGAGAATACTGGTTGAAGGGTTGCTGCATCGGAAAGCGGGTCGGCATTGCGCTCAGATCTTGGCGCCGCGGTCTTTATCTTGAGGCATCGCGCATCAGATTGCATCGCCGAGGCGTCGGGCCCGATTGTTCTGCAGACCGTTGTTGCCGCCGGCCGCTCACGACCGCGACCCTTGCCACGACTACGACCTCCTCTGCCGCGGCCCTTGCCGCCGTGGCCCTGCCATGGTTGAGATTTTCCTGGTGGTGTCTGATCTTGGGGTTGCGTGTCGACAGCTAACGCCTGCTGACTGTGCTCATCCTACTTAGCACGACGAGTCTCTTCAAGCAACAACTGCGAGCTAGCTTTGTTGAAACTAGGTAACAGATCTGCCTGTTGAATCATAGTGGCTAACGTATCTTAGTCGCCTTTAGGAAGACCTGCAATCAATTACAACACTATTTTAGTGTCCGAGACAGACGTGTCAACATTGGAGAGTTGATCCGCCAGCAGTTTCAATTGTCTGCAGTATTCAGTCATGTTGGAAAAAAATTCAAGACGTGTATTGTTAAATTATTCCTCTAAATACACAGCACTAATGTGCTTGTTATCTTGAAAGATTTCCTCCAAACGGTTCCACAAATCACGAGCTGTGGCGCCAGATTTCATGATAGTAAGAAGTAGATCCTGAGAAATACTACCATATATCCACTGTTTGACGCCGGCGTCTAGACGACGTCAAGTAGAATCATCAACCTCCGGAGGGCGCGAAATAGTGTCATCTATATAATCAAGCACGTGATAGAGACATGCATGATTGCGAAACAGTTCAACCAAAGGAGAATACTGACTGTTTCTTGATTAAGAAGAATGAGAATATAGTTCTTGATGTTGGTAATAGTTAGGGCGAGTTTTGGATGTGGAAGCGTCAGAAGGAGTGGAAGAATCCTGAGTATTCATTTAGAGAAGAGAGCAATGGAGAGAAAAACCAAGAATTTTGGGAGGAAAGGAGAGGCGCCGCGGCTGAGATGCCCGAGGAGGGGTGGGCGGCAGCTTCAAGAAAATTCTAGGGTTTTTGTTTTAGACTCTTACATGACAATTCTTATTATCTTGTCAAAAAAAGAATAATGGCAGTTATTAGTGTTAGTGGTTGGGGAAAATCTACATTGATCGATGCCCTTGCAGACCGTATAGCTAGGGAAAGTCTTCATGCCACTGTAACCTTGAATGGTGAAGTTTTGGAGTCCAAGTTTCTCAAAATGTCTCAGCTTATGTTATGAACTTCCCTTTTTTGATGAAGTAATGATATCTTCTATTAAACAAATAGCATCCAAAACATGCAGCAATACACAGACATGATTTGGTACCATTACAGCTGAAAAACTTTGATGTTTAATACAGTCTCAGAAATCTTGAAATAGTTTATCCTACATTAACTATCTTCCAGAAAAAAGGATGATGAACCACTTCCACCGATACAAGAATATATTTGGTTAATGAAAGATTTTTAAATTTTGTGGTCTAAAATAAATCAAAGATATGTGTGTAATTTTAGACCATCTCGTTAAGCATAAAAAGTATTTAATCACTTAAATTCGAATTCATTTTGTTTTACAATAATGATGACCGAGCCAACTTACGGACACCTCAACTAATTCCAACGGGTATTCGCTACCTCCCGGTAGCAATCAAAGTTCATTTTTCTTAGCCCTCTACCTACTCTTGTTAAAAAACGTAGAATCATATTCAAAATCTTCTTCCTGTTGATCTCCATGTAAATAAGCCCACAAATGCCATTCCTTGTCAAATCTCACACACATATCATTTTCATAGTGCAAACGGCCCAAAGCTCCACTTACAACCTGGCTAACTTGCAAATCTGAAATATCCTCAACAATGAACTGAGAATCCCTTACCAGAACACAAATATCAGCTCTGGTTCCAACACCTCCGGGCAATCTAGCAGCTGCATCTCTTACCAAACAGACGACAGTAAAATGTGGCGGCCGATTTTTCTTAAGAATATGGTGATCGCGAACCTTTATTAATGGCTTGCCACTACACCTTTTCAGAGGAGCAACAGTAGAGCTCTGACCATCAACGGCTATATATGGGAAAGCCACAAGGTTTCTGAAATGGTTGCTTGGCTGGATTAAAACAAAATGGTGAAACATGTAACAGGTCATGATTGTAGTAGACAAAGAAGAAAAATGAAGCAACTCAAGAATCAGAAACGTCCTGATAGACATAAAGAAAAAAAGAATATCAATGTTTCCCCAGGAGGTCTAAAGACAACATAAGATGTTTTGGCGACAACGTAGTTCCTCAAATATTGACTTAAAAGAAATGTAATATATACAGTGTGATGATGATGATGATGTTGATATTTGACATATTAGTCAAAGATCTATTGCGTATCCTCAGCGCAGGATAAGAATGTGGCAATAGATGTCATATTGGCAACTGTCTGAACAACAATTCTTGCTAAAAAAGAATATATGTTCTCATCAAAATAAAAGCAAAAGAATCGGGACAATAACAACACACAGATTAGGAAAAAAAAGTGTGGACCAAGAACAACAAAAAGATAGATAATAAGCCAATCTAGATTTTCAATGTTTAACCACAATAATATATAAACGAAATTCAAATAATTGAACTCTAACAACAATCTTGAAATCAACTACAATGAATTCAACAAAGTATAAGCACGTACTAACTTGATTTGTAGATAGAGGCTTACAAATGCAGTAATCTAAGACAAAAATTCGTCTCCGCTTGTGTTGCAGTTCTACAGACGTCTGTCTTGAGGATACAACTATCTAAGTGAAGTTCTAGCACAAGAAATTCACTTCTAGCGAATCTACTTTATGTGTTCTTCAGATATTTATCGTTGGAGGAAGAAGAAGAAGAAGCAACAAGAAGAATTCTTCAAATTGATTTTGATTTTCAAATCTGAAGATTAATCTTGTTAATTGTGTTGTCTTTCAAACAAGTGATCAACATGCTATTTATAACACTAAATTCGACCAGGTGCATCCTTTCTTCAAAGGTTGTGACCTTAGAAGAAGAGATGCAACTTTTCATTCAAAATCGAAATTCCTGCTACGCGCCGAATTCGCGCTCTCTGAGTTTCGCTACCGCACGCGTCGAGCGCGCACAGGCCTTAAATTCACATCGCGTATCTTTCGATCACTTAATTTCTTCTTCTACAAGTTCCAACAATACCCCACATTTTTTATTCACACATCTAATAATACCTCACATGTGGATAGAAAATAAGATAAAGGAACTTATCGTCATTTCTGTCAAACGCGACATGACATGCATCGGAAAAGGTGTCTTTTGGACTTGAACTTTTCGTAGTGAATACCCATCGGATCTACTTGTGACGTAGTGGACGAAGTGTCTTGAACTATTTCATGTTTTATAGTAAATCGAGACAACAAGTATCACCCATATCATATCAACATGTTTCAATTCTTACGGTTGTGTTCGTTTTGGTCATGAACAACTCCTATCTTCATGAGAATTTTTAGAGAACTTAGCCATCTTGGTTCTCCCAAATGCGACCCCACATTAATCTCACATAGGTAATATTAATCAAGAATAGTCTGTACTATCCCACCATAGAAGCTATTAATATTATTAAGAACAAATGTTCAGCCCTTAAACGTCAACGGATTAACACACTTGGTACATCCTAGGAATGAGTGTATGTGTGTTTTACGCTCCTTGAGTCTTCCCGAGCTAGTTTGCCTTTTGAACTTAAACCATGGGATCTCCAATTATGATAGGTAAGGTTTCCATCAGTTAACAACTCATTGTATTGGCTTTAAGCACATCCCCCTCGATGTAAATACGATTTGCTCTCTTGTAAGGCCTTTTGTCAAATGATCCGTTATATTGTCCTTTGACTTTACATAATCAATGGAAATTATTTCATTCTTCAGCAAGCTTCGTATTGTATTATGACGTCGTCTTATGTGCCTTGATTTGCAATTATATATTTGATTATTTGCCCTCGTCAGGGCAGCCATACTATCACAATGTATGCAAATGGCGGTCACTGGCTTTGTCCACAACGGAATACCTTATAGAAAGTTTCTTAGCCATTCTGCCTTTTCGATAACTTTATCCAAGACTACAAACTCTGCTTCCATAGTTGATCTCGTATTTACCGTTTGCTTTGATGATTTCCAAGATACCGACGTTCCACCAAGTGTAAATACATACCCACTTGTGGACTTACTCTCTGAATGGTTGAAAATCCAATTAGCATCACAATATCCTTCTAACACGGGAGGATATTTTGTATAATGCAGCCCATAGTTCATCGTATGCTTGAGATATCGTAGTGCCCTTATTAGCGCTACCCAATGATCATTTCCAGGATTGTGTGAGTATCGACTAAGTCGACTCACTGTTTATGCTAAATCCGGTCTCGTACAATTCATTATGTACATCAAGCTACCAAAAACTTGTGTATACTCCAATTGAGACATACTATCACCTTCATTCTTCTTAAGGTGACTAGCGGGATCAAATGACGTAACAACCGGTCTATCATCATAGTGTCCAAATTTTCTAAGGACTTTCTCCACATAATGAGATTGAGTTAATATATAACCCTCAAAATTCCTTTGAATTCTAATACCAAGAATGACATCCGTTATTCTCATATCTTTCATATCGAATGCGACATGCAACATCTTCTTAGTTTGGTTAATAACATCCTTACTTGTTCCCATAATTAGCATATCATCCACATATAGACATATAATGACATATGCATTCTTACATTCTTTAATGTATACACATTTATCACATTCATTTATGTGAAAACCATTTGATAATAATGTATTATCAAACTTCTCATGACATTGTTTTGACGCTTGTTTAAGTCCATATAACGACTTAACCAATTTATATACTTTCTGCTCTTGACCTTTAACAACAAACCCTTTGGGTTGTTCCATATAGATTTCTTCATCTTATTCACCATTCAAAAATGCAGTCTTCACATCCATTTGGTGAATTTCCAAATTGTGAATCGCTGTTATAGCAATTAGCGTCCTTATAGACGTAATTCTCATCACTGGTGAGTATGTATCAAAGAAATCCACACATTCCTTTTGTCGGAATCCTTTGGCTACTATCCGAGCTTTGTATTTCTCTATAGTACTGTCGCGCCCTTTTTCGGCCGCGACTTTATAAATAAACTCCTGCTTAAATAAAATGTTAGAAAATAAATAATAAAATTAGGAAAAATGCTAAATGTTTAAAAGGTGCTAAAATGTTAAAGGGGTGCTTAAAAAGTGCTTGCATATTAAAAGTGCTAAAGTAGGGTGCTAATATGCTAATGGGTTGCTAGGGTTCGCGGAGTTGCCACCTAATTAGTTTGGGTGAATTAGGACACCTAAATGTTAACTAGTTTAAAGTAAACATTAACTCCATTTTAATGGTCTGCTAAACTTAATGAGATTCTGAGTAAGGGTTCTTTATTAATCTAGAGGGAAGGGGTTAGGCACCCTCTAAGATCCGCTAACTTGCGGTTGTCCTGCCAAACCTAGGGTTAATTATTATGCTTAAAAAATGTTTGTTTTGAAAATATAAAGGATGCTTCAAAATATTTTATAAAAGGAGGCATGTTGATAAAAATGCTATAAAGTTTTAAAGTGTGCATTTATATTGTTTATGGTGCAAAGCCGATTTATGGACTATTGATATGCATTTATCTGCGAAATCAAAGAAGTAGTGCGTTAGTTTTAGATATGCAATTTTAACGATTAGGCAAGAGATTAAACATGAATGACAGGCCTAAGATAGATAAATTAGAAGTGTGTTTCAAGTTTTAAAGCTAACCACCCCAGTTCATGTATTCAAGGATTAATTGTTCTAGACAACCTATTAATTACAAAGTTAAATAATTAGGCAACAATTTAAACAAATAAGATAAAAAGTGGATATGATCGCGACTTTCAAGATGTGTGGCGACATCATCTTATCCTATTTTGTCTTAGGAATTTCTGAAGCGGGAATGCGAATGCGGGTGCACATAGACGCGGGTAGCCATTTGAAGTAGCTCGTGATGAGTCTCGCCGGGAGACTCTTCATTTTTGCTCCGGTGCGTTTCATGTAGCAAAAAGAAAGATAAAGATTAGTATATGCTCAAGACTTATCATGCACAATGGAAATAAAGTTTAATATGGAAATAACACATAAGTACGTATCCAAAATATTTAGCGCTGCTGATGGCAATTAACATAGAAAGGACAAATTGACTGGCCCAAACATTCAAAGAACCCAAGTCTATCAAATAAGGTAATGTGTCTTGGAATACAAACTACATATGAGCAATGAAAATAGAGTCATGAACGGGCCCGCAAACTAACATTCCATTTACGCACGCATCTAAGCCCGGCTGCAATATGGACATAAGTTTAACATGACACAGATTGGTTCAATATGATGCAGTATGCTGATGCAGACATCATTTAAACAGGGAAATAGGTAGGGCATAGTACCAACATAATGTAAAAACAAATGAAGCAGATTCCCAACATTTCTACACACTCAGTTATTCTAAGAGAAGAATGAAGACATGCTGATGTATTTTAAGCTTGAGATGAAGTGATCAAAATAGCGCGAAATTGACAATTTGGACAGGTACAACAACACTCATCCTAACAGGGAATTCTGCAGGTATGCAGGCATTATAGGATGGAAAGATATGCTTCAATCTGATTTCAGTAATACATGTTGACACCCAATTTTGACCTTCCCGTCCAGTCATTAACTATAAAATTACACTAATTTTAAAAAACAATTTTATAATAATAAAATACAACAATAATACATTAATACAGACATAAATAAGCAATTTAATAATAACACCGCATTTTACGTAGAGTATTAAACACTTAGAACCTCGCGCCCGCATTTACTAATTTTAGGCCATGTCATAGTTCATAAATAATAATTATTAATAAATACATAAAATAAATAATTTAGCAATGACGTCGTGTCAAGTAGCACAGTCGCATTTATTAATACGCAAAACAATTTCATAACTTATTTTAACTTCGCAATAATGCACAATAATAAGATTTTAAATAATAGCGCCGCATTCTAAAGTATTAAGCATTAATTAAGTAGCGCGTCCGTCTTTATTTTTATCTCAAACATAGATTAATGAAGCACCTAAATAATTTAATCAATTAATTTTTACCACTAATTAACTAATTAAAAGCCTAAAACTAATTAAAAGCCTAAAACTAATTAATTAACTCCTAAAACTAATACCTAAAATTAAATACCTAATTAAAACTAATACCCTTAAAACTCTACCCAAATAAATACCTAATTAATTAACTCCTAAGACTAATTAAAACATGCCCAATAAACCGCCCCAGCCCACTTACCAAATGACTCCACAACGATAATAACCAAAGAAATTGTTTCATTTCCCCTTTTACGCACAGCCCATTTCGCCTTTCTTCACTTCGTCTCCCGCAGACCAGCAGCCCCCTAACCCTAAAACCTAGAACTCCTTCAATCGCCGCCTTCATCCAATCCGATATTCTCGCCGGATTTTCGGCTGAAAATCCGGCTCACTTACCTTCCTTACCCACGCAAGCGAAGCCAGCTCGCCCTTACCATAACCTGCACAAATCGCACAAAATATCCTTCACAATCTTAGCCAATCAATACGAAATCTCGTCGAATCAAGCACAAATTAGCCTTTATTACTTACCGAACTTAGACCCAGACTATTAGCTATAAATACAAGAACGATTAGGCATGCAAGGGGGAGGAGTCGAACTCAGAGATTCGTAACGGAGCACACAAAATCGATAGGCATTGATGTGCACCCCATAGCAGCAGTCATTGATCGTCCAGGGCTCAGTAGGGAAGCAGTGAGAACAATCGAGTCTAAACCTCTTCTCCTCGCCGCAAATCGCAAGTATCCTCAATAAACAAGTTCTACCCTTTCAATCGCATCGCAATAACCCGCCGAGTGGACCGACGACTTGATATCGCCTTGCCACGCCTTATAAGGTAAAACCGAACTCTTCTTTCATTATACTTATTTATGTGATATGTGTGTTTATCGCAGTTCTGCTTGTTTTTAACTATGTTAGCTCCTTTTGTATTTCGGTTGATATAATTTGGTCATGTAATGAAGTGGAATGTGCAGATTGAGTTTTCGGAACTTACAAACGATCAAACGATAGATTTGAATGGTTGTTTGCGTGTTCATCGTGTCGATTGCAACTGTCCTATTTGTTTAAGTGTCGAAGCATGTCCATATAAGTATAGCATGGCCTCAATGGTGTCTGTGTCAATACCCTTCATTTTACTGAAGCCACATTTGTCTATATACTACTCGGTTCTTTTCTTTTAGTCATTACATGATCATGAGTCGAAGCCTTTCTGAATCACCTTTCTGTGTTGTGTTTGAAAGAAGACTAAAAAGAAATCAGAATACGTGTCTAAAAGCTTGTATATTAGGTGTGATGATAGGATCTAAATTCAACTTTAAGTGAGGTATTTTTTAAATTTAAATGACTAAGAAGATGATCTGATTACTTTACAAGTTATGGTTTGATATGTATTTGATATCGTTTGCTTGTAGTTGATTGTAGTCTGTCTAGTCCATCCCTGTTAGATCTTAGTTGTATTTTGGTTGCGACTTGTAATCTGTTGATCAAAAAATTTGTCTAGCAGTCATGTGAGCTTAGTCTTACGTCATTTTTCTTCTTTTTTTCATGTATATTTGGTGATTTTTGTTGTTTACTAATCCTTTTTTTAAATTTTATTTTATTTGCATGAAACGCATCGGAGCAACAAAGAGTCTCATGGCGAGACTCATCGTAGCAAACGTGAAAACCCGCATCTATGTGCATTTCTCTATCCGCATCGGAATTCCAGAGCCGCAGGCGAAAGACATCGCCATTCCTCGAGTCCTTTTAATTATTTTCTACCCCGCCCCCCATTCATTTATTTGCTGAAAATTATATGTCTAACGCTACATTGATTAGTAGAATATTCATAATAGTTAAACCTTGAACCAATAGACTATAAAGTAGCTTGACATTAGAAATTTGCTTTCCCCCCTTTAAGTTAATTATTTTAGCTTGCTTAAGTTATAATCAAACTATTTAGTAATCCTCCACTCGCATAATTATTTAGGTAGTCAAAACATTATTAGTTACTAAATCCTAACATGAGAAAATCATTTTTATAAACTCCTATTAGCACTCACATAGAAAAAAATTATTTAAATCGCAAGATCGTTAGCCTTCGCATAATACACATTGTCATACCCTATAAGCATATATTTTTGTCATAGCAGATTTTGCATTAGTACCCCTATATTATACCTTGTAAGATAAATTTCGTACGTTTTTTTTATTACTTCATAAATGCATGTCTTCAACTAGAACTAACTTTATATAATATTTCTTATATTTCATGTCAGTCAAAAATACATCTTTTACTTACAAATATCTTTTGCTCAAGTACTTTCAAAACATGCATTCTTAGCAACAATAATTAACCCTAGGTTTGAACGGATAACCGCAAGTTAGCGGATCCTTTAGGGTGCCTAACCCCTTCCCTTTAGGATAATAAAGTACTCTTACCCAGAATCTCATTAAGTTTAGCAGACCACTAAATGGAGTTAACGTTGACTTAAACATAGTCGGCATTTAGGTGTCCTAATTCACCCAAAATAATTAGGTGGCGACTCCCTAGCAACCCTTTTAGCATTTTTTAGCATTTCTAGTACCTTTTAACACTTTAACATTCCTTTTAAACATTTTAGTTCATTTATTATTTATTTTCTAACATCTTATTAAGCAGGGTTCGCTAGAATAAAATCGCGGTCGAAAAAGGGCGCGACAGAATGGCGACTCCACTGGGGAATTAAGGTTCTTAACCACAACAGACCTAGGGTTATTATTTGGTAATTATTTTGCATGTAATTTTTGTGTGTTGTATTTTGTTTTATTTTTAATTGCTACTTGCTTTACTGCTTTCCTTAAACTGGCATTCCGCTCATATTTCTTCCACTCTGGAAAATTCACACTATCACACACAACACGCGGGTGTGCTTCACAAGACCGCAAATTTCTTTCAAACACCCAAATTTAAGAGAGTTGGTGTTTTGCGCGAGAATCCGGTCCAACCGGTGGTCGCGTAGCCTTCTCACTCGAGTAGTCCGCTCGGGAACTCAAGGCCTAGAAAAGCCAAATCTTAGAAACTTAAGATAGAGCTATACCACCCTTTATTTTAGGGCATGCATGTATTTACCTTAGGTGGGTCGGTCCCTGGCATCGACACCACAATTAGGAAGACACCAAACTTGTCGACGGGTTTCTCAACCCAACGACCAACCAGCATACTATGTGTAGCGTGACAATGATAGACAAATCCAAACCTAATCATGACATGCCAAAATTGGGAAAAGTGCACCGTTATTTGGTCGCCATTTCCAACGAAAGCATTACAGTTGGGCGGCTTGGACAAATCTATCACAACCTCGCCTATGTGACGTTTAGGCCTACCTCTGGCATAAAGAGGTCCCAAACATGTTAGAACACGCACTTGATTTGCAATTTGCTTATTATTATATATTGCCTGCAACTTTTTGCATATTATACTAACTTGGTTTGCTTCATTTGTTAAAGGGTTATTTTTGTCTAGCTTATCCCCAAAAGGTTGATTCGCGTTGACTGGTAGAAGCACAATCATCCAATAAATGACTAATCCAGAGGCACCGGAACGAAACAACTTAGGACTCATCCTGCTCTCGTAGAGGATGCGAGGCGTTAGAAAGGAGAAACACCAATGATCAACACCTCGCCAAACTATTGCAGCAAATGGAAATTATGCAAGCCGAAATGGAAAGGCTCCGAGATATCACAAACATGTCTATTAGCTTGAATGCACCACTCCCAGAACTAGGGACAAATGCCATCGTGTCACAAGCCCTTGAGCCTCCACTTCCCCAAAGCTCCCCGCAGAGGCCGCAACATACCAGCTCACACCAAAGTGTCACTCGCCCGGTCAATTTGCAAACCGACTTCCAAAATGATCTGTTTACTACATACACATCTCAACCTCCACCTACTTATATCTCCCCACTCAACCCAAATTGCCAAGCCACCCAATACGAGCAGATGAGACACAAACAATATGAGGGATTAGCACATCTGATCGAAAGCCAACCATTGATTATGCATACATCCTCTCAAGAGACAGGTCCATACAAGGAAATGGAGCGGCAGACTCGAGCCAGAGCTGATGAAAATATGGCAAAAGAAATCCGTAGCTTGAAAGAGGCATTCAAAAGCATTCAAACGAACAAAGGGGATGAAGGTTTAGAATATGAAAACTTATGTATGCACCCCGACGTTGAATTACCTGTGGGATACAAGGTGCCCAAATTTGACATGTTCGATGGAAAAGGGAATCCTCGAGCTCATCTAAGGTCATATTGCGATACATTGATGGAGTTGGTAAAAATCAAGCAATCATCATGAAGCTATTCATCGTGAGTCTAACCGGCAGGCGCTGGATCGTACACATGCCAAGACTCAAAATGGGATAGCTGGAATGCCATGGCACAAGATTTCATGGATAGATTCAGATTCAACACTGACACTGTCCTAGACAGATTTTATCTTATGAAACTTGAAAAGAAATCCACAGAAACTTTCGTGATTACGAGGTGGCGGTCGGCGAAGCGAAGGTCCAACCTCCACGGCAGAGAGCGAAATGACCACTTTGTTCGCGGCACGTTGAAAGACGCGACATATTATGAAAGGATGATCGTGTAATTGGGCGAAGTTTTGCGAAGTCGTAAGAACGGGCGACTTCGTGGAAGAGGCATTAAGACAGGCGGATTACAAACCCGACAAATTTCTACAAGCAACTAGCGAGCAATGCGCAATGATTCCACAGGAGGTACCTCACAGAGGAGAAGAGATGCATCACCCTCTATCATGGTCATTCAGGAGCATAGGCCTGAACAACATCCAGTGTATCAAAGCCCACCGCCTCCTTATTATAACCAAAACACTCAAATTCCACATTATCAGCACTGCGCCACCCCATATCCTGTTTACCATACCCAACCAGCATATCCAAAATACTCGCCACAATCACGAACCCGCACACCAAACGGACCCAAACCCCGCATAGATGCTGAGAGAAAGCCAACCAGGGCCTATACACCTTTAGCTGAACCTATAGCCCAAGTGTATGAGAAGTTGAAAGCCGCAGGAATACTCCAGCCAGTTCCTAGAAATACCCCCAGGCCTACTTCCCGAGGGCACGATGAAACCAAACATTGTGCATACCACTCCGGTGTCGAGGGGCATGACATCGCAAATTGTTATACCCTCAAAGACAAAATCGAGGAATTGATCAAAGATGGAGTCATCCAACTTGTTAAGCTCCCCCCAATATAAACAACAACCACTTACCAAACCCTGATGATGCCTATGTGAACATGATTGTTGAACAAAACAGTTTAGAAGGGAATGTTGTTGAATCATCAATCAATCTCCAAAGGAAGAGAAATGCTCCTTGGCTAGAGCCTGTTGCGCCTGAATCAGTCATTCATCAAAACATGCACTTCGCAGAAATCAAAAGAAGATACGTAAAATCGCGTGGAAGGGCTCTAAAGTCTTCTCGCTGAAAGGAAACATAAATACAATGTGATCCGTATGATCCCGCCAAGACTTCGCCTCTAAGACACAAAGCAAGAAGAAGTGGACTCATGCCCTCGGCTCCGCCAATCCTAAAATAGTTAGTTTAATATATTTTGCCCTTCATATGTAATAATTGGAACTACGTGACCCGATTCCTCATGGATCGTAGCGCCACATCGGCTTCGTCCCACCTTTTAGAGAATCCCAATTTCTCTTTTGCTCAGATATGGAACTACGTTTGACTGATTCCTTTGGTGGATACGTGGCGCCGTTTCGGCTTCGGTCCCAACTCTAGAAATTCTTACCCATATTCGCTTGTAATGAACTACGTCATGACCTGATTCTCTCATGGGGATACGTAGGCGGCCTAAATCGGCTTCAGTCACACCATTAGGAAACTTTCCCTTCGTTCTGAAGATAACAAGAATACACATAACATACAAGCAACTCCATTGCGACTTAGGCCAAATGCCCTTTTCAAAACTGGGACAAGGCAGGAAACCCGGCAGGGGTTATGAGTCCCAAACAAGGCAGACGTCCGGCATCAAGAGTCAAAACTACAAAGTCAACGCGAATCAACCGCCCCCCCTCAAACTCACAAATTTTTCTTTGAGCGCAGGTCCTTCATATTAGCAGAAGGTACACCAAAGTTCTGCATACTAGCAGAAGCATAAAATACAACAAAATTCTTGACGTATGCAGGCGCATGACATCAACAATCAGAGTTCAAATCCCGCAACAAATTATAGCGCATCAGCTCGGGCCTAGAGTCAAATTGCAACTCATGCAGTGCACAAACGCACAACAAAGACATCATGGCAATCCATATGGTTCACAAATGCATCACACCAAAGGCATCATGGCAATTCGTCAGTAGCAGCATTTAGCATGTCCGTGCAAGGATAACATCTCGATTCATCCGCGTATCGTGACGACATCTCTACCCATAAAATTGCACTTCTCATATGTATTTATCATTTTGTTTAAACAGGTATACACTAACGTTTTCTCAAGCTTAGCTTGCAGGAGCATTTATTCTACATGAGCAGCAGCAACACGTCCAGACAACGACGTTATCAGCACATCAAGTCCGAAAACGACGCCAGCAGAAATACGCCCAGACGACGACGTTATCAGCATTATGTCCAGGCAACGACATATATCCGACCTGGCCATACCAAAATCGGGACAATTTTTAAAGGATTTCGCCACGAAAAGACACCGACAAATATGATGCCATAAGCTCGAAAGATCGACATAAACTGGGACAATTTTAAGGGCTTTACTACAAATAACATCAATGGACATGGTTAATTTACGCTAAGGGTTCCATGTCCCAAAACTGGGACAAATTTTAAAAGAGAGCTCGTGGAATGAGCACCGAGAGTATGGGAGAATATACCGCCGATTTCGGATAAGGAAGTTTGCTTTGTTTATGACATGTCACTATTCAAATATCGACATAATTCCCTGTTAGCACATATAAGTATATTTTCTCAAGATAGAATATTTTTCAACAAATGTTTTGACCGAGACTCGAAATCAGACAGGGGTTACATGTCCAGACAAGACAACGCGTGCAAATATCAAGAGCCAACACAAATCGGCCGAATTCTCCCCGAACTCACAATTTTTCTTTGAGTGAATCTTGCAGGACAACAGGAACAAGGAGGACAACAACATTCCAATACAACAGATCCGCTCACGAAGTCCATCTGCAACAAGTCTACATCAAATACATCTCGCAAAAAACCACATCTTCGTTACTCAGGCTACATCATTTACACCTTATTTATTTCATCTAGCTTTGATTATGCATAACACGATTTTTATCTATGCTCTAGGAGGCGTCATTTGCATCTCGTCCATACAAGACGATAACGCCCATACAAGGCGTCATTTGCATTTCGTCCATACAAGACGATAACGCCCGTACAAGGCGTCATTTGCATTTCGTCCATACAAGACGATAACGCCCGTACAAGGCGTCATTTGCATTTCGTCCATACAAGCATTTATAAGGCCCGCATAAGGCGTCATTTGCATTTCGTCCATACAAGCATTTATAACGCCTGCATAAGGCGTCATTTGCATTTCGCCCATACAGCATTTATAACGCCCATACAAGGCGTCATTTGCATCTCGCCCATACAAGCATTTATAACGCCATACAAGGCGCCATTTGCATCTCGCCCATACAGCATTTATAACGCCATACAAGGCGTCATTTGCATCTCGCCCATACAAGCATTTATAACGCCCATACAAGGCGTCATTTGCATCTCGCCCATACATTTATAACGCCATACAAGGCGCTATTTGCATCTCGCCCATACAGCACGATAACGCCCATACAAGGCGCCATTTGCATCTCGCCCATACAAGCGATAACGCCATACAAGGCGCCATTTGCATCTCGCCCATACAGCATTTATAACGCCATACAAGGCGTCATTTGCATCTCGCCCATACATTTATAACGCCATACAAGGCGTCATTTGCATTTCGCCCATACAAGACGATAACGCCATACAAGGCGTCATTTGCATTTCGCCCATACAGCGATAACGCCATACAAGGCGCTATTTGTATTTCGTCCCATAGCATTTATAACGCCATACAAGGCGTCATTTGCATTTCGCCCATACAAGCGATAATGCCCATACAAGGCGTATTTGCATTTCGTCCATACAGCATTTATAACGCCATACAAGGCGTCATTTGCATTTCGCCCATACAGCATTTATAACGCCCATACAAGGCGTCATTTGCATTTCGCCCATACAGCATTTATAACGCCTGCATAAGGCGTCATTTGCATTTCGCCCATACAAGATTTATAACGCCCATACAAGGCGCTATTTGCATCTCGCCCATACAGCATTTACAACGCCCATACAAGGCGTCATTTGCATTTCGCCCATACGAGACGATAACGCCATACAAGGCGCGCTATTTGTATTTCGCCCATACAGCATTTATAACGCCTGCATAAGGCGTCATTTGCATTTCGTTTCATACAGCATTTATAACGCCATAAGGCGCTATTTGCATCTCGCCCATACGAGACGATAACGCCATACAAGGCGCCATTTGCATCTCATCCATACAAGACGAACGCCCATACAAGGCGTCATTTGCATTTCGCCCATACAAGACGATAACGCCATACAAGGCGCTACTTGCATCTCGCCCATACAGCGAGAACGCCCATACAAGGCGTCATTCGCATTTCGCCCATATAAGACGATAACGCCCATACAAGGCGTCATACGATCTCGCCCATACAGCACGAGAACGCCCATACAAGGCGTCATTTGCATTTCGTCCATACAAGACGATAACGCCCATACAAGGCGTTATTTGCATCTCGTCCATACAAGACGACAACTCCCACACAAGGCGTCATTTGCATTTCGTCCATACAAGACGATAACGCCCATATAAGGCGTTATTTGCATCTCGTCCATACAAGATGATAACGCCCATACAAGGCGTCATTTGCATTTCGTCCATACAAGACGATAACGCCCATACAAGGCGTTATTTGCATCTCGTCCATACAAGACGACAACGCCCATACAAGGCGTCACTTGCATCTCGTCCATACAAGACGAGAACGCCCACACAAGGCGTCATTTGCATTTCGTCCATACAAGACGATAACGCCCATACAAGGCGTTATTTGCATCTCGTCCAAACAAGACGACAACGCCCATACAAGGCGTCGTCTGCATTTCGTCCATACAAGACGACAACGCCCATACAAGGCGTCATTTGCATCTCGTACATACAAGACGACAACGCCCATACAAGGCGTCATTTGCATCTCGTCCATACAAGACGACAACGCCCATACAAGGCGTCATTTGCATCTCGTCCATACAAGACGACAACGCCCATACAAGACGTCATTTGCATCTCGTCCATACAAGACGACAACGCCCATACAAGGCGTCATCTGCATTTTGTCCATACAAGACGATAACGCCCACACAAGGCGTCATCTGCATCTCGTCTCTACAAGACGGCGTATCATCACATCATTCCATATACGATTTGACTACAACCACAACACAAAATTTACATTCTTACATTATTTTGTTTTGACAGTTATGCACTAATGCTTCTATCTTAGCTTCAATCTACAGGAACTGCACAAGATGGAGCATAACGTGGATTTTCTCTTACAGCGAACCGGGGCAATTTGTTGGGGGGCCAACCTTCCCAATGAATGGCAGAAGTGGCCTCAAGCGTCGGTCCACTCGTTCCACATCACCATAAAACCCAGTACCATAAGCCATAGCGGTACACCCCAGGTTCAAGCCAGTTATTTTATTTCTTTACTTTTTGCACCATAGCCCAGTGTCGTCATAACTCGACACTGGGACGATTTTTGAGTCCGCGTCAGCCTTGCCTAATTGCCCAACATTTCTAATTCCGAGGGTCGAGACAAAATTGGCTATGAGTCAACGTCTTTGTCCGAAGATTCTTCCATCATCTCCATACAAAGAGGGACAACTGTTGACACCCAATTTTGACCCTCCCGTCCAGTCATTAACTATAAAATTACACTAATTTTAAAAAACAATTTTATAATAATAAAATACAACAATAATACATTAATACAGGCATAAATAAGCAATTTAATAATAACACCGCATTTTACGTAGAGTATTAAACACTTAGAACCTCGCGCCCGCATTTACTAATTTTAGGCCATGTCATAGTTCATAAATAATAATTATTAATAAATACATAAAATAAATAATTTAGCAATGACGTCGTGTCAAGTAGCATAGTCGCATTTATTAATACGCAAAACAATTTCATAACTTATTTTAACTTCGCAATAATGCACAATAATAAGATTTTAAATAATAGCGCCGCATTCTAAAGTATTAAGCATTAATTAAGTAGTGCGTCCGTCTTTATTTTTATCTCAAACATAGATTAATGAAGCACCTAAATAATTTAATCAATTAATTTTTACCACTAATTAACTAATTAAAAGCCTAAAACTAATTAATTAACTCCTAAAACTAATACCTAAAATTAAATACCTAATTAAAACTAATACCCTTAAAACTCTACCCAAATAAATACCCAATTAATTAACTCCTAAGACTAATTAAAACCTGCCCAATAAACCGCCCCAGCCCACTTACCAGCGGCCCACAACGATAATAACCCAGCAGCCTTGTTTCATTTCCCCTTTTACGCACAGCCCATTTCGCCTTTCTTCACTTCGTCTCCCGCAGACCAGCATCCCCCTAACCCTAAAACCTAGAACTCCTTCAATCGCCGCCTTCATCCAATCTGATATTCTCGCCGGATTTTCGGCTGAAAATCCGGCTCACTTACCTTCCTTACCCACGCAAGCGAAGCCAGCTCGCCCTTACCATAACCTGCACAAATAGCACAAAATATACTTCACAATCTTAGCCAATCAATACGAAATCTCGTCGAATCAAGCACAAATTAGCCTTTATTACTTACCGAACTTAGACCCAGACTATTAGCTATAAATACAAGAACGATTAGGCATGCAAGGGGGAGGAGTCGAACTCATAGATTCAGAAATCGGGGAGCACCCAAAATCGATAGGCATTGATGTGCACCCCCTAGCAGCAGTCATTGATCGTCCAGGGCTCAGTAGGGAAGCAGTGAGAACAATCGAGTCTAAACCTCTTCTCCTCAGTCGCAAATCAGTAAGTATCCTCAATAAACAAGTTCTACCCCTTTCAATCGCATCGCAATAACCCGTCGAGTGGACCGACGACTTGATATGCTGCCCCAGTTCGCTGCCCGGAGAAGGTAAAACCGAACTCTTCTTTCATTATACTTATTTATGTGATATGTGTGTTTATCGCAGTTTTGCTTGTTTTTAACTATGTTAGCTCCTTTTGTATTTCGGTTGATATAATTTGGTCTTGTAATGAAGTGGAATGTGCAGATTGAGTTTTCGGAACTTACAAACGATCAAACGATAGATTTGAATGGCTCTTTGCGTGTTCATCGTGTCGATTGCAACTGTCCTGTTTGTTTAAGTGTCGAAGCATGTCCATATAAGTATAGCATGGCCTCAATGGTGTCTGTGTCAATACCCTTCATTTTACTGAAACCGCCTTTGTCTATATACTACTCGGTTCTTTTCTTTTAGTCATTACATGATCATGAGTCGAAGCCTTTCTGAATCACCTTTCTGTGTTGTGTTTGAAAGAAGACTAAAAAGAAATCAGAATACGTGTCTAAAAGCTTGTATATTAGGTGTGATGATAGGATCTAAATTCAACTTTAAGTGAGGTATTTTTTAAATTTAAATGACTAAGAAGATGATCTGATTACTTTACAAGTTATGGTTTGATATGTATTTGATATCGTTTGCTTGTAGTTGATTGTAGTCTGTCTAGTCCGTCCCTGTTAGATCTTAGTTGTATTTTGGTTGCGACTTGTAATCTGTTGATCAAAAAATTTGTCTAGCAGTCATGTGAGCTTAGACTTACGTCATTTTTCTTTTTTTTTTTCATGTATATTTGGTGATTTTTGTTGTTTACTAATCCTTTTTTTTAATTTTATTTTATTTGCATGAAACGCATCGGAGCAACAAAGAGTCTCATGGCGAGACTCATCGTAGCAAAACGTGAAAACCCGCATCTATGTGCATTTCTCTATCCGCATCGGAATTCCAGAGCCGCAGGCGAAAGACATCGCCATTCCTCGAGTCCTTTTAATTATTTTCTACCCCGCCCCCATTCATTTATTTGCTGAAAATTATATGTCTAACGCTACATTGATTAGTAGAATATTCATAATAGTTAAACCTTGAACCAATAGACTATAAAGTAGCTTGACATTAGAAATTTGCTTTCCCCCCTTTAAGTTAATTATTTTAGCTTGCTTAAGTTATAATCAAACTATTTAGTAATCCTCCACTCGCATAATTATTTAGGTAGTCAAAACATTATTAGTTACTAAATCCTAACATGAGAAAATCATTTTTATAAACTCCTATTAGCACTCACATAGAAAAAATTTATTTAAATCGCAAGATCGTTAGCCTTCGCATAATACACATTGTCATACCCTATAAGCATATATTTTTGTCATAGCAGATTTTGCATTAGTACCCCTATATTATACCTTGTAAGATAAATTTCGTACGTTTTTTTTATTACTTCATAAATGCATGTCTTCAACTAGAACTAACTTTATATAATATTTCTTATATTTCATGTTGGGTCAAAAATACATCTTTTACTTACAAATATCTTTTGCTCAAGTACTTTCAAAACATGCATTCTTAGCAATAATAATTAACCCTAGGTTTGAACGGATAACCGCAAGTTAGCGGATCCTTTAGGGTGCCTAACCCCTTCCCTTTAGGATAATAAAGTACCCTTACCCAGAATCTCATTAAGTTTAGCAGACCACTAAATGGAGTTAACGTTGACTTAAACATAGTCGGCATTTAGGTGTCCTAATTCACCCAAAATAATTAGGTGGCGACTCCCTAGCAACCCTCTTAGCATTTTTTAGCATTTCTAGTACCTTTTAACACTTTAACATTCCTTTTAAATATTTTAGTTCATTTATTATTTATTTTCTAACATCTTATTAAGCAGGGTTCGCTAGAATAAAATCGCGGTCGAAAAAGGGCGCGACAATACACACATCACTTTTTTTTAAGAAATGATGGCAGTTAGGAGTTTACCATTTTCAAACCAAACAACAAAACTGATCCTATGACATGTAACACGCAGGAAAGACACAACCAGTTAATAGGATTACACAAGTTCCATGATATGACTCGAACATCTTGGAATTTGACAACAGAGTAGTATGTAAACCTTGGACTAACCTAAACAGAGGCTAGATATGGTTTTGAACTAAGTGAATCTATTAATCATCTTAACAAAACACAATAAGATCAGATATTATCCGCCATATATACAAACACGCTGCCGATGCTGGTATCAAACTAATCACATTAACAAAACATAATTACGAATGCCAATAGCAATTAATTCTGACTAAACAGGTTCGACATAAACGAATGCACTTCAAATCATACGAAAATGGTATTAAACACAACTAACAACACACATCATTCAAACAGATTATAAAGCGTAAATTGCCCAAGAAATCTGAAAGAGAACGGGTTTACCTTCTTCGGGCAGCGAACCGAGGCAGCGTATCAAGTCGTCGGTCCACTCGGAGGGATTGCTAATGCAGTGGAAAGAAAGAAGGAGGTTTTTGCGAAAATTGTTGTCTTTTAGGATTAGGTTCTTTTTCTGAGTAACTCAATTGGACTCTGTTCTCCTGATGTGCTGCTGGTCGGCTTTCGTTAGTCGAAAAGAAAGGGAGGGTCTGGATTGCTGTCCACCCTTGCTCTTTCCCCGATCTCTGCTGCTCTGTCCGCCGATTGGGTCCTTAACTGTTGCTAAGGGAGGGTGTCAAATCAATGCTGTGGGTATTATTTTTCCTCTCCCCTCATTGCATGTCCAAACCTCGTCTTTATAGTCCCTAGTTAGGCTTCGACTAATGGTAAGTTTAAGACTTGATTTGAGGGGACGATTCGTATGTGATTTCTACTGATTTGTTTCCATTTCTATGATAAGTACAGAGGCGTCGATATGGTAGTGGATTCGTGGGGGTGATTCGCCGTTAGACGTTCTAACCAACTCCTACTAACCTTGAGTTGTTCTCGTATAATACAGTAATCCAAACAACTCTTAGAAGTTCTAACCAACTTCTACTTAAATACTTCAATCAACTATGAAGATTTCTTTAGGGTTTCGTTTTTGTGACTTAAGGGAAGTATAATAGTATTTCCGGGCTCTACGTATAGAGGGTACTACAAAGGTTTTGGGCTAGAGTATTTTGGCATAGTAACAATACTTGAAGAAGTATTTCTCAACCAAGGGGGGGTGTATTATACGAGAACAACTCAAGGTAGGGGGGTACCCTCTCGGCCAAGCCTCACTCAAGGGAGGGGGGGGGAGGCTCTCGGCCAAGGGCTCACAAAGGGGGAGGGGGAGGACTCTTTGGACGAGATCTCTACAAGAGGGGAGGGAGGATTTCAAGAGTTAGAACAATTTAGGATGAAGAAGTCTTCAACAAGAGAGGGGTATTTATAGGGAAACCAATGGCCTTGATCAAGCCATGTGGTAGGCAAGTGTAAGGCCAAGATCAAGCCAAGTGCACCCTAACCCTACTCCCCAAATCCCTCACAAACATTGACCCAAGAAATAGGCCACAAAACATGGCACAAAACCATGCCATTTACCGCCCACTCTCGGCCAACCACTACCACCAACTTGAGGGTGACTAGTGTCGCCCTCTCGTTGGTCCAAAATATTCCGTCTCTCGAAAAAATCCGCAAAAATAATAAATGACATAGCCGGAATTTTCCCTTCGCAAGTTCTGTAAAACGTTTCGTCGAAAAACGATTCTATACGGGGGTTGTGCACAAATTTCGAACCTTGCCTAACTTAAGGCTCAAACTTTTGTACGTACGTCCTCACGTACATACTCTGGAAATACGGGGTATAACAACATCACTCATCTTAAAGTTCAGAAACTTTTCGATGATGAACTTCTTGAAATAAGTAACCTCAGTTTTGTACTTATTTTCCAATGATTGCCACAACTCCCGTGCTGTCTTGAACGTGGAGTAGATGTCGTAGAAAGAATCATCCAATGCATTGAGAATATAGTTTCTGCAAAGAAACTCCTGTCTTTCCCAAGTTTGAATGTCTTTCAGCCTTCTCTGCATTAGTCGAAGCATTCTCCCCTTCTCCTTCCGGCAAAGCCATAAGAGCCTCGGCAATCAATATGTTTGCCACATGAAGAGTTGTCAAGTAGAACAACATCTTATGTTGCCAGCGTTTGAAATCAGAGCCTTTGAATTTCTCAGGCTTTTCCACATGGTTTTTCACCATTGATGATCCAGATTGATCCATTCTTTTGCAAATCAGGAAAATGTATTCTCTGAAAACTTTGCAAGCTTCACACAGTCAGAAAAAATAAAATTTCTGAGAATGTTTTGTCTTAGATCACTGCATTTGCAGGCCTCTATCTATAAACAAGTTAGCATGTGATGTTCATACTGATGCTTTTCATTGTTGTTAATTTCTATATAGTTGAAGTATTTATATAATAGTGTTGTTGAATTCAATTTCTTTGATTAATATAAGAAGAATTTTTCAAATTGATTTTGATTTTCAAATCTGAAGATTGATCTTGTTAATGGTGTTGTCTTTCAAACAAGTGATCAACATGCTATTTATAGCACTAAATTCGACCAGGTGCATCATTTCTTCAAAGGTTGTGACCTTAGAAGAAGAGATGCAACTTTTCATTCAAACCGAAATTCAGTCTACGCATCGCGAATTCCTCGCGATCTGAGTTTTCGCGCCGCCGCATCGCCGACGCTGGCACAGGCCTTAAATTCACAGCACATATTTTTCGATCACTTAATTTCTTCTTCTACAAGTTCCAACATACATATCCTGATTGATTCGACTTTATATCTGCGATGGATAGAACATTGAAAGAATTAATCCCTTGATTATTCTTATTAATGAAAGACATATATATACAAGTTACAATAGGAGAATCATATTCCTAATTTACATCTAAAACTTTATTCTATATGAAGAATAACTATACACTTATGGTAGTATTACAATCCTAATTATGGTACAAGACTAATATGGGAGAATGTAACAAATATACCAAAATATACAAAGTGCACCACGGACGGCTGGGCCTTGGCCCATTCTCTAACACACACCCGCAGTCATAGCGGGCGGTCTTCGTACGCTTAGACTGTCTCTAAAATCTTTAAAAAAGACCGAGGGAAGGCCCTTTGTAAAGATGTCTGCAATCTGATATCTGGAAGAAACATGACAGACACGTACTTGTCATTTAGCTACCTTCTCTCGAACAAAGTGAATATCCATCTCTATGTATTTAGTGCGTTGGTGCTGAACTAGATTACTAGAAAAGTAGAAGACACTTATATTATCACAATACACTAAAGTAGCTTTCTCAATAGGATAATGAAGTTCTAAAAGTAGATTTCGTAACCAACATGACTCAGAAACCACATTGGCTACCCCTCGATACTCGGTCTCTACACTTGAACGTGAAAGTGTGGATTGACGCTTGACAGACCATGAGACCAAGTTATTACTTAAAAACATGCAATAGACAGAAGTAGATCGTCTGGTGTCAAGACAACCACCCCAATCAGCATTTGTATAGAAAACTAGTGTAGACGTAAACGAAGGATACAAATGCAAGTCATACTCAAGTGTTCCCTAAATTTACATAAGAATGCGTTTGAGCGCATTTATATGTTCAACTCTGATTTTTAGCATCGCGACACTTTCAGATAGGCGCCCAGACACTTTCAGATAGGCGTCGCGGCCCTGATTTTTGGCGTCGCGGCACTGCAACTCCTGCAGGTTCTCTGGACTTTTCGGAGCCGCGGCCCTGCTATCTGTCGCCGCGGGGCTATTTTTCCTGTAGCTCCCTTTATTTACCCTTCTGTTTCTAGTCCATGATCTGCCTGGGATTACAAGATTGTGAGTCTGTTCATGAGAAAAATTAACAAAATTTCTAAAGTGTTGGGTTGCCTCCCAACTAGCGCTGTCTTTAACGCTCAGAATGGACGCAGGCTCCTCTTTACATTGGCTTGAGATGGATCACAGAGCTCACATGTTCCATGTCATTTATCAAGTAATGTTTCAATCTCTGTCCGTTCACTTTGAATGGGGATCCCTCTCTTCCTCTTACTTCAACTGCACTATAGGGGAATACTCTTTCAACAGTGAAAGGGCTTGACCATCGAGATTTAAGCTTTCCTGGAAAGACTCTCAACCTTGAGTTAAATAAGAGCACTTGTTGTCCTGATTGGAAGTCTTTTGGGATCAAGTTCTTATTATGCCAAGGCTTGGTTCTTTCCTTGTAGATCTTTGCATTCTCATAAGCGTTGTATCTAAATTCATCTAACTCACTCAACTGTAGCAACCTCTTCTGCCCTGCTGTCTTGGCGTCCATGTTCAACTTCTTTATTGCCCAATAAGCCCTGTGTTCCAACTCCACTGGTAGATGGCATGCTTTCCCAAAGACTAACCGGTATGGTGACATTCCAATGGGAGTTTTGAACGCCGTTCTATACGCCCAGAGTGCGTCATCTAATTTGATAGACCAATTCTTCCTTGAGTCATCCACTGTTTTTCCAATATGTTTTTACTTCCCTGTTAGAAATTTTGGCTTGCCTATTTACCTGAGAGTGATAGGGCAATGTAGTACGGTGGTAGACTCCATTGTGGCAAAGTAGCGTGTCAAGCTTCTTGTTGCAAAAGTGGCTTCTTTCATCGCTGATGATGGCTCTGGGAGTACCAAACCTTGTGAATATGTTCTTCTAGAGGAATTTTTGGACAATCCTACTGTCATTCTCTTTGGTAGCCACTGCTTCTACCCATTTGGACACATAATCCACTGCAAGAAGGATGTATTGATTCCCAAAGGACGACGGGAATGGGCCCATGAAGTCGACCCCCCAAAAATCAAACATCTCTACTTCCAAGATCCCATTCAAGGGAATTTCTTTTTGCCTTGATATGTTCCAGTTCGTTGACAACGATCACAGCCCTTCACAAAGGTGTTGGCATCTTTGAATAGGGATGGCCAGTAAAACCCACTCTGCAGTACTTTGGCGGTTGTTCGTGATGCTCCAAAATGCCCACCACATTGTAAGGTGTGATAATGGGTGAGAATCTGGTGCATCTTATCTGCTGGTATACAACGCCTAATGACTTGGTCGGCGCAGTGCTTGTAGAGAATCGGCTCCTCCCAGTAGTAGTGTTTTACTTCTGAATAGAACCTTTTCACCTGTTGTCTTGTCAATCCCGGTACTACTCGCGAGAAAATTAACAAAATCAGCGTACCAGGGTAAATTAAAACCAGTGCTTACCTGAAACAATTGCTCATCTGGGAAGTGATCATTTATCTGCACATCATTGGTGTTCTGGCTCTCCTTGTTTTCCAGCCTTGATAGGTGGTCAACAACCAAGTTCTCTGTTCCCTTCTTATCACGAATTTCCATGTCAAACTCTTGTATCAACAGCACCCATCGAATAAGACGTGGTTTTTGCATCCTTCTTTGTCATCAAGTACTTTATAGCAGAGTGGTCGGTGTACACTATCACATTATTCCCAATTAGGTATGGCCTGAACTTCTCAAATGCGTATACTATCGCTAGAAGATCTTTCTCTGTTGTGGCATAATTCAATTGTGCATCATTAAGATTTTTTCTAGCGTAGTAAACAGATCTGAATACCTTATCAACCCTCTGCCCAAGAACTGCTCCCACTGCATAATCACTTACATCACACATTAGTTCAAATGGGAGCTTCCAGTTCGGCGCAATGACTATAGCTGCTGAAATCAACCTCTCTTTGAGTGTCTGGAACGCAGTCATGCATTCCTCATTGAATTCAAAAGCGACTCCATTCATCAGCATGGTGGAAAGTCGTTTTGAAATTTTTGAGAAGTCTTTGATGAATCTTCTATAGAAACCAGCATGCCCAAAGAAACTTCTAACCCCTTTTACTGACACTGGGGGTGGCAGATTTTTAATCACTGAAATCTTTGCTCTGTCCACCTGTCACGCCCTTTTCCGACCGCGACATTTTTTTTAGCGAATCTCCTGCTTAATAAAAATGTTAGGAAATAAATAAAATGATAAAATGTTAAAAGGGTGCTTAAAAGGTGCTAGAATATTAAAAACGCTAAAAGGGGCTAGAAATGCTAAAAGGTTCGCGGAGTCGCCACCTAATTAATTGGGTGAATTAGGACACCTAAATGTTAACTAGTTTAAAGTAAACATTAACTCCATTTTAATGGTCTGCTAAACTTAATGAGATTCTGGGTAATGGTTCTTTATTAATCCAGAGGGAAGGGGTTAGGCGCCCTCTAAGATCCGCTAACTTGCGGTTGTCCTGCCAAACCAAGGGTAATTATTATGTTTAAAAATGTGTGTTTTGAAAATATAAAAGATGCTTCAAAATATTTTATAAAGGAGGCATATTGATACAAGTTTATAAGACTAAGGCCAAAATGTAAATGATGCAAAGGTTATTTATGGACTAATTATGTGTACATACAAATGTTATTTATGGACTAATTATGTGTACTGCTAGCTAAATTAATCTTGCTTAACCTGCGTATAATATTATATATAAAAAGTGCTTAAGATGATTCTTAAGAGTTTAGGAGAAAATTTGTTATGGATTTAATAAGAAACAAAATGTTGGTTTATGATGCAGGTTAAATTATTTAGATTACTTTGGTAAAACTTAGACATGCATGACAATCCTAAAAGACACATAAAGTAGAAGTGCATTTCTAATTTTAAATTACCTTCCCCCTTGTGTGTTCAAAGGCTAATTGCTCTTGGTTTCCTATTAATTACAAAGTCGTATAATAAAATTACAATAACAAATAAAATGAGATAAGGAGGTTAAGAGAGTAAGGGATTGAAGCGGATGACTCATCTATTTGTTTTTCTAGGAATTGCCGAAGAGGGAACTCGATGGATGTAGATGCGGGTTGCCATTTGAAGTAGCTCGTGATGAGTCTCGTCATGAGACTCTTCATTTTGCTCCGGTGCATTTCATGTAACAGAAAGAAAGATAAGGATTAGTATATGCCCAAATTTATTTAACAAACAAGCACTTGACACATAGTTTGTATTTAAGCAAACACACACATAAAGACCAACAGGGGACAATATCAGATGGGGATAAGCAACTAGCAGGTGGTAAGAAGAAATAAGAATGAGCATGTATGCAGACTGTACAAACCAGCTGCTAATATTATACGCAACACCCAACAGTTCCAAGTGAAGACAAGTAAACAGTAGGCTTAAGTGATTCTCTATTCTTGAGGCCATCTCATCAAGCAAATAGATGAAGCAATCTTCTCCGAGCAGCGAACCGAGACAGCGTATCAAGTCGTCGATCCGCTCGGAGGTTTTATGCTATGCGACTAAGGCTGTGCGAAAACTAGTGTTTTTTAAGTGTTCTTGCGGTTATCTTTCAGTTGCATTGAAAGGGGGTTTTCACTGTTCGCCATGGATGCCAATGCCTGCGGATGCTGAAGGTTTATTAATTTTTCTGTGTGCCATTCCTTTGTGTTTTTTAGCGGGTATCTGTTCCCGTCCAGCTCTGTCCCCTTTCGTTCTGCATTTGCATGTGTTTTATATAGCCATGGTTTGGGTTCTAATGTTGGTAAGTAATCAAGGTGCGATTTTGGCTGATTTTAGACGAGATTTGTGTTTGATTCGTGAGATTTGAACAGGTTATGGTAAGGTAAACGATTTGAAGGATTTGGTTTAGTTATGGTAAGAACAGGGTGTCGATATGGTAGCTGGTTCACGAGGTGATTCTAGGAAAGGAAACGTGGGATTTTGGTTGTGATCTGGCGGGATTTTAGGGCGTGAAAGCTTAGGGTTCTATCCTTGTCTTTAGGTTCTTTAGGGCTGCGTTTTGATGAAGATGAAGTGAAAGTGAGGGCTGCTGGACGATGGTATAAGGGCTGGTGTAATGGGCTGATGGGTGTTGGTCGCTGCGGTGTGCCGCGTAAATGGGCTAAAGAGGCACAGGGCTGCGTTTTAAAGGTGGGTTGTGGTATTATTTAGGTATTAGTTTTAGGTATTTAATTAGTGGTAAATTAAATTAATAAATTGTGATTAAATTATTTAGGTGCTTTATTAGTCTATGTTTGAGATTAAAAATAAATACGGGCGTGCTATTTAATTAGTGCTTAATTTTTATAATGCGATGATGTTATTAAAACTTATTTATTATGCGTATTTTATTATTATTTAAGCTAAGATTGAATTATCTTAATATGACTTTAGGCGCTACAATAATTATGAAATTGATTTGCGTATTAATAAATGTGACTATGCTATTTAACACGACGTCATTGTCGAATTATTTATTTTATGTATTTATTTATTTTATTATCGTTTAAGAATTATGACAGGGCTTAAATTTAATAAATGCAGGCGCGAGACTCTAAGTGCTTAATATTCTGCGTAAGATGCGGTTCTATTATTAAATTGCTTATTTATGCATGTATTTAATGTTTTATCGCCGCATTTTATTATAAAAAATCATAAAAAATTATTTTGCAAAATTAGTGTAATTTTATAGCTAATGTCTGGGCGAGAGGGTCAAAATTGGGTGTCAACAACTTGTCCCTCTTTGTATGGAGATGATGGAAGAATCTTCGGACAAAGACGTTGACTCATAGCCAATTTTGTCTCGATCCTCAGAATTGCAAAAATGTTGGGTAATTAAGACAAGGCTGACGCGGACTCAAAACTGTCCCAATGTCGAGTTATGACGACACTGGGTTACCATGGTCAAACACCAAGGCGGGCTAATGCGGACTCAAAATTTGTCTCAGTGTCGAGTTATGACGACACTGGGCTACCATGGTCAAAACACCAAGGCGGGCTAACGCGGACTCAAAATTTGTCTCAGTGTCGAGTTATGACGACACTGGGCTACCATGGTCAAAACACCGGCGGCTAACGCGACTCAATTTGTCCTGTGTCGAGTTATGACGACACCGGGCCGCTAAAAAAAGTAATCGACTTGAACTCGGTGTACCGCTATCGACTTATGATCGCTGGTTTTATGGTGATGTGAACGAGCGACCGACGCTGAGGCCGCCGCCATTCATTGGGAAGGTTGACCCCCCAACAAATTGCCCCGGTTCGCTGTAAGAGAAAATCCACTTTGTGCTCCTGCATGCTAAGACTTAAACAAACGGTTAGTGCATAACTGTTAAGACAAAATGATGATGCATAATTTTAAAAGCAATGTAACTGTGAGTAGAAAATGTTATCCTGCAAAAATGTGATGCATGTTGTGTTGATGCGATGCTGCAAATGCTGTGATTTCGCCCTTGCACGGACGTGTTGCGATTGTGAATGCGGATATGTAGTCCTTCACAGAATCGCCCTGTAGACTAAAGCTCAAGAAAGAGTTAGTGCATAACTGCTAAGACAGAATAATAAAACATGAATAAGAAATGCAATTTTGAGAGTATAGAAATCGTCCTTGCGTAGATGTGATATGCTGACGATGTCGTTTTGGACGGGGCGTCGTTTTCGGACATATGACGTCATTTTCGGACTTGGCGTCATGGCGTCGTTTTCGGACTTGGCGTCGCTTTTGGACATGTTGTGCCGATAACGTCGTTGCCTGGATGTGTTGCTGCTGGCGTCATTGCGTAGACATAATGTTGATCACGTCGTTGCCTGGACGTGTTGATGCTGACATCATTGCGTAGACATAATGCTGATCACGTCATTTCCTGGACGTGTTGCTGCTGGCGTCATTGCGTAGACGCAATGCTGGTGACGTCGTTGCATAGACATAATGTTGATCACGTCGTTGCCTGGACGTATTGCTGCTCGCGTCGTTTTCGGACTTGGCGTCGTTTTCGAACTTGGCGCCGTTTTTGGACTTGTTGTGCTGATAACGTCGTTGCCTGGACGTGTTGCTGCTGCCGCGTAGATGCACGCTGATGACGCCGTCGTTGCGGGCGTGTTGCCGCCGTGTCATTGTGGACATAACGCCGATCACGCCGTTGCTGGACGCCGGGCGCCGACGTTGTTGCATAGACGTATTGCTGATGGCGTCATTGCATAGACATAATGTTGATCACGTCGTTGCCTGGACGTGTTGATCGACGCCGCCGTTGCTAGACGTATTGTTGCTGGCGTCGTTGCGTAGACGCACATCGATCACGCGTTGTTTGCGGGCGTGTTGCCGACGCCGCTGCCTAGGCGTATTCGCCGGGCGTCGCGTAGACGCACGCCGATGACGCCGTTGCACGGACGTATTCGCCGGGCGTCGTTGTGTAGACACAATGCTGATGATGTCGTTGCCTGGACATAATGCTGATAACGTCGTTGCCTGGACGTATTGCTGATGGCGTCGTTACGACGCACGCCGATGACGCCGTTGCTCGGGCGTATTGATCGCCGAGCGTCGTTGCCTGGACGTATTGCTGCTGCTCCAGTAGAATAAATGCCCCTGCAAGCTAAGTTTGAGAAAAATTAGTGTATACCTGTTTAAACGAAATGATAACTACATATGAGAAGTCCAATTCTATGGGTAGGGATGTCGTCCCTGATACACCAGATGAATACTGAGGTGTTGTCCTCGCACGGACATGCTAAACGCTGCAACTGACGAATTGTCATGATGCCTTTGTTGTGTGCGATGCGTGGGTTGCAAATTTGACTTTATGCCTGAGCTGATGCGCTAGCCTTTGTTGCGGAATTCGCACTCGATCGTTGATTTTCGATGCCGCTTTTCGCTTCGCCGCTTCTAACGCGACTTTGAATTTTGGATTGTCATATCCTCTCGCCTCTGCTTTTCGCTTCGCGAAGAAACTTTTTGCCGTATTTTCTGCTTCGGCTATTGCACTTTCTGCTTCTGTTAATATGAAAAACCCGCGCTCAAAGAAAATTTGTGAGTTTTTGGGGGGGGGGGGGTCGATTCGTATTTGACTTCGCCGCCTTGCTCGACATCTGCGTTCGCACGCTTGGACCTGCAACCCTTGTTTTGTTTCCTACCTTGTCCCAGTTTTGAATGTGCAAAGGGCGTTTGGCCTAAAAGTGGGTCTCAATAAAGTTGCTTGTATATTATGTGTATTCTCGTTATTTTCAAAACGAAGGGAAAGTTTCCTAATGGTGTGACCGAAGCCGATTTAGGCTGCCTACGTATCCCCATGAGGGAATCAGGTCATGACGTAGTTCATTACAAGCGAATATTGGGTAAAATTCTAAAGGTGGGACCGAGGCCGATATGGCCGCCTATGTATCCGCCAAGGGAATCAGGTCGAACGTAGTTCCAATTACAAGGAAACTTAAGCAAAACATTATGAAAACTTAAATATGAGTCTTAAATTATTCTGCTAAACTAAATTGCTCTTTCTTATCCGAGCTCTAGGCGGACCAGAACAAGGGTGCAAATCCAACCAATACGCCTTCTTGCTCTGCATCATGGCTGGCTGGGTCTTCATGCTCTGCTATCAGTATCTCCTTCTTTTGACTTCTGCGCGGTGCATGCTTGGATAAATGACTGATTCATGCGGGGCGGATTCTGGCCAGGGAACACCTCTCTTCCTTTGGGGTTCATTGTACTCATTGGGGGAGGCCTCCTCCACCTGAATGACTCCCTCTTTGATTAACTCCTCTATTTTGTCCTTGAGTGTATAGCAATTTTTGATGTCGTGCCCCGCGACACCGGAGTGGTATGCGCAATGTTTGGTTTTATCATGCCCTCGGGAAATAGGCCTGGGGGTATTTCTGGGAATTGGCTGGAGTATTCCTGCGGCTTTTAGATTCTCATACACTTGGGTTATGGGTTCGGCTAAAGGTGTATAGGTTCTGGTTGGCTTTCTCTCAGCATCTATGCGGGGTTTGAAGATGTTTAGTGGATCGCCTTTGGGCGTGGCGTACACGCAGTGGGTATCGCAAGGGGTTGTCGTATGCATTGCGAAAGTAGGTTTGTGGTGGCCTTTGGTTTGTGTTTGGCTGGAGTATGGTAGGCATTTGGTTTTGTGTGGGATATATGGGTGCATTGTATATTGGCTGAATGGGATATGTAGTAAGAGGGTACTGGTAATAATTTGGAGGATTTTGACTGTTTTGGTTATTTGCAGTGACGAGTACTTCAGTGATGTTTCTGAGCCTTTTGATTTCGGCCTGCAAGGTTGCCATTTGCTGTGGTAATTGGGCGAGGTGTTCGATCGGATCTATGTTGCTTTTCTTTTCTGAGACCCCTGCTTTGCCTACATGAATCAAGACGGGTCCCGACTCGTTCTGCTCAAATGCCCTTGAATCAGTCATGTCGCTGGATCGTGCCTTTGATCTTGTGAGATATCGATGTTCTGTCATTTCTTAGTCAAATACAAATCGACCTTTAGGGAAGATGATAAATCTTTTTACACAAAATGCAGCACCGCGTTAGTGTAAAGCACGTGATTTTGCAAAAGTATAAATAGCATTTAGCAAGTACATGTTGCACATAAATTGTTACATTGCAAGCGAGTCCTAACATGCGTGGGGACCACTTTATGCCAGAGGTAGGCCTAAACGTCACATATGCGAGGTCATGATGGATTTGTTCAAGCCGTCCAACTGTAATGCTTTTGTTGGAAATGGTGACCAAATGACGGTGCACTTTTTCCAATATCAGCATGTCATGATTAGGCTTGGATTTGTCTACCATTGTCACGCTACACATAATATGCTGGTTGGTCGTTGGGTTGAGAAACATGTCGACAAGTTTGGTGTCTTCCTAATTGTGGTGTCGATGCCAATGACCGACCCACCTAAGGTAAATGCATGCATGCCTTAAAATAAAGGGTGGTATAGCTCTATCCTGAGTTTCTAAGATTTGGCTTTACTAGACGCAAGGTTCTCGAGCGGACAACTCGAGTGAGAAGGCTACGCGGCCACCGGTTAGACCGGGCACTCCACGTATATTACCAACTCTCCTAAATTTGGGTTTTGAAGAAAGAATTTTGCTGATGCACCAAGCGCACCTCGCATGTAATGTGTGATAGTGTGAATTTTCCAGAGCGGAAGAAATATGAGCGGAATGCCAGTTTAAGGAAAGCAGTAAAGCAAATAACAATTAAAATAACAAAATACAACACACAAAATTAAATGCAAAAATAATGCCAAATAATAACCCTAGGTCTGTTGTGGTTAAGAACCTTAATCCCCAGCGGAGTCGCCATTTCTGTCACGCCCTTTTCCGACCGCGACATTTTTTTTTTTAGCGAATCTCCTGCATAATAAAAATGTTAGGAAATAAATAAAATGATAAAATGTTAAAAGGGTGCTTAAAAGGTGCTAGAATATTAAAAACGCTAAAAGGGGCTAGAAATGCTAAAAGGTTCGCGGAGTCGCCACCTAATTAATTGGGTGAATTAGGACACCTAAATGTTAACTAGTTTAAAGTAAACATTAACTCCATTTTAATGGTCTGCTAAACTTAATGAGATTCTGGGTAAGGGTTCTTTATTAATCTAGAGGGAATGGGTTAGGCGCCCTCTAAGATCCGCTAACTTGCGGTTGTCCTGCCAAACCTAGGGTAATTATTATGTTTAAAAATGCGTGTTTTGAAAATATAAAAGATGCTTCAAAATATATTATAAAGGAGGCATGTTGATACAAGTTTATAAGACTAAGGCCAAAATGTAAATGATGCAAAGGTTATTTATGGACTAATTATGTGTACATGCAAAAGTTATTTATGGACTAATTATGTGTACTGCTAGCTAAATTAATCTTGCTTAACCTGCGTATAATATTATATATAAAAAGTGCTTAAGATGATTCTTAAGAGTTTAAGAGAAAATTTGTTATGGATTTAATAAGAAACAAAATGTTGGTTTATGATGCAGGTTAAATTATTTAGATTACTTTGGTAAAACTTAGACATGCATGACAATCCTAAAAGACACATAAAGTAGAAGTGCATTTCTAATTTTAAATTACCTTCCCCCTTGTGTGTTCAAAGGCTAATTGCTCTTGGTTTCCTATTAATTACAAAGTCGTATAATAAAATTACAATAACAAATAAAATGAGATAAGGAGGTTAAGAGAGTAAGGGATTGAAGCGGATGACTCTGTCCTATTTGTTTTTCTAGGAATTGCCGAAGAGGGAACTCGATGGATGTAGATGCGGGTTGCCATTTGAAGTAGCTCGTGATGAGTCTCGTCATGAGACTCTTCATTTTGCTCCGGTGCATTTCATGTAACAGAAAGAAAGATAAGGATTAGTATATGCCCAAATTTATTTAACAAACAAGCACTTGACACATAGTTTGTATTTAAGCAAACACACACATAAAGACCAACAGAGGACAATATCAGATGGGGATCAGCAACTAGCAGGTGGTAAGAAGAAATAAGAATGAGCATGTATGCGGTCACAAACCAATTTGCTAATATTATACGCAACACCCAACAGTTCCAAGTGAAGACAAGTAAACAATAGGCTTAAGTGATTCCCTATTCTTGAGGCCATCTCATCAAGCAAACAGATGAAGCAATCTTCTCCGAGCAGCGAACCGAGACAGCGTATCAAGTCGTCGATCCGCTCGGAGGTTTTATGCTATGTGACTAAGGCTGTGCGAAAACTAGTGTTTTTAAGTGTTCTTGCGGTTATCTTTCAGTTGCATTGAAAGGGGGTTTTCACTGTCCGCCATGGATGCCAATGCCTGCGGATGATAAAGGTTTATTCATTTTTCTGTGTGCCATTCCTTTGTGTTTTTTAGCGGGTATCTGTTCCCGTCCAGCTCTGTCCCCTTTCGTTCTGCCTTTGCATGTGCTTTATATAGCCATGGTTTGGGTTCTAATGTTAGTAAGTAATCAAGGTGCGATTTTGGCTGATTTTGGACGAGATTTGTGCTTGATTCGTGCGATTTGAACAGGTTATGGTAAGGTAAACGACTTGAAGGATTTGGTTTAGTTATGGTAAGAACAGGGTGTCGATATGGTAGCTGGTTCACGAGATGATTCTAGGAAAGGAAACGTGGGATTTTGGTTGTGATCTGGCGGGATTTTAGGGCGTGAAAGCTTAGGGTTCTATCCTTGTCTTTAGGTTCTTTAGGGCTGCGTTTTGATGAAGATGAAATGAAAGTGAGGGCTGCTGGACGATGGTATAAGGGTTGGGGTAATGGGCTGATGGGTGTTGGACCGTGCGGGTGTGGGCTGCGGGTAAATGGGCTAAAGAGGTAAGGGCCTGGGCTGCGTTTTAAAGGTGGGTTGTGGTATTATTTAGGTATTAGTTTTAGGTATTTAATTAGTGGTAAATTAAATTAATAAATTGTGATTAAATTATTTAGGTGTTTTATTAGTCTATGTTTGAGTTTAAAAATAAATACGGGCGTTGATCGGTGTATTTTATATACACCTTTTGAGTCAGTTTTAGTTAGTCTTTTGTCCCGTTTTGCACATATAAGTGTCGTATTAGGATAGTTTTCCCTTCTTTTGAGTCAAAGTGGTTAAAATGGCCAAATGGCGGAAAAAGAGCTAAAAGAGGGCAAAAGAGGAGATTCCAGAGCTAAAAACAGAGAAAGTGGCGAACGAGGGTTAACTAGGTTCTTGTTCTTAATCCTCCTATAGAGTTATCCTTATCACCGAAATGTAGGTAAGGTGCAATACTGGGGCTGAGTGTTTATATAACCCTAACGGGAGTATAAAACGATTTAGTGAACCTGCTTTCTCCAAAAGAAGAAGACCATAAGTTATTGCATTAATAAGTAGCATAAGCGGATAGTGAGGAGACGTGGAAGCCCTATTCTCATCACAACTGAAGTAAACCTTTATAGTTAAAATAGCTTTTATAATTCTTAGTTATAAACAACACATTCAAATATCAATCACCAAATAGATACCAAAAGATAGATAGTTGGTACTTGAACCCTAATCCTTGTGGACGATATTCGGTCTTACTAAGACTATATTACTTGTTACGATAACGTGCACTTGCGTTTAAGTGTGTGCATCTTTTCGCGCATCAAGTTTTTGGCGCCGTTGCCGGGGATTAGGCATAGTTCAATATCAGTTTTATCTATTTTTAATTTCTAATTTGGTTTTTACTCTTTGTTAATTTTTATATGTTTTTATTTATTTTATTTTATTTTATTCTCTTTCGTTTTATGTATTTATTGTGTGAAAACAAGGGTGTCGTGATCCGTTGTTGGTTTTGATGCATCTCAGGGATCATCAAGACATGGATTTCTACTGTCAATATGATCGAGCTCCAACCATAGAGGAAGAGAGAGAGGAATTGCGAGAAGCCATACTCAGTCTCACTAAGTATCAAGCTCAGTTCATGGACGAAATGAGATTGGCCATAAAGAAGCTGGAACTGCAAATAGGAGAACTCATGATCATTTTTAACATGAACATCAATTTGAGAGCTCAACCAAACCCAACTATTGAGGAATCTGGTGAGATAGTTGGTGTAGAAAAGGAAAAGATTGCAGAGATCCAATTATTTACCTTCTTGGACTCTATAGAAATCCTTTTTCTTGCACCTATTACAGAAGAACCACCACTAGCTATCACGGCTGATCCCCAATTAGGAAGCCCATACCATCAAGGGTACCCCCTAGAGTTGAGAGATGTAGAGAATTTCACGGATTCCTACGTTATAAAAAGTATAAAAGACAAGCCTGTCTTGTGTACTTGGGGGATAATTGTATGTTTAAGGCTCTTGGTTGAGCAAATGGTCGTAGGGAAATTGAGACCTACAACAATAAATCTGTGGATTGCAAGCAGTTCGCAGAAGTATCCAATGGGCACTCGTACCGGTTAATTGCGTCCGGCTAAAAGACGTTAAAGACAGCGCTTGTTGGGAGGCAACCCAACGTTTTCAATTATGTTATTTTAATTTGTCTTTAGTTTATTTTATTTTGTCTAGAACAATCTCACGGTCTTGGGTTCTTGTGTTTGTGTTGTTATTGACAGGTACAGGCAAATAAACTGAAGGACGAAAAGTTGAAGAAAAGCCAGAATTTCCAGAAAAGCGGGTAAGCGTCGCGTGGCCCAGGAGCAGGGTCGCGGCGCCAAAAGAACTGAACAGGCGCTGAAGTTTAAGCGCCGCGGCGGTAGAATTCCAGAAAATTTGCCAAGTTTAGCGTATTTCCAGAGTGGCCGGCGCAGAAAGTCGAAAAGCGCGAAGATTGGTATGGCTAAAGCGAACAGCGGCGGCGAATCCAGAACTTAAAACGCCCAGAAATCAGATTTTCCCCAAATCCAATTTCAAAAACCTAACCCTTCCTTTCCAAAACCCACGAAAATCCGAAAATTTGCCCACAAATCCTCCATAAATCCAACCCAACCACAATAAAAACTCTTAAATTCCTAAAAACCCTTAGTTATCTCAAATAACAAAGCTCCATTCCATAGCCTCAAACCACCAATTGAAACAAGAACATCTTGAATTTTCTCATAAAAAGGTAATCTTTTTCTGTTCTTGAGTCCTTTATTGAAGTCACAGGAGGTAGTAGCTGAAGAAGTATTGTAGTTGAAGTAGTTTGGGTACTGAAAAGTTGATTGTGAAGTTTGGAGAAAAGAGTAGAAAAGGAGTGTGGGTATTGGGTAGAAGAATTGAAGTTTGAGGGTGTTGTGTTCGCTGCTAGTTGTAGATTGTGTAGGAAACATTTGTGCCACTAAATTGAAAGCTCCAGAAACTATTTTAAACCATGGCCACCAGGAAGATAAGAGGCTCCACATCCACCCCAACCCCACATTACGATAATACTAGGTTTGTGAGCTACGAAGCCTTCCAAAGATACAAAAAGCTTGATACCAGACCCATAATACCAGAAAGGGGAATGGACTACGGAGGAGTCATATGGGGAGGAAGATGTTTATGAGCCCATCCAAGCTATGATTGAGTTAAGGGGTGGAGGAGATTCGTAAATCCGGAGAAGATAGCACCGATGAACACAACAATGGTGCGTGAATTTTATGCCAACTTTCCGAGAAGGTGGAAAAGGGATGCTTTGTTAGGAGCTTATGTATGCGTGACAGAGAATGTAAATGCACAATGAAGGCGGTTGATGTTGAAGAAAGAAGTGATTGGAATCACTTTAGAACATGGTCTAGAAGCCGACCGCATCGACCGGAATGCCGCTGGCATACCGTGAGCTACCATGGGGCTGTTTTTGATATTGGAAGAAATGGATCAAGAGCACTGAGCAGTGCGATTTAACAAAGTAGCCAAAGGTTGGCTATATTTCGTCAAAACCGCGTGATTCCATCCACGCACTTCACCAGAGTGCCGGAGGATAAGATTAAACCGATATATGGAATTATGAGGAATGACGATTGATGTGGGAAAGAAATAGTGCGAGCATTGAAGAAATCAGCGGGTTGGTGACAACAGTGGATTGGGGCACGATTCACTTATTACCGCCTACCGCCACATGTGCGGTCCCAAAACTACCATCGACACTCATGAGAGAAACCAACCGGTGTCCCGTGGATAGTGCACTCTTTCCTGCACCCAAGCCCCCAAAGAATGACGAGAGTACAACCACCAAAGAAGCGGCAGCAGAGACCGCCATGGGCGAAGATGAGCACGAAATAGGGCTCACATGAGGCAGGACCTAGCCACCGGCCAACCACAGGAGCAGAACCCCCAACGCCCACGATGGAGCAACTGTTTCAAAATCAGATGAGGATGATGCAGACCTTGGACACAGTAGTACAAGGACAGCAAGAAACAAGGCAACAAATCAACGAGTTGAGTTCCTTGTTCAACCAATGGTCGATGCATTATCCACCGCCACCACCACCATTTTAGCCAAAGTATGTAAGTCTTATTTCTTTTATTTTTCTTTGAGTCTTGCACACATTAGGGACAATGTGTGAGTTAAGTTTGGGTGTATTTTATTTGTGTTTTATTTTCTTTGTGTCATGTTATGTTTTAGTTAAGTCTTTTTGATTGTTTTATGTTTATTTTGAGTCACCAATTTTTTTTTTCTTTTTGAGTCATAATTGCCTGTCAAAGATCATGTATGCTGTAGTTGTTAGAAACACCTAGTGAAGTAAGGTGGAATAATGTAAAGGAATTGAAGCAACTATCTAAACACCTAAGTCAGATATGCCAAAAACTCACAGAATCTGTCTAGTTGGAGTTTCTTGCTTGAGTTATGCATGCTAAATGATAAATGCTTATGTGTTATGATTGCTTGCTATTTGAGGCGAAATAGTTAGGATATGCATGTTAGGGAGATGACTCAGTCATTTCTTTGATAGTCAATTCTTACCATTCTTTTCTATCCCGTACTTTAAAAATATCTCTAGTCAGCCCCATTGAGCCTAAAAAATTGAAACTTCTTCTTTGACACCCTATATTCCCACAAATTGTACCATAAGTGAAAATATGAAATAGTGGAATACATTGTGTTAAAAAAGAGACAAAAATAGTGAATAAGTCTGTTGCACCCCAATACAAAAGTAATAAGAAATAGGCAAAAGCCTAAGTTTGGGGGTGCTTGTCATTATTATATACTTCACTCTCCCAAAACAAAAGAGGGAAAAGATAGAATCGAAGTGAAGGAAAGAACAAAAAGAAAAAGGGAAATACTGAAAAGCTGAAGAGCTTATGGTACACGAAATGAGCCTAAATTGCCTATTTTTACCCACCTATACCTAAGCCTACATTACAACCCTTAAAAGTCCTGAAGATCTCTTTTATGCATATCCAGAATTAGTGGAGAATAGCAAGTAAGCATGCCATAGGATTTTTGAATTTATATGCATGATTTAGTATATTGACTTCCATTAAAGCATGATGAATATGAGTTTGCGAAATATTTAGCTTAATGTGCTGAAATGTCATGCTATATGTTCCTGCATATTATTTTGCTAACCTTCATGTTTTTCTAGTTAACACTAATGCAGCAAAAGTAATCAATGACAATGAGTATTTTATTTTCGTTCTTTGAGTCTTTTATTTCTTTCTTTCTATCTTTGCTCGAGGGCGAGCAAAGGTTATGTTTAGGGGTATTTGATCGGTGTATTTTATATACACCTCTTGAGTCAGTTTTAGTTAGTCTTTTGTCCCGTTTTGCACATATAAGTGTCGTATTAGGATAGTTTTCCTTTCTTTTGAGTCAAAGTGGTTAAAATGGCCAAATGGCGGAAAAGGAGCTAAAAGAGGGCAAAAGAGAGATTCGAGCTAAAAGCAGAAAGTGGCGAACGAGGGTGAAATCCAGACCAGTGGCCGCGCGCCTCGCAGCAGCGGCGCGGCGCCACTATTCAGAGAGGCGAAGACTGGGCAGCGCGCTCGAGCAGATGCAGGTCGCGCGCTAAACATCCGGAAGTTGCAGAGTCAGCAGCGACGCCTCTGACAGCAGCGAGCCGTGCCGTGGCGCCAAAACACCCGACGATTGCGAGAAAATTCAGGCCAGCTGAAGGAAAAGAGGAGGCGGGTTTCACTTATAAAAGGAGAACCCTAGCGCTTTTAAGGGTTCCCTTTCTTGCACAACACAAGGCTTCTTGCTTAGAGATTGGAGACCATAGTCTAGTAATTTCTTTTCCTTTTCTTTACTTTATTTCAGTTTTTGTATGATAAACATGGGATTAGTTCTTGTCATGTCAATGACTAGGAACTAATTCCTCTATAGGGCTTTCCATGTTAAATCTCTAGAAACTTTTGTTATGAGTTAATGCATGCTTATGGTTATTTTTCTTATTGTGAGATCTATCCAATATTTGAGTTGAACTCTTGGTAATTAATTGACAACTAATTATCACTATATGATTTCTAATCAGATTCCGAAAGGGGGGGATTGTGAATATGCTGTAAGTTGGATAGACATTCTTGGATTGGGGATGAAAATACCTCAATTATTTATGTAGCGCTAATGAGAGGCTTAACAACCCTAATTTTGCGTATTGTGCGTGACGGTTAACTAGGTTCTTGTTCTTAATCCTCCTATAGAGTTATCCTTATCACCGAAAGGTAGGTAAGGTGCAATACTGGGGTTGAGTGTTTATATAACCCTAACGGGAGTATAAAACGATTTAGTGAACCTGCTTTCTCCAAAAGAAGAAGACCATAAGTTATTGCATTAATAAGTAGCATAAGCGGATAGTGAGGAGACGTGGAAGCCCTATTCTCATCACAACTGAAGTAAACCTTTATAGTTAAAATAGCTTTTATAATTCTTAGTTATAAACAACACATTCAAATATCAATCACCAAATAGATACCAAAAGATAGATAGTTGGTACTTGAACCCTAATCCTTGTGGACGATATTCGGTCTTACTAAGACTATATTACTTGTTACGATAACGTGCACTTGCGTTTAAGTGTGTGCATCTTTTCGCGCATCAGGCGTGCTATTTAATTAGTGCTTAATTTTTATAATGCGATGCTGTTATTAAAACTTATTTATTATGCGTATTTTATTATTATTTAAGCTAAGATTGAATTATCTTAATATGACTTTAGGCGCTACAATAATTATGAAATTACTTTGCGTATTAATAAATGCGACTATGCTATTTAACACGACGTCATTGTCGAATTATTTATTTTATGTATTTAATTATTTTATTATCGTTTAAGAATTATGACAGGGCTTAAATTTAATAAATGCAGGCGCGAGACTCTAAGTGCTTAATATTCTGCGTAAGATGCGGTACTATTATTAAATTGCTTATTTATGCCTGTATTTAATGTTTTATCGCCGCATTTTATTATAAAAAATCATAACAAATTATTTTGCAAAATTAGTGTAATTTTATAGCTAATGTCTGGGCGAGAGGGTCAAAATTGGGTGTCAACACCACCTCAATGCCTTGGATTGATATTTTGTGGCCAAGGACAATACCCTTATTTACCATAAAATGACACTTCTCCCAGTTCAGCACAAGGTTGGACTCTTCGCACTGTTACAACACTGCTTCCAAATGCTTCAAGCACTCATCAAAAGAAGATCCAAATACAGAAAAGTCGTCCATGAAAATCTCTATGGTCCTCTCCACCATGTCAGAGAAGATTGCCATCATGCACCGCTGAAAGGTAGCAGGTGCATTGCAGAGCCCGAATGACATTCTTCTGAAAACGAACGTACCAAAGGGGCAGGTGAATGTCGTTTTTCCTGATCTTATGGTGATATGGTAATCTGGTGATACCCTGAGTAACCATATAGGAAGCAATAATAGTTGTGTCCTGCGAGCCTGTCCAGCATCTGATCTAGAAAGGGCAATGGAAAGTGGTCTTTTCTGGTTGCCTTGTTCAACTTGCGGTAGTCAATGCAAATCCTCCATCCTGTAAATTGTTCTAGATGGAATGAGCTCGTTCTTTTCATTGGTCACGACAGTCATACCACCCTTCTTGGGCACCACTTATACAGGACACACATGCACTGTCCGAAATAGGATAAATCACCCCAGCATCAAGCCATTTCATGATTTCTTTCCTCACCACCTCCTTCATGTTTGGATTCAGTCTCCTCTGTGCCTCAATGGAGGATCTGCTCTCATCTTCTAGACGGATCTTATGCATCACTGTTGAAGGACTTATCCCTCTTATATCTGCCAATGTCCACCCAATAGCACGCTTGTGGGCCCGCAACACTCTCAACAATTTTTCAGTCTCTACTTTAGATAGTTGAGCAAAAATAATTACCGGTAATGTATTATTTTCACCTAGATACTGGTAGTGCAAGTGATCAGGTAGCGTCTTCAACTCTAATTCTGGAGCTTTTTCGATGGATGGTACTGATCTTTCTGGCATCTGCCCTAGCCCTTCATATTTCTTCTTATAACATGGCTCATAAGAATCCATCCAATCCACATACTCCATCAACTATGCATCATCACTTATGTCCTGGTCACATTGTGTTATCACCCACTTAAGAGCATCCACATTCCTGAGATTGTTCTTTGAAACTGCCGTTTCCATCACATCAATAGCATAACAGTTTTCGCTTTCTCTTGGAAAGGTTGCTGCCCAGAATACATTGAAAATCACTTCTTCTTCCTTAACACAAAGTCCCAGCTCAACTTTTTGAACATCAATGAGTGTCTGTCCTGTGGATAGGAATGGCCTGCCAAGGATAATGGGAATCAGTTCATCTTCTTCCATGTCTAAGATGATGAAATCAACGGGGAAGATAAACTTGTCCACCTTAACCAACACATCCTCGATGATTCCTCTAGGATGGACGATGGAGCGATCGGCTAGCTGTAAGGTGATGGTTGTAGGTCGTGCTTCCCCCACTCCAAGTATGCAAAGCACCAAATAGGGCATCATATTTATACCTGCCCCCAAATCACACAAGGCCTTCTGACATTCAAACTTCCCTATAGTGCAAGGGATGGTGAAGCTCCCCGGATCTTTCAACTTCTGAGGTAACTTCCTCTGTAGGATGACACTGCATTCTTCAGTCAACACCATTGTTTCATACTCCTCCCACCTCTTTTTTTTACTGAGGATCTCCTTCATGAACTTTACATAACTCGACATCTGCTCTAGAGCCTCAGCAAATGGAATGTTGATTTGCAGTTGTTTGAAGATTTCCAAAAATTTAGAAAACTGTTTGTCAAGAGAACTTGTTTTTAGCCTCTAGGGATATGGTATCTTCACCTGGGTGCGTCAACAACTGCTGGCAGTGTTCTTTGTTTCGGACGAAGGTCTCCAGCAACCACTACGTCATCTGATATATCGGCGCCGTGGCCCTGCTCAGTGGAGTCGCGGCGCTGGAAATCCTGAGAGCCTTCTGAGTCCTCCTTCTCCGAACACGGTGGTCGTGAGCTAGCTTCCACTAGTTCGCTATTTCTTAGATCAATCGCCTGACACTGCTCTTTCGGATTCACCCCAATATTGTCAGGGTTCCTTTGTATTCTGTTGCTCAGCATGCTAGCAAGTTGTCATATTTGTATCTCCAAATTTTTTAGGGACACTCTTTTCTCATCCATGAACTGAGTCTGGCGCTTAGTGAGCATGGGCTTGTGTATGGCCACCTGCAATCCATTTTGATCTTCCTGTGGGACATGAGGGTTGCATTGTTGTTGATAGTTCTGTAGCCCGTGATAGTGATGGTCCATGTTCGCTGGGTCCCTGAGATGGATCAAAACTAACAAACAAATCACGGTGCACGGTTCCACAAATAAAAGAAATTAATAAAAAGAAAATAAAAGCCAAATTAGAAATTAAGAATATATAGTTTGATATTGAAACTACGCCAATCCCCGACAATGGTGCCAAAACTTGTTAGCGAATTTGCTTATGCCTTACGCAAGTGTACGTATCGCTCAAGTAATATAGTCTTGGTAAGACCGAATATCGTCCTCATGAACTGGTTTTCAATTACCAAACATCTATCATAAGTTATCTATTTGACTATCGATATTTTGATTTGGTTTTATCTATAAACTACTGAAATAATTGCAGAAATTAACTAAAATACTTTATTTGAATCAGTTATGGTGGAAATATGGTTTCCAATCTCCTCGACTATCCACTTGTTTTAATCCTCGATGCAACAATAAAGGTTTTTCTTCTATGTTAAGATAGCAGGTTAACTAGACTGTTTATATTCCGGTTAGGATATATAAACGCTCAACCCCAGTGCAGAAATCTTCTATATTTCTATGATAGATTTTACCACATAGGAGGATTAAGAACAATAACCTATAAAGCTACACGAGTATCGGGGTACTTTCGTCCATGATTTTAACTTATTTTTATTCAACTACAGCATATCCAAATCTCCCCTCTCAGTTTTTTATTCGAAATCATATACGTGATGATATCTAATGATCAATTAATTATCAAACAATCAAACCAAATATTGAATAAATTTTAACTATATGAAGAAGAAACCAAAATACTGCATTAATTCATAAAGACGAGGTTCAAGCGATTCGAATGGAAAACCCTAATTAAAAGTTTAGCTCATATCCATAGACATGCTAAGAACCAAATTAATATCCAACATGAACTAAATTAAAATAAAGCAAAGAAAAGAAAATACTTTGGAACAAGTCTCCAATCTTGTAGCCTCTAAGAAAACTATGCTGTGTTGTGAAGAAAGGTTTTGTAACCCTTAAAAAAAGTCTGCCCAAAGGGCTTTTTATATGCTAAAAAAACGGGTACCCTGGACCTCCTTGCCCTTGGCCAATTCCCTTTCGGATTTGGATAATTTTCCTCTTCGGCGCCGCGGCGCCTTAACTCCTGTAGCTTCTCAGATCTTTGGGCGCCACGGCCCTGCTTCTGATTTTGTCCGGACTACCAACTTTCGTCAATTTTGGCTCGGGAACCTCCTTTTCTGCCCACTTATTTCTCTTTTTCGCCACTTTACCTTTTTAAACCGTTGTGACTCAATAGAAAGAAATACTACCCTAACACGACACATATTTGAACAAAAATGGGCAAAATACTAACTAAAAATGACTCTAAAAGTGCATATAAAATATGCCTAACAGCTGGATTGGGTGAATTTTGGGAATTTTTAGAACTGTCCGTCGAAGGAGTCGCGGCGCCGTGGTCTAAGGTCGTGGTGCTGGATGAACTGCAGAGTTCTCTGAAGTTTTGGTATCGCAGCACTGACGACGGGATGAAAGTTAATTGTTCACTGGAAGGCAGGCGCTGCGGCGCTTGCCCTAAGGGACGCGGCGCTGACGACGTATTTTCTGAAAAATATGAAAAATGACGGAGAACATAGGGGGAGATAGCGTCATCCAAAAAATCATAAGAACTAGACACAAGTTTTTCTACTTTAGAAAATGGAAATTGGGACTCATCAAATAGAACACGAAGACTATTGATAATTCGTTTAGAGGACAAATCAAAGCATTTATAACCACGGTGATTTGACGGATTACCCAAAAACACACATGGGGTAGAGCGTGTCTGAAGTTTGTTGATTGTGGTAGATGGAAACAACGGATAACATAAGCATCCAAAGACCCTCAGATGAGAATATATAGAAGTTTTATTGTATAAAACCTGAAGAGGGGAAGAATATGTCAAACCTTTAGAGGGAAGAATATTAAGTAGATCGATAGTCATTTGTAGTTCATGATGCCAAAAAAATAGAGGGATGGAAGAATGAACCAATAGAGGGATGGAAGAATGGTACAAATTTTTCGTTCAGCTTTCCCATTTTGTGAAGACGTATGAGGACAAGAAAAATGAAAATTTATTCCATTTTGAGCACAAAACTCCTAAACTCCCCATTGTCATACTCTTTACCATTATCATATTGGATGTTCTTTATTTCCCGTTCGAATTGAGTTCTTATGAAATCTCTAAATTCGATAAAGATGGAAAAAACTTGGAATTTTTTCGCAATTGAAAACGTCCATAAAAGTTTAGAATAGTCATCCAAGAATAAAACATAATATCGATGACACATAGAACTGAGAACTGAAGATGTCCATAAATCACTGTGAATAATATCAAATGACATTGAAGTATGAGAATTCGAAGCTACAAAAGGTAACTTAACAATTTTCCCTAATGAACAAGATTGATAATTTGGAGTACTACGCGTACCCTTATAAAAAATAAACTTATTCTTATCTAAAATAGATAAAATTGACGACCCTGGATGACCTAGACGAGCATGCCATAAGGAAGGAGCAAGAGCTGCAAAAGTGGATGACATAGGTTGACGCGAGATGTTGAAACTCGATGTGATTGGATAAAGATCCTCCCTACTGTCACACCTCATGAGATGACTCCCCATCTTGAAATCCTTCACAGAAACCCAAATGGATCAAAATCAATAGAAACCTATTATCAATGGTGAATTTACGGACAGACACCAATTTCTTAATCATTTGGGACATAAAGGGTATTTTCTGGAAAAGTGGTGGATGAGGAGGGGACAGTGTTATTACCATAACTCTTAATTGGAAAAGAACTGTCATTACCAATAATTATACCACGATTACTGCTCAAATTGGAATAAGACGAGAGAGTACCTTGGTCGGATGTCATGTGGGTAGTGACACCTGTGTCCATGTACCAATTAGGATCCGGTTGAGTCAATACAATCGTGTGTATTACTGCTTCAATGTAGGTCTGAGTGGGGACCATTACGTAGTGGGCCTGAGGGGGGCGAGGTCCAAGTATACCGACATTGTGGTTGCCCATGTTCGGTCCGAACCCTGTAGTCCGACTCAGGAAGAAGGCCACACGCGCTGCGTGCGAGACCGAGGCGACGCGCCAGAATGTTACGCTGCAGCGCTGTAATGCTGAGTCGTTGCGCTGTGTGGCGTTGGGACCCACTGCCACTATTCAGGGGCCTCTTGTGGGCCCCAAAACTGCTGCTGCTGCTGACGGTTTCCCCCGTTGTTGCTGCCGCAATTCTTGTCATTATTCTTCCGATTTTTGCCCTTCTTACCACCCCCGTTATTGTGATGTTGGGTCATGTTGGCTGGATTGGATGGGAAAAATTGAAAGCAATCATCATGACGATTGGGCTTGCTCCGATCGATGCCCTTTTGCCAAACCCGCTTCTTCCAAAGTGAGCATGGAGTGGGCTTGATAGAACTCCGGTAGGGGTTACTTTGACGAATAACCGAATCAACCCCTGTATAGGCCTCGGATAGATCGGCAATCATCTGAAGAACTAGACGACTATTAGAAACAGGAGAACCCACATTGTGAAGTTGGTCTGTCAAGTCCTTGAGGCATTTGCAATAAGAAGAAATGTTTGTAAAATTCGCCATTGCAACTCGAGAAAATTCCTGCTCAAGGATAACATTGCGATAATGACTGTTATCTTGAAAGATGTCACACAATCGATTCCACGCCTCCATAGTTGTGGATTTGGTTTCCATAATCGTCTGTAAAAGATCCAAGAAGATAGTGGCATAAATTCACTGGAGAACCTTGGCATCAAGCATGACCCATAAGTCTGGATCTGCTGCTTTGGTGGGCACAACCGTTGTAGACGTAGACGTCATATCACCCCCCGTAGGAGTAGTTGGAAGGATGATGTGGTGAAGAACTTTATGTGTCATAGCATGAATCTTGAATGATTCTGCCTGCGTCCCATATTGGACGTTCTCTAGATCAAGAATAATAGGAAGAACACTCTTGATGTTAGAAACTGTGAGGGCAGAATGAAAAGTGTTTTATCAGACATATTGAATAAAACAAAAAGATTCGGAGAAGGGATTTTTTGTGAGGGAGGATATTTGGAAGAAAAAGAGGCTCAGATTTTGTTGGGAAAGTCGAGGTAGGGCACGGTTTTCAAGAACAAGTTTGAGAAGCGGAACCAAGGAGAAGAACCTAGACTCTTGATACCATGAAAGAAATAATCCCTTGATTATTCTTATTAATGAAAGACATATATATACAAGTTACAATAGGAGAATCATATTCCTACTTTACATCTAAAACTCTATTCTATATGAAGAATAACTATACACTTATGGTAGTATTACAATCCTAATTATGGTACAAGACTAATATGAGAGAATATAACAAATATACCAAAATATACAAAGTGGACCACAGACGGATGGGCCTTGAGCCATTCTCTAACAAACATAAAAAGAGTAACTTAAAGAACCATTCAACCAAGGATCGGCAAATAGCAATATAGAGGTAATACCTAGGTTGCATCCATATCATCACAGTTTTGTTAAAAAATAATGTTGCAAACACAAATGAGTTTTGGCTTAAAACTGGTATCTGTGTGACATGAGCAAACACCGTAGAGTTTGGTTTATATGTCTCATATGTTACAAAGCTACTCTCTTTTTTCCCACCAAAGGTTACCAATTCAAAATGATAATACTTGTTCCTGATCATTCAGAATTCGTTGTGTTCTTTCCTTAGGCGACTTTCTTGCCTTACGAAAATAATTTCAGTAGTAAGTCGTCGGCATATCGCGCGTAACAAATCCTTATTAAGTAATAGGTTTTTAAGGGGGCCAGCTTACGGGCCAGGCCTCCATTAAACAAGGTTTTATTGTATTTCATACACACAAGTTTACACATTCTACTACATCTTTTAACTCATGAAGCAATAAATTAAGTTGTCTAATTGCAAGAGATCTCACCTCATCCACTTTCCAGAGGTCTTCTTCATAGTTATACCATATCATCAGCCCTTCATCATTTCGAGTACACTGACACATAATGCACGAGTCACTCATGCAGGTTATGAATTTGCATAACCTAGATGCTTTTTCAAGAATTGATTCATCAAGCTTGCACTACAAGAAAAACACCCTACGGTGACGGGTAAAAACCGTCATCTAACCCCTAAGATGATGGTTCCTGTAAGTGTCATCTTTGCCACTGTCACAAACGGATGACGGTTCTGGAACCGTCACACACTTGTGTCCAATAGATACTCCTCTACTTCGGCTACTTTCTGGTCCGTTTTCTTCTTCCTCATAATCGCTTTCGCCACGCTCAAAGAAGATCTTCATCTTCGTCTTCACCAGCAGAAAAATCTGGTATTGGTTGTAGTTTACACATAATTTTACGACCATCTTCATCTGAAGAACTGTCACCTTCAGCGTTCAGCTCATCATCTGATTTGGGTTCATATTGATCTTCATCACCATATTCTATTTTCTTACTCATATTTGTACCTACACATTAAGTAAATACACTCACAATTATGTAAAGAATGGTACACTAATAAGTATTATCTCCAACAAATAAATAGTTATACTAACAATATTTAAAACCAAAATTACACCCAAAGTCCTTCTGTTCCAATTCCTGTGTATATAGCATTATCTCCATCATCAATATCATTCAACTCGTTAGATTTATGCAAGTCGGATATAATAGGAGGGTGCTCAGTCACAACCTCTAACTCATCATCTAATAAGTTTCTTGGCATATGACACAATTGACCATGTAGTTGCACTTGGATCGGGTACGAAAAAAACTTATCTAACTTGCGAAGCCAAAATGAAGAGTTCCGACTTATGCCCTAACCGTTTCAGATCTACTAGTGTAAATCCAAGTCCATCATTAGCTACCACACCAGCACCAGAATCTACCCAATCACACTTAAAGATGACAATCCTAAACGTATGATAATCAACATCCCAAATCTCTTTTACAGTTCCATAATAAGTCATATCATCAGTGTGAGGCTTTGAGTCCTTAAAACCCGTTACTTACATAGTTGAAGCTACTACAGTAACCCCACTATTCTGAGTAACATGACTCGCGTCACCCTCATATGCTTGAAAGTGAAACACGTTGACATCATAACCAGAATATTATACATATAAGTAGTTGCACCATTAGATAGCCAACACAAATTTTCAGACACATGCTTATTTTCCTCAATTAAGTCAAACACCTAGAAAACAAAATCAGAAGCAATCACTTACTGTCTACAAATTAAATAAATATAACTTAAAATTTATTTGCAATATGAAAAACCTTATTTCGCAGCCAATCGGGAAATCGTTTATTGTGTTCTTTCTTATACCAAACTTCATTTTTTTGGATCCTGAGATCGTAACAGTTCCATGTGTTCACTATAAAAGAAAGAGCAAAATATTATAATTCAATCAATAAAAAAAGTTTTAAAAAAACACACAACATGTTATCAAATAATACGATTATCTAATGAAGGGTTGAATTTCTTATGTGTTTTCTAAAATCCACAAGTGGACTTGGTTTAGAGAAGATGGATCAGGTTCGAACATTTCCCCACCACCTGACGGTTCATCAACAAATGACTTACCTTCTGGAACACCACATGTTTTCATGTTTTTCATGTACTCGGAGCAAAATTATTAGGTGTATTTTGTATACACCTTTTGTGTCATTTTTAGTTAGTATTTTTTCCATTTTTCATTCAAATAAGTGTCGTGTTAGGTTGTTTTTCTTTCTTTTGAGTCACAGCGGTCCTAAATGTAGAAAATGGAAAAAAGAGGAGGAAACGAGCTTGATTTAGATAGAATTTCACATTAAAAGGGCCAAGAAATGAAGCCTAAGAAGTCTCGAGAAGTGTAGAAGAAATCAGACGAAGTTCGGACGAGAAAATGATGAAAAATCACAAAAATCGAAAGTGGACGATTTATTCCGCGATCACGCGCAGCCAGGACCACGGTGCCCAAACTGCTGCGAGGCTGATTGGCTACAGGACTTCCGGCACCGTGGTTCCAGCCAGCAGGACCGCGGTGCCGAGGCGCATTTTTCTGATTCTGAGCCGAATTTGACACATTTTCAGGGTCCGCAAGGGCAACTTTCCCCAGCTATAAAACCCTAAAACCCTGCTCATTGCCGGGCATCTGGAATCTTACATCTCACATCTACTTTGGGGGAGAAGAAAGGAGGCTACAACTGTTACACCCCGTATTTCCAGGACATGTTTATAAGAACGTACATAAGAACTCTAAATGTTAAGATTTGAGACTAGTAAAAATTTATCGGAATTATGGAAATGTCGGGAAATAAAATATTGCGACGAATGGGAGGGTGAAACGTGTCACCCCTTGGTTGGTCTTGGTCGAAATTGACCATGGGTAGAAAGATCATTTGACCAAAGTAAAGATGACCAAGTCTTGCAAAGCTAGAGCTTGAGTTTATTGACTAAGTCAAAGAGCCACTTGGCTTGATATTTAAATCCCTTTCATCCAAGCCACACATTTGTTCTAATCTAGACCCTTCATTGTAGTATATATCCTACACTAGTTGCAAGACAAGTTCCATACTTAGAAAAAATTTCAAGAAACATTGTGCTAAGCTCATGGTGCTCTCGGCTTTAAGGGTTTTTCCACATAATTTTTTTTTCAATTGTTGTCCATAATTCACAAGACTTTAACCCAAGGTTCCTAGGGGTATTGTAAGGATATCTCAATAGAAAGATCCCAGAAAAACGACGTTTTTACGTTAGTCGCAAGGCGAAAACCTAAGGTGTTCTTCAACTTTGAAGATGGAACTTGTAGAGGAGTTCTTCATGAGCTTCTAAGGAGTGCTTGGAGTGGATTGAAACATAAGAAGAGGAGCTAAAAGTTGCTAAGGATCGACTTTTACGCTTGGACATTATTAGGGCTTATTGAGGTAAAATCTTCATCTTCTTAATGTAATTGAAGATTACATGTTATAGTAGTTAAGAAATGAGCATGTGATATATATATTGAATTTTGAAAAGATTTGGATCATGTCGACGTGTTAAAACCGAAAATGGACAAGTTAGCCATTAATGTTGTAATCAATTTGGTTGATAGTTACAATCGTCGCATGTTATGGAAGAACGGATTTATAGTTGTTGTAATTGTTATTATGTATATAGCATGTTGGAATAACAACTTGGATTAAAAAGGAATTGAACGGAAATTGACCTTGTTTTGGATAGTGTTATTGCCGAGAATGTGCCTTAAGGAATGGACAGTTTTATATTGATTGTGGGGCAGAATTTTACACGTCCTATTAGGCGTGTAATCCCCTTTGTATTTGCTGAATTGTTGGGCCTTAAATGTGGCGTTTGGTTATTGATTTTCGGGCCTTGAAAAAGGTGGAAAAGTACGTAGAAACAAAGGAAGTGATGTCCGATTTTCCGTAGAATTTGGTGACTTTACACTTAGAATATTCTACGTTTGAAGCTAGAGGTTAATAGACGTATTATGACCATTATAGGTTGAAGTACTAAGTATAGCGTATCCTACTTGGAGGATGGAATAGCTATCAAGGTTGAAGTACTTTGGAGCATTTTGCAACTTGTCGATAATCGTCGCGAGGTATGTGAACCTCTTCCTTCTTTTGGCATGATTCTATGTATGAATACATGTGGTGTTATTTCATGATTCCTTCTACTCTTAGAAGTTAAGAGGTATGTATGTTGATTTACTCTAGGTAAAAGTTATGTCTAAGTTATCCTAAGTTCTTACCAAGTCTTATGGGGGATGTTGGTAAGAGTCGTTAGGAAGTATTTGGAGTCGAGTTGACTTTGCTATTTTACTGCACGAATGAGAATAAGTATCGAACAAGCCATTGCAGCGTTAATAAAAGAAAATGTATCGATAATCAATTATATTAAAATGAGTAGAATTCTCCATCTGCATAGAAGCTTAAGATAAGACAAAATTGTATTACATTTTCTAGATCATGGCTGCTTTAATAAGATCGTTATTGTCGCGCCCGTTTTTGACCTCGGGTGTCTGAACGGTATCCGCAACGTTGCTCTTTGGCGCGTTTCCCTAGATGGAGCAATAATGTTGTTTTTAAGGAGTCGCCACCTAATTATTTAAGTGAATTAGGACACTTGATTTACTGCAATAAAAATACTGCAATTAACCTCCATTTAATGGTCTGCGAAATTAATGAGATTCTGAATCAGGGTTCTTTATTATCCTAAAGGGAATGGGTTAGGCATCCTTTAAGATCCGCTAACTTGCGGTTATTCGTTCAAACCTAGGTTAATTATTTATTGCCCTTTTTATTCTACCTAGTCTAAGCATTTTTTTCATAATTTATAATTAAAATAAAGTGCAGTACAGAATAATAAAACTAAAAGTAAATGCGACATAAAATAAAACTCCGGGACATCTTTTAGCCCTTTTAGGCCTTCTGCGCAAGATGATCTCCGGGTACCTGCATAAACACTTAGTAAAAGTGTTAGTACTAGAATAAATAATTTTAAAGCAATGACAGGAATTTAATAAGTAAAGCCAAAAAATAAATAAATCCGTCTTTTGCATACAGGAGGCCTTGGAAATCAGACGGGGATTCCTTCATCGGCCAATATTGTTAAAAGCAATAAAATAAATAAAACCTTCAGATTCACGCCAAAACAGTAATAGTTTTAAACACGGAGGGCTCAGATATATAAAAATAAAGTGGGACATCCTAAACAAGTGCGGCTGCGAGAATTCGCCCTGCCATCGCATGTTGGTTATCCTGTGTAAGTAGAAGAAATCATCAACGCCCAGAAAGCTTCATTTATTTTATTTTCCGTCTTTGCAACTGTGGAGGCCTCAAAAATCGACGGATAACTTTTTCATCGGCCAAACAAGTGTAGAAATCTGTTCTTTTAAATGAAATCAGTAGCCATTCAGCAACATATAGGTGAAACGAGTAGTAAGCCCAAACAACAGTGACCTAGAGAAAGAAACGAAACAGTAGCAAAAATGTAATAGCAACAAGACATGAAAATCACTAGGAAACAACAAACCAGTTCCAAAAGAAAACGTGCAGATGCCAAAATATAGTGCAAAATAAATTCATAAGCAAAAGCAAACAACATATCCCAAAAATAAAGCCGACAGAGGTCGCCCGAGTTTTAAAAACTCCGACCAGCTATCAAAATCGGAAAAATCAGTCCGGTTAACCAAAGCAGACAAACAGATCCCATAATTAAAGCCGACATAGGTCGCCAGAATTTTTAAAACACCGGCCAGCTACCAAAAAAATCGGAAAATCAGTCCGGTTAATCGAAACCAACAACATACCAAACTGAACTAACGGGGAAATGGGTGGCATCACTTCCACGACTATTGTCGGAGCGACGCCACCCCAGTGGTGGGTTCGCCGACGACTGGGTGTGGGAAACAGTGGTTCGCCGACATGCAATGGAAGGGTGTACGGGGTGTGGTGTGAGAGAGAGGGGTGTTCGTGGTCGACGGGAATAGTGACGGCGACGGGAACAGTGGGGAAGAGGGTAGATGTGTGATGGACAGTTGGTGGAGAAGATGATGAAAGTGTAGATGTAGGGGAGAGAGGTTGTGCCGCGTGGTTTGCGGAGCCTTGAGCTGAGAGTTCGCCGGAGATGGAACTCCGGCGAAGGGCGGCGGCGACGGGAAAGGTGAGAAGGAGAGCGGTTGAGGGAGAGAGGGTGAGAGGGGTGGTTTGTGGGTGTTAAAAGGGGGGTTCACCGGAGCTTGGAGCTCCGGCGAAGGGCGGCGGCGGCGACGGGAAAGGGGAAGAGGGAGAGAGGGTGAGGGAGACAAAGGGGAGTGGGCTGCTGATAGTGGTGTGGGGCTGATATTGTAGGGCTGCCCCCCTTTTCTTAATAAAGGGGGGGTAATGTTTAATATATAGGGTAGGTTTTTAGGGTTTGGTATTTGGGGGGGGAATGAAAAGTGGTATTTGATTTGGGAATGAAAGAGGTGTTTGGATGAAATTAAAAAAAATGGTGTTGGATTGGACTGATTCAAATTGTGTCTTGGACTGGACTGGTTTGACAAAATGCAAGGCGGGTTGATTATTTAAAGAAAAATTATTTCAAAAGATGCAACATTATTAAAATGCAAATGCCGACGCAATAATAATAAAATACAATATTTTAGCAAATGTTTAACGCCTAATTAAAATACCAATTAATTATTTAAAAAGATGCAATTATTATTAAAATAAAACGACGGTGTAACAATAATAAAAACATAATATTAACAAAGACATAATGCTTAATTTAAAATAAAAAGATAAAAAATGCAAAAATGCTGATTAAAATGCGGTGTCCTAAAACACATAAAATTGCAATAAATATGCGAAAAACGGGTCAAAATTGACTGTCAACAGCATGTCCCTCTTTGTACGGAGATGATGAAAGAGTCTTCGGACAAAGATGTTGACTTGTAGCCAATTTTGTCCTGTTTTATAAACTGGAACTCAAAAGTAGGGCTGATGCAGACTCAAAATGTCCCAGTGTCGAATTATGATGACACTGGGTCGTTGTGATGCGAAAAAATAAAAATCAAAGCTGACGCTGATTTAAAAATGTCCCAGTGTCGAATTATGAGGACACTGGGTTGCTGCGATGTTAAAAAATTAAAGCAGGCATACGCCGATTCAAAATTATCCCAGTGTTGAATCATGATGACATTGGGCTGCTGCGATGCTGCAAAATTAAAGACAATGCCGATGCAGATTTAAAATTTGTCCTAGTGTCGAATCATGATAACACTGGGCTGCTGGTGATGTGGTACTAAAAAGGATATGGTGTTTGTAGATGTTGATGGCGATCGCATGCAGATGTTCGCCGCTGTATATCAATCGTTGCATAGGCTTTGATGAAATGACGTCGTTGCATAGATGCGATACAGATGTTCATCGTTGCGTAGACGAAACATGAATGAAGCCGTTGCATAGGCTTATATGAAATGGCGTCGTTGCATAGACGAAACATGGATGAAGCCGTTGCATAGACTTTTTAAGAAATGCGTCGTTGCATAGACGCGATGCAGATGTTCGTCGTTGCATAGACGAAACATAGATGAAGTCGTTGCATAGGCTCACATGAAATGACGTCGTTGCATAGACGCGATGCAGATGCTCGTCGTTGCATAGACGAAACATAGATGAAGCCGTTGCATAGACTTTTTATGAAATGTGTCATTGCATAGACGTGATGCAGATGTTCGTCGTTGCATAGACGAAACATAGCTGAAGCCGTTGCATAGACTTTTATGAAATGACGTCGTTACATAGACGCGATGTAGATGTTCGTCGTTTATATAGACGAAACATAGATGAAGTCATTGCATAGACTTATATGAAATGACGTCGTTGCATAGACGCGATGCAGATGTTCGTCGTTGCATAGACGAAACATGGATGAAGTCATTGCATAGACTTATATGAAATGACGTCGTTGCATAGACGCGATGCAGATGTTCGTCGTTGCATAAACGAAACATGGATGAAGTCGTTGCATAGGCTTTTATGAAATGCGTTGGTTTATGGGCGTACCTGCTTTGTGACCCGTCTGGGTTGAGATAGCGTCATTGCATAGATGTTGTGTGTTTGTGACCCGCATGAGTTTATTGTTGTGTTCCTGCCTTTGCTGATATGAAGATCCTGCACTCAAAGAAAACTTGTGAGTTTTAGGAAAGGAGTGGTTGATTCGCGTCGACTTTGTAGCTTTGGCTCTTGACGCTTGCATACTCAGACTGGTTTGGCCTGCTTTTTCCTGTCTATTGTCATTTTTTGCAGTGAATCCTTAAAATGTCTCAGTTTCTGGTAAATGAAGATGTTGAACTTTTAACTGGGTAAGGTTGAATCTTGACGCTATCAAAGCGATCAGATAAGATTTTTTTTTAAATGATGTGGGACCAAAGCCGATGTGGCCGCCTATGTATCCCGCTGAGGGAAACAGGACAAGACGTAGTTCATGATGCAAAATAATGATTTTTATGATTTTAAAATGATTTGGGACCGAAGCCGATGTGACCGCCTACGTATCCCGCTGAGGGAATCAGGTCAAGACGTAGTTCATGCTGCAAAATAAGGATTTTTATGTAATATGCATTTTGTTTTTTTTTCTCTGAAAAAGTGGAAGACAAAATTACATTCCGATTTCAGTTGATACCAACAATTATTATTGTGCATGAGGATTTTCGTTTATTGCTTTCAGTCTAACCGAGATTGACTCCGGTGTAATTCACACAGCTTCAGATAGTACCTCAGACATACCTGAGTGTCGACACACCTGCATGCATCCAGGGTTTCGAACTACACGTAATCTCACATTTCAAATGTCTCACAGAAAGAAAGTCTCGTTCTCACATATATTCTAGTATTTTGAATTTTGGGGCGTTGAGAAAATTACGCTCACACTCAAAAAGATGTTCAATGCATGCAATTGTGATACCATAAGCTTGGCCGTCATGTAAGTATCCACTAATGTGAGAACCCTCAGTATAAGATCATGTAGGGCTTGTCACGGGCTTGTAATGTAGGCTTGGGGAAAGGAATGGATATCATTTGGATAAAAGTGACTAATCATTCCTCGAGAGTTGGACTACGTCCATGCTTGATATTTGTGCGCTTTAATGTTGACTTGCTTTCTTTTTGTCTCAGTTTTTTTTGAGCTGACTTCTTTTGAATCTTTCATTTGGAGCCCCTTTTTTTCTTTTTCGGGGTTATGTATTCCCGATTTTTTTATAACATCGAGTCTTTTGATTTTTTTTTTGTTGTGAAGTCGACCCCTTTTTTTTTTGTTGAGATTTTGACAATTTTTGTCTTTGCAAACTTCAACGCAGAATTTTATCAGCCACTTGCACATTTCTAAAGCACTCGAGGAGGTCGGGCCAAGAGAGGGATAGTGCGTACACACTCAGAAAGGGTATAGGTGTAATATGCGGTTGTCAAAAAATAGGTTTTAGGCTCAAAGGGGTGTACTAGGGATAATGTTATTTGGTAGGCTGAAAAGGCTCAAACGGGTCAAAGAAAGCCTACGATCATTTCCTACACCGAGTGTTGCTCAGGATTTCGCCTCAACAAACATTTAGGCCAAGTTCTAGATCACAATGAAACACAATTGAACTTATTCAAACACTCACCACACAATGCATATGAAACGATGAGATTGATTTGGTCCTTATCTTGGAAACACACAAGACAATGTCATTTACGGGTGTGAATAAGAGGTACCAAAAGAATTTATGATTTACCACAAAGTCAACCCATACTTTTTTTTTATGCACACTTGTAATTGTGTTGGTATCAACAAAGTCAAACAATAATACTTAAAAGATGTTTTTGTATTTTTTGAATAACATTTTTTTGTATTTATGAACAAAATATATATTTTTTTATTATTTTTTGAATAAAGGGTACCGAACCCGAATATGGCTGCCTACGTATCCCGCCGAGGGAATCAGGTGCGCGTAGTTCATTCAAATATGTTATAAAATGTATGCTTGAAAAGAATTTATCAAAGAAAGGATGACAATGTAAAGCTATGCAAAAGAAAATGATTGTCCACTGTGGACGAATGTAAAGTAAAAATGAATTTAACGAAAAATGAATGCCCGAGAACATGATGAATGGGATGCATGAGTGAGAAAAATATGCTTTTTTTTGTGTGGTGTCGAACCCAAAATGAGTTGCCTACGTATCACACCGTGTGGTGAGAATCAGACACGCGTAGTTCGGAATAATTATGCTGAAAAAATGCATGATATGAAAGAACTATGTAATCAACGCTAAACATATCAATTAAATTTGCAAATATGAATAAAAATACAAAGTATAGAAGAACTGAGAGCGATGTCTCGTTGAATCTGGTATAAACTGACTTCTATTAATCAACATAAGTCCCGCTCATTTTTGTGATATTTGTTTTTCTTTTTCGGCCGCCCTTGACTATTTGCGAGGACAGTCTTCCTACAAACAATATGACAAATGGGTGAGAGTAGGCAAGTCATAAAATTAATAAAATGTAAGGGCGTGACAATATAGTCAAAGACTTTCCCTGATTGGTTCGACCGGACTGGTGGTTGATGCTTCACAAAGTCCAAGTCGCGCTATTCAAGAGTGATTTACGCAGTAGAAGTCCTGATTGCAATGTGACAGCAAAAGTGCAAAAATGCAAATGTTCGAGCCCAGAATCACAAAAGGGTAATTATTGCATTAAATAATATGTACAGAGTTGCTAGCGACAAACAATAGTAAACAAAAAGCATGCAAATCAAGCGCGCGCCCTAACATGCATGGAACCTCTCTTATGCCAGAGGTAGGCCTAAATGCCAAATATGCGAAATTATGATAAATAGGTCCAAGCTGTTAAACTGCAATGTTTTGTTGGAAATGGCGACCAAATGACGGTGCACTTTTTCCAATTTCGGTGTGTCATAACCAGGCTTGGATCTCTCTATCATCATCACGCTACACATAGTATGATAATGGGTCGTTGGGTTGTGAAACCCGTCGACAAGTTTGGTGGATTTCTAATTGTGGCGTTAATACCAAGGATTAACTCACCTAAGGTTTATGCATGCATGACTTAATATAAAAGGTGGTATAGCTCTATCTTAAGTTTTCTAAGATTTGGCTTACTAGACGCAAGGTTTCTGAGCGGACAACTCGAGTGAGAAGGCTACGCTGATCGCATTTAACCGATCTAACTCCGCGCAAGCGCCAACTCTCCTAAATTTTGGGTATTTTTTGAAAGAAATTCGCGGGTGCGCGAAGCACACCAACGCGTGTAGTGTGTGACAATGTGAATTTTCCAGAGTGGAGAAAATATGAGCGGAATGACAATTTAAGGAAAGCAGTAAAAAAATATAGCAATTAAAGTAGTTAATTACAAAATAAAAGCAAACAATATAAAACATTTACAATAAATATAAAAGCAAAATAAAGCGCAATATTTAATTAACCTGGGTTTGCTATGATCAAGAACATGATATCCCCGGCGGAGTTGCCATGCTGTCGCGCCCGTTTTTGACCTCGGGTGTCTGAACGGTATCCACAACGTTGCTCTTTGGCGCGTTTCCCTGGATGGAGCAATAATGCTGTTTTTAAGGAGTCGCCACCTAATTATTTAAGTGAATTAGGACACTTGATTTACTGCAATAAAAATACTGCAATTAACCTCCATTTAATGGTCTGCGAAATTAATGAGATTCTGAATCAGGGTTCTTTATTATCCTAAAGGGAATAGGTTAGGCATCCTTTAAGATCCGCTAACTTGCGGTTATTCGTTCAAACCTAGGTTAATTATTTATTGCCCTTTTTATTCTACCTATTCTAAGCATTTTTTTCATAATTTATAATTAAAATAAAGTGCAATACAGAATAATAAAACTAAAAGTAAATGCGACATAAAATAAAACTCCGGGACATCTTTTAGCCCTTTTAGGCCTTCTGCGCAAGATGATCTCCGGGTACCTGCATAAACACTTAGTAAAAGTGTTAGTACTAGAATAAATAATTTTAAAGCAATGACAGGAATTTAATAAGTAAAGCCAAAAAATAAATAAATCCGTCTTTTGCATACAGGAGGCCTTGGAAATCAGACGGGGATTCCTTCATCGGCCAATATTGTTAAAAACAATAAAATAAATAAAACCTTCAGATCCGCGCCAAAACAGTAATAGTTTTAAACACGGAGGGCTCAGATATATAAAAATAAAGTGGGACATCCTAAACAAGTGCACATGAGAATTCGCCCGCCATCGCACGTTGGTTATCCCGTAAGTAGAAGAAATCATCAACGCCCAGAAAGCTTCATTTATTTTATTTTCCGTCTTTGCAACTGTGAAGGCCTCAAAAATCGACGGATAACTTTTTCATCGGCCAAACAAGTGTAGCAATCTGTTCTTTTAAATGAAATCAGTAGCCATTCAGCAACATATAGGTGAAACGAGTAGTAAGCCCAAACAACAGTGACCTAGAGAAAGAAACGAAACAGTAGCAAAAATGTAATAGCAACAAGACATGAAAATCACTAGGAAACAACAAACCAGTTCCAAAAGAAAACGTGCAGGTGCCAAAAATATAGTGCAAAATAAATTCATAAGCAAAAGCAAACAACATATCCCAAAAATAAAGCCGACAGAGGTCGCCAGAGTTTTAAAAACTCCGACCAGCTATCAAAATCGGAAAATCAGTCCGGTTAACCAAAGCAGACAAACTGATCCCATAATTAAAGCCGACATAGGTCGCCAGAATTTTTAAAACACCGGCCAGCTACCAAAAAAATCGGAAAATCAGTCTGGTTAATCGAAACCAACAACATACCAAACTGAACTAACGGGGAAATGAGCGGCATCACTTCCACGACTATTGTCGGAGCGACGCCACCCCAGTGGTGGGTTCGCCGGCGACTGGGTGTGGGAAACAGTGGTTCGCCGACATGCAATGGAAGGGTGTACGGGGTGTGGTGTGAGAGAGAGGGGTGTTCGTGGTCGACGGGAATAGTGACGGCGACGGGAACAGTGGGGAAGAGGGTAGATGTGTGATGGACAGTTGGTGGAGAAGATGATGAAAGTGTAGATGTAGGGGAGAGAGAGGTTGCGGCTGCTGTGGTTTGTGGGGGCTGCTGAGCTGAGAGTTCGCCGGAGATGGAACTCCGGCGAAGGGCGGCGGCGACGGGAAAGGTGAGAATGAGAGCGGATGAGGGAGAGAGGGTGAGAGGGGTGGTTTGTGGGTGTTAAAAGGGGGGTTAGCCGGAGCTTGGAGCTCCGGCGAAGGGCGGCGGCGGCGACGGGAAAGGGGAAGAGGGAGAGAGGGTGATGGAGACAAAGGGAGTGGGTCGATAGTGGTGTGGGTGATATCAGAGGTCGCCTTTTCTTAATAACGGGGGGGTAATGTTTAATATATAGGGTAGGGTTTTAGGGTTTGGTATTTGGGAATGAAAAGTGGTATTTGATTTGGGGAAATGAAAGAGGGTGTTTGGATGAAATTTAAAAAAATGGTGCTGGTTTGGACTGATTCAAATTGTGTCTTGGACTGGACTGGTTTGACAAAATGCAAGGCGGGTTGATTATTTAAAGAAAAATTATTTCAAAAGATGCAACATTATTAAAATGCAAATGTCGACGCAATAATAATAAAATACAATATTTTAGCAAATGTTTAACACCTAATTAAAATACCAATTAATTATTTAAAAATATGCAAATATTATTAAAATAAAACGACGGTGTAACAATAATAAAAACATAATATTAACAAAGACATAATGCTTAATTTAAAATAAAAAGATAAAAAATGCAAAAATGCTGATTAAAATGCGGTGTCCTAAAACACATAAAATTGCAATAAATATACGAAAAACGGGTCAAAATTGACTGTCAACAGTTATAAACAAGTATAACCTATTCACAACTCATAAAAGTATTGCTACTTAAATTAAAAGAGTTTATGTTATGAAGTTTTAAGACTATGAACCTTGATTTCTAAAAAGGTTATGAGACTTTACTTTTCAAGTTATGGGACTTGATTCTTAAAGAAAGGAATAATTTGATTTAAAAAGTTTGGTTGCCATGAATTATTTCAAAAGTTAAGAGGCTTGATTTCAAAAGAGAATGTAACATGAGTTTTCAAAAGAAGAAGTTTATTGATTTAAAAAGAGAAGGAGTTTTAAGATTCTTTTTAAGTATGTATGTACATAGTACTTTTGGGTTTAATTTTCCCTAAAGTAATAAGGAATAAAAGTGCCTTAAGTTCTCTAAAGTGAAAAAGTTGTTATAATAGCTTTATGGAAAATTGTTATAACGACTTAGGAAGAAGTAAAAAGATGGTCTAAAATGTTATGTAAAGAAACATATCGCGTCCCAGGAATGGGCCGGGCAGTATACCTTTATGGGCAGACTATATGACATTATCGCGTCTCAGGAATGGGTCGGGCAATATACCTTTATGGGCAGACTATATGACATTATCGCATCCCAGGAGTGGGCCAAGCATTATACCTTTATGGGCAGACTTACATGACTTTATCGCGTCCCAGAACGGGCCGGGCAGTATACCTTCGTGGGAAGATTTTTTATGAATTCGCCGTGTCCCGCAAATGGGAAGGGTTACATTATCACGTATGGATAATCAAAGTGAACTCCAAAATGAGGCGTCCCTCCATAAAGGGTCGGATTATGTTATGCAAGATACGTAAGTTATATGTTTATGAACTTGATAATTTTTCCTAAGTATGTACGTAATAATTTGACTATAACTTTTATTGAAAAATGGGAAAAGATAATAAGGTACGATTAAGTTCACGAGATGGTAATGACACGGTAGGATCTGGTATTTACCCTTTTTATACTTGTCCCTGTCATTCTTTTGTACAGATATGATTTGTTTACTGTACCTTATTTCTGTTCCATACTCAATACCTGTTGTACTGACCCCCTTCGGGGGGCTGCGTTCATGCCCGCAGGTATTAGGTACACAGGTTGGTGATCCTTGCTCTTAGGATCTCGGTTCAGTTTTGGGAAAAAACTTCATTTACTCCGGAGGCTTATCTTTTGGTACGGTTTCCCTGAGGTTGTAGATGCATGTATATTCAGGGGTATGACGGGGCCCTATCCCGTCACAGTTGTTATGTTAAAACTCTTAGAGGTCTGTAGTCATATCTTGTGGGTCAGTTTGTAAAAGAAATGAGGCAACTGCTTTCAGTTATGTATTTATTTATCCAGGGAGGTAGCCTTATCGGCTAACCTGTTGATTATTTCTTGTTGATTTATTTTATAAGTTTCATGTATGTTCCGCTGATTATCTCTGATGTATAACTGTAAGGGTGCCCAGGTAGGGCACCAGTCGCGGGCCCGGGGTCGGGTCGTGACAACAACACAGAATTGGAGACAACTTTGGTTCAAGTTTCTTTTCTTTTCTTTGTTTTTAATTCAGTTTATGTTGGTTTGTATTAATTCTTGACATGACGATGTTTAGGAGCTAAACACTCTATTAGGGCTTTCCTTATGAATCGCTTGAAACTTTATTCATGAATTAATGCAGTAGTTTGATTTTTTCTTCACTTGATTAAGATTTAGTTAATATTTGGTATGAATGTTTGATAATTATTGATCACTAATTAACATAACCTATATGATTTCGAATCAAAAACCGAGAGGAGAGATTTGGATATGCTGTAATTGACTAGACATAGGTTAAAATCGCGGACGGAAGTACCCCGATACTTGTGTAGCATTATAGGTTACTGTTCTTAATCCTCATATGTGGTAAATCATATCATAGAAATATAGAAGGGTTCTGCACTGGGGTTGAGTGATTATATGTCCTAACCGGAATATAAAACAGTCTAGTTAACCGCTATCTTAACGTAGAAGAAGAAGTCATTCTAGTTGCATTAAGGATTGAATAGAGTGGATAGTCGAGGATTTTGGAAGCTCTAATTCCTTCATAATTGATTTAAACCAAAGTATTATCATAGTTAGTTTATTTTCTGCAATTACTTAGCCTTAGTTATTAGCTAAAAATACAAATCAATTAACGTTCACCAAATAGAAACCATAGCTTAGATAATCGGTACTTGATAACCAGTCTCTGAGAACGATATTCGGTCTTACCAGACTATATTACTTGTGACGATGCGTACGGTTGCGTGAGCAGTCGAAATATCGCTAACAAGTTTTTGGCGCCGTTGTCGGGGACTGACGTACTTTCAATACCGAATTATCTAATCTTATTTCTAATTTGGTTTGTATATATTTGATTATGTTATTTTATTTTATTTCTAATTTGGTTGCTCCATGAACAAGTTTCTAACTTGTTCTGCGAGCATCTTTTTATCACTTTTTGTTGTTTTTCTTATTTTGTAGGTAAAAAAAACATGGATTACTACTATTATCAGGGGCAGTGGAATCATCAACAACAGCCTAACCCACAGGTTCCACAGGAAGATAGAAATGAGTTGCAGGCAGCCATACTCAGGCTCACCAAGTGTCAGGCTTAATTTATGGCTGAGACCAGGGTGTCCATAAAAAATTTGGAGACACAAATAGGACAGCTGATGGATATGGTGATCAATGTACCGCAAGAAAATCTGTCTAGCGACACCGTTGTGGGGGGTGATAAGCAGAATGAGGAACTTGAACCACACTAAGTTGTTGAGGAATTGAGAAATGTGGTTGGTATAGAGAAAAAAAGGGTTACTGGAATCCAATTTTTAACTTTTTTGGATTCTTTTTTGTTGTATCCATTGCAGAAGAAACTCCATCAGTTGTCTTTGCTGACCCTCAACCAGAAAGTCCATACCCTCAAGGGAACCCCCAAAAGTCTAGAGATCCATGGAGTTTCATTATTCCCTGCACTTTAGGAAATTTTGAATGCAAGCAAGTATTGAGCAATTTGGGGGCAAGCATAAAAGTACTATCATTTTATGTGTTCTATAGAAATGGTGTAGGTGAAGTGAGGCCGGCAAAAATAACTGTGCGGATTGCAAGCAGTTCGTAGAAGGATCCAATGGGCACTAGTAAAGGTTAACTGTGTCCGGCTAAAAGACGTTAAAGACAGCTCTTGTCAGGAGGCAACCCAATGTTTTTAATTATGCTAGTTTAATTTTTGTTTTAGTTTGTTTTATTCTATCTTGAAAAGTCTCACGGTATTGGGTTTTGTCTTATGTTTTGATGGCAGGTGGACTAGGGACTGACCCTAAGAGGGAAAGAACCAAAAGCGCTGAAACTTTAGAGAGCCCAAAAGATGTGCAATTTCCAGAATCTCACCCTAGACCTCCGTTATGATCGTTGTGCTGTGTCAGTAAGTTGTCCCTTATTTTTTGTCTTCATACATGAGGGAAAATGTGTCGTTTAAGTTTGGGGGGATCTTAGTTTGTTTTGTGTGTCTGTTTTTGAGTCTTTTTTATTGTTTTTTTGTTTGTTCTATGTGTTTTGTGAGAATATTATTATTTTTTATGGATCAAACATGTTGTAATTGCTAAAGACATTGAATGGATAAAGTGGGATAATGTAATGGAATTGAAAGCGACAATCTGTGTGCTTAAGTTAGATATGCCAAAAATGCATGACATCTAATTATTTGGGATATGTGTGCTAGCCTATGTGTCGATTATGGAAAAAAAGGTTAAAATGTCTATAAAATATGTTTGCTTGTTATTTGAGGCGAAATAGTTAAGATGTACATGTTTAGGGAGATGATTCAGGCATTTCTTTGATAGCCCTTCTGACCATTCATTACCTACCCTGACATAAATTGTATCATTAGTCATCCCCTGAGCCTAAAATAATATCTTTGTTTGACACCCTATGATTTCATGTTTGTGCCATAAGTGATAATTGGAGATTCTTGGAATAAAAAGTGTTGAAAAAGAGATAAAAAAGAATAAAAATTTGATGCACCCCAATGAAAAATATGCAAAAGTCAAAGTTTGGGGGTGCTTGTTATTTATAATGTGTCTCATTCTCTCAAAAGAAAAAAGGGAGAAAGTGGGTATGAAACTAAAAAGAAAACCAAAAGAAGGAAATGAGTTGAATGAAAAATGCTTATGGTACGTAATTGAGCCTAAATGCCTACTTTTATCTACCCCAGCCTAAGCCTACATTACAACCCTTAAAAGTCTTGATTATCTTTAAATGTGTATGTCTATGAGTAGTGGAGAATAGCAAGTAAACAGGTCTATAGCATTTTGGAAAAGATGGAATGAAATTGACATGCATAGGTTAGATGTGTGTATTTCCATTGACCATGATCTAAGTGAATTTTGCGAAATATCTAACTTAAAATTCTAGATTGCTGATTATTCATGCTATATATGTTTTAACATATTATCTCATCTTTCATCCATGGTTTTGAAAAAGCATTGCTATAGCTACTTGATTTATTTCATAGAGTCTTTGTTTTTGTTTTTGTTTTTTGTTTAGTGTTTTACTCGAGGGCGAGTAAAGGTTAAGTTTGGGGGTATTTATTAGGTGTATTTTGTATACATCTTTTGTGTCATTTTTAGTTACTATTTTCCCATTTTTCGTTCAAATAAGTGTCGTGTTAGGTTGTTTTTCTTTCTTTGGAGTCACAGCGGTCCTAAATGGAGAAAATGACAAAAAGAGGAGGAAACGAGCTTGATTTAGATGGAATTTCACACTAAAGGGGCCAAGGAATGAAGCCTAAGAAGTTCTGGAATGTGTAGAAGAAATCAGACGAAGTCCGGACGAGAAAAGGACGAAAAATCGCAAAAACCGAAAGTGGATGATTCCGGCACCGCGGTGCCAGTCAGAACTGGTGCGAGGCTAATTGGCTACAGGACTTCCGGCACCGCGGTTCCAGCCAGCAGGACCGCGGTGCCGAGGCGCATTTTTCTGATTCTGAGCCGAATTTGACACGTTTTCAGGGTCCGCAAGGGCAATTTTCCCCAGCTATAAAACCCTAAAACCCTGATCATTACCGGGCATCTGGGATCTTACATCTCACATCTACTTTGGGGGAGAAGAAAGGAGGCTACAACACAGGATTGGAGACAACTTTGGTTCAAGTTTTTTTTCTTTTCTTTGTTTTTAATTCAGTTTATGTTGGTTTGTATTAATTCTTGACATGACGATGTTTAGGAGCTAAACACTCTATTAGGGCTTTCCTTATGATTCGCTTGAAACTTTTATTCATGAATTAATGCAGTAGTTTGATTTTTTCTTCACTTGATTAAGATTTAGTCAATATTTGGTATGAATGTTTGATAATTAATTGATCACTAATTATCATAACCTATATGATTTCGAATAAAAACCGAGAGGAGAGATTTGGATATGCTGTAATTGACTAGACATAGGTTAAAATCGCGGACGAAAGTACCCCGATACTTGTGTAGCATTATAGATTAATGTTCTTAATCCTCCTATGTGGTAAATCCTATCATAGAAATATAGAAGGGTTCTGCACTGAGGTTGAGTGATTATATGTCCTAACCAGAATATAAGACAGTCTAGTTAACCGCTATATTAACGTAGAAGAAGAAGTCATTCTAGTTGCATTAAAGATTGAATATAGTGGATAGTCGAGGATTTTGGAAGCCCTAATTCCTTCATAACTGATTTAAACCAAAGTATTATCATAGTTAGTTTATTTTCTGCAATTACTTAGCCTTAGTTATTAGCTAAAAATACAAATCAATTAACGTTCACCAAATAGAAACCATAGCTTAGATAATCGGCACTTGATAACCAGTCTCTGAGGACGATATTCGGTCTTACCAGACTATATTACTTGTGACGATACGTACGCTTGCGTGAGCAGTCGAAATATCGCTAACAAAATTCCAAGGCTTCCTCAGCTAGGTAGCACTCCGATGCATCCTTCTGGACGGTTTCAGTTTCTTACATAACCTTTTAAGATTTTCATATTTCTTTCAAAAGGATACATCCATCGGAGATACACCGGACCACATTGTCTCAGTTCACTTACTAAGTGCACAAGTAAATGGACAATTATGTCAAAGAAAGATGGGGGAAACATTTTTCTAGCATACACAAAGTCACTATAACATCCTTCTCTAACTGATCAAGTGTTGATTCATCTACCACTTTGGAACACAAAGCATTAAAGAAGAAACATAACCTCATTATTGTTGTTTTAACATGCTTATTCTTCACACACCTGACTACAATAGGCAAAAGTTGTTGCATTAAGACATGACAGTCGTGGGACTTCAAACCTTGAAGTTTCAATTGTCTTAAACAAACGAGGTTCCTAATATTAGACGAATATCCTTTTGGAACCTTAATGCTTCTCACATCTTTACAAAAGTTTTATTTCTCTTCTTTTAAAAGTGTGTGACAAACCGGAGGAAGCCAAGTCCGACAAGTTTCTTTTTCGTGGTGCTAATTTATTCCTAATTTCCATCTCCACAAGATCCTCCCTTGCCTTCAAGCCATCATTGGACTTACCCGGGATGTTTAGAAAAGTGTCGTATATGCTTTCACACATTTTTTTCAATGTTCATTACATCTAATTGATGCTTCACTAGAAAATGCTTTCAATACTCTAAATTATAGAATATTGACTTCTTTTTCCACCACACTTTGTGTTTACCATCCCCACATTTATGTTTTTTACATTCTGCTTCCCCCATTTGTCATCAATATCTTTAACTAACCCTAATATTTCCTCACCGTTCAATAGTCTAGGGGCTGCCTCCTTTTCTATTTTCTTATTAAAATAACTTTTTTGATTTCTGAATTCATGATCCTTAGGAAGCCATCGTCGATGGCCAACATAAACAGTTTTCTTACTATGTTTAAGCCAACAATTAGGAGTATCTACACCACAGTATGGGAATGCATTGTAACCCTTAACAGTACAACCCGCTAGATTCCCATAAGCCGGAAAATCATTTATGGTCCACATTAAAACAGCTCGTTAATTAAATGACTCTTGTTTATAGGCATCAAAACATTCAACCCATTTTTTCCATAACAGTTGTAAATCTACAATCAAAAGTGTTAAGTAAGCATCTATATCATTGCCCGATTATTGTGGACCAGAAATTAAAAGGGATAACATTAGAAATTTTCTTTTCATACAAAGACGGGGGGAAAGTTATAGGTCATAAGAATAATTGGCCAACAACTATAATTAGTGCTAAGAGAGCTATGTGGATTGATCTCATCTGCTGATAAAGCAAGGCGAAGGTTTCTAGGGTCAGAAGTAAAAGTAGGCCATTTGTCGTCAATTAACTTCCAAGCTTTTGAATCAGCTGGATGTCGGAGCATTCCATCGCGGACTCTCCCATTTTCATGCCATGTCAAATATTTGGATGTTTGCGAAGATTGAAACATTCGCCTAAATCTAGAGATGATAGAAAAGTACCACAAAACATTTCCAGGAACCCCCACTCTATCTTCATCACTACCATTTTTTTTCTTCCATTTGAAACACCACAAGTAGGACATTTTGAAAGCCCTGGATACACATTTCTGTATAATATGCAATCATTTGGGCAAGCATGGAACTTCACATATTCTAATCCTAAAACTGACATGATCTTCTTGGCATCATATAAAGAAACTGACATTTCATTTTCATTTGGCAACAACTTGGATAAAAGACTTAATAACTCTGAAAAGCTATTGTCCGACCACCCAAACCTACCCTTGATGTTGAATAGTTTAACTACAGCACTTAATTTAGTGAAATTTGTGCATCCAGGGTATAATGGTTTCTCAGCTTGTTCAATTACCTCTCTAAAAGAATTATTATTTCCACAACTCTTATACGCATCAGTTACCATGTCAACGGTACGACCAATATCACAACCCGTAAATTGGGGGCCAAATTGATCATCAGTTCCAGGAGGAGACTCTTTAGAACCTTCACCATGTCAAATTCATGTTTTATAATCACCATTTATCCCATAAAAAAAAGATGTTCAGACACAATCTTTGGTGAGTGATATGACATGTTCCAACATTTTATACAAGGACACCTAAGCGAACTACGGTCTTCGACGTTTTTAACAGAAAATTTTAAAAATTGCTTAACACCTTCATCATATTCGAGTGACACTCGAGAACATTCCATCCAAGACTTATCCATTAATAATTAAAGGACCTAAAATAAACAAAATCAAGACACAATAAGCATTTAACAACACATGACAACAACAAATAAAAAAACAGTCACAATTCCTTGCTCAATCAGTTTAATAACCACATTAAGAACAAAAAAGTACCTCAGACTGTTTGTGTTTGTGTTTGTGTGTATGTCCTGCCAAAATTCCTTGGTATCTTTAACAAAACCAAATAAACAAAACTTTATTGATACAAAAAAAAAACAAAAACAAAGAAAAAACTAAGTATTTATGCTTATTGATTCATGCATGCAGTCATAAACAAAAATAAAGAAAAAAATCCCAAAATCATTTTTCTCTAGGGTCAGGGTTGTAGAATGAGGAGAAGATTTATGCTTATTATATATCAAATCCCTAAAACTAAGTATTCATGCTTATTATATATCAAATCCCTAAATACAATGACCAAAAATTGAAAAAGTGACAAACCTAATCAGAGGATTCCACGGAAAAGCACGAGAATGAGTGAAAGGGTGTGAATATAGTGAAAGAGTGGTTCTGGAAGTGAAAGGGTTCTGGGAGAATGAAGAAGAGTGAAAGTGTTCTGGACGATATTTTCTACGGGGGTGATAAGAGAATGAAGACTGAAGAGTGCTGGAAGTGAAATGTCACGCCCCGTACCCCGGGCCCGCGATTGGTGCCCTACCTGGGCACCCTTCTATTCATACAACACAATAAACCGCGAAAGATAAATAACACTCATTTTTTTTAAAACAAAGGCAAAGCCGATAAGGCTGCCATAATATAAATCACCCAAAAGGGTCTACACTATTCAATAATGTAAATACAACTCTAGCCAGTCCAGCCCACATATGAATACAGACCTCTAAGATTTTGGACAAATACTATGACGGGACAAGGTCCGCCATACCTCTTAATATACCTAGCCATAATGACAAGCTCCGAAATATTGGAACCATCTTAAAATGCTGAACCTGGATCTTAAGCTCGCGGATCCACAACTGAGTACCTAGACCTGCGGACATGAACGCAGGCCCCCGAAGGGGGTCAGTACAACAAGTACTAAGTATGGAACGCAAATAAAGTACAACAATTAAGATCATAACTAAACAAGGAATGACAAGGGCAAGTATGAAAATCAAATACCAGATCCTACCGTGTCATATAAAAATCAGAGCCAACTGTACCTTGTATCACTTTACTACTGTAACACCGCACCACTTTCAAATATGAAAGCCATATCAAAATCCGGGACACCTGCCCTCAGCATATAATATCACAAAAGCATGCTCATGGAATACAACATCACTGTCAGCATTTAACAAGTATAACATAAAACTACCCGCACATTGTGCCTTTTTAAAAATGAGAGTAAACTTTACATGCTTTAAAATAGGAAGCTTTTGATCAATCTAGGGCCACCCGCCCGTAGTATCATTATGCAAATCTACTCCTGGGACTGTTTCACCCGCAAGGGTCTTGTGGACCCGCATAGGACAATTTGCCCCGCATAGGACTATTTCACCCGCACAGGACTATTTTACCCGCTCAGGCCCTACGAACCCCCAATGAGCATATAGCCATGCTCGCATCATGGGTAGCAAATCCATGGAGATGTATAATGTCTTGGGGGTTTATGCCGCAATTATACTCAGATGGTGTATAACGTCTTGGGGGTTTACCCCGCATTTATACTCAGGAGGTGTATAACGTATTGGGGGTTTACCCCGCATTTATACTCAAGAGGTGTATAACGTCTTGGGGGTTTACCCCGCATTTATACTCATAACACTAGCACCAATGGCTATCATGAACAACATATGCAAGTTAAGATAATCTTTGACTCTCAACATCATAAAATGAATAAACCATCATTTTAACAAACCAAGACAATTTTCATGTCTTCTTTTTCAACAAATCAAGACAATACCATTTAGGCGAGCCGAAGTACTATCAAGGCACAAAATAGAATAACAATCATTTAAGCAAGCCAAAGTACTATCAAGGCACTAACACGCCTTGCATTACTAAGGATTAAAGTCCATTACGACAAGGTACGTGAGCCGTACATTCACTTTATGAACTAAATTTCCATTTTAGGAAAGCCCAAGTACTACATGTATCGCTAGGAAGTAGGATCCAATACATGTATCATTTTGAAACCATCATTTAGAAAATCGAGACACTTATCGTACCAAGTATCCTTCTAAGACATGGTTTTGGCAAATCAATGCACTAGACCTCACGTGTTACTTTAAAACATCTTGAACATCAAAGTGCCACATATCATGTATCATATTAAGGACTTAATCATCGACATTCGCGCACGATTTCCTTAAAACATTTTAAACCATCCCTTGACTTTCCACTAAAACTTGTTATAACAAACTTCTCATAAAGCCGTTATAACCACTTCATTTTTAGACAACTAACGCATCATTACCTCTTTCCTTTTTATAAAAAACCAAGGCATTATCATGCCACGTAAGGGAATTGAACCCAAAGTACTTTGTACATCTATTCTTTATAAAATAATCGTTTCATGAAATATTAGGGCGTTGGACCCAAAAGTACTTTCACCATTAAAACCAAGTTACTTACTTTTTTAAACTCAAGTAACTTATACTTTTCAAATCGAGTTACTACACGTTTTCGAAATTCAAGTCCCAAGTACTTTCGAAAATCAAGCCTCATGTACTTACAAAATTAATACTTTTATAAGCCGTGAATAGGTTATTCTCGTTTATAACGATCTTGTTAAATCAGCCATGATCTAGAAAATGTAATACAAGTTTGTCTTATCTTAGTTTCTATGTAGATGGAGAATTCTACTCATTTCAATATAATTGATTGTCGATACATTTTCATTAACGTTGCAATGGCTTGTTTGATACCAATTCTCATTAGTATAGTAATTTACCAAGGTCAACTCGACTCTAATACTTCCTAACGACTCTTACCAACATCCCCCATAAGACTTGGTAAGAACTTAGGAATATTCTAGACATGCCTTTAGCATAAAATTAATAACATGAATACTTCCTATAACAAGGCAAGTATACTTCAAGAATAAGTCATGTATACCCCAATAACAAGGCAAGTATACTTCAAGAAAATAATTCAAGTATACTCCAAATGACAAGGCAAGTATACTTCAAGGATAAGTCATGTATACCCCAATAACAAGGCAAATATACTTCAAGAAAATAAATCAAGTATACTCCAAATGACAAGGCAAGTATACTTCAAGGATAGTCATGTCGATAGAAGGAAGAAGTTCACATACCTCGTGACGACTAACCCATACGACAAGTAGCAAAATGCTCCGAAGTACTTTAACCTCATCGGCTATTCCTTAAGCCAAGTAGACTATGTTACACGTAGTACTTCAACCTATAATGACGATAGCACTTCTATCAATATCATAGTTACTTATTATAAGACTTATACCAAATAATGCCCTCTAATTCTACGGAAATTTGGGCAGCACTTCCTTTGTTTCTACGTACTTTTTCACCTTTTCCAAGACCCGTATTCATCAACCAACAAGCCACATTTAAGGTGCAACCAACAGTTAGCCAAAGGGGATTACACGACTAACTGAACGTGTAAAATTCTGCCCCACAGTTATACAAAACAGTCCACAAATCAGCCCATAAAAACAGTCTGTAATCCAACAATAACGAGGGTAAAATGTGAGGCGTTTCAACACCTTTCCACATCCCTATTTCCTTAGGACTTTCATTAGCAACTTCTACACTTAAGCATGCATATTAGGGGTTTCATTTCCAGCATTATACACGCACAAAACAGTCCAGAAAATGATACGACAACGTCTAACAGTTTTGGGCAGTTTTTCGGCTAAAACAACTACAATCCGATAACTCTTTCCTTAATCCATTTTATTCTAATTCGAGTTCCAACACTTCCATATATGATATACCAACTTATCAACAACCATATTACCTTATTTTAACATGCGACAAGTGTGGATAACAACAACCATATAACAAACGAAACCAAGGGCACAAAATTGCCTCAAATCGGCCAACAACATATCTACCTCATACATATCTTATTTTCCATTTCTTCCTTAACATGAATTCATCTATACATTATAACAACAAGTAATATCCAATTTAATTTTTGAAGAACTATTACCTCATTTTTGTGCCCAAAAACGTCCCGGGCAGAATGCTAAACAATGGCCCGTAGTTTTCGTTTCGCTCCACTTCTTCAAGTTTCACTTACATATATGTATCCCCTACAACCTTGGGAGCAACTTCTCTTCACGTTTCGCTTCCAAAAAGTCAACGGAAACCCCTAGGGTTTCATCACCATTTTCGGCCCAATCCTAGATTTAGGGGTTAAGGGTGCTTAATCTTGCTAATCACTTGGTTAGGGACCTTACTCTTGTATAATGAACTAAGCTTGGAAGATTTGAAGTCTTGTTTTTCCATTTTTAGCCCTAAGGTCGAGAGCAATGGAGAGGGAGATATATTTGCTTGATGAAGAATGGCTAAGTGTTGGCTAGGTCTTGCAAGACATCTCTATGTATATATAATGTATCACCTAGGCTTGGATGATGACAAGTGGAGGGTAATATGGTGGACAAGTGTGGGTGGGACCCACTTGTCTTCATTTTCATGAAAATATCTAAAGTCAAATAGTCAAGGTCTTCCAAGACCAAGACAAGGGGTGGGATGTGCCACGTGTCACCCTATGATTCGTCCAAAATATTTTCATCCTCCAAAATATCCATAATTGGTCAAAATATCTCAAAATATTGTGGGCCCCACAAAACCGTAAAACCTTCCCGTGGGCCCCACGTGACCAAATCCGAATTTAAAAATCCATAATTCTAATATATTCCAAAAGTCTCAAATACCATATTTGAGAACCAAATTTCAATTAACAAACCTTTTCCTTCACAAGTTTCCGATATTTCTCTTAAGGAAAAGCGTATCTTCTATCGTTTCACGATTTAAACCTTAACGTCTTACGTATGTTCTCTGATTCATGTGTTGGAACTACGGGGTGTAACATTCTCCCCCCTTAGAAACATTTGTCCCGAATGTTCCTTCTAAGTCTCCAACTACACATGTACCGGTATAGTCTTTACTACTATACTTATGAAACCAATTATGTCACATATGGCCACAATATATCACACATGCATATACATCTCAAATATAGAGTGTACATTTCCATTATAACTCTCATTCATGGCCTAAAAGGATTCTCCTTTCGTACTTTCATTAGTCGTAACTATAAACACTTCAGTTCCCTTAACACTTGTTCGTTCCTTTTCTTACTTGTCGTACTCTTCTTGTACTTCCAACCTTTATTCCAGTATACGTACATAATCTCGCATATTGCTTCTTTTTCAAATCCTTGGAGTTACTATACCCAAACTTGTTTATTATACTCAGATTCAATTTCCGTTAAGGCCCTTCTCGGCCCTTACGACCCGATTCTGGCGGAATGCGTCCACGAACTCGTACAACGATTAACTAGACTTGGGTCTTACACCCTCGTGACCCTATCATATAGCGGGACCACCTCAAACTGACCCCGCTCAATTTAATGCCACGGGTTGACCCGTAATTGGTCCTTAATCTGCCCCATGGTCGCACTTAATTCTCATTTTTGGTCTGTAACAAATATTTCTACCCGAGAAGACCTTGTACATCTAAGGTCTCAGCGGTCATCAATATTCCAAGGTTCACAGTCATTCTCTGTTCCAAGCCTACACTATCATCCCCACATACGAGAAATATAGCTTCTCATAATCTCAAAGTCTTGTTGTCTTAATCACAACAACTCTAATTACTCCATACCAATATTAATTACACAATCACTTAAGTGTACCACCCCGCTTAATCTAACAACAGGGTATGCTATCAACTCATTTAAATGTGATCTCCTAAGAGTCTATCACCATCCTAGACAGTTCATTACTTCCTGATATTCCAAATCAGTACATATATAAAGTCTATGTGTGGATTCAATAACTGTTTCACACCTTCCAAGTAAGGTTTTACCAATTCATGGTAACTCATAATCATCCTAGGCAACACATATACGGCTCCAAATAAATACACTCGTACAGATATACATCCTCAATATACCTACTATACGATAACTTTACCAACCTGGATACGCAATCCATAAAATCTGTTATGGGCCACTATTGTCTTTCTCAAAGCTGCAGTCATAATAATACGTTAAAGAGAGACCACCCTGACCACACAGCTCCATCGCACGATCTCAGAGAGAGATGAAGGGAAACCAATCCTAAATATAATGTAGCCTCTTGTTTATTGGTGTGGTGCACAACACACCGATAATCAAGACTCTACTAGACACGGTCTGTAGACATTCCGAGGACTAACTGCTCTGATACCACTGTGTCACGCCCCGTACCTCGGGCCCGCGATTGGTGCCCTACCTGGGCACCCTTCTATTCATACAACACAATAAACCGCGGAAGATAAGTAACACTCTTTTTTTTTTAAACAAAGGCAAAGTCGATAAGGCTGTCATAATATAAATCACCCAAAAGGGTCTACACTATTCAATAATATAAATACAACTCTAGCTAGTCCAGCCCACATATGAATACAGACATCTAAGATTTTGGACAAATACTTTGACGGGACAAGGCTCCGCCATACCTCTTAATATACCTAGCCATAATGACAAGCTCCGGAATATTTGAGCCATCTCAAAATGCTGAACCAGGATCCTAAGCTCGCGGATCCACAACTGAGTACCTAGACCTGCGGACATGAACGCAGCCCCCCGAAGGGGGTCAGTACAACAAGTACTAAGTATGGAACGGAAATAAAGTACAACAATTAAGATCATAACTATACAAGGAATGACAAGGCAAGTATGAAAATCAAATACCAGATCCTACCGTGTCATATAAAAATCAGAGCCAATTATACCTTGTATCACTTTACTACTGTAACACCGCACCACTTTCAAATATAAAAGCCATATCAAAATCCGGGACACCTGCCCTCAGCATATAATATCACAGAAGCATGCTCGTGGAATACAACATTACTGTCAGCATGTAACAAGTATAACATACAACTACCCGCACACTGTGCCTTTTTAACAATGAGAGTAAACTTTACATGCTTTAAAATAGGAAGCTTTTGATCAATTTAGGGCCACCCGCCCGTAGTATCATTATGCAAACCTACTCCTAGGATTGTTTCACCCGCAAGGGTCTTGTGGACCCGCATAGGACAATTTGGCCCGCATAGGACTATTTCACCTGCACAAGACTATTTCACCCGCTCAGGCCCTACGGGCCCGCAATGAGCATATAGTCATGCTCGCATCATGGGTAGCAAATCCATGGAGATGTATAATGTCTTGGGGGTTTACCCCGCAATTATACTCAGAAGGTGTATAACGTCTTGGGGGTTTACCCCGCATTTATACTCAGGAGGTGTATAACGTCTTGGGGGTTTACCCCGCATTTATACTCAAGAGGTGTATAACGTCTTGGTGGTTTACCCCGCATTTATACTCATAACATTAGCACCAATGGCTATCATGAACAACATATGCAAGTTGAGATAATCTTTGACTCTCAACATCATAAAATGAATAAACCATCGTTTTAACAAACCAAGACAATTTCCATGCCTTCTTTTTCAACAAATCAAGACAATACCATTTAGGCGAGCCGAAGTACTATCAAGGCACAAAATAGAATAACTATCATTTAAGCAAGCCAAAGTACTATCAAGGCACTAACACACCTTGCATTACTAAGGATTAGAGTCCATTACGACAATGTACGTGAGTTGTACATTCACTTTATGAACTAAATTTCCATTTTAGGAAAGTCAAGTACTACATGTATCGCTAGGAAGTAGGATTCAATACATGTATCATTTTGAAACCATCATTTAGAAAATCGAGACACTTATCGTACCAAGTATCCTTCTAAGACATGATTTTGGCAAATCAAGACACTAGACCTCACGTGTTACTTTAAAACATCTTGAACATCAAAGTGCCACATATCATGTATCATATTAAGGACTTAATCATGGACATTCGCGCACGATTTCCTTAAAACATTTTAAACCATCCCTTGACTTTCCACTAAAACTTGTTATAACAAACTTCTCATAAAGTCGTTATAACCACTTCATTTTTAGACAACTAACGCACCATTACCTCTTTCCTTTTTATAAAAAACCAAGGCATTATCATGCCACGTAAGGGAATTGAATCCAAAGTACTTTGTACATCTATTCTTTATAAAATAATCGTTTCATGAAATATTAGGGCGTTGGACCCAAAATTACTTTTACCATTAAAACCAAGTTACTTACTTTTTTAAACTCAAGTAACTTATACTTTTCAAATCGAGTTACTACACGTTTTCGAAATTCAAGTCCCAAGTACTTTCGAAAATCAAGCCTCATGTACTTACAAAATTAATACTTTTATGAGCCGTGAATAGGTTATTCTCGTTTATAACGATCTTGTTAAATCAGCCATGATCTAGAAAATGTAATACAAGTTTGTCTTATCTTAGTTTCTATGCAGATGGAGAATTCTACTCATTTCAATATAATTGATTGTCGATACATTTTCATTAACGTTGCAATGACTTGTTTGATACCAATTCTCATTAGTATAGTAATTTACCAAGGTCAACTCGACTCTAATACTTCCTAACGACTCTTACCAACATCTCCCATAAGACTTGGTAAGAACTTAGAAATATTCTTGACATGCCTTTAGCATAAAATTAATAACATGAATACTTCCTATAACAAGGCAAGTATACTTCAAGAATAAGTCATGTATACCCCAATAACAAGACAAGTATACTAAAAGAAAATAATTCAAGTATACTCCAAATGACAAGACAAGTATATTTCAAGGATAAGTCATGTATACCGCAATAAAAAGGCAAGTATACTTCAAGAAAATAGTCAAGTATACTCCAAATGACAAGACAAGTATACTTCAAGAATAGTCATGTCGATAGAAGGAAGAAGTTCACATACCTCGTGACGACTAACTCATACGACAAGTAGCAAAATGCTCCGAAGTACTTCAACCTCATCGGTTATTCCTTAAGCCAAGTAGACTATGCTACACGTAGTACTTCAACCTATAATGACTATAGCACTTCTATCAATATCATAGTTACTTAGTATAAGACTTATACCAAATAATGCCCTCTAATTCTACGGAAATTTGGGCAGCACTTCCTTTGTTTCTACGTACTTTTCCACCCTTTCCAAGACCCGTATTCATCAACCAACAAGCCACATTTAAGGCGAAACCAACAGTTAGCCAAAGGGGATTACACGCCTAACTGAACGTGTAAAATTCTACCCCACAGTTATACAAAACAGTCCACAAATCAGCCCATAAAAATAGTCTGTAATCCAACAATAACGAGGGTAAAATGTGAGGCGTTTCAACACCTTTCCACACCCCTATTTCCTTAGGACTTTCATTAGCAACTACTACACTTAAACATGCATATTAGGGGCTTCATTTCCAGCATTATACACGCCCAAAACAGTCCATAAAATGATACGACAACGTCTAACAGTTTTGGGCAGTTTTTCGGCTAAAACAACTACAATCCGATAACTCTTTCCTTAATCCATTTTATTCCAATTCGAGTTCCAACACTTCCATATATGATATACCAACTTATCAACAACCATATTACCTTATTTTAACATGCGACAAGTGTGGATAACAACAACCATATAACAAACGAAATCAAGGGCACAAAATTGCCTCAAATCGGCCAACAACATATCTACCTCATACACATCTTATTTTCCATTTCTTCCTTAACATGAATTAATCTATACATTATAACAATAAGTAATATCCAATTACTTTAATTTTTGAAGAACTATTACCTCATTTTTGTGCCCAAAAACGTCTCTGGCGGAATGCTAAACAATGGCCCGTTGTTTTCGTTTCGCTCCACTTCTTCAAGTTCCACTTACATATATGTATCCCCTACAACCTTGGGAGCAACTTCTCTTCACGTTTCGCTTCCAAAAAGTCGACGGAAACCCCTAGGGTTTCATCACCATTTTCGGCTCAATCCTAGATTTAGGGGTTAAGGGTGCTTAATATTGCTAATCACTTGGTTAGGGACTTTAATCTTGTATAATGAACTAAGCTTGGAAGATTTGAAATCTTGTTCTTCCATTTTTATCCCTATGGTCGAGAGCGATGGAGAGGGAGATATATTTGCTTGATGAAGAATGGCTAAGTGTTGGCTAGGTCTTGCAAGACATCTCTATGTATATATAATGTATCACCTAGGCTTGGATGATGACAAGTGGAGGGTAAGATGGTGGACAAGTGTGGGTGGGACCCACTTGGCCACTTGTCTTCATTTTCATGAAAATATCTAAAGTCAAATAGTCAAATAGTCAAGGTCTTCCAAGACCAAGACAAGGGGGTGGGGTGTGCCACGTGTCACCCTATGATTCGTCCAAAATATTTTCATCCTCCAAAATATTCATAATTGGTCAAAATATCTCAAAATATTGTGGGCCCCACAAAACCGTAAAATTTTCCTGTGGGCCCCACGTGACCAAATCCGAATTTAAAAATCCATAATTCTAATATATTCCAAAAGTCTCAAATACCAAATTTGAGAACCAAATTCCAATTAACAAACTTTTTCCTTCACAAGTTCCCGATATTTCTCTTAAGGAAAAGCGTATCTTCTATCGTTTCACGATTTAAACCTTAACGTCTTACGTACGTTCTCTGATTCATGTGTTGGAACTACGGGGTGTAACATGAAAGGGTTCTGAGATATTATCCAAGACTGCCTTTATTCGATATTTTCTATGAAGTAATGAATGAATATATTAAATAATATATTAGAATAAAAAAGACCTAAATAGATACTATAAAATAAGGAATAAGATGATATAAATATATATATATATATATATATATATATATATATATATATAATCCAAACTAATTTGAAACAAATGACACTTAAAAAATCGTCACATAAATGTCATAATTTTGTGACACTTAAAAAACTGTCACATGAATGTCAAGAAAAGACATAAATTTAGTAAAAAGATGTGACAGTTGCATTTCTGTCACACGTGAACTGTCACCGTAGACTATTTTTCTTATAGTTATAGTGTTGGTCAGAACTTTCTCTGGAAGTGTTTGCTCCCGTATGATTAGGAGCATAAATTGAATTTTCAGGATTGATATTAGGCACAATGTTCTCCATTGTCTTCGTGACCTTAGGGAACCTAGAGCTGAGCATTTCATAAGATACCACTCTAACAGAATTCCTTCCAGATCATTAATAGCTGAACAAATCACAAAATAAAAATCATTACTCTAAACCTTAGCATCACATTAACATTAGATAACTACAATTTAAAACATGATTCAAAGAGAATGACCTCAACTCATTAGCAAACCTTTCACGAACAACAAGATCAACAATCTATCATATCGTCATATGTAAGAAGTCCAAACTAAACATAATAACTTTTCACCCTTTTAAGATAAAGAAGAAACATTACTAAAGCACATATCACAATCTTTTTATGCTAACACTATCAAGCTTACAATAGACTATTTGTTACGTGTAATGAAGTGTCTTGATAGTGTAATATAAAATTTTACTACAATGTATAAAATCGTGTAATGAAGTGTCTTGATAGTGTAATATAAAATTTTACTACAATGTATAAAATAAAAATTAGGGAGTTGTCAATCAATTTAGAGAAATATAAGGGTATTCACTAATTTTAAAATACTTAAGTTTACGTGACTACTGATAACAGAGATTAAAATGTATGATCTAATTTAGATACGATTAAATTGCTTTTACCTACTTGCGATTTTCAAAGGTCAAATATTTTTTCTATTTTTTCGACTAGTTAATTAAAATAATTTACCAAAAAATGGTAGTCAAGTAATTATATCAATATAACTCATGGTATTGAGATTATCTGATTCCTATTACATAATCTGAGACAAAAAAGGTTGATAGATGATATAGCTTAGGTAAGAAATTAAATTATTGTTAAATAGACCCCATTCCTCCTTACCATCGGTGTAGTGGGATGGATAAATCCCTCCACACTTAACTAGAGTTCTCTGATTCGTGCTTCGAGAATGAGAAATCCTAGGTAAGGAGTATTTTTCCCTTAAATGACCCTATGCGGCGTGAATCTAGAATAATCGAGCCAATAAATTTCGGATACCAAATGATTATACTAAAAAAGAAAGCATTAGATCGCCTAATAAAACATTAAGTGGTTTGTAATAGTTACCATAATGAATGTCTTAATACTTGTTAGGGTGTTATGGTGTACTTCAAATTACAATGAAGGTTCATATAACTTGGCATATACATCCTCCAAACTTAACACATAGTTGGATGTGGTGCCTTCGGATCATAGACCGTCTTAACACAGTGTGGTCTTCTAATGGGTTTAGATACATCTAAAATATCCGAAGCCGTCTAGGTAAGCATGCGCTAGTCCGTTAGTATTTGGCTTCGCTCTATCCTAAGAAAATTAGAGTGGGATTTTTAAATGACTGAGAACCCGAGTGGACTACTCGAGGTGAACCGTTGTTGATTGTTGGACGACAACGAACCAACTACGTCTTCAACATGTTCCAAAGAAATATTTGATTTCATACTGGAGGACGATTGCGAAACCACATAATTGTCTTTGTATGTGTGTACCACGTGGCAGCATTTTATGCCATGAATGCAATAACAATATACATATAAATTTAAACACATATGAAAAACTAAGCAAGTTGTACAATTTTTAGCCATAAAATGTAAGATCCGTAGGTAAACCACATTGGGTGGATCCTTAATACCGAGGTACCTTCCTCAGGAGATCACCAGAACCCTTATCAGTTCTCTGGATTTTTTAAAGGGTTTCAAAGATACACATTTAAATTAGTTTCCTAATTCCCATTCAATAAATTAGGTGACAACTATGTTCACGATAAATGCCAAATTATGAAATAGTTTTTACGCACGAGTTAACAATAAGAATATAACTTAGGCCTTGAATGAAAGCACAACTCGGTTTGAATGAGACAGACATGAGTCATAGAATAGGAATAGAATCCTATAATAAAGCATGAAGCTTGAGCATAGGCATGACATGAATACATCAATCTGAGTAGAATATTTCTAATATAAGTGCCAAAGGTACATGAAAGGAACTCCTTTTTAAGTTAGAACGTACATTATTTTGAACTTTATCTTGTTCGCGTTGAAACTTAGATGTGAATACCTTAGATTATCTTAATTTATGTTCATCAATTCCATTATTGTGAGCGGATCATAAAGGATTGAGAGGAAAGCAATCGTCAGTATGAATCATATGAGACACTTCATTTTAGAGTATAGACGGGACATGGGTACATTGAACGTGAAGGACGTAACTTGGAGCATGTGTACATGGAAACGTGATTAATATGGCATAAAACGTGAATACGCGAATAGCATAACATGGGGCATGAGGACATGAGCAACATCATATTGGCATGGGTACATCGAAGCTACATACATGTCATTTGAATATGAGTTAATGAGTATTGAAGTAAGAATAAGACATAAGTGTTATTTGCATGGAGTACGATTGCAGGCTTCACTCTTGGATATTCAAGGGCGTATTGCGTAAATAAAGCATTACCTTTAGAACTTAGATATATTGAAAGAATGGGACATGGGTCAACATAGCATACTCTTATCACTGTAAGTCAACACCGTCTTCATAAAATAAAGCTCATGGATAAAAGAATCATACACATGATTACTTTATTCATCAAGCACCTAAAACATGAGTAGAAAGTGACTTTCAACATAAATAGTGCATAGGTACTTAGTGAAAGAAAATAGCATTATTTGTGCCAAGTTACGAGATAGTTTTAAAAACTCTTAGAGAGGAAACTCATCATTGGCCGTCATCCCCTTTACTTATAACCTACCCTCATAATTGATTATTGTCATCATGATCATAAAACATTAGTCAGAGGAACATAAGCATGAATTACATAGAATCATGGTTATGACATGCATCTTGACTTACTTTCATCATTGCCTAGACATCATTGGTATGATATCTCTACAAGTTGATACTTGAAGAAATGGATCGTGGGCACGAGTACGTGAAAATATAGATAGCATAACATAAGAGTCAAAATAAGACATTTATCATAGGCATTATCCTCTTATCCGAGGAATAGGTATGCATTCCATATGATCTTTTTTTATTTTTTAAATACTTATCTTACCTTCTCCTCGATCATTATCAAAATCAACATCATATTCTTAAAAGCATTTATAAGCTAGAAAAAATATGGGTGTAAAAGCATGATAGATATATGGGACATTAATACAGTTTTTAACTTTAGACATGTGCACAACCTGATGTGTGAAACATAAAATAACATTTCCTTTGCATACTTTACTATCGTATAGAGTCTTAATTTTTGAATATTAAACGTGAAGTGTGAATCTCTAACATGAGCATGATATAGGTATGTAAGGTATGGGTATAGTATGTCTGAGCATAAGTATCAAATAGTACATGGATTACTCTAGAATTAAAAACGTAACTTCACTTCAAACTTTTCTTTCTCGCTTTGAAACTTGTTCTCATGATATTTTTACCTTTTTATGTAGATTTATCCAATACTTGATCTCAACAGGCATAGAAAAAGATGAAATCTCCACATATACATTATCATAATTATATGAAATTGTGATTCATTGTCATACTCTTTCTTAATGCTTGTCAATTTATGAAATACAATCTATATTGGCACCTTATCGTACGATCTCCTTTTTAGTTAAAAGCCGACATTTAAAGCCCGTGGATCTCGTAAGTTTAGCGATAAGTGGTCATCTGATCATTCTATTAATTTTTCTCTTAATTTCATTCTGTCTCTAAGACTATCACCATAAAACTTATCTTTTTATTTCTTTACCTACCTTCTTTTTTACTCATCAAAATAATATTTTTCATGGCAACTTACTAACAACATGTCCTCTAATTCATCCTAAACTACTTAAATAAATTAAAACTATGTCAAGAGACTTGACATCATCTGATGATTATCTTAACACTACCTTCTTTTAGCCTTGTACACAGTCACATCAAAGTATGTATACATCATTAAAGAAAAAAATAAGATACTCTACTCTAAACTTTCAATCATATGATGACCATAGAAGACATATTAGATCTAGGGGCAAACCATTTCATACATATCAAGAAGAAAAAATTGTCGGCATACCTACGACAGCATGCAGCGAAAAGTATGATAAAGAAGATGAAAAACAAATTCCCCAGAAAAAACTACAAACTAGTCAAAGGCTCTGAATTCTAGTGACCTACGATGATATATGTATTTGACCCCCACTTCCTAACACTTCACCCCTACCTGTGCCTCAACCCGATGGTGATCGAGTGTCATGGGCTGCTAAAGGTATTGCTGGATTGGCTGAGGCTGGGCCGGTGGGATGAACTTGTTACACCCCGTATTTTCGTATGTTAAGTTGTGTCATAAGTTAGGCGATGAAAGCAAGCAGAACAAGGTTATCTTTAAGATTATAAGTGTTTAAAACCATGTTTAGTAGGTATTGGAAGGGATAGGTTAAGGGAATTGAAAATAATAAGTTTTGACGGAATTTTCCGACTTATGGAGTGACTTACATATCATACATTGGAGGTACATGCCGATGTGTAAGACCTCATAAGTTCAACAAATTATGAAACTGTTATATATTGCCTTGATATGATATATTTTTTTTTAAGTGAGTCTTTTAGTAAAGATTTGATAAATGTGATTTCAAGAAGTTACTACTATTATATTTCTGAATATGCTTTAAATTATATGCATGATACGAAGATGTTTATAAATGAGATTATCTTTATTATGGAGATATAAATTATTTTCTCATAAGAAAATAAAGTTATTTTTTACCGTTTTTGATAATTAATAGTACAAACTTTTGTACTTTTTGATATTAGGTTGGAAAAATTAGAAGTTGAGAAAATATAATTTCTTATCAATGTCTTATTCTTTATAAAATATTTGAATATATTTTATTTTTAAAGTAATTATGACTTACTTAGAACTTGACTAACTAAGGAAATAGTTTTATTTTCATCTTATATTAAAGTAGCATATGTTTTCGATAAATATAGAGCATGTAGTACTTTTAGGTGTTAAGTAAAGACACCTTTAGTATCTAGCAATGGGACACGTGGGGGCATGTCAATTAAATGGTTATTGGATCATTTTGGGTAGAATAACTTTGTATAAATATACACATGTTACATATGCAAAGTAATTTGCAGAAAAGCTTTCTTTCATCCTCGTTTATTTTGGTAACCACCTAAACATAATTCATTGATTTTTAAAGTTGCATTCTACTTCAATTCTCTAATTTTCATCCAAGATCAAGTTCCATTGATTTTATAATTATAACATCATCTACTTCCGAATTCTAGCAAGTTGGGGATTACTTCATAAAGTGAAGCTAAGACTGAAGTGTTATACACCTCGAGTACGTTGCAGATTGTGTCGGTTAGACGACGAAATGTATGTAAAGGTTGGTCATTCCTTCTTTTTGACATGAATCCATAATCAGTAAGAGTCAAACGAGCGTATACGAGAAAAGTAATTTGTTGAGTTTCTATATTTCTGTTATTCCATCTTACTTGTGTTGAAATCATCCGAGAGTCTATTCAGTTAGAGTATATCATATACAGTTGAGAAATAGAGAGTATATAATGTATATCATTTAGGGCATCATTGCATATATTTTCCTTTGGGGGTATGCAGAGATATAGTTGCCTTCGGGGATATGCAGAGATATAGTTGTCTTCGGGGCTATATAGAGATTCAATTACCTTTGGGGCTATATAGAGATTCAGTTGCGTTCGGGGCTATAAAGAGATACAGTTGCCTTCGAAAACAAAGTTTGAGTAATTTTCGGAGTGGAAAATCAATAGTTGAGTGATTTTTTTATTAGAAAACAAAATTAAGTGAATTTCTGAGTGAAATACAAATAGTTGAGAGACCATCTAAAATATTATCTCAATAAATTTCGAAGTGATTTTATGCGCTGACCAAAAATATTTTAAGAGCAAAGCACAAAGGACAAGAAAGAAAGACTTAGAAGTATGTATGATCATCTAAAAGGTTTTCTGAAATACAGTTTAAGATGTAAAAAGGAAAAGAAAAAAAGAAAATCAAGGACAATACGCGGAATAAGTGTAGGTTAAATTTGTTATGCAACTAACTATATAGAGAAGTAATCGAGCCACTCCATGCAAATTGAAAATATGTTCAAATTTGTGGTTAATCGGCTGACGTGGTTTGCAGGCTATTGCGTCAGCCCGGGGTTTACCCTGTGCGCACTCGAAAGAGTAGCGGCTGCGGTTCCTTCGTCGGAAAAAAAAAAAAATATGTTCAAATTATGTTAAGCATACCTGAACCAATCACCCAGAGTTGAGCTTGCCTTGGGTGGAACATGCATGACCGGAACTTACTGCCACTGGAGCGCAATTCATGTATATTCTGTCGCTAATAGACCATATGCTTGCACCATCCTTGCTCACAGATGCCAGGTAATTCGCAGTCATATCCCAACAAATTGAACGGATGTCTCTGACACGTTCCTATAAATAAATTAAAAGGAAGCGACATTGATTATGATATGGTAATGAAACAACAATATACCCAATGAAATTTTATAACGTGGGTCTGGGAGGGTAGAGTATATGCAGATCTTACCTCTATCTTGGTAGGTAGAGTAGCTGTTTTCGAAAGATCCTCGGCTCAAGACAAAGCATAAGTACAAGCAAAACAAGAGAAACGAACAAATCCGGATAAAAAATTTAAAGCAATATAAAAATGCTGGTAACAAAAGTGAATAAGCCATGATAGCGCATTTTTGAAAAAAAAGAAGCAGTAACTAAAGTAGGTAAATAAGATAAACAAAGTGCACTAAAAAACACATAGCAGTAGAAATCAAGCGACAGAGACTATAAAGCAATACTGGCCTAATAGTAAGTAGGCCTACAATAGTAACACTAAAACTACTAGTTTGTAAGCGTAAGTAGGGCTACGCTCAACTACCTACTATTCTTCTACCCTAATTTGTGTCTTCCACAAACCCTTATCTAAGGTCATGTCCTCAGTAAGTTACACCTACGGCATATCCCGTCTAATCACATCTTCTCAATACTTCTCCGGCCTACATCTACCCTCATGAACTCATCCATAGTCAACCTTTCACACCTCCACACTGGGTCATTTGTATCTCTTCTTTGCATAGATAAGAAATTTAAAACAAGCTTGATTGCCAACAAGAGTTGAGATGGTTCGTACATATGAAGAGGAGGTGCGAGGATGCGCCAGTGAGTAGGTGTGAGAGGTTGACTATAGCAGAAGTGATGAGAGACAGAGGTAGGTTGAAGAACTGGGGGGAAGTGATTTGAAATGACATGGCACAACTTCAGTTGACTGAGGACACGATCTTAGATAGGAAGGTGTGAAGGTAGAGGATTAGGGTAGATGGTTAGTAGGTAATATAGGATTATCGTATTTGTAGTCGTATGATTTAGGTAGCCGCGTAGTTTCTTTTTTGTCGATGTGTATTGATATGTGTTACTTTATGTGTTTTAGACATTTATTATATTATTGTCTCTTCTTCTTTTCTATATTCATTCATCGGGGATGTTTCTTTTGAGTCGAGGGTATGTCAGAAACAACCTCTTTATCCTGTAATGGGAGAGGTAAGGTCTGCGTATATTCTATCGTACATTGACCCCTACACTGGATATGTTATTGGTATTGTTGTTGATGATGATATTCTATTATTTTCTTTATGAAATTAATAATTTTTGTATTCAAAGGCTTGATAATTTTCAAGATAGGATAATCACAAAAAAATAGTATAAAGATTGAACTAGGATGTCACCAATCAAGCACGTAACGTGCACGACATAATCATATACATAAACTTGTAATTAGACTCATATTTATATATTATTATATAATTAGTATAGTTTAAACACAAACAAAATATTTTAGAAAATGTAAGCCCTTTTTCCAACAATCATATCAATTTTCTAATCCTGAAATAAGAACTAACTGGCCCTAAGAATAATATATGTGAGATTTCAAATATAAAGCCATTTCGAAATCTAACTTTTTTAGTGGAAAATTGAAGTAAATCTCGTATAATAAAAACAAAGGATACAAATAATTCAATTTTCCATTTAATCAAATACAAAAATAGGTTCTCAAATAATACAAAATCAAATTAGAAACAACATGAGACCTAATCTCCAAATAAGTTCAGAATAAGAACATATGCTCCATCTTCTAGGAATTTAAGGTGAAAAAGGTAAAATCATGATGAATAAAATTAAGCTGCTTAAGCCAAGAATCAGCAGCGCCTTGAAGATCGTTGAATTTTGTATGAGCTTGGACCTTATTCATCCATACATCATTTTGCATCTTATAAGATGCTAGCCCAAAAGGGGAAAGATGAATTCCACCATTTTCTCTCCTTTTTAATGAAATGTCTTCTTCTGTTTCATCGTTTAAGTTATCTGTAATAATATCTAAATTTTAAAAAATAATATATATATATATATAAAAAAAATGTATATGTCACCAATCTAGAACGTAATAAGTATTTTGTGCAGTTCCATGATATTATTAAAATCTTGACCAACTTTACTATTGTCATGATGATTTTTTCTTCTTAACTAAATAGAAAAATTAAAAGACATACCTTGAAAAAATGATGATATTGTATGATATGTAAGAAAATATGTTGACACACTTTTTGTCATTCCCTTCATTGGTATGTGGTAAATTGGGTACCTAACAATAATATTAGAGCAAATACGCTTATAAGTTGTTAAAAGTGAAGAAATTGATAAACAATTGAGAGATTCTTTTTCTTACTAATGAAATTTTAAAAAAACTATCGTGACATCGATTCTTAATTTACTTCTGTATACTTAAGATTGTTAGAAAAAAAATATAGAAAAACATACCAAGCAATAGCCATCCAACTTGCCGGAGACAAATCGATGCTCTTCAGTGTCTTAACTCCAGGATGATTCTTGCTAAATTCATATACCTAGAACAACAATATGTAATCAAGAAAAATTATTATTTATCATGTTAAAATAAAATTAAAGTACAAATTAATAGAATATAACTAAAAAGAGTATAATCTCTTGATTATTTTCATTAATGAAGAGGTTTATATATACATGATATGGAAAATCTTATTCCTACTATAATACTAATATCATAATTACACTTGTACAAGACTTTCACAAATTATGGTAAGTAACCTAAATATACATTGTTTCTATCACACCCCCCGCAGTCATAGCGGGTGGTTGTCGTACGCTGAGAATGTCCCTAAAATCTTCAAACAAAACCAAGGGAAGACTCTTAGTAAAGATGTCAGCAATTTGCTACCTTGAAGGGACATGCAAGACACGTACTTGTCCACGAACCACCTTTTCGCGACCAAAGTGATATCTATCTCAATATGTTTAGTGCGCTGATGTTGGATCGGATTTTTAGATAGATAGACGGCACTAACATTATCACATTAGACCAAGGTAGCTTTATGAATAGGAAAGTGAAGCTCTAATAAAATATTACGCGCGCAACCAACATGACTCAGACACCACATTGACTACTCCTCGATACTCGACATCCACACTGGATCGCGATAAAGTAGCCTGGTGTTTTGCCGACCAAGAGACCAATTTATCGCCAAGAAACATATGATAACCAGAAGTTGAATGGTATCTGGACATCCACCTCAATCAGCATTTGTATAAGACACGAGAGTAGAGACAAATGATGGATATAAATGCAATACATAATCAAGTGTGCCCTGTATGTAGCGTATAATGCATTTGAGTGCATGTATGTGCTCAATCCACGGATCATGCATAAAAAAACACACATGCTGAACTGCATAAGTAATATCTGGTCTCTTGAATGTAAGATATTGAAGAGCCCCTGTAAGACTACGATAGTGGGTGGGATTCTCATATGGTGTGCTACAAGTAGCATTCATATTCGGTTTGGTATTAACCGGAGTAGAAGAAGACTTACAAGACGATATGATAGCTATCTCAATAATCGCAGCCGCATACTTCATCTGTGATAAAAATAGACCAACTGGATGACGAGTGATATATATACCAAAAAAATAACTCAAGGGTCCTAAGTCTTTCATAGCAAATTCTGAACTGAGAAGGATCATGATAGACTTGCACAAATTATCAGAGGAGACAATCAAAATTATATCATCCACATATAATAGAATGTATGTCAGAGTAGTACCACGGCGATAAATGAATAGAGAATGATCAGACCTACTATGAGAAAATCCAATAGTAGACACATAATCTGCAAACCTCTTATACCAAACCTGCGGGGCCTGCTTAAGCATATATAAGGACTTCTTCAGCAAACAGATATGATGAGGATAATTGGGGTCCTTAAAACCCAAGGAATGATGCATGTATATTGTCTCCTTAAGATCACCGTGTAAGAAAGTATTTTTCATATTCAGCTGATGAATGAGTCATGCTTTTGAGAGAGCCAAACTAAGCATAGTGTAAATAGTTATCGGTTTGACCACAGGACTAAATGTCTCTCCACAATCTACGCCAACATGTTGTGTTTTTCCATCACCTACAAGATGGGGTAATGAAGCATGGACTAGTAAGGTTCGAACAATATTATTAATGGTATGAATTTTTCTTTCAGCCTTTCCATTTTGCGAGGACGTATGAGGACAAGAAAATCGAAAATATATGCCATGAGTGACAAAATTTCCGAAATGGCCCATTATCATATTTCGTACCATTATCACATACAATGTTTTTAATTTTCCATTCAAATTGGGTACGGATGAAAGCTCTAAATTTTAAGAATGTGGGAAAAACTTGAGATTTTTTAGACAAAGGAAAGGTCCGCAAAAAATTAGAATAATTATCCAAAAATAAAACATAATAATGATGGCCCAAAGAACTCAAAACTGGATATGTTCATAAATCACTATGAATAATGTCAAAAGGCATCGACGTACTAGAAGTAGAGGCGACAAACGGCAATCTAACATGTTTCCCTAGAGGACAAGAAGGACAAATATGAGTATTACACGTACTCTTACAATCAATGAAACTATTATTTTTAAGAGAAGAAATATTAGACGACCCCGGATAACCCAAACGGCCAAACGTGCATGCCACAAAGAAGGATCAATAACAGCAAATGTTGAATGTGTGGCTTGACTCATGGAAATGGTGGTGGTGGTGATTGGATAAAGCTCTCCCCTACTATTACATCTCATTAGAGGTATCTCCGTCTTGAAATCATTCACAAAAAATCCAAATGGATTAAAATTAATAGAAACTCAATTATCAGTTGTGAATTTTTGGACAAACACCAAATTTTTAATTAAGTGAGGGGCATGAAGAACATTTTTAAGACTAGAGGTGCATGTGGTGGAGACAAATTTGTGTGACCATAACCACGAACCGAAATTGAATGATTATTACCAACAGTTATACCACGATTGTTGCTCAAATTGAAATAAGACGAGAGATTACCTGGTGCGGATGTCATATGAGAAATGACACTGATGTCCATATACCAATTTGCGTCCGGAGATTTAATCCAATAGTATGCATCGCGATATCGATATCCGTGGATATTGGGACCGGTATTGGGCCAACAACAGTGAAGGTCTGTTGAGGCCGAGGACAAAGTGAGCCAGCCTGCTGCCACGGCCCAGCAGGTTGTGTGGATGAATTCTGGTACTGGACTGGAAGATTGGGCCTGGAAGCATATTGGAACTGGGCCCAAGTTGCTAGATAACTCGACGGGTAAAGCGATTTGGGCCACATGGCCAGTTGGCCCAAGGCTGCGGCCAGTGGTTCTACGGCCCAACCGGCCCACTGCTAATACATTCACCATTGTTCCGACCACCGCCACTGACATGGCCTCCGCTGCAGTTCTTGCCACCATTTTTACGATTTTGACCCTTTTGTCGCCACCGTTGTTATGGTTTTGACTTGAATTTTCTGAGAACGGGTTAGGGTCATCTGACGTGGCCATCATTATGACATAATTTGCTCTGGTAGCTACCTTTTTAGCCAAGTCGGCCTCTTCTAATATGAGCATGGAACGAGTCTGGTATAATGGTGGGAGAGAATTACTTTAATGAAGAAGCGTCTCAACGCCATTATAGGCCTCGGATAGGCTTGCAACCATCTGAAGAACAATACGATCATTGGTGATGGGCGCACCAACGCTTTTGATTTGATCCGCCAATTCCTTCAGTCTTTTACAATTGGCTGAGACATTTGAAAAATCTTCCATGTTGACATGGGAAAATTCCTGCTCAATAGTGACAGCACGGGAATTTTTATTATCTTAAAATATATCACGCACCCTATTTCAAGTTTTCATCGCCATTGCGTCGATTTCAATAATCGTCTGCAAGAGGTCTGTAGAGATAGTGGAATAAATCTACTGAAGAACTGTAGCATCAAGGGTTGTCTATAACACAGGGCCATCCTCGGGGGTAGGCACATTCTCTTTGGCTGGTACCGAGGGGATGATGTGATGAAGGACTTGATGTGAACGTGTGTGAACCTTAAATAATTACGTCCACGTCGTGTATTGGACATTTTCCATCTCAAGAACAATAGAGATGTAGTTCTTGATGTAGGAGACTGTAAGGGCATGATGAAATGTATTCTTTGAGGTAGACATGACGAAAGAACAAGAGGAGAATTAGGGATTCAGAAGAAATAATTTGGGAGAGAAACAGAGAAAAACAATTATAGACCGATGGCCTGATTCTCGGTTTCCGAGGAAGAGGGCAGCGGAAGGTTTTTGGGAAAATGTATAATATTTTGCCCTAGACTTCTGATACCATAAAAAAGAATAATATTTAGATTATTTTCATTAATGAAGAGGTCTATATATACATGATATGAAAAAATCTATTACTACTATAATACTAATATCCTTATTACACTTATACAAAAATTCCACAAAATATGGTAAGTAACCTAAATATACACGGTTTCTATCAATAACCTTGAGAGTGACAAATTAATGAGAAAGTACATTTTACTTAATCTTAATTATATAATAGAAGCTTCATAAATAATATATGTTATGCATTCATTAGTGTTGTGGTCCGTCCCTTCCCCGTACCTCGCGCATAGCGAGCTTAGTGCACCGGACTGCTTTTTTTTTTATGCATTCACTAGTGTGATAATATAAGCATCTCATGAGAAATAAGTTTTTACCTATAGTAATTTACAATGGTTAAATCATAAAACTGAAATAAGAATGCATATCAATTAACCACTGCTAAATGGTAATAATATTCCATGTAAATAAACATTTCATATTTTTATTAATTTTTTATAAATATGAAGAATAAATTCTTAATTACCTAGATATATTTTATTTATATAAAGATAGTGTAAACAATTCACCAAACTACTCTGACCCTATGTTGTATTATTTTATTATTTAAAAGATAATCATAAATTATAAAATATATTATACATACCTTCTTCACTAAGGGAATTCTCCAAAAAGGAGAGGAAACCTCTGAAAATTCAAAATAGAGATAGCCAAAGCGTTCTTTTGAACCCTCCATATGCCTAATACTGGAACTTGATGAGTTACTATTGAAAGTCTGTGAGGACTTATCACTATCACTTCTATCCCTGAAATATTCTGAATCAATTTCATCAATATTATGATCTCCTGATAAGTTTCTGCATAAACTAAAAGAGTATTAGTAATGACATATCAATATCAGAGCAAGAGTTGATAGCAAATAATATCACTCTATATAAGAATTGGCAAAGGTTGATAACAATTATTCTTTCAAATAAGAATTTGTATCTTCTTTTAGCAAGTAAAGAATGGGACGACGATGTTGACATATCAAAGCGATAATTTGTAGTCAGTTTAGTGGATAGGACGATTGAAGGAGAGTCTTAGACTAACTGGTAAAATTGCTCTCATGTGAGCTGGAGGTCATGGATTCAAGCCGTAAAATAACCTTTTGCAGAAATACAAGGTAAGGTTGCGTACAATAGACCTTGTGGTTCGATCCTTCCCCAGACCCCGCGCATAGTGGGAGCTTAGTGTATCGAGCTTCCTTTTTAGTGGATAAGACGATTACGCTCCATATTACTCAAGAAACGGAACAATGATGCATGATGTCTTGTTCTAATATTACACGTAGTATAATGGAAACTGAAGCACCATCATAACGTCTACCATATGTTAGTACTAAAGCACTATCCTATTATGTCAACCAACTCTAATATTTTCAGTAGGGTTTCCACGAAATAGAGTTGTTTGGCAGCTTCACGCAAATTCATACTTTCAAATTTTTATAAGATTATATTTGAAAAGTGTCATCATAAAAACATTCCTAAGAAATTTTCATACCTATCAGTGTTAGAAATTAATTTTACTGCGAACATCATACCAATGAGATGACCCGTGTAATAACAATCTTTAACTCTACTATATCTTTTGTTTCATTTTTTCTGAAACAATCACAGACTTTATGGATCCAGATTAAGCTTAATGCTTCAACCCGAATATTTCTTTGAGGGCATTTCAGTGTACTAAGTTTCTACTATGTGCGAGATTAGGGAATTCGAATAGTTCTTTTGAGGGTAAAATATTAGGTTGATTGAGGAGTTGAATTGTGCATAAGTCCAAAAGGGGGAGAGGAAAATGATTGACAAGATCGAAAACTTAAAAAGATCAGTAGATTTTTTTGAAACACAAGGCATTGATTGAGCATTTTGTTTGTGTAAATATATAATATAATTTATATCGTCAACCTATGAAACTTTAACTAATATTAAAAAAGGGTGATATTTCGTCATTAGCTACTTCTCTTACTTTATTGGAAACTTTCTTGTAAATAAGATAAAAAGTCTGAAATAATAAATTCAAAATTCATGGATAAAGGATAATTGCATGGTGGTAATGCTTGAATAAGGTGGAAATAAAAATTTGAAGTACTTAACGAAAGTTGTCGTAGCAGAATGAGTATAGGTAAAACTCATACGGATTCTAGGGTATATCAATAAAAGAACCTTACGAAGAATGAATCTTGGACTTAACTCAACCCCAAAAGATAGTTTGTAGCGCGAGGATTGTTCAAGTCCAAATAAGAAATACATGTTCCCATTTCATTTTCGATGTGTGACTCTTAACACTCTCCCGCACTTCCAGACCTCGTTAGTTGAACCATGTACAATATAATTTGGGAACCCAACATCGGTGAACATAGAATTGGAATGAGTCTGACTTTGATACCATATAAAGAATGGATCTTGGGTTTAACTCTACCCGAAAAGCTAGCTTGTAGGGTGAGGATTGTCCAAAAAATCATGTTTCCATTTCATTTCCGATGTGGGACTCATAAATCATAACAATAAACTCTCAAAAAGGTATTTAATAAATAATCTAGAGTAAAATCCAGATAAGCATTACAAGCATAATACTGACATAAAAATATTACAATAAATTATCAAAAAAAACTTAACAAATATAATCTCATGTATTATCCAGATATATACCTAAGTGTTGTTGGAGATTTGATAGTGTAGATCTGGATGGCAGATAAGTAAGGAGCATAGTATTGGACAACAGACACATCATTCTTTAAAGTAATTGGAGCACCCACACCATATGCACCCCATTCTTCATAACAATCCCATAAATCTCCAAGTGTGAAATATTCGGTTGTGTCCTTCCAAATTGAATTATCTATATAACTCTATACAATAAAAGGGATTTTTGAATGAAAGTGAAATCATTTATTTATGAGAAATGGGATGATTAAAAAATAATGCATTACCTTTGGTAGAGGTTTTGGAGTAACAACTGGTGTCACTGATTGAAGAAAATTATGAAGATTGGACATTGAATATAACCTCTGACAATAATTCGATAGTAGCCTTCACTGTTTTTTTTTTCAATTCAAATAAATATATAACAAGTAGGTAGTACCTGACTATTATATTACTTACCAAAAAAAATTGCTTTCAGGATTTCATATAATCTAACAAGTTTTAATTAGATAGCAAGTAAGTAGTACTCGGCAATTCTATTACTTACTAAAATTTGATTTCATGATTTCACATAATGCAAGTAGTTTTAGTTAGATCCATGAATTCATATTTAAAATTATAGTTCTAAATGCTACATACTTTCATCCAACATGGGAATTCTCTACTTCAAGAAATAATTAATTTCTAAAAGATATAAACTTCATTAGATTTCAGAGAAACTCATGTTCCGGCATACGACAATGGATGATAATTACTCCCTCACTCTCAAATTATCTATCGTTTTAAAAGTTAAAGACACAACTATTATTTTTTCCATACCCTTAATAGAATTTTATCATTAATGTACTTCCGTCTCAAAATATATGTCGCTTATTTATTTTACACGTCTCTTAATTAACAAGTATTAATTAGAAAGAGTATTTGATTATTTTACCTTCATGTACATCTATGTTATAATCTCTCCCCGTTTGTTTACTCCATTTATGTTTAATCTCCATTAATAACAAATTTTAGTAAGGGTAAGATGGTTAAAAATAACTATTGTGTCTTAAATGTCTAAATCGACAAATAATTTAAACTAATTATTTTAATAATCAAGACAGATAATTTGAGACTACACTCTATTAGTTGTAGTTCAATAGAAATAAGATTAGTTAGTAATGTTAGTACTAATAGACGTTAATAAAAATGTCTCTTTAATTATTAGTAGTAATAGACGTTGTTAGTAGTAAATAGATATTTTAGATAGTTGAATAAAAATAGAATTAATAATTGTTAGTAGTAAGAGTTAGTAGTTATGGCCTCGTGAAGCGGTGGTTGTGTTTTCTGGCTACGTGACGGTGATCCGAATAGTCCTATTTATAGAGAAACTTTTGCCAAATATTGTTTTGAGAAACCCAAGAGCTAGAATTCTTAGATATATCACCCCAACATTCGAGCACAAATGTTTTTAAGGGGGGAAATGTAACACCCTGTACTTTCGGGCGATGATTTGAGCAGCTAGACGTATGCAAGTAGACCCAAGTCTTGGTGAATTTATGTCATATTCACGTATATAAATAAAGAGCTTAGTATATAAAAGAATGTGGTCCCGAAATAATTTAAGATTTTAAATGTGTGACGACGATGATCAGAAATATTATTTTCGTGTGATCCAGCAGAGGCTATAGACTGGTGTTATATTACATGCACATGATAATGAGTATATGAAGTGTGATAAAGTTGATTATTATTTAAGTGAATTGAGATGGAGAAATTAATTATGTGTGTAATTGGGTGTATGTTAGAATTAATGAAAAACAGAGGAATTATTATGTGGACATGATGAACATGTGTTATGGACAATTGGGATAATAAAATGCATGCACATTAGTGAATAGTGGCATGATTAGGTGATGTGTAATAAAGGGGTAGCTTGGGCAGTTACACATATAAACATAACAATAGCTCATAGGTTTTCAATCCATTTCTTGGCTTTTAATTCATTACATTTTCATTTGCAATTGTAGAATCTTTTCCATTTTTAAACTTAACAAAGCATTCCAGCAACCATTTTGTACTTTGGGCAATTCTTTCTTACACTTTGGGAATTTCTTTGAATACTAAACACGTGCAGCAACTCATGAAGCACTGTTGTGTCCCTTCTCTAAGTTGTCGTAGTCAAGCAAAGGTTAAATGGAGGTATGTTAAGATAAAGCATTCCTTCTTTTGACATGTTTTAAGTAAGAAACGTAAATGTAATATTATCCCATAAAAATGATTTTACTATTAGTAGTTAAGAATGTTCATGTTATGCGTTCTTATTGTCAAAGAATGTCTAAATAGGTTCCTAAATCCCTATTAAGACATATGGAAAAGATGTTAGTATGCATAATGTTAATCAGAGGTGGATCGATATTACATCACTCCGACAAACATATAGTGTCTTATTATTATATCATTCATGCATTATAATCATGTTCATACCTTGACCTCAAATGAGTAATATACTCTACTATATGTATACATTATATATATATGTGGTATGGAAAAAATGAAAGACGTTATATACGCACACCACCTGATACAGATATAAACTATAATGATTATGCCCACAGAGGTCGATATGATATGATGGGATACCCACAGAGGCTTGATGGCATTATATATGCATATGTATATGTATGACCGCATTGTGCATGGCATTTAGGCATATGGCCCTCAGAGGCATTCTGCACAGGCATAACACTTAGGCATATTATAGCCCCCCCTGATGCATTCTCTACTGGTTAGTTGTTTCTTGTCTCATGTTACTTTCAGGTCTCTATTATGTTATTCTTCATGCCTGACATACTCGATACATCAGTCGTACTGACGTTCCTTTTGTCGTGGGACACTGTATTTCATGCTCGCAGGATCAAGTAGACAGGGTGACGGTCCGCACTAGTAGGTTGCTAGTTCAGCTGATATTTGAGCACTTTATTTGTTCCAGAGTTGCGGTCTAGTCGCGGTACGATATTTTGGATATACCTAGGGTATGGCGGGGCCAGTCCCGACCTTATGATGTTAAATATTCTTTAGAGGCTTATAGACAGTTATCATGTGTATAGTAGTTATGTATGGTCTTGTCGGCCTTAGTATGTATATATGCATAGGTTGGGTTCTTTCATTTTTAAGAATTTATGCAATACCTCTCCAGTTTATTATTCTCATGTGTCAGCGGGTTACCTTGTGACGGCCCTCGTGGCCATGCTTAATTACGGTTAGCTGGTAAATGTGTGATTAGTGGTGCTCGGCAAGTAGGGTTCGGGTGCACGTCATGGCCCTCCGATTTGGATCGTGACAGGTATAAAAGACATTCAATATTTGAAGATTATTTTGATCAATCAATATTTATATTCATGCTTTTAAAATTATATAATGACCAGAAAATTACAAGATAAAGCCAAAAAAAGTTTTGCAGATACGAGGAGGCAGAGCATATAAGTTTCTCTGGAATAAAAAAAGACAGAATATAATGTAAATATTAGTTACAACAACAGTGGCTCATGTACCTCACAATTTTATTTCTTATTTATTTAAATGCTAGTGTTAATTAATCATTCTTTTTAAATGCTAGTACAAGTTATTGTGTACAAAGCTTTTATCATTTTAAGGGGGTTATAGATTAATAGTAATATTATTATCAATGTCAATACTATTTATTAACGGTTATTTACTTACTTCTTTGAAGTCGACGACATTATGCATTCTTTCATTATGTGTGATTTGATTAGATTGTGGATTATACCAGATAATTTAATTGTTCATGACTTAATAGCCTAGAAATTTATAAGAAAAAAGGTTACAAATTTTTTAGGGTGTTTTAAATTTTTGAAATTATAGTAAAAGTCAGAGAATAATTCATACTTCACAGATGCACAAGTAGATCAATACTTAATGAATAAAATCATAATAATGTAACTGATTAATACTAACATTGTTCATCAATGATCATTTATTTACTTCTCTTGAATCAACTATACCAATGTGATTTCTTTTATGTGTAATTTGGCGAGAATTTTTTATCCAATCCGCAGGAATCAATAGAAAAGGCAAATTCGTTATATGAGTTGCATTAAATAACTCAAAATTTAATTGCATACAAATTTATAAAGAAAAAAAAGTTACAAGATTTGTTAAGATGTTCCAGACTTTTCAAATATATATATATTTTTTTAGCAATCCAGGGAATCGCGGTCCGAGGCAATTTTATATATAAAAGAACGATACAAGGGCCTCATAGAGGAAAAGAGAAGTACATGGAAAAACCACCTACCTTACTAGTCCTACTGAGGCACGCAGGCCTCGACTAGCAAGAATGCAAAAAGTAAGACGATGCAAAAATCAAATAAGCATTGATCATCACAGAGTTTATAACATACTCTATGATGATATTACAAGTGATATTGATAAAATGAAAAATTAATATAAGATCAAAAAAATTACTCTCTAACCTTATATAATTTTCAATTTTCTGTACCTTTTCTTCCTCGTCAACCAAATATTCCAGAAACTTGATCATCTTTTAAACTCTGTTTGATCTTTTTTGTGCTGATATGTTGGATGTTGTTGCGGTAGCAGGATCCCCGTTGTTTTTCTTTGATCGTCCTCTCGGTTTTCTGAAACTTGTCAAGTTAAAGGCTTGCAGTGGTGAACCATTGGCCACTTGCCACTTTTTTATTCTTTCAGCATATTCCTCTGTTAGATGTCGTACATACGGCCGCTCAATATTTTCGCTATCCGTAACCCCTACATCATCCTCCATTACTACATCTGAGTTATCATCTTCATCTGAAATCACTTCAGGGTCTGAATCAAACTCATATTCTTCAATGTCCTCCCCATCTCCCTCTGTTGTATCAACATCATCCGGCTCTCTTTCGGACCCATCATCAGTGTCAAATTCAGACTCAGAGGAGGTTTCAATAGTGAAATCAGCATTTGCAGCTGCATTCATCTCACCAATAGCATCACCATGTCGTGTCTCATCAACTACTTCAACAGAGACAAGAGCAGCAGCAACATCAGGACCAACAACAACTGGATCAGCAGTAGCATCAGTTGTAGTAGTTGGTGCTGTAGTAGTCGATGTGGAAATAGCAGGCACCTCAAAGACCAAAGAATATCTCCAAACTCAAGAAGAATAAAGTGGCTTCACTGCCCATCCAGTGCGGTCAACACCGCAAAGATCCACCATCCCCACTTCGTGCAAGAAGACATCCAAAGAATCTCGATGCAGCGGCAAAGAATCGCATGAGCAGCATCAGGAGCAACAAGCACAACAAGTGAGGCATTCTCATCAGTAGCAGCAACATCTGCAACAACAACCTCGACAACTGTAGCAGTTGCACTAGCAACCTCAGGAGTAGCAGCTGCAGCAGCCTTACTTGGAGAACTAGCTTCAGCACTCACAGCAACAACATCAGTAACAGAGGGTGTAGTTGTAACACCAACATCAGTCTCATCCACATCAACAACATCACCAGCAGTAACACGGGCAACAGCAGAGGCAGCAACATGAGATGGACCATCCACATCAGTAACTGCAGCAACAGGGTTGTTGGAAGTTTGGTTTTGGTTTTTAGACTTGTATTTCCTTTGTTTTTTACCGGCAACCACATGCCAATCATTTGAATTTTTGGGATTTTGTTCTTTTGAGTTTTCAGTCGGTTTTGGATTTTTTGGAGTTTCTTTGGAAGGCATTGGAGGAGTAGGTTTCTCATTTGAAGGTCTCAGAGATGGATTAAGTTTCCAACATCCATGCACATCATGGCCTTAAAGAAAACACTTAGTGCAATATTTAGGAAGGAAATCAAACTCAATTTTGTAAGAATTAGTATTAATCTCACCATCCTTAACAATTTGGATTTGGAATTGGGTGGGGTGTTCCCTCAACAAATCAACCTCAACTTTGACCCGAGCACAACTAGGTCGAGTCTTGTTCTCGTTAGCTTTGTCTACACATATAGGTCTACCAACAGATGAAGCAAATGATAATAAGGTAGATTCCTCAAAATAATTGGGCGGCAAGTTGGGAAAAGAAATCCATGCTCAAGCAATGTTGGTCTCTTTAGTGGGGTCGAAGTTTCCATCCCATTTCATAGAACGCATCGGATGCGACACGTTTTTCATCTTAATATCAAAGGACCCATTGATAGACATTAAAGTATCATAATCCTCCTTAATGGAGCATCGAATCAAAACATGTCTACTAAGGAGATAACCTATGTTGACATATGTTTTAAGCTTAAGCTGTTTAGGTATCTCAGTCCGTAGGAATTCAATGTGTGGCATTTCACGACTGAATTTACCAACTACAACTCATTTTAAGTCTTGCCTAGCAAACAACACATTTATTTCTGATTCCTCAAATGAGAATGTTGGTTCACCATGCAAGTATGTTACCTATTTTGAAGTCAATGGGGGAGGCTTATCACAGGCATTGAATCCAGTAGTTGTTGACGACGTTGTTATTGCGTGCGCATAACTCGAATTGTTAGTAATAGCTGCTTGATGTTGAGTGATGATCGAATTGGGGTGATTTAGGAGTGGAAATGATGAGATATAGTACTGGACCACCTCAGGAGGAGGTTGTCCAGTCATCGCTGCAGCTATGACTACCACCCACTGATCGGAAAACGTCGAAACAGGAAACTGAAATAGACGTGTTTTAGGAGTGGGTGAATGTTGAAGAGGATGATGAGACGAACTCAATGGTAGCACTCACAGTCGTCGTCGATGGCAGAAACGACCGAAAATTTGAAAATCGATCAGAAAATACGAAATAGTCGACCGGACGTTAGGAGATGAATTAGGGGTGGTGAGTTGGTGTAGAGTGAATGTGAGGTGGTGCTGAGTCTATTGGTACCAACCACCACCGACGATTGTTGGCTAGGTGGCCGGAAATCGCGCGGTGGCGACTAGGGTTACAGTTAAGTTTGAATTGATCGATCCGACGATTGGGGAAGAGATGATGGTGATGGTAGGATGAAAAATGTCGAGAAGAGGATAGGGATTGTAGTTATATCAACCACGACCCTCGACTATAGACCATGTCACGGAAAATGCAAAAAACCAGACCGGAACTGTTATGTTTTTCGATCTGAAATTCGCACACCAAATCGACCCAGAATAAGATGAAATTGAAGGTGATGGGTAGTATAGAAATGTAGAGGGTGATTAGACGAATCTTTTGGTATAAGACTTGTCTCTGTTTGGTTAGTGGTTTGGCCGAAAAAGGTGAATCTCCACCGGAATCACTGTAGCTATGCGATTTCGCCTGCGTACGATACACAACCTTTCAAGTCTAATTTCTAAGCTTAGGAACTCAAATTCTCAAATATATTAAAAGTTGAAAATATAAGTTTTTTCAGGAAAACTAAGGGAATATAAAGTAAATATTAATTACAACAACAGTAGCTCGTGTACCTTACAATTTTGTTAATTATTTGTTAAATGCTAGTGTTTATTAATCATTTTTTAACTGCTGCAAGTTATTATATACAAAGCTTTTGTCACTTTAGGGTTTTATAATTAATAGCAGTATTGTTATCTCGGGAGAAAATCTTTTGTCCCCATTACCCTATCCCCTTCTCTGTCCCCTTCTCAATTTTTGACACATGCCAATCCCTTTGCCATTCTCCCCTCCCCTGGCGCTAATTGCCTTGTAGACCCAGTCCGGTTTACAGGCAATAACTGTTATAATTTGTACACCAAGACAAATGGCAAGGGGATTGACATGTGTCAAAAATTGAGAGAGGGACAGGGAAGGGGATAGGGTAATGGGTACAGGAGATTTCATCCCTGTTATCTCTGTCTACACTATTTACCAATGGTTATTACTTACTTATTTGGAGTCAACGACACTCTACATTCTCTCGTTATGTGTAATTTGATTAAATTGTGGGTAAAGAATGGATCTTGGAGCTCATTCAACCACAAAAGTTAGCTTGTAGTGATGAAGATTGTTCAAGTCCATATAATGAGTCTATGTTTTCATTCCATATCTGATGTCTTGTTGACTGGAGCGTGGATAATATAATTTGGAGGTCTAATATTGGTGAACAAAGCATTAGAAGCTAGTTTGTAGGGTGAAGATTGTCCAAATCCATATAAGTTCATGTTCTCATTTCATATCTTATGTGGGACTCTGATACCTTGTAAAGAAAATCTTGGGTCTAACTCAACCCAAAAGCTAGTTCAAATGGAGGATGATTGTCCAAGTCATATAAGGAGATCAAGGACCACTTATCCCATCGATGTGGAAGAACTCAACACCATGTCTAACTCTAATATCATGTAAAGAATGGATCTTGTGTCTAATTCAACCTCAAAAGCTAGTTCAAAGAGAAGAGGATTGCTCAAACCATATAAGAAGGTCAATGACCACTTATCCCACGATATGAGAGAATTCAACATTGTGGATTGAACCAAATAATTCAATTATTCAAGACTTAATTACACGTAAATTTATAAGGGAAAAGCTTACAAAATTTGTTAGGGTGTTTTGAAAAATTTCAAATTATAGTAAAAATAGAAATAACTCATACGTCGTGGACACACTAGTAGATCAATAATTAATGAATAAAATCGTAATAATGTTATTAATTAATATTGACATTGTTCATCAACGATCATTCGTTTACTTCTCTTGAGTCACGAGACCAATGTGGTTTCTCTTACGTGTAATTTGATTACAATGCAGATTGCTAAGGTATTTTGGATTTTTTAAATATAGCAAGAGTTGAGAATAACTCATAAGACGCAGACACACTAGTAATTCAATACTTAGCATATAAAATTATGTCTATAATTAATGTTGATATTGTTCGTCGACAATCACTTACTTTTCTAGAATCAACGATACAAATATGTTTTCTCCTATGTGAAATTTGTTAAGAGTCACATCGGATATAAAATGAAAATATGGACTCCTTATATAGACTTGGATAATACTCACCCTATTGGACTGGCTTGGTTTACGAGTGAGGGAGCAGTGGGCTCCCTCACTTGGGCTCCCTCACTTGGGCCTGACTTTCACTGAAAATGGACTGGGATGAGACCATCGGTAAAAAGGATGTGGCCTCCGATCCGTGTACTGGTCCAATCCCATTTTATGGTTGGGTCGGGACATTTTAGGGGTTTTGTTAGGTAGGTCCCACCTGATTTTGGGTATTGAGATGGTGGTGTAGAATTGGATGTATTTCGTTGTCCAAAAAATCATATGAAGGTGAGGATATCACATGAGATTTATCAAATGGGAATGTAGACTCATCAAAAACTAAATGACGAGATATAATGATTTTCTCGTTCGTCATATCATAACATGTATATCCCCTATGATTTTGTGGGTATCCAAAAAAAATACAAGGAGTGGAACGGGCCTGCAATTTGTTAATGATTGTGGATGGAAACAAAGGAAAACACAACACCCTCAAATGTGTAAAAGATGGGAGATGATGATACAACATTTGTGTAGGGGACACATTGGAGAACAATTTAGTAGAAAGTATATTTAAAAGATATGTGGTCATTTGAAATGCATGGTGCCAAAATTTTAGTGGTGTGGACGAATGCACAATGAGAGTGTGAACCATATTGTTAATTGTTCGAATTTTCCTTTCGGCTTTTTCCCATTTTGTGGTGATGTATGTGGACATGAAAGACGCAAAGACATCCCATTTTGGTGAAAAAAATATTAAATTGGGCATTTATGAATTTCCCCCCATTATCGCATTGAAAACATTTAATGGATTTGTCAAATTGAGTTTTGATAAAAATACTAAATTATTTTAAAATGGTGTAGTTTTGTAATTTATGTCCTAAGGGAAATGTCCACAGAAAATTCGAATAATAAAAAATGAGCATATAGTATTTATGACCTGCAGAACTCAAAATTGGTGATGTCCACAAATCACAATGCAAAAGATCAAATTGCATAAGGGTATGAGAAGTAA